>CM065589.1:275815160-277015160 GCA_033119425.1 Bufotes viridis | reverse complement strand
TTTTCAATATAAATGTGAACAGAGAGAGGGATTTCTGATTGCATTCCACATTAATTTCTTTTTACTGTTACCGTTTAAACTGTACTGATATGAAGGCCTGCGTTTGTTGAGCTCTTTTAAATCCCATTAAGTCTACCTAGTGCAATTGCAAAAAACTGATTTTGGAATAGGTGTTAATAAACTGTAGGGAAGGGCAACAAAGAGTGCTCTAGTTTGAGAGAGGGAAATGGAATATGTATTGGTGGTGATAAATTTGGATTTTGATTAGGTTATATCGCTGAGGAATCAGATATTTCAAAAAAACATGGCGTCATAACAAAAACTACAGGGTAGTTGTACTTACAGAGATCGTCGCCTTGTATTAAACCCATTTAACTTTAGATATCAATACTTTTAAGTCTAGCAGGGAGGATTGATTCCATCATTTGATAAAAGAGGCAAAAATCTAATGTTAATTTAACCCCTGGGCTCTGAGGATAATACTTAAGGCTTCGGTTTAGACAGAAACTTTAGGCACGACCACCACCAACTCGATCACATGGTTGTAAATTGTGCACAATATGTGGAATGCATTTATAATTCTTATACTGTTAAAGTGGTTGGCCACTATATATTACTAGCTGCACTTGTGCTGAGAGCAGCACATGCATGCAGCTGGAAATAAGCATTATTAAACTATTGGCACTGATGTCAGATAGTTTAATATGAGTAATTCATATTTATATGAAGGTCTGCTCACCTGCTTGCTGATGCTGTTCTCCAAAATGGCCTCCGATGTAGGGTTCCATTCATCAGTAGCCTCCATTCACTTACAATGGGGATGGATTGTGCATGTGTTATTTCCTTTGCCTGTCCACAGTGTAAATCAATGGTAGCCACTGATGGGTGGAAACTTCCATCAGCGTCTATTTTCAGAGCGCATCACCTCCAAGCAGGTGAGTGGACCTGCATGTAAACACAAATTATTATTATAGCTTAATAATGCTTATAATTAGCTGCATTCATGTGCTGTTACCAGAACATGTGCAACTAGTAATATATAGTGGCCAACCCCTTTAATACTTACTCAATTTTAACGTAATAATTATCTTGTATACAATCTTTTTATAAAATTGTATGCAGCTTAAATAAAAACATATTTACAATTACTAAACTTGTAAAATATTATACATTTTATACATGTTTTATCAGCATGCGCCTTGACCTAAACTGCCAATAACCTTAAACCATTTCTAAAGGTGTACAACATGTTTAAAAACATAAAGAGAAGGGACTTTTGGGCAATTTTGTTGATAATTTATAAGACCCTGAAAATAATAAGCCTGGGGTCAAACCGCGAGGCTTAACACGTATGACCATCTACCATTCCTCTGCTTTGTGTCTTCACCTTCACCTTAACTTTCAAAGTAGTGGTTCCCACACATGGCTAGAATACTTGCAAGTTATTACAATATACTTTCCTATATTATGACACGGAGGACAATAAAACCTATATCCATATGTGAGGAAATAGTATAAACAACATTTTGTCATAATATTGGATCAAGATCAGTCACCCTTGTCAGCAAATTAATTCATTGCATGGAGTTCACTACCTTGAGAGCACAAGTATGAAAAATATGGTTGGCTAATTGAGGGGAAAATTTAATGAATTGGAGAATAACAGAGTGTGTTTGACATTTTGTGTGCTGTTTTTCATCAGTAATAACTAAACAAAATATGTTCTTCATTCTTCAAATGCACCTCAGTTGATGAGCTGATAAGATGAGTTTTGGACCTTTTTGTTGTACTGTGTTGCCTTTCTCCTAAAAAATTTTCAAGTCCAGATTTTCTCTTAAAGCTTAGGTATGCTTCCGTTTTATCATGTTCTAAGAAACATCTTGAGTATCTTCACAGACACCATCTTGGATCTCATATTACTTTTGTAAAGCTTCTTCAGAACTTGTGGTCCCGGTTTCTTTTATAGGTTTTCTCGTCAGACCTATTTCTTACTTCAATGCAGAGTGTTATCTCTTTACCATGTGTTTGTAAGGTCAAGAGATTCCATTTATTAAATTTTAGAGGTTGTTTGATGAAGGAAATTATATTACCTTTTCAACAGTTTGGCCAGCTGTAACACAACCTTTTTTTGCCATCTTTTATGTGCTCCCATTGTACTGTAAGTTAGTACCTCCTACATTTAGTAGAATTTTCAACTATAAGAAGTGAAAAAGTATCATTATTAAAATGTCAGTTCCTGTAGCCTTTCTATTAATGCATATGTGTGCTTCTTTATAGAACCTTTTATGCAGCAGTCATCAGTAAATACTGCAGGTCAGACTACAGTATTCTGCAGTTTCCCCACTGCCTTATTAGCTACTAGAATGCCAAAACTGTAGCTATTATGCACAGTTTTAAGGTAATTGTTTTTTTAAGGAAATGGACCAAAAGAATAATAGTGATTTCTGTATCATTTGAGTGGGTAAATTGAGAATCTTTGGCTCTCTACTAAAGATCCTGAAATTTTGACTTGAATGACTTGAATATTCCACTTTAAAACCCAAAAATTAAACAGTGGTTAGAATATGGAAATATAAGGCACTATGTAATTGAAAAAGTATAGGTCTATGGTAGCTGCTTATTATTGCATGTTTAGAGTAAAGATGACCGAACCTGTCTAGATTTGTTTTGGGTCTGGTTCGCCAAATTTTTGAAAAAGTTTTATTTGGACTTTACCAAAGTTGCTCCAATTGCTCTGAAACTTGGCATATAACCCCCTCTAGCCTCCTAGGACCCATAAGGGCACATTTATTAGGACCGGCGTTTTAGACTATAACTTCAGTGGATCCACCTCTGATTGTAAATGTAAAATAGCTTCCTTGCTGTCTTATATTTAGACCGTACAAAATGATAAATGAGATGGGCCTGCCGGACTGTCCCCTTCCCCACCCACACCCACTTTTTTAGACCTGGCGTGAGCAAGGAAAAAGTCACAGATTCTTCCACACCATGGCATGTGACAGAATCTGCGCCAGATATACGCCACAAAAGTGGCATATATCTTGTCATAAATAACCCGCATTATTTTTAGTAAAATTTGTTATCTCTTTTCATTTATTTTTTATGATTGCCAGGTTGCGCTTGCCTGGGAGCGGGGTAGGTATAATCTGTGTGCGGGGTCGGGCATTTTTGATAACCCCTTTAAATTTAGAGGGAGTGGGAAGGCAGCTTTTAATAAACCCATAACCACAGAGGAGTAGCCTATTCTGGTCTCCAAGGAACAGCTGATACTCTCTTTAAAACAAGTGGCTGAATATGCTGTCTTCTGGGTTCTACAAGCAGCTATGTCTCCTGCTCATCACATACAGAACTGCAGACATTATTTGCTGTATCATAATGGTCATTAGATGGTAATATTTTATGGATTTTCAGTGTTTTAAAAATACTGTGTACTCTTTCATCTTGCAGAGAAACTACCAGTGGAAGCCAAGTTGCCATGGTACAAGCAAGCACAAGAGTTGGAGGAAACCATAGCTGTATCTGAAGAACCTTCGTAAGTTTTTAGACACCTAACAACTTACAGCTGCAGTTTTATTTGGCTGAAATTTTCCTATAAGAGTTTATCACTTCTTTACTTTAGAAAATCAATAATATACATGTCCTGATTAGTTTTATGTTGATACAACAAAGCTGTTAAAATTACACGCATGTTTTCTGTAAATCTGGAGATTTCTCCTTGCGATGGTCACAATGCCTCCCAATCCTACTCTGTTACTATTTAAATAATATCTTGTGGAAGTATATTTATTTTACGCATTTATGTAACGCTGCTATATTCCACAGTGCTTTACAAACATTATTATCAAGCTGTCGCTTATGGGGCTCACAATCTGAGTTCCCTATCAGTATGTATTAGGAAACCCACGGACACACAGGAAGAACATACAAACCCCATACAGATGTTGTCCTTGGTCAGATGGGAATCTAGGACCCCAGCACTTCAAGGCAACAGTGCTAACCACTAATCCACTGTAGCATATGTGCTCAAGAACATTTCAGTGCTTGAAAATGAAAACAACTTCTGAATATGATAATCTCAATATCTTATAGCAGGGGTGGCCAACCTGTTGCTCTTGAGCCACATGTGGCTCTTTGCTTCTTCAAGTGCGGCTCTTGCTGTGGAGCTGGGAAGCAGTCAGGCTGGCTCACTCTCCACCCCATGCTTAGATATTTTTTCCTGATCGGGCACCTTTGCAACTTTGCAGCTCTAGCTCACTCTCCACTTCATCCTGATGCACACAGTGTGAGAACGTAGTACATGAAGACACGCACTATGACCTGATGCTGTGCTCATCAGGTCATAGTGGAGAGCGTGTCAGACCTGCAAAGTAGCAGCTGCCCGAACAGGAGACCAGTGCCTGATCAGGAGAGGGAAGAGATTTTTTTTAAATGATAGAACTGAGCATGGGGGTCTGATCTAAGCACGGGAGGTTCTGATCTGAACATGGGGGAGGGGTCCTGATCTGGGCAATGGAGGTCTGATCTGAGCATGGGGGGTCCTGATCTGAGCAATGGGGGTCAGGTCTGAGCATGGGGGGGCAGATCTGAGAATGGGGGGATCTGAGCACTGAGGGTCTGACACTGGGAGTCTGATTTGTGTTATCTGATACAAGCATTGGAGGTCTTATTTGGAGGTCTGATGAGGTTTGGGGATCTTATTTTAAGTCAGATGAGAATTGGGGATCCGATTTAGGAGTCTGATCTGAGGTCTGTTGAAAAATATATTTTTTCTTATTTTTTTCTCTTCTAATGAATTTCTCTGAAGAATTTCTTTTTTTCATCAGACCTCAGATCAGATAAAAAAATCTTTTTTTTTCTCTTATTTTTCTTTGTTACAACCTAGGTGCATCTTGTAGGGCGAAAAATACGGTGACTGTGTAAATGTATAGCTTTTGGCTCCTGGTAATCATACTTTTTTTTTTTTGGCTCACTGTGTCTGTAAGGTTGGCCACCCCTGTCTTATAGTGTCATTTCAAAATACAATACAACTATGAGTATTTAAAAAATAGATACAAAAATATAGTCTTAAGAGCACCCCCATTCAATGTATGCTGCAGCAGGGTAACTGCCTAAAGAGCCTTCCCTCACTACTCTATCTGCAGTAGGAATCTACGAATGCTAAGCCTTTCTTCCTTAGCCAAGCTCCACCCGCTCAGCCGACCTTTGGATGAAAATGGGAGGAATCGGTAGGAAATGAATTTTATCCCCTTGGCACTGAAAACAGTTTTTATTCTTTCACCCTAGTTTTTTTCCTTACTGTATTCCATAAGCCATGACATTTTTACATTTTTGTTCTCATAATCATATGTTTTTCGCAAGACAAGTTGTATTTTTATTGGCAGCATTTAATTTAAAATATCATGTTATAGTACCTATTACCTATAGTAATTTGAAGGTCACTACAATTACAATACCAAATTTACATCTTTTTCTTATGCTTCACTAGATACAAATCTTTGAAAAACAAATTGCTTTGTTATGTCATAACTTTTATATATTTCCATCTACAAGGCTATAGGAGGGCTTTTTGTTTTGTTTTTTGAGCGTGGGCTGTAGTTTTTATTAATACATACTGCTTTTTGATTACTTTTTATTCCATTTTTTTTTTTTGGGAATGAGGCGACCAAAACAGCAATTCAGTTGTTTTAATTTTTTCCTTAATGGTGTTCCTCGTGCAGGGTAAATACTTTTATATTTTAATAGTCTGATTAGTTTCAGACATGGCAATACTAATTATATTTATTGTTTATTTATTTCTATATAATTGGGAAAGTGAGTGAATTGAAAATGTAATACTTTTTAAAAAAAAAATTGTACTCTAATATTTAGTCCCCCTAGGGGACTTGGACATGCAATCTTACGCAGTCTATAGAAATTCCACAGACGCAATAGTAAGCCCTGCTAGAGGCAGAGCTTAATAGGTATGTTACAGTGGTAGGCCCAGGAACCTTTGCAATGCCTTAGGCTACCATAGCAACTGATTGGCTTCCTGCAATTTCACTGTGACGGTGACAATCAGCACACAGGGAGCTCAAGGCTTATCACTCTGAGGGGTTAAATGACTAGAATTATCTATTATCGTCAATCCTGGTCCCTGCTGATTGGTGTTAGTTGTATAACGAAGCCGATACCCATCGCATGTGGAGTGGGCTCAGCATCCAGTCTGATGAATCCCCGGGGACCAAACCCACAGTGATGGAACCCTGTCTGCTTCCCTAATAAAAAAAAATGTCAGACTTGGACAATTCCTTTAAACAACTTTAAAGCAGCAGAAAACAAGTTTAAGTTGTGTAACATATAACTACTTTCTCTTTGCTGCAAAAACAATCATATTGGTCAGAATTTTTTTGCGTAGTATGTTACTTCCAGCATTCTTTTTTCTCACGTATTACGTATACAATTCTTAAAATAGCACTGCTCAGTCCTGTCCTTAAAATGTTAGAAACAAGCCTAATGGAAAACAGAGGCGTGAATATGATTTGTGAAGAAGTGTGCTGCTTTTACAGGTAATTATTCAGGTAAAGTTTTTGGAAAGTCATTGAAAGGAAATGATGCTAAAGTACTCAGCACTGCAACCACAGCGTTTCTGTAAGGAAACTAGAAATGGCATTATTAAAATGCAGCTTATGACAATTTCCCGTTGCAGCGTGATTAATGGGTGCTATTTACAGCTTTGATCTGCTGAGTTCCTTGCTCTCCTGTGCAGAAGCCCCAGCTTACAGGGGCTGAAATTGAAATCTTAATCTAGTGAAATAAATTTTCTTTTCACAGGCGTAGATTTGCCATGTAGGGCTGCTTAGTATACACTGTACTAAATTGCAATTGAAGCACATGTGGCAAGCTACTACATTGCTGGGATCTATTTTCCTATATAACACACATTAGCAGGTAAAATGCGTTATCCAGTTTATGACTATACCTAACAAAGACCCTAGTGTCTTTTATAATATGGTATTTTAAATTTAAATTCATATTTAGTTGTACTATTTAACTCATGTATGTTCTCTGAGTGTATTATTTTCTAACAAATTATCATTAAAAGGGAAGTGGTTGGTGGATAGATACTTATTGTGGTACAAACTTGAAGGCATTGTTCCACTCCCAGAGCAATTTTACTTATGCTTAGCAAAAATAAAAGCCCAGGATTGCTGGAGCAGTGTTCTATTTCAGCGACTAGGGTCCCATCTTTGCTGTTTCCAGTCCCCTGTGTACAGGAAGTGTGTAATCCGTCCATCATCACATGCACCACTGCAGTCATTTACTGGCCTCAACTGTGATCCCCATGATGCACTTGACCACTGAGACCAATAAATGTTTGCAGTGGTGCATGAGATGATGGATGCATGACACTTTCAGTGCACAAGGGACTAGAATCAACAGGAATGGAACCATGTTGCTAGAATGGAGCACCAATGAATAGGTAAGTGCTTTTTTAATTTATACTAAGCACTTTCCAAGCTATAACTTGCTTTGAGGGTCAGGCAACAACTTTAATTTTGAAAGCCATATACAATAAATGCTTTTCTTTTATTTTCCATAAGATTCATTTTGTCAATGCAACTAACTATAACAGATTGCTGAAAATGTTGAGTAAAAGGGAAAATAGCACATGAAATTAGTTTCTTTTAGTTCCACTATAGAAATCTGTTCATAAAATAGACAGAAAATGTGAACCATTCACTTGACCATACTGCATTACCAGTGTCTGTTAAGAGATTATCTGAATTTCTTGACCTATTCAATTGTATTAACTTCATATTACTTCTGTAATTATTATGTAAAACAATATTTTCTCTGCCCATTGTATGATTTCATGGGACTGTACTAAAAAAACATTTGATGAATGGGGGTGGCATTTTACAACCAGCAATTTTATTCCAGCCCAAATGAGAGGAAATTGTTTGTAATTATTAGAAAGGGGTTTTACATTCTAGAAAAAGCAGCGTAAATCAAAGCCCACATTCAGTGCCTTACCAAGCAGGAACTTGTGGGACTAGTAAAGTCTTCATGGTGAATGCATATACTTCTGAACTCTGTTTTATACTGATCATTAAGTTAATATACACTTTTGTACCATATGCATCAAGCTATACATTTATTATAAGTCTCATGTGCAGACACTTCATTAAAGTAGTTCTCTAGTATTGGAAAGTTTTTATAAAAATAAAGGATAGACTATCTTGAGTATCTTGTACCTTCTATTCATGTACTAAATGAATAAAATCATGAATAAATATATATATATATATATATATATATATATATATACACACACACTCCGGCATTGAAATTGCAGCACCAAGAAGGTCAAGCCATAGAGTCATGCAAATCAAGGAAGTGGCAGGTGTCGCTAATATATGCAGATGATCACATTTTCATGCACCTAGCTCCAATTTCTGTCATGTGGGAGAGGTATAAAAGCCAGATTGAAAGCAAAGATTGAAACCGGATGAAGCTGTGCGGAATAATTGTGTGATGCCTCCTGTTTGTCGATGTGGCAGTTATCACCACTTGTCAAAAACTGAGAGGGAGAGAAGCCTTGAACTGAGAGACTTTAGTTTATCACTCTGGCAGATCGCTACACACCTAGGCCAAGATGTCAGCACTGTTCAATTGCGCACTGGTGGTTGGGAGAACAATAATAAACTGGAATGATAGCAAGAGGTTCACAGAGACGAACCTCTGCACAGATGGATCGTCTGGTTAGAAGAATGGTGTGTAGTGATCCATTCAGTACTGCTTGTGAAATTGGAGATCGCAAACCAAACTTAGTGTTGCAAACAGTGTAAAACATCAGAAGATGTTTGCACAATGTTGGGCTATGAGTGAGATGTCCTGTTAAAGGTGTTCCATTGACCTCATGCCACCACTCTTAAAGACTATCATGGTGCACAGCTGTGAGTAATGATAGCCAGAGATTGTTCTGGACACCATGTGGGCAATAGCATGAGGTGTCTATACATCTGGTGTATGCACCTGTCACACCTATCCTACCGGTATTATGGTGTAGGATGGCATAAGGTACAGTAGCCAGAACCCTCTAGTCTTCATTTAATTGATCGGCAATTGCAGAGGGAGCTGCCAGCAGTGAGTCTTGATAATTTGTGTGTCAAGTGCATTCAGCATGGCAGAACAACTATTAACCTCATTGATAGCCAAGGCATGTAAGTGCATGTATTTCTGTGCATGATGCTCATATTCGATAATGAATACATTGAGATGTTTTGTTTCCATTTTTTATCATCAACATGTGGTGGACCCAGGACCCACCTTTCTGCTTCAGAAACAATTAACAGATGTTTCTTTGGGTGCTGTTTTACAGATTCATACCAGAACCATGGTCCATGTGTAGTGTATCCTGTGGAATAGGTCTTCAGCAAAGAAGTGTGAAGTGCCAGGTGCTTTTGTCATTTGCACAGACCATTGCTGATCTGCCGCTAGATGAGTGTGAGGGACCACAGCCAGCCACTCAGAGAATTTGTCATAGTGGACCCTGCAATGGTGAAGCTGTTGAATACATCCCAGATGAAGACGTGCTGGAGAATGCAGGATTAAAGGAAATTGATGAACTCTATGACTGGGAGTATGACGGTTTCTCTGAGTGCTCTGAATCTTGTGGTGGAGGTAAGTGACTCACTATATCTATCTGAATTTTCTGACAACAAAAACTTTATTATGTACCATTATTTGGGCAGAATATTGTTGCCAGCCCAACAGAATAATTGATTTGGCTCAAGCTAATCATCAGAATAGACACAATATCACACCAAAATATATACTGTAAGTTTAAAAATCCGTACCGACAAACTCTCCCTTAAGTCACTACCAATTGCTGTGAATACAAATAGAGCATGATCTGAAGGCATGAAATCTTTTGTGAATGATGCTCGTTAGTGTAAATAATGAAGCTTTTGTGGACTCTTGACCTTTGGGTGAGATTTGATCTATTTATTGCTAGCCTGAAAAGTTGTTGGCCATTGAATGTCAAAAAAGCATTCTACATATCCACCACTATGACTGCTTGTGAATTATGCCATGCTTTTCCTTTTAGAGGGCTTTTGACACTGTATATGACTGTGTATGATTTGTAACAGCTTATGAAGGTTAAAGAAGTAGCTGGTGTTAAATAATGGTGGTTTAATCAGATTGACCTTAGCTTCTTGTGGTTAGAAAAACAAACAGTTCACAGTGGAGTCTTTTTGCATCCATGGAAAGCGAGGTGCCAAGTGCTTTTAATATTCATCAGGCACTATTTTCTGGCACCAGGAATATTTTATTCAGGTTCCAAATTCTTACATAAATGTTTTTCCATGAACTCTTTTGTGTTACCCGTAATTTGTGCTAGGTCAGCTTTCTTGAGGAGAAGAAGCAAAACTTTCCAAGGCTCAGAGAATTCCTGTGACACCATCTTGTTTATATACAAGTATTAAACACACCCAAGTAGTGAAGTTGTTTCAGGAACAAGGCCGTATTTTGAGTACAATTTTGTCTTAGATTTTTTTTTCTGATTCGGTAATTCTCAGTTAAGTTACATGGAAAATGTTAAACTGAAATATTGGGCCTTGATAGACCTTTTTAATACCTAGGTTCGGTAAGTGTTTTTATTGAAGAGCAAATATGTCTTGGATTACCAACTAAAATGAAGGGTGATGATAGAAACTGCATAAACAAAGGTTAAATATCTGTGCCTGCTTGGAATATATTTCTTTTATAGCAGATACAGTACTAATTGAACAAATGTGCCCCTGACTTGAATGTTTTTTTTTAACAAGTTTTAACCTGGATGGCCTAGGCTTAGCATAAGCCATTAAGATGTGATTATTGAATGTGAGCACTAGGACCCCTACTTATCCACAAAATAACCCCTTTAATGCAGTGCTTTACACAGTGCTATTTTTGTGCAAACAGCATTGGCTGGAGCTTAGCCACAGCTCAGCCCTGTTCACTTGAATGCAATACAAAACAGTCACACTGTCATTGAGGGTGCTGTATCAGGAATTGGAAAGAGAACCAAAGCCGCTGCTTTTTGCTGATAGAACGGGGTCCTAGAAGTCGGTCATCCACCAATTCATAATTTATCGATTATAGAATTACAGATGTAGCAGGCGTAACACTCAAACCCTTAACTCAAATTTCTTAACTCATCGTGTTATCTTGAAACAAAAGCCATTGAAAAGCAATTGCTTAACATGTTTAATTGCATTTAGTTTAGATAACACGTCTCATAAAGCATGAGTGTTAACCCTACTACATCCGTAGTCCTTAAAGGCGTTCTCCTATTTAATATTTTTTTTAAGTCCAGAGTACCTCAAACACTGCATATTTTTGCTTCATATACGTTTTTCCCACGTAAGCACTTTCCTTCTCCTATTCAAAGCATCACTGCATCCTGGCAGAATGTTTGCTTGCAGGACTCCCTGTTTTTGTCAGATTCCTCCTGGGTTATCTAACCAAACCTCGCATACTTTGCCATGTAATGTTTCTCAGGGCTCACACGTCCTAGCTAAAATGGAGAGGAGAGGTGTAGGGGAATACACGAGGAATACTGCAGTGGGAATAGTATGGCAGGCGGAGCAAGCTGTGTGAAACATTACAGAGCAAAGCATGCTGGGTTTGGTTAGAAAATCCAACAGGAAGTTAATGAGAACAGGGAGTTTTACTTGTAAACATCTTTCCCAGATGAAATGATGCAGAAAATAGGGGAAGGAAAGTGCTGACATGAAAAATGAGTATATGGGGCAAATATATATGGTGTTTAGAGTACTCTGGGACAATACAAAAACTCTTCATTATGAAACTGAAAAAACCTTTAAAAATTAATCCAAGTTTATTTTCAAAATATATTTTCTCATCACATATTTAATCACATTGTATAAATTTTGTTTAACAAAAAAAATCAACTGTTTAGATACTCGTCATTCCATTGTAGTTTACACAGCACTACAAAAAGCCCTGCTTAAAAACATAGCATAGATTGTCATTGTACAGGACAGCTATTTCCTATCCTGAGCTCAGACATAGAAATGAGCATTATATTACTATAGAATCATACTCATGTCTCTTCCGAAAGGGTTGCTGTATCATTTAGGGAAGCAGTGAGTGCTTTTCCCAGAAGGAATAGCAGTGTCTGTAAAATGTCTGTTACTGCACCCTCTTAAAATCCGCTTTTTATTAGTTGTCTTTGAAGTTGTGTTTTTGGTAGTCTAATCATTTCTACCTCTTCCCTACTTTTAAGAAGCCCAGAGTCTTTCAAGGAATGGAATTACCATTCCTAGCTGCAGACTATATTCACATGTGTGTAAGTGTGAATATATTGGCTAAGCTCTGCCAGTGATGTTAGTGATTCAGTAAAAAACACCTTTTACTTGGTTCTGGATGAGTGATTTTTATATCCCCATATAATCTTCTCACTGTACTGAAGCACAGTAGCTTGCACTCTCTCAGAAGCAGAATCCTTCTTCCCAAGATGGTGCTGGCTCTCAAAGAAGTGAAAATATTCCATAGCTATCAAAGTGTTTTATAAGCAGGTGACTGCACATGTTGCGGATGGCAAAATGCAAAAAGAAAAAACCCCACGTCCCAGTTCCAAATTGTTTAGTTTATATGGACAGCTGGATGCCATGCCTGTAACCTCATTTAACACGTTTCACTCAATCTACATTGTTACTGAACTGGAACAGGTCACTTCCCGTAATAATATGATTGCTGCTGTTTTCTTAGGCATACAGTTCCACAGGAATTAAAAGAAAACTACAGTATGCTTGTAATTTTCAAAATTGGTAAGAAGTGAAATCTACCCGAGCGTGGTTTGAAAGCCTAATATTATGAGTATTTTATTTTATGTTTCCTTTTTTTCTTGCTTACCCTGCATTTCCAGCAGGGTTCGTTTTTCCCCTCTTTTTTTTTTTTTTTGTCCAGTCATTATAAAAATGCATTTCCGGATGTCAGGCTGCTTCAGACAATAGCAGTCTCATATTTTTGCAGAAATTACATATTTCACTAGATTAAGGCATCGTCCACATGACACTTCCGTAAAAAAAAATGTACGTGTATCATCCGTTAAGATGTTAGTGAAGGATCTGTGGTTGGTTCGTGTGTCCGTTTTTACCATCCGTGTGTCATCTGTAATTCACTGACGTTGCTCATCTAAAAATTAATTTCCAAAGAATCTCAGTCGTCAGTGAAAAACAGAAGCACCACAGATGCCATCCGTAGTGTCCGTGATTTTCTAGGACCCATAGACTTCTATGGGCATTCTTGGTCCGCATCAGCGATCAAAGTGCATGGCTCCGTGATGACCCACAGTCAGTAAAAAATATTGAAATGTGAACAGACACATTTAAATCAATGGGTACTTGTGCTGTCCGTGGAAAATGCGGACAGCACACATCAGTGAAATACAGAAATGTGGATGAGGCCTAAAACTGTACACAACACACCTACAGTATCAATTAGGGCCCAAAGTTAAACAACAATATAACTGCAGGTGCAAGCTAAAATTAAGTCCCAAAGGAACATATGACCACATTTGATGAACTGGCTCACAGAAGATTCACAACAAATGCGTTTAGAGGCTGCAGTCCTCTTAGCACCATTCGCTGGTTGATGGGAAAACTTAGTGACTTCAATTAATTAAAAAATATGAGCGCTCATATATACAACTGTCTCTGCTTTCTCCTCCACCGTTGGCCGCCTTCGACAAGACGCAGTCAGGCACCTTACCTTCACTCCACCGTAGCAGTACACGGAGCGTCCGTCCGTGTTGACTCCCGGCACCACATCTTTATAAATCAAAACCTGATGCACCACATTGACCTATAATGAGGCTTGCTTCCATCTTGGTTTCCATAGTTTGGACATAAAACCTATGACTTTGAAGGAGTGTCAGAATAATGTAGTCAAACCGTATTGTCTTTATTTAGTAGTTTGCATGCAAAAAAGTGCATTATTCTGAACAGGATGGAGGTCTAATTGCCTTATGAGAACATAAAACTACTGTACCCGCACCTCAGCTCAGTACATGACACAGTTCAGCTCCTGATTTCAGTTTCTAAAACTGCATTAAAAAACCTGCACATTTGGCTGTACCCTAATGGGTACATATGCTATACCCGAACCTGGGTATTCATGGAGATATTATTTCACCTATTCTCTGTTTTCCATGAACCCATTCAATACAATACAATTTTATGCATGCAAAGTACTGTACAGGGATATTATTCAAACTAAGAGACCTCAACATCCCTGATTGTTGATGGTTTCCATGAGATTCTTTTTACACTGTACAAAAAACAAACTCCAAAATATGTAAAAGTGTAATGTAACGTAAACTGCAGTATATGAAAATATACAGTATTACAAAAATGCTACTTTTTTGGTGTGCATTTTTTGCATATATTGGACTTATTGGTTTATTCCAGATTTTGAAAGTATAAAGATATATCCCTATCATAAGACATTTGGCATAAATGCTTGGTACAGAGACATGGGAGAATAAACAGTCGATTAACAATCCACCTGCACTTGATTGGGAGGCTATTAAGATTTTATATTCTGAGTAGGATTTCACGTGCATTTTATCGGTTCTGTTATACTTGCCATGAATCCGATTTAGATGTTGAGTATACTGAAATAATTAGGATAAATATAGGGGAAATAGTGTGTAAAAAGGCCAGTACAGTCTACATTTTCAAACCAATGGACTAAGTGGCCATCTTTACGTATATGCATTTTCATAAACCAGATCTGCGTTGAACCTTTAGTGAGCGATGAAAAGGAGAATATACTGTAGACATAGGGTTGAGAACTCTTCTTCAATAATCTTTTTGTTCTGACTAGAACCAGACCAGTAAGACTATTCAAGGTAATTTTATTGTTTTTTTGTCTCGGGAGATGAAACTGGATCGTCTTACACATAACCTTTCACCTTGCAGAAGTAGCAACCAGAAGGAACCAGTTAGTAATTTAGTCTGCCGCTAGCTTCACGATTTCCCAATGCTGTCATCAAATATCATGTAACAATTATGCCATTCTCTTCAATATAAACATTGCTGGGTTTTGCTTTGTTGGAAGCTTAAAGATCCACATAGCATTTGTCACTTCATCCATGATTTATCGTCCTTCCCCTCCTTCCGTTCTTTTTTCTTTCTCCTAGTTGCTTCTCTTTTTAATATCCTATTTGTAAGATGTGACAAGGGCTCTAAAGAAAAACAGCTCCTAATAGGACAAATGCCAGGGCAGTGTGATTCACATTGATTAAAAGCTCATCTTAAAGGGAACCTGTCATCAACTTTGTGCTGCCCATACTAACGGCAGCATAAAGTAGAGACAGGTGAGTTGATTTCAGCGGTCTGTCATTTATAAGTTAATAGTAAGTGGTTGCCGAGAACCAACATCACAATCATTGCGGACTGGGCATGAAAAAAGAGTCCCGGCCACCTGAGAAGAGTCATGGTTCTTCACAAATTCCTGCTCTCCCTGCCCACCTGCTGATGATTGACAGTCTTCTACCTAGTTTTCTCTCTTTCTAGGAGAGAACTGCCAATCATCAATAGATGGGCGAGAGTGCGGGAGATTATGAATAACCATGACTCTTCTCAGGTAGATTTGACTCTTTTCAAGGCCTGGGCTGCAATGATCATGATGCTGGTTCTCGGCAACCACTTACTTTTAGCTCATGAGTGACACACCGCTGAAATCAGCATTTCTGTCACTATTTTATGCTGCCCTCATTGATGTCAGCATAAAGTTGATGACAGGTTCCCTTTAAAGAAGATTTCTTTGCCGTTATTCTTTTCTGACTGAAAGATTAAGTGCTCGGTAACTGCTCCATTCAACCCAAAGCTATAAGGTAACAACTGTTGTTTCTACTTATCACACTTTGTGAACCCCACTGATTCAAGCATACACATGGGGCTAGTTAACAGTTTTAACAGATTTGTGCCTTAATAAATGGTTTACAGGATATGGAATGAGAAAAACATTTTGTCACCTGATTCAAGGTGCATTCTATGCAACCCGTTAAGGTACCAGTAAAATCACTTGGCTTGGCTGTTTCATCAGCTATTAAAACAATCATTGCTGTTTTTCATTAATGGGATTTTCCAAGATGTTTTAACTGATGACCTATCCTCTGGATATGTCATCAGTATCCGATCAGTGGGGGTCCGACACCCAGGACCCCCACCTATCAGCCATTTGAGAAAGCACCGGCGCTCGCAGTAACGCCGCAGCTTTCTTGCAGCCTTGCCTAGACCATGTTACTTCACACTCGTTGGTCATATGGCCTAGGCGCAGCTCAGCTCCATTAAAGTGAATCAGGCTGAGCTTTAATACCAACCACGGCCGCTATACAATGTACGGCACTGTGCTTGGCAAACTTAGAGAAGGCTGTAGCGCTACTGTGAGCACCGGTGCCTTCTCAAACAGCTGTTCAGCCGGGTGTCAGCCACCCATCGATCAGGATAAGTGATCAGTTAAAATATCTTGGCAAACCCATTTAAAATGGTTCAGTTTGCATATTAGGGAGTTGCATCTATAGCACTTCCATAATAGACTTTTATTATGCCAGTCTTTACAGACATGGATAGTTGTCAGTAGCTGAGCATGACCATTGCCATGTGAGACTGCCAGGAGAATACAGGTCATCTGTGTTCTTTCTTATTACAACAGACACAGTAGATCAGAGTTATCAGTGTAATTATGCTAGCTTTCAATCAAAACTGCATATTTATCAAGCCCCTACTCCATTTATGCCTTGAGAGAGAGCTCAGCAGCGTACAGAAGTGGTGAAGGACCTGTAAGGATCTTAGTGATATCACCATGTGGCTGGAGCTTCTGTGCTGTATGTGTGAGGTTAGCGTTTTCTTCTATAAGTTGTCAAACACTATTCCTCACCATGTAATGAAATCTAGACATGCTAGGAGTTGTAAGTCTCTCCTCTTATACCCCTCTCCATATAATGTTTAACAGCTTGGACATGCTGCGAGTTGTGGACCGCTCCTTTTATGTTCCATCAGAACAAGCATTTTCTCTTATCGACTGCCGGTACAAACCCTTCTCTGGGTATATTTGTGTATATTTGAGTGGGTAAGGGATTAATCTTTGTAGATTTAGTATACTGCAGCCTATTAGGCACATATTACATGGGTAGATAATGGGTCTGATCATTGATAACAAACGTTCATAGTAACGCTCATTATCGATGATCTGGCAGTGTAGTACTGTCGCTAATTACCCAATGAGCGAGCAATTGGAATCTTTCAGAAGGCTGAAAAATTATCGTTTGCCAACTGCAGATCATACTGTGTAATCATGATCTGCTGCTGGCATACAGTGATTCAGTATGGGATGAACGATGACATTAGCGATTGCTCCTCCCCATTCTAAGGAAGAGATGAATGTAATAGTATCAGTCTCTTCCACTAGCGAGCAGGCAACTGCCGGGAAGGAACACTTCCATTCCGACAATCGCCTTGAAGATTTGCTCATCTAATATAAGCCTTACAGTTCCACACCAAATCTAGTTTGTACTGTTACTAAGTAGGAGATTCCTTCCAACAAAATAGCCACTCTCGCTGTGTGTAACAAAAGTTATCCAGACTGCACTCAGACCCCTCCTATACTTCCTGGAGAGAAGGAGGGCTAATGGAGATGGCTGCAGCCTTAGACAACAATGACTGCTTTTCAATTGTATTTTTCATGGTCTGCAATTGTAATATCTGACGAAACACAAGCAAATAACAAAAAATACACATAAGGAGATTACGTTACGTTTTATTAGTTGTTCTTTTCTGTGTTTGTATTCTGGCTTTAGTTCCCCTTTAAGGAATTTCTCTATGAACATTTCTAGAATACACATGCATGCATTCACCTATCCTACTTACAAAAGATTCCAAGATACAAAGATATATACTTTATCGTCTTGTGATGGCAATTTTAATGATGCAACATAGAAACATAGAAACATAGAATGTGTCGAATGTAGAATGTGTAGAATGTGTCGGCATAGAATGTGTCGAAAAAGATATTGCATTGCTTCCATTTATTTTCTATTGGACTTTAATCCTTTTTGGATGATTTTCTTTCAGTCATCTACATGCGATGATTAAAGTAGTTGTCCTTTTTACAGCAACTAACTAAAAACTCCTATGGAGTCTAACTTTGTCGGTTCTGGTAAAGTGCTTTGATTAAACCTCCTGAACCCCATGGGTGGTCACATCATCAGCATCATAAATAGTGTGCTGAACAAAAGAGCTGCAAGCATATATTCTGTTTCACTAGCCACATACTAATTTGTCTGTGGATGACAAAGACACCATTCACAATACAGACAAATCTTACTAATGTCTTTTTGCTTGTAGAACAGTTGAAAACCTCCCAGATTTCTTAAAGATTCACACAGTGCAAAAAGGAAGCCAAGCTGAGGAGTTCTTGGGAATTCGATATGCATCAAATGCTGCTGATAAATGTTCCCTTTTATGCCCGTTGCCAGAAATAAAAGTGACCGCAGTCAGTGTGTATTTACTGTGTGTTGTCAGCATGTACCCTTCAACTATTGTTGGACTATACTTTCCACACTACATGCCAGATCAAGAGGCCACAGATGATGTGAGTTGTGGTCTAGGAACAGCTGGAGGTGTTGGCCCTCCATGCTATAGTCTGTACAGTATGTTTAAGTGGAGAATATCTAGAGTTAATGAGATTTGTCCAGCATGTCTTTGCCAACACTCACAAAGCATCCAACATACCTACAGTAGGCTCCGTCACCTGAATACACACATGATTCAAAAGCAGATTTTCATCTCTGGCTGAATGTTGAAAGGAATATAGTAGCACCCCAGCCAATGTAAAAACTTATTGGTCCCAACTTCCCCTTCAAGTAAGTAAATATCCTGCTGATTAAAACCAAACATATAAATGTGAAAACGTATTTTTTTTCCGTTCTTTTAAAGGCACACACTGCATCCTACATTAAAAAACCCTGTTAGATATTGGTTCACTATGAAATCTGGTGACGTTTTTAGAGGATTGTTGGCACAAGCTTGCTTCCTTTGAGTTCAGCTTGGCTTTGGTTTATGAGCATTGACTGCCAAAATTAGGTGAAATATAGAAACTTACACTCTCTCTTTTGCTTGCTACTCGCTATCCCACACACCGGGGATCATTTATCTTGTGCCATGGCAAGACTGATGCAGATTTAGCTGCGGCAGTCTTGTGTTTTGCTGTGTTCCTTGTCAGCACTCCCCTTGTCTTCAAGTTTCCTGAGTGCTCTTAATTTGCAGTTAATGGTTTTTGGAAAACTTTTCTATTTTTTGTTTAATTGGGACTACTGAATAACAGTTTTTTGGCTTATGGAAGTTTTCTGTCTCACACTGCACAATAGTTTAAGTTTCATGTATTTTTCTTCAGGTATGCAAGAAGCGGTAGTGGTCTGCTTGAACAAACAAACTAGTTCAACAGCGATTGAAAGCCTGTGTGTGGCCAGCAGACGTCCTCCGCCACTCTTAAAGTCATGCAATATGGAGGCATGCCCCCCAAGGTAAGACTGTTGAAATATACTTTTAGCATATCGCAAGACTGTTTGCAGCACAATTGCAAAAAAGATATTGTGTCTTTTCTCTTGATTATAGTACCATAGAAACAATTGTAGCCTGTAGGCCATCTCCAGAAATGGGTTATAGAACCATTGATTTTTTCCTTTATATAGTATTAAAGGGATTATCTCTTTTGACAACCACATTCTGTATGGCCTATTAGGGCATAAGAGTGTCAGGCAGAGGTGGATTCCCTCATTTGGGACAAGCGTTGTGGTTCTCTCTCTGGTTGGCTTTGTCGGCCCATGTATTACATGAGTAGCCATTCAGTTAAATGCACATTTTATACTATTTCAATGAGTGACTAATGGTTGCCCACTACGCCACATCTTTTTATTGTTTAACCACTTCCAGACCAGGCCATTTACCCCCTTCCTGACCATGCGAATTTTAGCAAATCTGACATGTGTCACTTTATGTGGAAATAACTTTGGAACGCTTTTACTTATCCAAAAAATTCAGAGATTGTTTTCTCGTGACACATTGTGCTTCATGTTAATGGTAAATTTGAGTCAATATGTTTTACCTTTATTTATTAAAAAAATCCAAAAGTTAACGAAAATGTGAAAAAATTCACTGTTTTCAAAATTTGAATCTCTCTGCTTTTAAGACAGATAGTGATGCCTCATAAAATATTTATTAATTAACATTCCCCATATGTCTGCTTTATGTTGGCATCATCTTAATAATTTTTTTAGGATGCTAGAAGGTTTAGAATTATCAAAGCACTGAAGTCACTTTGTGGGGCTTACATAATCGAACCAACCCATAAATGACCCCATTTTAGAAATGACACTCCTCAAACTATTCAAAGCTGGTTTTAGAAATGTTGTTGTTAACCCTTTAGGTATTCCACAGGAATTAAAGCAAAATAGAAGTGACATTTCAAAATATCACTTTTTTGCAGATTTTCCATTTTAATCATTTTTTTCCTGGAACACATCAAGGGTTAACAACAAAACAAACCTCAATATTTATTATCTTGATTTTGCAGTTTGCAGAAACACCCCATATGTGGTCGTATACCGCTGTTTAGGCACACGGCAGGGCACAGAAGGCAAGAAGCGCCATATGGCTTTTGGAGGGCAGATTTTGCTGGAATGGTCTTTAGGCACCATGTTGCATTTGAAGAGGCCCTGATGTAACCCTACAGTGAAACCCCACAGTGACAAAGAGTGACCACATTTTGTAAGCTACACCACCCATATTTTAAGGGGTGTAGTGAGCACTTCACTCAACAGCTGTTTCAAAGAATTTTTAATACACTTGGGTGTGAAAATGAAAAATGACATTTTTTTACAAGAAAATGGTGCTTTATTTTCACAAAAGGTAACAGGAGAATACCCCCCCCCCCCCCACAATTTGGTCGTAAACTGTTATTTGGGGATACGTCAGGGCTCAGAAGGGTGGAGTGGCATCTGGATTTTCTAACCTGGAATTTTCTGTCATGGTTTTTAAGAGCAATGACTTTTTTATTTTTTGCTGAGTGAGCTGCGTGAGGGCTTATTTTGTGCAAGACAAGCTGTAGTTTTTATTGCCATCATTTCTGTTTTTAATCTCATTTTTGGGAGGTGAAGTTACAAAAAAAAAGCTTTAGGGTACTTGTTAGGGTAGATCATGTGATATTTTTATAGATCTGGTCATTACGGACACAACAATACCAAATATGTCAACCTAATTTTTTTTACGTTTTACGTTTTACACAACAAAAACATTTTTTGAAAAAAAATCATGTTTTTGTGCTGCCATTTTCTTAAAGTCATACAGGGAGTGCAGAATTATTAGGCAAGTTGTATTTTTGAGGATTAATTTTATTATTGAACAACAACCATGTTCTCAATGAACCCAAAAAACTCATTAATATCAAAGCTGAATATTTTTGGAAGTAGTTTTTAGTTTGTTTTTAGTTTTAGCTATTTTAGGGGGATATCTGTGTGTGCAGGTGACTATTACTGTGCATAATTATTAGGCAACTTAACAAAAAACAAATATATACCCATTTCAATTATTTATTTTTACCAGTGAAACCAATGTAACATCTCAACATTCACAAATATACATTTCTGACATTCAAAAACAAAACAAAAACAAATCAGTGACCAATATAGCCACCTTTCTTTGCAAGGACACTCAAAAGCATGCCATCCATGGATTCTGTCAGTGTTTTGATCTGTTCACCATCAACATTGCGTGCAGCAGCAACCACAGCCTCCCAGACACTGTTCAGAGAGGTGTACTGTTTTCCCTCCTTGTAAATCTCACATTTGATGATGGACCACAGGTTCTCAATGGGGTTCAGATCAGGTGAACAAGGAGGCCATGTCATTAGATTTTCTTCTTTTATACCCTTTCTTGCCAGCCACGCTGTGGAGTACTTGGATGCGTGTGATGGAGCATTGTCCTGCATAAAAATCATGTTTTTCTTGAAGGATGCAGACTTCTTCCTGTACCACTGCTTGAAGAAGGTGTCTTCCAGAAACTGGCAGTAGGACTGGGAGTTGAGCTTGACTCCATCCTCAACCCGAAAAGGCCCCACAAGCTCATCTTTGATGATACCAGCCCAAACCAGTACTCCACCTCCACCTTGCTGGCGTCTGAGTCGGACTGGAGCTCTCTGCCCTTTACCAATCCAGCCACGGGCCCATCCATCTGGCCCATCAAGACTCACTCTCATTTCATCAGTCCATAAAACCTTAGAAAAATCAGTCTTGAGATATTTCTTGGCCCAGTCTTGACGTTTCAGCTTGTGTGTCTTGTTCAGTGGTGGTCATCTTTCAGCCTTTCTTACCTTGGCCATGTCTCTGAGTATTGCACACCTTGTGCTTTTGGGCACTCCAGTGATGTTGCAGCTCTGAAATATGGCCAAACTGGTGGCAAGTGGCATCTTGGCAGCTGCACGCTTGACTTTTCTCAGTTCATGGGCAGTTATTTTGCGCCTTGGTTTTTCCACACACTTCTTGTGACCCTGTTGACTATTTTGAATGAAACGCTTGATTGTTTGATGATCACGCTTCAGAAGCTTTGCAATTTTAAGAGTGCTGCATCCCTCTGCAAGATATCTCACTATTTTTGACTTTTTTGAGCCTGTCAAGTCCTTCTTTTGACCCATTTTGCCAAAGGAAAGGAAGTTGCCTAATAATTATGCACACCTGATATAGGGTGTTGATGTCATTAGACCACACCCCTTCTCATTACAGAGATGCACATCACCTAATATGCTTAATTGGTAGTAGGCTTTCGAGCCTATACAGCTTGGAGTAAGACAACATGAACGCGCTGTAAAACGCTTAGGTGTGTACCTAGGGAAAGAGGATGATGTGGTCAAAATACTCATTTGCCTAATAATTCTGCACTCCCTGTATTTTTTCATTTTTCTGGCTATAGTCTTGTGTGAGGGCTTGTTTTTTGCGGGACAAGGTGGCGTTTTTAGTGCTACCATTTTGGTGTACATATGACTTTTTGATTGCTTGATATGTTTTTTATGAGGTGACTAAAAAAAACTTTTTGGGCATAATTTTTATTTGTTTTTTTTTACACCGTTCACTTGATGCGGAAGATCTTGTGATATTTTTGTAGAGCCAATTGTTATGGATGTTATGAATGTTTGAAAAAAAGTTTTTGTGTTTCAACTTTCATAGAGCCATATTTTTTTTTATTTTTCTAGCAATTGTCTTGTTTGGGGACTCATTTTTTGTGGGATGAGGTGACGTTTTTATTGCTACCATTTTGAGGTACATACGGCTTTTTGATTGATTAACATTATGTTTTTTGGGAGGTGAGCTATGTTTATTTTAGTTTTTTTTATGGCGTTCACCTGATGGGGTAGATCATATGATATTATTATAGAGACGGTCATTGCAGATGCGCTGATACCAAATATGTCTTTTTTTTTTTCTTCTATTTGTTAACATTTTTTGATAAACAGATTTGGGGGGAAAATTTTTTTTGCAATGTAAAACTTTTTTATTTTTATTTTTCAAAACACTTTATTTTTATTTTTTCTCCTGTAACTGGGGCTAACATAGTAACCCCAGTCACTGGGGAAATACACCCCCAGAGAGTCTGTACAGCAGAATACAGCGCTGTACAGCCTCAGTTCAGGGCTGATCGAGGTCTGTGGAAGACCCGACTACTCCTGCACTCTCCCGACAGTCACATGACCACAGGGCCGGGACATGAAGCGCATAGCTGTGTATACAGCGATCTAGAAGGCAGGGACACCGAAGAACGGTCCCTGCCTTCTCTCTGGGGTGCAGTTGCAATACCTCAGAACAGGGTAACTGCAAAGGGTTGATTGTTATACTTTTATTTATTTAATTGAAAAGTTGTCATTTGTTGTGTTTGCCTACTCATTAGTATTGCATGGAAAGGTCATGGTTAACAACCTCGACTTAGCCCCTGTAGGTTGCTAGGAGGTGGACCTGAGTCTGCCCCTAGTCAATAGAAAGTCCAGTGCTAACTGAGGAAGAGAGAAGACCTACACATACTTCCTTCTAAGGACTATGCCTGAGTCCCAGCGAGAGAGAGAGAAGACAGATTATAAGATCTGTAATCTGCAAGGCTGTGCATTGAGGTTTGTCAGCAAAGCACTGTGGTCATTTAAGGCTGATATAGACTTTGCTGCTGTGAAAGGGAATATTCCCAGTGCACCCTTCAACAATTCAAGACGGTTTGCCCAGCTGTGTCTTAATTATATTCCCCTCAGTCTAGAAATTACAGAACATCTACCATAAACCTCATTGCCTGCCTAAGGTTCTGCAGAAAGAGAGAGACTTTAGAAAGACAGTGAGTGCTACAACCCCCATTATTGCTGCCATCCATAAATTGCTGTTGCTGAAGAACTGTGATTTTCTTGGAACTGTGCTTTGATACTACTCGTGTTTTGCACTTTAGTAAAGAGAGTCTTATTTATTTACTACAACTGGCCTGGTCACTGACTCCATTACCGTCTGCCACCTATAGCACCTGTGTCCACACTCTTGCCTTGCACCCTGCCAAAAACTGTTTACACCAAGGACACCCCAACTACCACCATGCAGGAGCTCTAACACCAGGGTGTGCACTGAGAGAAGAAAGGGTGTTACGACTGCACAGCCCTAAGAGGGTATTCATTTGAGGACTGTCACTGTGATTCATGTGTATACTTATTCTTGCCAGAGCCACTACCATTCCCATCCTCCACTCGTTCCTCCCAGGCTTCTGCTGTACATTGCAACACCTCTGATCAGAACTTTGCTGCTCCTGATTTACAGTCTGTTTTCTTACTGAAAGGGATGGAAAATCTAGAGTACTGTATTACCAGCTTTCTAAGTATAGAG
The DNA here is from genome assembly GCA_033119425.1 of Bufotes viridis. Taxonomy (NCBI): domain Eukaryota; kingdom Metazoa; phylum Chordata; class Amphibia; order Anura; family Bufonidae; genus Bufotes; species Bufotes viridis. The sequence continues at coordinate 276,990,208 of CM065589.1, read as the reverse complement.
CAAAAAATAGAAATCAAAAGGTAACCTTTCTGCTTAAATCAAAAAATATGCAGAAAATATGTCTGTAATCCACTAGCAGAGTTTCCTGTTTTTTTAAGCACGCAAACATTTGTAGGCTTAACAGTTTTCATCTGCTGCAGATAAACTCTTGAAACCGGGAATGGTATAACATTTTATTCAAGATGTGTTTTTCTTTAATGACAAGCTCTCCAGTCTAAAGAAAAGCCCACACTTGTCCTTGAGCTGCATATATAAGGTGATTAACAGTGGATGACAGACAGTTGGATGGTTTTTGTTCAAGACTAAAAATCTTGCATGTACATGTCAAGTATACAAGGCTTTTATTATCATATATACCAAAAAAAGGTCATAGTAGGGAATGTCTTATGCCATTGCTCACTCTGCTATTTTGACCCAAATCTGTTAATGACTATATGGGCTTATGCTATATCAACCCCACAAATATAATCATAGGGACATAAAAAAAAACTTTAGTAACTACAACCCATCATATAGCTGACTTTATACGTATTCTATTAGTTCCTTCCGGACAATTTTGCAAGTTTAAGTTTGCTGTTTAATACACGCACATTTTTGCATCTCTACTACAGTGGCAAATCCCAGCCTGACCGCAGGTCCAATGCACCAAATTAACAGTGTCATGCATCTCTAGGATATTATTGCTTCTGCTCATAAGAGCCATGGTCTGGTCGTCCATCCCCTGTTGGGAGCTCCTGTGATCAGCTCTAATCTGTGAAGAAACCTGGCAGTACAAGCTCAGTCTCCCTGCAGTGCCACCACAGGGGAAATTGAGCATTACACAGTTTTTGTTCAAATTGTAAGTTGTCTATGTAATGCAGGGCAGGACAAATCCTCCAGAGTGAGAGATGCTCTTTGTAATCGTTCTACACTCCAAGACATGAGGATCCTGAATAGCAGACTGCCCTCCACTAACTCAGTAGTCCCTAATAGACGGAATGAGAATGGGTTTTCTAAACTAGACAACTTTTTTTTAAAGCTCAGTTTTCAGTGCCAGGGGAGTTTGAACATTTTGCACCTGTGGTTGCCAAGACAAATTGCGAAAGCAAAATCATACTAAATCCCCCTTTATATCCATATATTTCCAGAAAATAGACACCCGGCACATTGTTGAAATGCCACCCACACACGCAGACATCTTCATGCAACGTTGTGTCAAAATGTAACTTTTCATAAAAATTGCATACAATTTGATATGTGTGGGTAAAAGTGTGACCCAAGCAGAAAGTTACATGCACCACACATCCTAAAAATAAAACTTGTAGAATGTATACATACCACCTAGACCAAAAGTTATATGACCCAAACTGGAAAGTTTGGTTTTAAGCATGGATTACACACCTTAAAAAGTAAGCGCACCCCCAAAACCTATATATTTTCTGAAAGCAGACAACCTGATGATTGCAGTTTCCTTGAATGGTTGTTGACAACTATGTTCACCTTCAAGTAATTTTGTGACAAACAGGAGTTATTTAAAAATTGCACCAGAAGAAACATTTGCATCTCAAACTCAGATCCAATGGTTTACACATAAAAACAATGTGAAAAGAATATATGGAGGTGTGCAAAGCTCTTACTGCATACACACCACAAGTGTATACATCAACAAAGAGTGTGTGCTCTTAAAAACACAAAAACATAGGTCATCCAGTACTTATGCATCATCCAAAAAAATGTAGACAGTTCATAACAAACAGCTGCAATGTTACCAAAATCTACTTTTTTCTGAGAGCGCACAGTGTAACATGTTTAAAAAATAGAACATAATCATTAATACACACAAACAGTGATTATAAGCAAAATTGAACAAAAATTCTAATTTGTTACTGAAATGTTTAGTTTAGCAAAGTCCTTGTGAAAATAAAATATCCTCTGCAAAAACTGTAAGATGAGGAGTTCATACATACCACATATGTCTACATTCAATGCTGCAGGTGTTAAATATAATGCAAAAAGCGCAGAAATGCACCAACCATTTGCATGCAAATATTAGGAATTATATAGTTTATAATTTTCCATCATAATATATAAACTGTGTTTCTAATTTATCAATCATAAACTCTTAAACCTAATGTAATGTATTACTAAAAGTGTTTTAGATGGTCATAGTATGTTGTGCTTTTTTGCTCCCATCTTATGGACAAAACACTTGAACCTCCTGCTTTCGATCGGAAAATTAGATCACATAACTGGTTCTCATGAACTGTGAGAGGCCGAGGTGCTGTGTACATAAAACAGGCAAAAGGGCCCCTGTATTACATCCATCTGAAAAGTGTTAAATACCTTTTTTTATTTTATTTTTAAAGTACAGTAATTAAACTGATTATTTATGAAGACAGTCTGTGAGCAAGAATTGATTTTTTGACTGATAGAAATAATTACAAATTTGTCAGAAATATATTAGCTAGTCCTCTCTCCTGATAATTATTATCACTATTACTGTAGCATTTAACAGTGATCGCCACAGAAGCATGTATGGACAGGATGGGGAAAGTGTAAAATGTAACCTTATTGATGCTTGTGTATTGGTGGTGTGAGTGTTTGGTGCAACCTGTTTTGTGCTATGATCCAGATGCTGATAAACATCTGGGTCATGGCACCAATAAATGGTCTAATTGGGGGTGATTGGATAAGCAAGTGATCATCTTCTGACATCTTATCTGGTCAAAAAAGACCCCTCACATGTGACAATCGGAGAGCAGCCTTTTAGCTTGCCCCTTCTGTCCCCTCCACATTCCTGCTGGATAAGATCATGTATGTCTCTATTTTGTGCTCTATTTTTGGAATATCTCAGTCTGTGTAGCAGCTAGAGATTTGAAGGGCTATGTTTTAAAGCTAACAATATTCAAAACAGCTTTAAAACAGAACAAGGATGGCACTCTTAGCAATCCTAAAGCCAGAGATACAGCCTTTAGAAAACCGGTTGGAAGTGAAAGAAGTTGGTATATTCTGCTTTCACTGGGACCCAATTCTAAGAGGTGTATCTCGGGATATATAAAAAGGGATTTCAGCTCACCCACCGTCCTCCTTTGCCGTGCACGGATCCCAGACCAGGAATCAATCAGAACAGTAGAAAAAAATCCTGGACTTGTGTATCTTGGAAAGTATTGTAGCTAGCACTGCAATCCCCATCTTGTTTCCAAACTTATATTGTCAACTTTGAAACAAGACCTGTGATCAAAGGCTGAGATCCAGCCATCAGTAGCAAGAACATATGAGATATATCCTTGTCATTGAAGTGCCACCCTGCCAGGACCTATGAAATATGTCCTTGGCAGAGAAAGGGTTAAAGGGAACCTGTCACCTTGACCAGGATATCTGACCTACAGGCAGTATGTTATCGAGCAGATGGAGCTGTGCAGATTTATGTATACTTTTATGGGAAAATATTCAATGAAACTTGCATTTTATTCATCAAAATCTCATCTCTTTCTATGCTTAGGACTCTAGTGGGTGGTGCTACTCAGTGATTGTCATTTTTATTTACACACTTATACACAGATAGCTGCCCGTCACTGAATAGGACCACCCACTGGACTCCTAAGCATAGAAGAAGCAGGGATTTAAAAAAATAAAATGTGCTAAATCTTTTGCCATGAAACTACCATGTTTTTGCATTATAAGAGGGACATTTTAGCAAGAAGAAATTTTTCTAAAAAGTGCCTATATTTTAGAATCCTCAGTCAGGTTGGTCCAGCAGTGCCAGACTCCCCAACTGCTTCCTTACTGATGCAGCAGAGCACTCATACAGATGAATACCCAGATCAATGACAGAGCTGTGCTTTTGCACACTTTTCCCTGACACCAATTTGTGTGATCAGTGCAGGCAGAACTGGGAGAAACACACCGCTTCCTTATGCTGAAGGTCCTCAGGCAGCAAAGGAGGAGTTGAAAGCTCTGACCAACTTGAGGACCTTTAAAGATGTCGCCTGGGGGAGGAGCCAGACCAGTAAGAAGAAAAATACTTTACAGTGGGTACTGTTCTGTACTGTACACAGTAACTTCTGATGTTTATTAAAGATAACATTATGTAGTATGCCTGCAGGATGATGTGTGTAAGTGCACACAGCAGAGATATGTGTGTTGTGTGTTTCTACTGTGCACATAGCAGCGTGTGTGTGTGTGTGTGTATGTATCCACCATGCATGTAGCAGTGATGTGTGTATCTACTGTGCACATAGCAGTGTGTGTATGTATGTATCCACACAGCAGTGCTGTGTCTATTGTTTCTATAATGTGTTTGCTGCAGTGCTGGGTATATATATATTTATTGTGCAAGATGTAGAGCGGTGTGTATCGTGTGTGTGCTGCAGAACTGTGCGTGTGTTTTTGTATAATGTCATGGCCATGAAGAAAGTAAAAAATACTTTAAAAAACTTAAAACTTTAATAATATAGCAGAACATGCATGGCAAGACAATACAGAGCAATATAGGAGATACACATGATAGAAGACACATTTACTCCTATCACATGTCCACATGAGCCATTGCTGTTTTTGTCAATAGTCAGAAGATGACACTAAGTTTAACAGGAACTGACTGTAAACTATTATCCCCCTCTACATAAATTATTAACCCTTAGGCCCCTTTCACACGGGCGAGTTTTCCGCGCGGGTGCAATGCGTGAGGTGGACAATCACATGGTCCATTAGACTGCAGCTAAAGCTTGAAGAGAGAAGAAAGATCGCCAACTATGCGATCAAGTGGCTAAGGTAAGTTAAGTTTTTTATTTTTAACCCCTCCATCCACATTTTACTAAGCATTCTTTATTGAGAATGCTATTATTTTCCCTTATAACCATGTTATAAGGAAAAATAATAAAATCTCCAGATTACTCAACCCGAAACCAGACTTCAGTGATGAAGTCCGGCTTCGGGTCTGGGTACCAAACATGGCGATTTTTCCAATGACCGTGCAAAACGCATTACAAAAGTCTGCACACGAGCGGAAAAATCGCGCATATTCCCGCAATGCACCCGCAACCAATCCGGGCGTTAAACATGACGCCCGTGTGAAAGAGGCCTTAGAGGACCCTGAGATTTTCCATTTTTGCATTTTCGTTTTTCACTCCCCGCCTTCCCATAGTCCTAACTTTTTTATTTTTCTATTCACATAGCCTTTTAAGGGCTTATTGTTTGCAGGACAAGTCTTACTTTCTAATGGTGTCATTTACAGTTACATACCATGTAGTGGGAAGCGGAAAAAAAAATCCAAATCGGGTAGAATTGGGAAAAAACACAATTCTGACAAAGGTTTGACACCTTACACTATGCGGTAAAATTTACCTGTTATCTTCATTCTCCAGCTCAATTCTTATCTTACTGAATGTGGCTTAATGCCCATTTAGTAACTTAGAGACAAGGGTTATTAGATAACCGGCACAAAGTGAAAGTGAAAGTACCATTTACACAGCTAGACAATGAGTTAACACTTTGTGACAGAACGGCTCAATATTTTTAATAAAGACTAATTTAAAAAAAAATATTTTTAGTCCAATATGAGTAAAATACAATCATTAAAAAAATTGCCCCGAAAGGTGTACATAGCCTTTAAAGTTACTGACATTAACCCCTCCACTTCATTTAACTACAAGGGATGTTTTAATTAGTATAAAATACTTATTTTCTAAATTTCTCTTGTTTAAACCTTGGGGGCGTCTTATGGTCAGGAGCGTCTTAAGTATGTATCAACCTAGTCAGCTCTTCCTGCTCTATGCTATGCTATCCATAGATACAGTAGGACTGGACTGCATGTGGAATGAGGCAGATTACCCTTAAGGAATCAGCCTTCTACCAGTTGGAAACCAAGCATTCAGAATTTGGAAGGAACCTGACACTATTTATAAAGAGCTCCATGAGGCACATACCAGGGTTTTACTAAAATGATGTTGGTTTACCACAGTACTGCCAGATTGCTGTTTGCTTCCTGTTAGCATTGTCCTAGGCCAGAGGTAATTGCACATCACTTTGAATACATATTTTGAAGAGATGTTATCAATTTTCCCCAATACACTGACTATAGTAATAAAAATATACATTTTAAACGCTTTTTAAAATAGTATAACCTGTTTTTTTCCACCCAATAACCTCTTGCAAAATGAAAAAGAAAATCATTATTCAGCAAATATGGCCATTTGAAAACATTGCTTCAATTGGAGCAGGATTTCGGTTGTGGTGTACGGTATAAACTATCATCTGCCCTGTACAGAAATAGAAGACCGCAGCAGCTCAATCACTCAGCGTGGGTTACTGTGTGAAAAGAATTTGTGAGATGTATGAGGGGATGGGGAAATAAAGTAAGAAATAGAAGCCAGATGGCTGCTTTCTTCATTCTTCTGTACTTTATACAATTACGTTTGTTTTTCTTTTTATGGAGCTCAGACTTTTAGTAGAACATAATTAATAAACAGCAGGTATTTATGCACCTTTTAGAAATCATATTGACAGGGGAAATGCCAACATTTCCAAAGTCACTGCAAAATCTTTCTCCAAGCTGATTTTATACCGGAAGTGCAAAAAGATTGTGGAGCCCCAGTTATGGGTCTACAACACAGTGAAAGCCAGATATCCCTCAAAGGAAGGAAAAACAAGCAAAGGGGTGTCTCCATTACAGAGATCACCAAAACCACCATATTAAGTGGCCCCTATGTCAAGATCCCGCTCTTTTACAAGCTTTAAGGATGTGACGGGGAAGACCTAAGCAAGTTATCCATCCACAGACAGCTGTTTCGGGGTGTTGCCCCTCATCAGTGTGGAGTAGGATTCTGGCTAACCGGGAGCGATGCTTTGGTGACTACTCAAACAAAGCAATAGCTGATCTTAGGGAGACCAGCTACAAAAATACCGTGGAGCCTCACTTAAGAGTCTCAAACACAGCAATCCAAAGTGCAAGGCTCCCTGGGAAACATAAAATGCAAAAAGATTGTGGAGCCCCAGTTATGGGTCTACAACACAGTGAAAGCCAGATATAGCCCCAGTTATGGGTCTACAACACAGTGAAAGCCAGATATCCCTCAAAGGAAGGAAAAACAAGCAAAGGGGTGTCTCCATTACAGAGATCACCAAAACCACCATATTAAGTGGTCCTTGTAAAGCTTGTAAAAGAGCGGGATCTTGACATAGGGGCCACTTAATATGGTGGTTTTGGTGATCTCTGTAATGGAGACACCCCTTTGCTTGTTTTTCCTTCCTTTAAGGGATATCTGGCTTTCACTGTGTTGTAGACCCATAACTGGGGCTCCACAATCTTTTTGCATTTTATGTTTCCCAGGGAGCCTTGCACTTTGGATTGCTGTGTTTGAGACTCTTAAGTGAGGCTCCACGGTATTTTTGTAGCTGGTCTCCCTAAGATCAGCTATTGCTTTGTTTGAGTAGTGACCAAAGCATCGCTCCCGGTTAGCCAGAATCCTACTCCACACTGATGAGGGGCAACACCCCGAAACAGCTGTCTGTGGATGGATAACTTGCTTAGGTCTTCCCCGTCACATCCTTAAAGCTTGTAAAAGAGCGGATCTTGACATAGGGGCCACTTAATATGGTGGTTTTGGTGATCTCTGTAATGGAGACACCCTTTGCTTGTTTTTCCTTCCTTGAGGGATATCTGGCTTTCACTGTGTTGTAGACCCATAACTGGGGCTCCACAATCTTTTGCATTTTATGTTTCCCAGGAGCCTTGCACTTTGGATTGCTGTGTTTGAGACTCTTAAGTGAGGCTCCACGGTATTTTTGTAGCTGGTCTCCCTAAGATCAGCTATTGCTTTGTTTGAGTAGTCACCAAAGCATCGCTCCCGGTTAGCCAGAATCCTACTCCACACTGATGAGGGGCAACACCTCGAAACAGCTGTCTGTGGATGGATAACTTGCTTAGGTCTTCCCCGTCACATCCTTAAAGCTTGTAAAAGAGCGGGATCTTGACATAGGGGCCACTTAATATGGTGGTTTTGGTGATCTCTGTAATGGAGACACCCCTTTGCTTGTTTTTCCTTCCTTTGAGGGATATCTGGCTTTCACTGTGTTGTAGACCCATAACTGGGGCTCCACAATCTTTTGCATTTTATGTTTCCCAGGGAGCCTTGCACTTTGGATTGCTGTGTTTGAGACTCTTAAGTGAGGCTCCACGGTATTTTTGTAGCTGGTCTCCCTAAGATCAGCTATTGCTTTGTTTGAGTAGTCACCAAAGCATCGCTCCCGGTTAGCCAGAATCCTACTCCACACTGATGAGGGGCAACACCTCGAAACAGCTGTCTGTGGATGGATAACTTGCTTAGGTCTTCCCCGTCACATCCTTAAAGCTTGTAAAAGAGCGGGATCTTGACATAGGGGCCACTTAATATGGTGGTTTTGGTGATCTCTGTAATGGAGACACCCCTTTGCTTGTTTTTCCTTCCTTTGAGGGATATCTGGCTTTCACTGTGTTGTAGACCCATAACTGGGGCTCCACAATCTTTTGCATTTTATGTTTCCCAGGAGCCATGCACTTTGGATTGCTGTGTTTGAGACTCTTAAGTGAGGCTCCACGGTATTTTTGTAGCTGGTCTCCCTAAGATCAGCTATTGCTTTGTTTGAGTAGTCACCAAAGCATCGCTCCCGGTTAGCCAGAATCCTACTCCACACTGATGAGGGGCAACACCCCGAAACAGCTGTCTGTGGATGGATAACTTGCTTAGGTCTTCCCGTCACATCCTTAAAGCTTGTAAAGAGCGGGATCTTGACATAGGGGCCACTTAATATGGTGGTTTTGGTGATCTCTGTAATGGAGACACCCCTTTGCTTGTTTTTCCTTCCTTTGAGGGATATCTGGCTTTCACTGTGTTGTAGACCCATAACTGGGGCTCCACAATCTTTTTGCATTTTATGTTTCCCAGGGAGCCTTGCACTTTGGATTGCTGTGTTTGAGACTCTTAAGTGAGGCTCCACGGTATTTTTGTAGCTGGTCTCCCTAAGATCAGCTATTGCTTTGTTTGAGTAGTCACCAAAGCATCGCTCCCGGTTAGCCAGAATCCTACTCCACACTGATGAGGGCAACACCTCGAAACAGCTGTCTGTGGATGGATAACTTGCTTAGGTCTTCCCGTCACATCCTTAAAGCTTGTAAAAGAGCGGGATCTTGACATAGGGGCCACTTAATATGGTGGTTTTGGTGATCTCTGTAATGGAGACACCCCTTTGCTTGTTTTTCCTTCCTTTGAGGGATATCTGGCTTTCACTGTGTTGTAGACCCATAACTGGGGCTCCACAATCTTTTTGCATTTTATGTTTCCCAGGGAGCCTTGCACTTTGGATTGCTGTGTTTGAGACTCTTAAGTGAGGCTCCACGGTATTTTTGTAGCTGGTCTCCCTAAGATCAGCTATTGCTTTATACCGGAAGGACAGTGTCCGAAGCTGTTTCTAGAACGTATGTGTTCCTATTGCAATATAGTAGCTTATTATTAAATTTCCCTCAAATGATCTTTCTGACCTAAAACCAACAGTTTTTTTTTCATCTAAAATAACGTAGTGTAATTCCAACATCAACCACCCTAGTAATGTTTAATGGGATTGTGTGGTTTAGAAAACCCATCTTGAAATGTTGCATTAAAAATATTCAGAATCCACCATTTAGAACTGTCATCCATCAGCCTGGCTAGAGGCTAAAACAGCTCCTCATTCGGGTGGACCTTAAAGACTATGCATTACATGGGCAGCCAGTTGATTTCAGTGAGAACTGTGTTATGCTTCATATCACCTGCAATGGTGCAGCATGGAAAATGATACTTGCTGCTGGGTTACCTTAAAGATTATAGCTAATCGCTAGGAATCCCAGAAGTGAAACAGAGAATGCATTGGGGGAGATTTATCAAGACTGGCATTCCCAGTCTGGATCTCCCTGCAGTTTAGTAAGATGTGCATCTCTGTCTGTCCAGCCTGTGTGCCATATACTGATGTCTATGCCAGCTAGGGGCTGGCGTAGACTTCAGCTAGAACTTATGGTAGTTTTTGGTGTAATTTACAGTAAATCTGGCGGACCTTGTGAAACCCAGCCCCTTCCATTAAGCCTCACTTTTCTCACCACTTTGGAAACGTGGTGAGAAGATCAAATAGTCGCAACTTGCGCCGCAAATATGATGTGTGCCATAATTTGCAACTTTTTTATGCCACTATTTTCGTGGCAGTGAAATTTTAATTTCAGCTTTGGCTTGTCTAAAATTTCCCAACCAAAAGTCAGTTGGCCAGCTGAGGACTAATGATATCCATTTTGCTCTTACAGATATATATTTGGGAAATGTTTTAACATATCAGTTGTCAAGTTAGCATATTTGTGTATATTTGCAGAAATAGCCATGTACAGTTGTGTTCAAAATAATAGCAGTCAGACATCACTAACCTGATTAATCACTGTTTTTGGTAGAAATTATATTTCTACATGCAAACAATTTACTAGCAGGTGTAGTAGAGTAATAGAACCAACAGACCCAACAGTCATGAAATGCATGCTGCTAATTCTGTGTAATTGAATCACTAATTGTAAGGGGCATGTTCAAAATAATAGCAGTGTGGAGTTCAATTAGTGCGGTCATTCATTCTCTGAAAGACAGGTGGCAATTATTACCCTTTTTAAAGAAGACCTATCATGTGAAAAAAAAGTATGAACTAAGTATCATGATATGGAGAACAGCGCCCAGGGATCTCAATGCACTTACTATTATTCCTGGGCTCTGCTCCGTTCTCCCGCTATGTCCTCCGGTATCTTCGGTGACTTGGTTCTCCTGGGAGGAGTCTGCCCTTTTTGTCCTGGGCGTCTCCTTTTCCCTAGGAAGTGCTGGGAGAAAAAAACAATAGTGTGCACGCATGGCCACCCCTTGTGGATTGCAGAGTGGTCAGAACCCCTGGATATCAGCAGTTTATAAAGTGATGGAAAAATTAATGCAGCCAGTAAAGGAAGCAATATGGACAATCACAATACATTAGTAAGTGTCTTGTATTAACTTTCTCTACACCATAAATACCATTTGCTGAAGTGTGACATCCCCTTTAATTGTAACCATAACAAACTAGCAGAATAAGACCTTTTATGAATTTTTACTATGGCGCAATTTACTAATCGTAAAGATGGCATAAGCTTAGCCAGGCTGTATGTACCTGCAGCAGATTTATCACAGGGGCTCCGGCTGAATAATACATTCGGTGCAGGGATAGACACTTTTCTCTGACTCTGTAGCAACTATTGATTGGCTTACTTTCAGAAAGATTCCCACGACAAAATTGTGCAGAAGTTTTGGTGTAAAATTGTGCATGTTAGGCTCTACCCATTTTCCACAAATCTCCACCCACTTTACATTAAGCTCCGCCCCTAGATTCACCATTTTGTGCCACTTTTTTGGCTCAGATACTTTAGTAAATCGGGGCCTGTGTCTCAAGTACACTCTGTGGAGCCTAATACAGAACCAGGGTATGCAGTAAGTAGCGGATCGTCCTGCCATTTTCATTGTTCCATTACCCAGTGTCACTGCTGTCCTTTCATTTCTATTACAGTAAATTGAAAATTGGGCTGCAAATACCTGCAGATCTGTAAGTGACCCCAGCCCCCATGGTTATACATGCAGCATCATTTTAACAGTGGGATTATGTCACAGCAATAGAACTTGGCTTTGGTGTTTGCACAGATTTCCAGATACATAGCTTAAGATGAAATGATGAGGAAAGGGAAATGGCCCTGGTACACTGGTATGCATGTGAGATCCTTAAGGCAAGGCTGCAATCAACAGATTGATTGTTTGAAATCCAAACAAGAAGCGGTCTTTGTATGCTGCCTGGCATCTGCACTTAAAAAAGAAAAGAAGTTCAAAGAAAGTTATGAGATTTTTTAAATAATTTTGCACATACGTCAGGCAAGTTGAGTTGTGACTCAAGCCTGGTTTCTTTTATGTCTCAATTCGACATATAACTAAAACACTGAAGAATATATCACCGTTTTCAGACATTAGACAATTTCTGAAAATGATGTAATGTGTTTTTTTTTATTTATTAATAGGGCTTTCATGCACCTAAAATCCTTGTTTGTTGTCAGCACATAGCCATGTATGAAAGGAGACTTGCTGCCGACAATATGCAAAGTGAATAGAGGAAGGACAGTTGTAATACCGATCACATGTGCATCATTCATTTGGCATTGGTCCATGTGAAAGGCCCTTAAAACAAACACCAATTGACTTGAATATTGGTGCAGACATTTATGTGAAGGAAAATCAATTCCATACATCTAAAATGAGTTGTTTTGTTCACAATCACATGGATTTCTGCAAGGCCCATTCCAGTGAATGGTACAGTCATAGATATTTTATAAACTATCTGTCCTTACAAAGCTTATATGTTCTGTTGAAACTGGCAGTCCCTCTATGGCACATATTTTTTTCAAGGATTTACAATATATATTGTTTGCCTCAACTGTATGTATTTGTTCTGCAATTACCTTATAGTGAGAACTTTAGCATTGCCAAAGAATGTTAAGATAATTTTCCAAAGAAACGTTTGGAATCCATGTGGTGTACACATTTTAAGTATTTTGTCGCCCTCCTTTTTCTTCAAGACATTTGACAAAATTGTTTAGGGTCAGTGACACCAGATACTTCAAATAAAGGTAATGGCAAAAGGCACGGTTGTGTATATGTCACGAGGTCAGGACTTACTCGAGACAATTAGTTTGGATATATGTTTGACAACCATAGTCTCCCATGCATGCAAACCAGTCACTCAAACAGAAGGGTAAAGGAATAAAGAGCAGAGTAGGAACAACATTAACTCATTGTATGCTGGAATGTATTATTATTTTTTATAATAATCTTTTTATAATTAATATATAAATAATTAATATTGATAGCCGTATTTTATGAGTATTACTTGTGCTTGAAAGTATAAACCATACACATTAGTTGGTCAGCCGGTTCAGCTCATACACATCTAAAGTATATGGCCAGATTTAGCTGCCTTGTAATAAAGGTCAGTCCTAAAGGAAATTTATTTCCCAGTGTTAGGATCAGGAGGAATAAAGTGAATGTAGTTAGACCATGATCTAATGGCTTTCACGCAGAAGAATCTTAATATACAGTATGGTACCATATTAGGCTACATTTACAGAGCAGATGTGTTACTGAAATGTCTGCAGTTGCCCTGTTCATCCCATGTTCTTGTTACCGAAACCCCCTTATTCAGATAAATGGTATTGATTTCCAGTGTTCTTCTATAGAGGCAATACTGTAAAAAAAAAAAAATATATATATATATATATATATATATAATGTATAACTCTGTATGAAATCAGAGGCATGTAGAGGATAGAACATCTATTGCTGCCATGTTGTGGAGCTGTAATATGATTGTGTACCTAGACAGAATTCACATGCCCATGTTTGTTACTTTTTTGTAAAAATAATATTTTAGAAAATGTCAAAGTCTAGGTGTAAATACTGACAACATATAAGGTCATTCACAACCTTACATCTCGGACCTGCTTTCCCAATAGATTCCCTAACATAATCTCCGATCCTCACAAGACCATCTTCTCTGTCCTCTTGTTTTTTCCTCACACAATCATCTACAGTACATGATTTCTCTTGAGCCTCCCCCATACTCTGGAACTCACACTCTTCTCCAACATCAAAACCTTTAAAAAAAACCTGAAAACCCATCTGTTCAGGAAAGCCTACAACCTGCAACGAGCATGCTGCCACCACACAGCCAGATAGGCAGCTTTTACCCTCACCTCCTGTGTCATACCCCTTCCTTGCTCGCGGGCAGCGTCCTCTCTCACTCTGTACCAGTCTGTTACTAAGTTCATGACTATTGTACTTGTGTTTTATATTATGGATGTATACCTCTTCTTAAATGTACAATGCCATGGAATTAATGGTGCTTTGAAATAAATAATAATAATAATAAAATACAGCCTGTGAATACAGGTAAAGTGACCAACAGTTATAGTACATACATGTATTATACACATTGCCCCAGAGCAAGTCACTAATATTTTTTAGGCTCCGTTTAGTCAAAATACCATATACCTCTTTAGTCTGCCATATACCTCTGACAGGGAAAAGTGAACAGGGGAATGATCATGACAGATCATTATAGTTGCATCATGGATCCTGTGAAAATGAAAGCCATAATAATAATTCGAACATAGCCTTGGTTTGCTGTCCATGGCCACTTGTTTTAAATGTAGGTTTTAGACTATTTTTTAGCTCTTTGTTTCTTTTTTTATTTCTTATTTTGAAGTAGAGCCCTATGTGTAGAAATGTTTGTGATACATTTTTGGTCTGTGAAACAGTTCGCAGTCAATTAGCTCTCTGGGATATCCGTCTTCTCAACTTATCCAGTTGGCACACCTCAAGAGCCCACTCACAACACCGTAGATTTGGGTGCAAACTGGCTGCAACTAGCTTTATTATCTCTTTCACAGCAGCCTGTCAAACACAGAGTAACGAACAAGATCCTCGGCCTTCTGGCCACTGACTCCACAGTAGTTTTCCTCACTAGCAGGATCTGCGTCTATTACAGGGTTCTTGAAAACACAATTACAGTTCATACTACACGTGATCAGAGGGCTCTGGCTCCCACAGGCCTTGGCACTGCCTGCTTCCTTCCCAGCTGGGGAACCCTGCTGAAAGAACTCAGCCTACATTTCACTGAGCGCCTCAGCTGACAGCTAGTTACCCCTCATTAACAGCTTAAGCCAACTTACCAAGATCTTCCCAGTCTTACCCAGCTTTCTCTGGTTGAGACACACCACTTTTATAGCTGCAATATGCCACTCTGGCAGCTCCACTGCCACATTTGATGAAAGAAAAAAATTAAGTTTGTAAGTAATTTCTGACACAATACGTTGTAAATCAAATATGTTTAGCACTTATGGGAACAGCTCTGAATTAATCAACAGCCTTTTTTGGTTGTGACATAATCCTGTCTTGCACTGTGCAGCCATTTTGTTTTGAAGTATATTAATGTTATTTAATGGGTTATGCAAAGAGTTACTAAAACAGAGTATTGAAAGTGTCTTCATAATACAATTAGATTACTAATTACACACCACTTTTTATTTGGGCTGCAATCTTCACTCTGCCCTGCTGTCTTGTGACCTCAAGAATCTCATGTTCGGTGATACAGCGTGACTTCCTGTCATGTTTGGTGATGCAGCATGACTTCCTGTCATGTTCGGTGATACAGCGTGACTTCCTGTCATGTTTGTTGATGCAGCAGGACTTCCTGTCATGTTCGGTGATACAGCGTGACTTCCTGTCATGTTCGGTGATACAGCGTGACTTCCTGTCATGTTTGATGATGCAGCAGGACTTCCTGTCATGTTCAGTGATACAGCGTGACTTCCTGTCTACCAGTCATGTGACCCACAGGGTAATTTCCCAGTGGAACGATGCCCAGGAAGGGCATGACAATCAGATATTCTCTGTGTTAGGCATCAGATGCTTATATAAGTAAATATTTATTTTATTGTTTCATTTTCTGGTTAATTGTAACCAATGTATATGTGAGATATCTATATGGCACTTACCAATATAGCCTTGGGTGATATTCTGTGCCGTTTGCTATAATCATAAGGCATGTCCCCTTCTTAGCTAAATCTTCTGTGCTGTCCACACAGAGATCTTGTCCATAAGATGGCTGCTGATGGAGGGTCATGTGACAAGGCAGATGTCTCCTGCATTCAAACACAGTGCACCTGCACTAAACCTCCAACAGTGTAAGTACAGATGCAGTGTGTTTGAATGGAGGAGACATGACATCACCCTCCATTAGCAGCCATTTTATGGACAAGACCTTTGTGTAGACAGCACAAATGGCTTATCCAACAAGAAGGTATAACTTATGAAATATAGAAAATGGTGCGTTTCAACAATGTCTATATTAGTAAGTACTATATAGTCATCTTACAAACGCATTAGTCAACAGTAACCAGTAAGCCCTTTAAATGTATCGCTGTCCTCAAAATGAGGATACAATTGAATACTGCAGCAGGGCATGGGAGCCCATAGATCCTTGCCCCACTATTCACCCTCATAGGCCACAGGCTGCTATTTAAGGCAATGTACAAACGACCCAGGGACGCAGGCATCTCAGGTCCATGGCCAGCACCACAGACAGCTGCTTGGAACAAGACTCAAGGTTTTTTTTTTTCTTTCCTTGTCCACCTGGTGAGCATGCTGGGGCACGATAGTGGTCATTATTATGGGCAGTCAAGACAGCATTTTGAAGGTAGGGATGGCTTGTTGCTGTAGTCTGCATCTCACCTCCTAAGCCCCCCTGCTAATTTAGAGACAGCTGGGGGAGACAGATAAACATAGCAACTGCTCCTGACCGCTTGGTTCTGCTGAAGCAGTTTTTTGTGCTGCACTATACTATTTCTGACCCTGCTTACTTACGTTGACCCCATCTTTTTGTGTTGCTCTGCCTTCCGTGAATTTAGAAACATAACCATAGCAAAGTCAGGTGCACTCTGCGGCAATACTAAACCCTCACACTGATAAAATTGAGAGGTTAGTTCAACATATCCTACTAGGAGGACATGTCTTAAGCTTGGACACCACGGCAAGGTCTCTCAAGTAGCCCGAAGCCCTACCACTCAACCTACCTGTGCCATATGGGCGATACCAGGGGCCGTTGGGCATTACAGGAGCGTAAGGCCTGACTCACAGACAGCTCACCAGTGACCTCCAGCATGCAACCATGCTTGAAATGGGAGGTAGGAGGCGCCTGTGAGCCCCACCCGAGACCAGCTGATATGGCCCAGAGCCTACCAGCTGCACCTGAATGTAGCCCATAGATGAAAAGCAGGCACATTTAAATTGGAGTTTATGCACCTCCAAACATATTATACAAACCATTAGAAAACGTGGTGTGATGTTTAACAAGCAGGATATGCTCAACCCATATGCAGTTGTGCATGTATATAGGGGAGCACATCCTGCACTTGTAGTCCGTTGCTAGGGACAATCAACAGCAAAAAATGCATACAATGGAAGATGCCAGCAACGGACTACAAGTACCACAATAACCATCCTACATAAGATAACGATAATGTGGATGTGAAGAACTATCAAAAACATAACCATAGCAAAGGCAGGTGCACTCTGCGGCAATACTAAACCCTCACACTAATAAAATTGAGAGGTTAGTTCGACATATCCTACTAGGAGGACATGTCTTAAGCTCGGACACCACGCCAAGGTCTCTCAAGTAGCCCGAGGCCCTACCACTCAACCTACCTGTGCCGTATGGGTGATACCAGGGGCCGTTGGGCATTACGGGAGCGTAAGGCCTGTCTCACAGACAGCTCACCAGTGACCTCCAGCATGTAACCATGCTTGCAATGGGAGGTGGGAGGTGCCTGTGAGCCCCACCCGAGACCAGCTGATATGGCCCAGAGCCTACCAAGTGCACCTGAATGTAGCCTGTAGAGGAAAAGCAGGCACATTTAAATTGGACGCTCCCGTAATGCCCAACGGCCCCTGGTATCACCCATACGGCACAGGTAGGTTGAGTGGTAGGGCCTCGGGCTACTTGAGAGACCTTGCCGTGGTGTCCGAGCTTAAGACATGTCCTCCTAGTAGGATATGTCGAACTAACCTCTCAATTTTATCAGTGTGAGGGTTTAGTATTGCCGCAGAGTGCACCTGCCTTTGCTATGGTTATGTTTTTGATTGTGCTCCACATCCACATTATCGTTATCTTATGTAGGATGGTTATTGTGGTACTTGTAGTCCCTTGCTGGCATCTTCCATTGTATGCATTTTTTGCTGTTGATTGCCCCTACCAACGGACTACAAGTGCAAGATGTGCTCCCCTATATACATTCCGTGAATTTAGACCTGCCTACAACATGGGGATCACTTTGAGTTTTTTTCCTGGGCCACTTTAAGTTCCCAGTCCACCCCTGGATGCTCCTCTCCCTAGTACTTTGCCCTCTTACACAGAACACAACAGTCAACACACCAGTACAAAGTAGCCAGTTTGAATAAATGATAAGCAAGCTTTAACGGGGCAGAGCAACAGCGATGGGGACACCACATGGTCATCAGACTGGACATCATGCTGCATCAGTGAATGCTGAAATCTTGTGGCAACGTGAGGGCAGGGCAAAATGGTGATCACAACTCAAATAGAGTGGTGTGTAATTTGTAAGTTCATTGTATTATGAGGATACTTTCAATACTATGTTTTATTAACTTGCTGCACAGCCCCTCTAAATCTGCACACTAGAGGTCTTTACTATCCACATGAACAATCTGTCCTGCCACCTGACTAAATAACCAACCATTCAAGCTTTATGAGCCCTGTAATAGAGTTAATGAGGTACTTATGGCATTTAGTCAGAGGTTTCTGTGTGGCATTAATCATTATTTAATTTTGTAAATCTCTTATACTATTAATTCTTTATTTAAGGCTATACACTAGTGCATGGTCACAAATCAGCCCCAAGCTGAGCGTGACAACATTAATAAGTCACAGTGCACGGTCCAAATTTTTCAGACAGCCCCTTCTCTTTAATTGTTTTTCCACTTGCCTAAAGAATTTTGTCTTATTATACTCTGGCAATTGGTTTCCATGCACAATGTCCTTACTGTTGGTTAAAAGTCACATTTTGACAGTAGATCAGCCTCTGGCTCCATGTCCGGCCTCAAATGTAACCATCTTAACCGCAACACTGTTACTGCAATTTAACAGCTTCATGTCTTTTGTAGTCTTTAACCATGTAGATTTTCACATTTTTACATTCTTTTTTTCTTTTTGGAACAATTGAGAGGGAAAAAAATACAAATTCCTTAAAAATAGAAATTTTTTACACTTTTTCTCAAATCGGATAAAATCAATGCTGAGGGTCCACGTTTGGAATTCCTTTGACAAACCACATTTTAGAGTCACTACAGGTTTCTACCAGTAGTAGCCAATAGTATCTTTATTTTTACATCACTGCAAAAAATAGTACAACTCTTCCACTTCAGCAGCTTGTGCCGGTATAATGACATTGTTCTTTTTTTTTTTTTTTTTTTTTGTGCAACGAAACTTGGAAGATTTTCAAAGCACAAGCTAAATAAAATCCACTACTTACTATTTCCTGCAGATTTTGCCAAGAAGTAGAAAACAGGGAGCTCAATGACTAGAACTAGAATAAAGGAGATTGCTGTGAGCTTTACAAAACCGGTCATCCAGTAGATTTGGTTGTATGAAGGCAAAGTATACATTCCAGGCAAATATCAGATTGGCAGGGAAGAGTTCTTATACCTTTAATCCTTTTCCAATATATTCGCAAATAACCTGGAATTATGATTGTTTTTATTTTATGTTTGTTTTTTTAAATTATGATAAAAATATAAGCCCCTGCACTTTGTTACACTGGTTAAATTATGCTTATCAGTAGGCTTGAATAAATCGACCTTCAGTTCATAGATCCGAAGTCGATTCATTCAAATACTTCAATTTTAATGCTGTTATACATTAAAATGTATTGGCTCTATGGAGCCAAAGTTAGTTTCTGCCCGAAGCCGCACAAGACTTTGGTGAATTCCTACTGTATTCATATCTGCATTTTGCAAAACGATATAAAATAGCATTCTGAACTGGGCTTTGGTACTGGCTGGTACCTCGGTACCAAAGCCCAATTCAGATTGCTATTTTAAATTGTTTTACGATATGGTAGGAATTAGCTGACGTGTCGCGCAACTTTGAGCGAGAAGAACTTTGGCTCCACGGAGCCAATACATTTTAATGCTGTACGGCAACAGCATTAAAACCGAAGTATATGAACGAATCAACTTCGGATCTTTGATCCGAAGAAAGATTCTCTCAAGCCTACTTATCAGCTTTGTACACTGTACAATTAAGGCTGCGTTTATAGCCCTATGGAAGCACACATTCATGAAACTGTGCAAAATACTGTATTTTACTGGGTAAATGGTTAATAAGATAAGAAACCCAAAAAAATAATAATAGAACAATCAATATAAATTATAATGAACAAATGGAAATGTCTGTAGTGCCCAAAATTAAGATGAAGGAAGAATAAGCAGCTAACTAATATAGATGCAGAACGTCCTTTCATATAACAATCAGAAATAGTTGCTGGAAGATGTGCCGTATTTTTCGCTTTATAAGACGCACCTGATGATAAGACGCACCTAGGTTTTTGAGGAGGAAAAAAAATATATATTTTAAACCAAAAGGTGTGCTTTTGGTGGGTTTTGAACTAATGGTGGATCTGTGGATGACACTATTTTGGGGGATCTCTGTGGATGACACTATTATGGGGGATCTCTGTGGATAACACTTATGGGGGAGCTTTGTGGATGACACTTATGGGGGATCTCTGTGGATGACACTTATGGGGGATCTCTGTGGATGACACATATATAGCATCTTATTCTATATATGTGTCATCCACAGATATCCCCCATAAGTGTCAGCCACAGAGATCCCCCATAAGTGTCAGCCACAGAGTTCCCCCATAAGTTTCATCCACAGAAATCTCCCAACACTGTTACATTGATACATCGCTGGCCTGCAATGTATCAGTGTGGGGGGAGGAAGCGGGGACACTCATGTCAGGGCCCGGTGCAGTGACTCTCCTCTAATACACCGGGCCCTGCAGCTGTGTAGTGAATTAATGTAGACTTATTGTATGTTATCCTTTTGTAGTCCAAAGCCCTGCTGTACTTACTATCTTTCCCTGTACTGCGACATGCAGACTCGTCGGCAGGCGGCAGCCTAACATCACTCCCTCTGTCATGCGCCACCTGCCCAGCCTCCCACTTTATGAATGAAGCAGAGAGGCGGGGAAGGCGGCATATGACAGAGGGAGTGATGTTAAGCTGCCGCCTGCCCACCAGTCTGCATGCCACCATACGGGAATAGACAGTAAGTAGAGCAGGGCTTTGGGCTCCAAAAGGATAACATACAATAAGTCTACATTAATTGACTACACAGCTGCAGGGTCCGGTATGTTAGAGGATAGTCACTGCACCGGGCCCTGCCACGAGTGTCCCCACCTCCTCCCTCCACACTGATACTTCGCAGGCCGCGCTGCGGAAGATAGCGCCCAGCGAAGTATCAGTATTCGTTTTATAAGATGCACCTCCATTTCCCCCCCACTTTTAGGGGGGGGGGGGAGTGTGTCTCATAAAGCAAATAATACGGTAATTGCTTTCTATGGTGGGAACAGGAGCTTCTTCAGGTTCCTGTACAGTACACACATTATATCAGAAAACTAATATGAAGCTGCCCTCATCTGGTGTCTAAAAGATCACAGACCTGGCACAGGTAAAGAGTAGTACATGAACAGTGGTGTTTGAAAGTTTGTGATCGCTTCAGAATTTTCTATATTTCCACATAAATTTAACCTAAACCTACATCAAATTGTCACACAAGGCCCAAAATTAGAGAAAGACAGTCAAATGAGTCAAAACATTAGGCTTGGTCTTTTATTTATTGAGAAAAATTATCCAATATCACATTTCTGTGAGTGAATTCCTCGTGCAGCCAAGAACTGCATCTAAACATCTCCAGTAATAGTTGATTAGTCCTGCACATTAGCTTGGAGAGATTTTAACCCATACCTTCGTAAAAAAAAACAGCCTCAATTCTGTTATGTTGGTGGCTTTCCTCCCATAAACTAAATGATTCAGGTCCTTCCACAACATTTCTATTGGATTAAGGTCAGGATTTTGACTTAGCCATTCTAAAACGTATAATGTATTTCTGGTGCAGATTGCGGCACAGCGGTTAGTTGCGCCGCAATATGCAACTTTTCCCCGTTCACGCCAAGTATAAAAAAATGGGCGTGGCATGGGCCCGCAGGACCATCTCATTCATCATTTTCTACGCCTATTTTAGGCGTAGAAAATAGTCTAAATGTAAGACAGCTAGGAAGCTGAAAATAAGACATTTAAACCAAAAAGTTCTTTTTTGGTCTCATACGTCCACAAAACAGTATCCTTCTGACTTGTCTAGGTGATCTTTAGCAAACTACAGACTGGCAGCAATGTTCTTTTTAAAGAGCAGTGGCTTTTTCCTTGCAGTCCTGCAATGCACACCATTGTTGTTCAGTGTCCTCCTGATGGTGGACTCATAAACATTAGCTAATGTGAGAAAGGCCTTTAGTTGCTTAGAGGTTACCTTGCGTCCCTTTGTGACCTCATGCTTGTGATGATTGCATGCTTTGCTTTTGTTGGTTCACCACTCCTGGGGAGTGTAATAATGGTCTTGAGTATCATCCATTTGTACACAATCTGTCTGACTTTGGGTTGGTAGAGTCCAAACTCTTTAGAGATGTAACCTTTTCCAGTCTGATGAGCATCAAGGACTCTTCTGTTGAGGTCCTCAGAAATCTCCTTGTTTGTGTAATGATACATTTCCAGAAACATATTTTGTTAAGATCAAACTTTGATTGATCCATGTTCTTTAAATAAAATAGGTCACCCTCTCACGCCTGATCATCATCACATTGATTAAAAAACGTCTGACTTTAATTTCACCTTCACATTATCTGAAAATAATAGGGGAAAGGTATCAATACTGGCATTTGTAATGCCAGTTTTGATGTAGTTTGCAATGATGCGAGATGCACTAAAGTTATTAAGAGGCACAAACTCTACCTGAGGCCTGCATTACTAAGTGGCTGCTTTCATAAGTGGAGTTGAAGAAACCGGAGTTTAGGAAAAGGAGCAAGAAACTGAGATTCATTAGACCACCCTTGTATACAGTTGGTTTGACTCTAGCTAGTCTTCCTACTGCTGTAAGGGACCACAGTAAGTAAGAATCTTGATATCACTGCTCTATATTGTATTTATTTATTTTTTTTCCCTCTCTTTTCCTGTGTAATCCCCATTTAGTATGACTTCCATTATTGACAGCGCCGTCCAGTGCACATCTTGTATGATGTATGCAGTCCTGGAACAGCCGTTCGAGGATGTATATGTTTGTTCAAAATGTGAGCAAATTACCCGTTTGGAATCGCACATCGAGTCTCTAAACAGGCGAGTTGCAACACTGAAAGCCACTGACAATTTGGAAAAGAGTTTGCTGCTCACTGAGCAAGCACTCTATGGGGTAGATGTGGGGGAGGGTGGTAGCGAGGAGGCTGAGGAGAGTGAGGTAGTTAGTTGGGTAACAGTAAGAGCGGGGTAGAGGGAAGAGTGCCAGGGAGGCTAGCCCTGATCTGACACACCCCAACAAGTTTGCACGGTTGGCAGATGAGGGGGATGACAGTTCAGGGACGGCACCGCTGCAGCCAGACACTTCCTCTGCCAGTCAGGGGAATGTCAGCTCCAGTAAGCAGGGGACCAGGAGAGCAGGGCAGGCCAGACAGGTGCTGGTAGTGGGAGACTCAATTATTAGGGGTACAGATAGGGCAATCTGTCACAAAGATCGTGATCGCCGAACAGTGTGCTGTCTTCCTGGCGCTAGAGTTCGACACATCGCGGATCGGGTTGACAGATTACTGGGAGGGGCTGGAGAAGATCCAGCGGTCATGGTCCATATCGGAACCAATGACAAAGTTAGAGGAAGGTGGAGAGTCCTTAAAAATGATTTCAGGGATTTAGGTCAAAAGCTTAGGGCAAGGACCTCAAAAGTAGTATTTTCTGAAATACTGCCTGTACCACGAGCCACACAAGAAAGGCAGCGGGAGATTAGGGAGGTTAACAAGTGGCTCAAGAACTGGTGTAGGAAGGAGGGGTTCGGGTTCATGGAGAACTGGGCCGACTTCTCTGTTGGCTACAGGCTCTACCGTAGGGACGGGCTGCACCTCAATGGGGAAGGGGCAGCTGTGTTGGGGAGAAAGATGGCTAGAAGGTTGGAGGAGTGTTTAAACTAGGGACTGGGGGAGGGTAATTACGTTATAGGAGGGGAAGATAGTGCAGATAGAGACCAGGGGCGAGGTAGTGTGTCTGGGGAGGAATGGAAGGGGGACTAGAACAGCTCAGAATGAAAGATGTAGGGTAAAAAATACACATAAACCTGTCAAATGTATGTATACTAATGCCAGAAGCCTGACTAACAAGACTGGTGAACTGGAATTAGTGATGTGTGAGGAGGACTATGACATAGTGGGAATAACTGAGACATGGCTGGATGATAGCTATGACTGGGCAGTTAATATAAAAGGTTACAATCTGTTTAGAAAGAATCGTCAAAACCGGAGAGGTGGAGGGGTCTGCCTCTACGTGAAGTCGTGTCTAAATCCTGTAATTCGAGAATACATCTCTGAGGGACATGAACATGTGGAGTCACTGTGGGTAGAAATACATGGAGCAAAAAACAATAATAAAATACTAATAGGAGTGTATTATAAACCACCTAATATACCAGAGTCCACAGAAAATCTATTACTAAACGAGATAGACGAGGCAGCAAATCATAATGAAGTCGTTATCATGGGGACTTCAACTACCCAGATATAGACTGGGAAACTGAAAGCTGTACATCCCATAAAGGAAACAGGTTCTTGGCAATAGCCAAAGACAATTTCCTTTCCCAACTGGTTCAGGACCCCACTAGAGGGACGGCCATACTGGACTTAGTATTAACCAATAGACCTGATAGAACAACAGATGTGCAGGTTGGGGGACACCTGGGAAATAGTGACCATAAAGTTATAACCTTCCAATTATCCTTCAAGCGAGAGTTTCTAAAGGGAGGAACAAAAATACCAAACTTCAAAAAAGCAAAATTTAGCCAACTAAGCGAGGCCATAGGCCTAACTAACTGGGACAAAGTCCTCAAAAATAAAAATACAACCATAAAATGGGAGATTTTTAAAAGCATTGTAACATCTAATTGTGAGAGGTACATACCTTATAGGAATAAAAGGCTAAGGAACAATAAGAGACCAATGTGGATAAATGGAACCGTAAAGAAGGCAATAAATGACAAAAAGAAAGCATATAAATTGCTAAAACAGGAGGGGAGTCAGGAAGCACTAATAAACTATAAGGAAAAAAATAGAATATGTAAAAAACGAATAAAATTTGCCAAACTAGAGACCGAGAGATTAATTGCCAAAGAGAGTAAAACTAACCCTAAAATGTTCTTCAATTATATAAATAGTAAAAAATATAAATCTGAAGGAGTCGGCCCTCTACATAGCAATGAAGGGGTGTTGCAGAGAGCGACGAGGATAAAGCAAAACTATTAAATATTTTTTTCTCCACTATATTCACTGAGGAAAATAAACTGTCAGATGAAATGCAGAATGTAAAAGTAAATCCCCATTAAAAGTGCCCTGTCTGACCCAGGAAGAAGTACAACAGCGACTTAAAAAGATTAAAATAGACAAATCGCCAGGACCGAATGGCATACATCCCCGTATCCTAAGGGAATTAAGTGATGTCATAGCCAGACCATTATTTCTGATATTTACGGACTCTATAATAACAGGGAATGTTCCACAGGATTGGCGCATAGCAAATGTGGTGCCAATATTCAAAAGGGTCCAAAAACAGAGCCTGGAAATTATAGGCCGGTAAGTTTAACATCTATTGTTGGTAAACTGTTTGAAGGGTTTCTAAGAGATGCTATTTTGGAGTATCTCAATGAAAATAAGCAAATAACGCCATATCAGCATGGCTTCATGAGTGATCGGTCATGCCAAACAAATTTAATCAGCTTCTATGAGGAGGTAAGTTCTAGACTTGACAGCGGTGAATCAATGGATGTCGTATATCTGGACTTCTCCAAAGCATTTGACACCGTACCTCATAAAAGATTAGTATATAAAATGAGGATGCTCGGACTGGGAGAAAATGTCTGTATGTGGGTAAGTAACTGGCTGAGTGACAGAAAACAGAGGGTGGTTATTAACGGTAGATACTCAGATTGGGTCACTGTAACTAGTGGGGTACCTCAGGGGTCAGTATTGGGCCCTATTCTCTTCAATATATTTATTAATGATCTTGTAGAAGGCCTGCACAGTAAAATATCTATTTTTGCAGATGACACTAAACTGTGTAAAGTAATTAACACTGAAGAGGACAGTTTTCTGCTACAGAGGGATCTGGATAGATTGGAGGCTTGGGCAGAAAAATGGCAGATGAGGTTTAACACTGACAAATGTAAAGTTATGCACATGGGAAGGAATAATGCAAGTCACCCGTACATATTAAATGGTAAAACACTCGGTAACACTGACATGGAAAAGGATCTAGGAATTTTAATAAACAGCAAATTAAGCTGCAAAAACCAGTGTCAGGCAGCTACTGCCAAGGCCAATAAGATAATGGGTTGCATCAAAGGGGCATAGACGCCCGTGATGAGAACATAGTCCTACCACTTTACAAATCACTGGTTAGACCACACATGGAGTACTGTGTACAGTTCTGGGCTCCTGTGAACAAGACAGACATAGCAGAGCTGGAGAGGGTTCAGAGGAGGGCAACTAAAGTAATAACTGGAATGAGGGATCTACAGTACCCTGAAAGGTTATCAAAATTAGGGTTATTCACTTTAGAAAAAGACGACTGAGGGAGATCTAATAACTATGTATAAATATATCAGGGGTCAGTACAGAGATCTGTCCCATCATCTATTTATCCCCAGGACTGTGACTGTGACAAGGGGACATCCTCTGCGTCTGGAGGAAAGAAGGTTTGTACACAAACATAGAAGAGGATTCTTCACTGTAAGAGCAGTGAGACTATGGAACTCTCTGCCTGAGGAGGTGGTGATGGTGAGTACAATAAAGGAATTCAAGAGGGGACTGGATTTATTTCTGGAGTGTAATAATATTACAGGCTATAGCTACTAGAGAGGGGTCGTTGATCCAGGGAGTTATTCTGATTGCCTGATTGGAGTCGGGAAGGAATTTTTTTTCCCCTTAAGTGAGGAAAATTGGCTTCTGCCTCACAGGGGTTTTTTGCCTTCCTCTGGATCAACTTGTAGGAAACAGGCCGAACTGGATGGACAAATGTCTTTTTTCGGTCTTATATACTATGTTACTATGTTACTATGTAAACTAGGAGCTGGAGTAGATTTCAGGGATTACTTGGACCTGAAAATTGATCGAAGTGATGGTAAATGTGCTGGGACTGTTAGCCCACACCTTCCTGATCAGGCCCTGCCCACTTTTAACTAAATTGGCAAACCTGCTGAGAATGGCAATGGCACAAATCTTTTTTGCCACCAGAATTCAATTATAAGGGGCTTAATAATCTCTCCCATTGTATTCTAAAGCCATTTTCACTTGCAGGACTATTGTATTATGCCTGTAGTAAAATGCACAAACTGTCCCTGATTCATAAAATCATTAGGAGCCTAAAGATGAACATATTTGAAACCATTACAATTATGTTATACAAATTGTGACTTTATAAAGCAAATTTGATTGTCCCCACAGTGACCTACTGTAATAGGTAATGCTGTATGGATGAAAAGATAGTGTACGTCATCTATGCAGCTTTCTGTACTACAAACAGCAGGGAGATGAAAAGAACTACCGCTTTTTCCCTCTACTGTACTTACAAACCATTGTATAGATTAATAGTATTCCAAAGGAATTGTTCTAAACGCTTGTATCATATTTACACGTACTGTAGTTCTTGCCCAAGGATCCAAATTCCCTTTTGTGAACAGGTTATGGTCAATATAATCTGTATTTTCAGTGATGTCTACAATGTGATACCATTTCTTGGTTTTACAGGAGACCTGGAGTTTTGCTTCTCTTTTGTTAAACCATGTTACAGATTAGTTTGTAAAATGGGAAGGTCAGTTCATAATAAGCTGGAACATTGTGCAGAACACACAGCTGCAGCACAGACCTAGAACCTAAAACACTCATGTACAGTATGTCTTCTTGTTTCAACTGCCTGGAACAGTATCCATGCAATGTGTGATCCAGATAAAAACAAAGAAAAGGATGTGCTCCCATATTTTATTACATGTGGTTAACTATATCCACATTTATTTGCTTCTTAATGGCGTCTGTTTTTATCATTAGAAAGCAGCATGGGTAAACTACAATCAGCATAGGCACATGTTAAATTAAGGAAGTAGTTAGGCATGTGTCAGAGAATGTCTGACCCACTAGTCCAACATTATGAAAAAAAAATTCTCCTTTATTGTGCTTCTTTCCACTGGTTTAGTATTATACACTATAGCTGATGGCTCTTCATTCGTGCTTCTTTTAGATCACATTGTTCCTACTTGTATTTTGGTTTCTTTAGGAAATGTAGAGTAAATGATGCTGAAGGGCCACCTTCAACTAGACAGGACAAGTCCAACTGTATGGGAAACCTTAACCGGTATTCAAGCAGGATATATTATCAGTACCATCTGTTGGGTTATCTGTGAATCATCCCATAAGAAAGTGACCTTTTGGGACCCATTATTGTACATTGTTTATTGAGTGCTGCAATCAGTCCTAATTAACATATATTACTTTCCTTCAGCCTTCACTACTCTCATTTTTTGCCTTCATCCTGGCATCACAGTGGGTCCACGTTTTAGGTTCCAGATTTTGGACCCCAACGGTAGCCCTCAAAATTTAGTTGCTGTATAAACTGCCTACAATTGCAATACAAGAATTGCCCCACTGCATGATTTTAATGGCATAGGGTATGTGACTGCTATAGTACATGATTTTTTTTCTTACATTTACTAAAAGTATGTTCTGTTTCCGTAACAGCATAGGTCATTCATTAACTTTCACCATTTGTGGATCATCTTGCCCACCCCCACAAACTTTGTATAGGTGCATTCAGTGAAGTTTCGCAACAAGACATGGATCTCCTTTTAGTGCGATTCTATGACAGAATAAATTTCTCCACAATGAATTGTAACTAGCCTCTGGGGATGGGAACTGGAGATATAAATGGTGCTCTTTATCTTAAAAATCTCCTTTTACAATGCACTAACCCATCACAGCTCCATTACCTAATAATCTACATTGAACCATGAGATCACAGCTTTGCTTTTTACTGCTGTTATCTTTATTTCATTAAACATTTCAGGGCACACTGTCAACTCTTCACAATTATATTGTGAATTACTCTAATCCATTTGTACAATTGGTTGCAATTTCCTCCACTTTAGTCCTGTTTACTTATCCTCTACACATGTTCCTAGTCACCCAAATGAACAGTGTCAAGAAAGTAGTGCTAAATTGACTAGTACGCACATATGTGAGAGATTAATAGGCATAAATGCAGTTAATTTTTAGCATATCCTCCCCATCGTGGAGCCCCCCAAAAATGGCTCTTAGGCAATCTATGGGTTATAAGGCAGGCTATGATTATTCTATATAGCATTTCTCATTGATGTGGAATGTCTAGATTGCAGTGATAAAAATTAGACATATCATGAAAATCATGACCACTGGGTTGTATTATACATCAAGTATCTGTTTCCTTCATGGGAGTCAATCAACAAATTGTCTTCTAATTGGGTGTAGTTTAGAAGGACGCTGATATATAGTGTAACATTCTCTATTTAGATTAGTGTAGAGCAGCACTAAACTCATTAGTTTCATTACAACGTAAATGTTTTTGATAATGAAGTCTCTCTTTAAAGCTGACCATTTGATTGTTCTATTATCATTGCGGCTCTCTGTTTTATGAAAAATCTATTATTATATTGTGTGAATTTATAGTTATGTTGCTTGTTAGTGATGTCATTGATTTAAAGGGATTTTACAGAAGTTTTATATTGATGTCTAAACCTCAGAATAGGCCATTAATATCTGATGGGTGGGGGTCCGACACCGAGCACCCCCCACCATTCTTCTGTGCAGTAGCTCCAATGTGGACCTCCTCTGCTCTCTCTACTGTATAGTGGGCGGAGCTGGTTACTGCAGCAATGCTCCCATTGAAGTGAATAGCATTTTGAGACAGGAAGAAGAAAGATATGTTGGGAAATATGATTGTTTGATCACAAATGTTTTCCTTTGACCACGTTGTAAAAAGTCATAGTTATAGTAAATAAAGTTTGAAAAGACATATGTTCATCAGACTCAATGTGTTAAACTTCAGTGTACAACCAGAGGAAGTCAAAACAACTCCCACATGACAACTATCCAAATTTTTGACTTGTAATATTATATTTTTCTCGAAAGGCATGTAGACCCATTTAAAATAAATTTTATTAATAAACCATGACAGTTTCCTCACGCAGATACAGTAGTCTTTCATCTTTTACAGAAATGAAGTCCCTTCTGTATTGATAGGGAAAATGTCCCCTCTGTAACCTCTGAAATGCATAGAAAAGTATGCTATAGTATACAACAGATATAAAAATATTTACTTTATTAAAAATCAAGATGTCCTAAATTATGATTAGGGAAAACATTAAATTAGCAACATTTGATTGTGATGATTTCTTAATCTTTTTTTCCAGATGGGAAATTGGAAACTGGAGCTCATGCAGCTTGACTTGCGGAGTGGGATTACAAACTAGAGAAGTATTTTGCTCTCATCTCCTGTCACGAGAGACAAATGAAACGGTGGTCTTAGGAGATGACTTCTGCAAACAACCTAAACCAACCTTGGTGCAGGCCTGTAATCGCTTTGACTGCCCACCAGCATGGTATCCTGCAGAATGGAAGCCGGTAAGGCTAAAGAGCTTATTAGTTACATTCATTATCATGATGAAAGTCTGCCATAAACCTGATTTCCAAAATGCCTATTTATTTACATGGATTTTAATTTTAAGGCTATGTGTGTAAGGGAAAAAATGTTTGAATTTTAGTAGTATCATTTTTAGTGAGGTGAAGATATTGCTTGATGATGGTTAGACATATTTTTCTTCATTTCCTCAGCCAGAATTTGCATTGTAGGTATGAATACTTATTAGCATAACCTTACTAGCATTAGCCTATTTGATGTAGCAAATGGTGAATAAAGTATAGTATGCATCTCTTTGATATCTTTGATATCTTATAATGCTTTTTTATGTTGGCACATCATTGTTATGGCACAGCAAGGTAGCAGATTTATCTGGAGTCATATCTAAAGTCGCACATCATGTTGTCCAGATGTGATGAGATGGATATAGAAAACTCATGATATCAAAAAGTGCTAAAAAGCAAAGTTATGCTTCCTACAACTATAGGTAGCCCGAACCACCAGAAAAACTATATGTAGTGTTAGTTTCATAGTGAAACGTTGGGTTTGATATTTTTTTTTCGTGTGAAAATGCATACATTATGTCTTAATAATTTCTAAAAAAAAAAAAATCAAATCTCAAACTTCTGTGAATTTTGAAAATTTTTCTTTATTTGAAATGTATTCTGTTCTAAGATGGAAATACCATATCAGATAGTGGCATCCTTTCTCATTATCTATCATTACATTGCGCTTTCATTACTAACTTTACTATGAATACTCTATTAATCTTTTACTTAACAAAATTATTTAATATGTGTAACATCCTTCTCCATTTACCCCTAAAATCACAGTTGAAGGATCACATTTTAACTGATTTTACTACAAAGAACTTTAATTGAAGTTCTAAAATTGTAGTAAAAGTAGTGGATAAATAGGGTAAACGGGGAGAGAAGAAGCCTGGATGCATTTAAAAGTCTGCAATTTTTTGGCAGATAAGTTTATTATAATCAAGGCTTATATCCTTCAAGATGATAAAGAAGAAGTAGTATAAATTTAAAGCTGTATTTATTTAAAGATGCCTGGTTTTGGGGGCCAAGCCAGAAAAACAGCTTAACTTCTTTTCAGCAGATTTTTTATAGGGGGAGCCACTCTGCACAAAATAGAAAAAAAGAGTTAACTCTTTCAGCGCAAGCTGCTAACTTATTGCATGGTTGAGTAGATAGCGAGTTTTTCATTCGGAATGAATTGTCTTACATTAGTGTAAAATTACTTTAAGGGACAACTTTGTTCAAACTAGCTTAGGCCCTGAATCATTCAAATACTAAGGTTGTGTATCGTTAACCCTAAGGCATGGAAGACAGAGTAGTGAATGATATATGATTAGATTTTTTCCAACTACAGTCTGACCACCCCTTATTTAAAATTTCTCAGAATTCTGAAAAAGTTGCCTTTCTGTGCCAAGCTCTTATTATAAAAAAAAGTCTAATTAATTCCAGTGTTTAGTGCAGTATTGCATTTAACCTACTCCTATGTCCCAAGAGCCCACTGTAGTCTTAATTACATTTACCTTTAATTAAAATACTAATTTTGGAATTCAGCATGTGTACTTCAAAGATGTGACTCACTCTTACAGTATGCCTGGTCATATAACTTATCATACCCTTGAATCTGCAGTTTTAGTTAGCCCACCTGTATAGCCTGGGGTTTCCCTGTGGTAGACTGCAGTGTTCATGCTCTCATCTCATTCAGTGCTCCTGCTTCTTTGGATGTATTACTCACTGGTCTTGGGTCTCTGTATCTTGGCGGCATAGAACCATCCTCCGCTCTCCCCTTCCCAGTTGACCTGGCTGCCAGGGTTGCACTGTCCCTACTCACAAGCTGCAGTTCCTGTGCCCAAAAGGCAAACTCACTCTCCCTCTGGCCTTAAAGTGCACCACTATGCACCCTAATCTGCTCCAGCCTATGGCTGTCTACTTTGGGGTATTTAAGTCACTCTTCCCTGTGGGAGGGTGCCTTAGCAATAGATTTTTAGTGTGCCGGTAACCTGGAAAGGTGTATGCCTGTGAACTAACTTTCTGCCCTTCTCCTGGATTGTGGCCCTCCACTTCCTGACATGTGCCTGAACTCCATCTCAACCCTTTACTGCCTGCCCTGAGTTCAGATCATTTACTGTCTGTCACATACTCTGCCTGCCCTGACCTCGGCCTATCCCTGACTATGATTTTGCCTGATCCCTCTAAACTGGTCAGTCATGCGGAGACTACTCCAATAGACAGCAGCCTGATGGTTCCCCAGAAGTGAAGTCCAGATCCCTGTACAGGGGTTAAAGAGTGAAAACCAGGACACTGCCAGGATAACGCCCTTAGGAGTAGCCCAAAGCCAAATCTGTCGATTGATACATTGGTTCCAAACCTACTGCCATAACATGTATGCTTCAGATTTGCCATTGCAGATTGTGTATGGCAGATCCACAGCATTTTACAGTAATAGCAAAGTGATTGAGGTTTTAAGAATTTTCATCTATATGCTGTAAAAAATCTACACATAAATAGATTTTAAATCCATAGCATGTATATTTATGCTGCTGATATCCACCACGGATTTCACTGTGCTGTGGAAAATTTACCTTGTGTGGCTGTACCCCTATAGTGGCATTCTGTACATTTCTTAGCTTTAGAAAATGAGGTGGTTGTCCCTGAGCTACAGACCACAAATGTTGTCACTTTGTCAGCTGGCAAAACTAAGCACTCACTTCAAATAAAGATCTTGTTAGAGAATGGAATCATTTATATGTAACTCGATCACATCTTGTGTTGTCTCGCTTATACTTAATATGGGCTTGCTTTACGCCTTGTACTTACTGGTTAGGTCTGAACAATAGATCAACCAACTAGTCAATTTTTATGTAAGTGAAATGGGTTTTAAGCTTGGATTATATTCATAATTTGTACCATTCAACATGAAGATATTGTACAGTTGTAAGTTCAAATTTACATAAAGTTCCATGAGAAAGTATTACACTGAGATCATTTTGGGAATGAACTTAGACCATTATGTATGCTGTCTGCCTGGCAGTTATAACTGAACCTTCACTTATTCCCAGTGCACGCAGTCTTGTGGGGGAGGTGTACATATTCGTGATGTCCTCTGCAAGCAAAGACTTTCAGATGGCAGTATCCTGGAACTGCCAGAAACATTTTGTTCATCGCCAAAGCCAACATCTCAAGAAATGTGCGAGAATGAAGATTGCCCACCAGAGTGGCATTTGACTAAGTGGTCTCAGGTATATTGCAACTCTTATCATTATTACTATTATTATTGTTGTTCAAAAATGTAGATATATTGTACTTTTCTAGTACGATCTTAGCAAATGTGCATGCACGTTCCCAGGGGCTATAGCAAAACTTAGTATAGGCCTCCCTGCCCCACCTAGTTTCCCAGTGCACATGCATGAAATACTCCAAGGGAATGCAGACCCTAAAACACAAATCCCTAGTTTTCTGAAGAATTGACAATTTTTTTACTAAGAGGAAGAGTTTTTTAATAGAGAAACATAATAAAATGTCACACTCTGTCTCTAACATGTGTGAAAAGGTGGAACAGGTGCTTCATAAATATGGTGCTTATCCTGAACACCATATTTGTCAATATATTTACACCAGACAACTGGCATCATATAATATATTACTAAACTGGCAGCCTGCAGCCACCACTAGGGGGAGCTCAATGCATAGGAATGTATACAGTTACTATTAAAATGCATAGGAATGTATACAGTTACTATTAAAATCAATGAAAACTGTATACTCTCTATGGACTGAGCTCTCCCTAGTGGTGGGTGATAGAAAATACAGTGAAATTACAGTGTGTTTTATGGGAGAAACAGTTCAGTGCTGTCCCCCACTCCCCAGGCCCCATTTCAGTCACATGATCTGCCTCTATGGTAGGTACGCCACTGCATGTGTCTAAAATTGGTTACAACAGTAAAGTGTCAAAATGAATGGACTAGTTCTTCAAAATATCTTAGAGATGACTCAATATTCTGTACATTATGGTATTATATAGGATTACAGACAACGAGGGATATTTATTAAGACCTGCATTGGGTACACCAATCTTAATTTGTCCTTCGCTGGCATGAGATGTGCCACAGTTATTAAGAGGTGTGCACCTTTTAACAATTGTGATGCAATTGTGACGCATGTCGGGTCGCCCATGCACTAGACCTGCACCAGAGCCAGGCAGTGCAAACATTAGCGCACCTAGCCCTGTCAATCAAAGTGCAGACGGCCTGGGGTTTATAGAAAAAGGTGAGCCTCTAGGTGTAAAGGCAACACCCCCCGTTGCTCCTAAAGGCTCATTTGCATATATTCAAATATTCATTTTCTCAGTAATGCGGGCACATATGAACATGGGACCAACACAGATGCCTTCAGCTGCCAAGTGCACACATAACACGTCAGCCAGTGTCATAGGTACAAATCTGCTGACAGATGCCCTTTAAGTCTACATAAAGTTGGCTTATATTTTTCCACATTGTATACACAGTATTATATAATTATGATACAAATTGGCAAAATGTAATTATTGCAGTGGAGTATTCTAAAATATAGATGTATTGAAATCAGCTAAAGGTGTTAATTTACTGAATCACCTGTTTCTTTTAGTGCTCAGTGTCTTGTGGAGAAGGAACACAGATCCAAGACGCGGTTTGTAGGAAGAAAATGAAGACTGGGGAATACGTTGTAGTAAATTCATCTCTATGCGCTGGTTCAGTCCTTCATCAGATGACCCGCCCTTGCTCACTTGCACCATGCACTAGTAATTTCAATGGTTTACATTTACATTTTACATCACGTTATGTTTATAACGTTACTTTTTAACATTGTATTAATAGATGTATTACAGAATTTGTTTTAGAAAAATGCATCCATTTAAGTTAAAGGGTTATTCCAAGGCTCTGTACTATGCTGCAAAAGATTAATGAACTGTGGCAGTGATCGCAAGCAATTTCCAAACAACAGCTCTGTTTCAAATGATTACCCTATTGCCATCACATAGCAGGGGTTTCCAAGATTCACAGTGCTGATTTCCTGTTGCGTCCCCTTTCGGTTTCTCCCTTGACACCGGTGCTCCCAGTCACTCAATGTGCAGGGACCTAAACACAGTCCAGTTCAAGTGAATGAGGCCTTGCTGCAGTTCCCTGTACTGCTGGTGGCTGGGAGTACCTGTGTACAGGGAAAACTTTGAAGTTGATGTACTTTCATTATCAGAACCGGTAGAAGTCCCAGAGGTCCAGCTAATCATAAATTGATGTCATTTCCTAGCAATATGCCATCAAATACAAGATAGAAATTCCCTCAAAGGGGTTGTGTCACTTCAACAAATAGAATTTGTTATGTAGAGGAAGTTATTACAAGCCAATTACCAATGTATTGTGATCATCCATATTGCTTCCTTTGCTTGCTGAATTCATTTTTCCATCACATTATATACTGCTCATATCCATGGTTACGACCACCCTGCAATGCATCAGTGGTGGTCGTGCTTGCACACTACAGGAAAAAGCGCCAGCCTCTATGGTGGCAGGGACTGTGGGGCCCCATATAAGCTGGTGCTTTTCTTATAGTGTGCAAGTATGGCCACCTCCGATGGATTGTAGGGTGGTCGTAGGGTGGAAAAATGAATGTAGCCATCAAAGGGGGCACTATGGACAATCACAATACATTAGTAAGTGCCTTGAATTAACTTTCTCTACATAATAAATGCTATGCTGAAGTGAGGCATCCCCTTTAAGCATTCAAACAGGACCCGTTACCAAAAAAATGCAATGAAATCTGACAACATCATGTTATAGAGCAGGAGGAGCTGAGTAGATTGATATATAGTTTTGTAGGAAAAAATACTGTAAAATCTGCAACTTTATACATTTATATCTTTGCGTTTTTCATTTCCTGTGAATACCTATTGGTACAGAAGGGAGGAGTTATCAGTGACTGATAGCATTGTGTGTATACGTGTGCATACAGAGATAGCTGTCAGTCACTGATAACACCTCCTCCTGTAACAATAGTTCTTCACAGGGCTGCAGATATAAATGTAAAAATTGCAAGTTTTACTTAATCTTTTTCCACAAAACTATATATCAATCTGCTCAGCTTCTCCTGCTCTATAACATGTGCCTGCAGATTGCACTGCCATCACTGGTGACAGGAAGTTCATATTCACTTCTCTATTCCACTAGCTGATTCAGAGCAGAACAAGGCTGAAACCCTGTTTCATACTCGGTTACACAAATCCAATGAAAAGTTGAAACCAGCACACTTCCATATTAAAAAAACATCATCATGGTACAAAAATGTTTTAAAAAAAAGTCCTACTCTTGTTGGATATATCTCATGTGTCCTTTCTTATGACCATGAGGAAGAACACAAGACACATAGGAACTAGGGACAAGCGAATCGACTTTGGATGAAACATCCGAAGTCGATTCGCATAAAACTTTGTTTTAATACTGTACAGGGCAGGATCTCCGTACAGTATTAGAATGTATTGGCTCTGATGAGCCAAAGTTTTTACTTCGAGAAGTTTCTTGAGACTTCGCGCAATAACTTCATAAATTAATTTGTACTGTAAAAAACCTTTTCCCAAACTCGGGTTTGGTTCCAAGTAGTACCTTGGAACCGAACCCAAGTTCGGAAAACGTTTTTTTACAGTACAAATTAATTTATGAAGTTATTGCGCGAAGTCTTGCGAGACTTTAAGAAGCAATAGCTTTGGCTCATCAGAGCCAATACATTCTAATACTGTATGGAGCTCCTGCTCCATACAGCATTAGAACGACATTTTATGCAAATCAACTTCGGATGTTTCATTCGAAGTCGATTCGCTCATCCCTAATAGAAACACATAGCCCATTTTTTTTACTTTTTCGCACCATGATGTTTTTAATATGGAATAATAAAGAAACAGTTTTATAGCAAGTTGTGCTGGTTTCATCTTTTTATTAGATTTCTTTTATTGCGCTCCTTTTTATAGTGTAATTGGTAATCATTTTTATTGTTTATATACTGTATCTTCCAGTTCGATTTTCATGCCATAACACTATTATTGTTTTTTTTTTCTGTTTTAAGGGCCAAAGTTTGGTCAGAAAACAAATCCTCAAATTGCCAGTCTGAGAAAAATATATATCCAAACAAGAAAACATAAGAAGTTGCAATTTGTTGTTGGTGGATATGCTTACCTCCTTCCAAAGACCTCCCTTGTGCTTAAGTGCCCCGTAAGGCGATACCGTAAACCCCAGATTATATGGGAGAAGGATGGCAAACACTTGATAAGCTCAGAGCACATCACTGTTGCACCACATGGATACATCAAGATTCATCACCTTAGATCTTCAGACACTGGAGTGTACACATGCATGGCAGGATCTAGCCAAGAACATTTTGTTATCAAGCTCATTAATGAAAACAATAAAATTATTTCTCATGCTTCTAGAAAAGGAAATGATGAAACCGTTAAAAAAGTAAAAAAAAACGAGGCCTATAATCGTCCAGAAAAACATCAAACTGCAAATCTGTTTAACAGAAGCAAGACAGAAAAACAAATTCAAAGCTCAGATGCAAGTAGTCGCTATGATGATATAATCTCAAGACTAATGGCTTTAAAGCCTTGGTCAGAATATTATGTGGATCCGGCTGACCCTCAGGAGTCTTTTGAAAGGAACATCTCCTCAGAAGAAGATCATGTTGTGGAGCACTCTTTAGCAAACACTGTTGTCATCGATGTTAAACGCATAGATGATATAATTCGATCTTTGTCTCAACAACCTGTTGAACTCCATGACAACAACAGCAGACACCTGTTATCCCAGTTGGCCCATGAGTTAGCACGGAGCTACATAGAGAACCATGAATCACCTGTCTTCAAGGCAGAGCACAAACAGGTTAGTGCTGGGAGATCAGAATATTCATTTTCCAAACCTGTTTCTGGCTTCTCCAGCTCCTGGAGATCATCATCAATGGAGTCGGAAGTATTTGAACCTCATGAAATTCTTCCAGAACATTCTTTTAGGAAACCAGTAATTCTTAGAAAAATATCTGCAGCTCAACATTTTTCTGCTTCTGAAGTTGTAACTCATATCGGACAGACAGTGGCACTGGCTAGTGGAACTCTCAGTGTGCTTCTGCATTGTGAAGCCGGTGGAAACCCTAAACCAGTTATAAGCTGGGCCAAAAATGGAGAAGAAGTAAAATATAGTAACAGGTAAGAAAAGTGACAACACGTTAATAAGTAATCTTCATAGAACATGAATTCAAATTACTTTCTTCACTAGTAACACGTACAGTTTTCCGGTTTGCAGCACTTCCTTTAAAATAATCATATATGAAGGTAGCTGTAATTTTGTAATCTGTTTCTTTTACCTTTGTTGCTCCTATCTTCTGTTCTGGGCTGTAGTCACATGACCATGTCCATACAGCTCTTTCTTATTTCCTGTGATATTATGTCCATACAGGGTCAGTGATAGGAGAGTGTCTATATAACTAGTGGGTGGGAGGAGCTATAAACTAGCTGGGTGTTAGGGGCAGTGATAGTGGAGTGTCTATGTAACTAGCTGGTGGGAGGAGCTATAAACTAGCTGGGTGTTAGGGGCAGTGATAGGGGAGTGTCTATGTAACTAACTGGTGGGAGGAGCTATAAACTAGCTGGGTGTTAGGGACAGTGATAGGGGAGTGTCTATGTAACTAGCTGGTGGGAGGAGCTATAAACTAGCTGGGTGTTAGGGGCAGTGATAGGGGAGTGTCTATGTAACTAGTTGGTGGGAGGAGCTATAAACTAGCTGGGTGTTAGGGGCAGTGATAGGGAGTGTCTATGTAACTAGTTGGTGGGAGGAGCTATAAACTAGCTGGGTGTTAGGGGCAGTGATAGGGAGTGTCTATGTAACTAGCTGGTGGGAGGAGCTATAAACTAGCTGGGTGATAGGGGAGTGTCTATGTAACTAGCTGGTGGGAGGAGCTATAAACTAGCTGGGTGTTAGGGGCAGTGATAGGGGAGTGTCTATGTAACTAGTTGGTGGGAGGAGCTATAAACTAGCTGGGTGTTAGGGGCAGTGATAGGGGAGTGTCTATGTAACTAGTTGGTGGGAGGAGCTATAAACTAGCTGGGTGTTAGGGGCAGTGATAGGGGAGTGTCTATGTAACTAGCTGGTGGGAGGAGCTATAAACTAGCTGGGTGTTAGGGGCAGTGATAGGGGAGTGTCTATGTAACTAGCTGGTGGGAGGAGCTATAAACTAGCTGGGTGTTAGGTGCAGTGATAGAGGAGTGTCTATGTAACTAGCTGGTGGGAGGAGCTATAAACTAGCTGGGTGTTAGGGGCAGTGATAGAGGAGTGTCTATGTAACTAGCTGGTGGGAGGAGCTATAAACTAGCTGGGTGTTAGGGGTAGTGATAGGGGGACTGTCTATGTATCTAGCTGGTGGGAGGAGCTATAAACTAGCTGGGTGTTAGGGGCAGTGATAGGGGAGTGTCTATGTAACTAGCTGGTGGGAGGAGCTATAAACTAGCTGGGTGTTGTTAGGGGCAGTGATAGGGGAGTGTCTATGTAACTAGCTGGTGGGAGGAGCTATAAACTAGCTGGGTGTTGTTAGGGGCAGTGATAGGGTAGTGTCTATGTATCTAGCTGGTGGGAGGAGCTATAAACTAGCTGGGTGTTAGGGGTAGTGATAGGGGGACTGTCTATGTATCTAGCTGTCTTCAGCTGCCAAGTGCACATGTAACAGGTCAGCCAGTTTCATAGGTACAAATCTGCTGACAGATGAGCTTTAAATGGAACTCTATGTTAATGGATTATCTCCAGTTGAAACTGACCTGTACCAATTCAGTTCACTGTGTCGTCCTGCTTTTATGATTACACTTCATATCACATGTACATCAGGAATCAGGAGAGAGTAGATTGTAAGCCCTCACGGGCAGGGCCCTCTTTCATTCTGTACCAGTCTGTAACTTGTCTTGTTCATGCTTAAGGCAATTGCCTGTATTATGTATGTGCACCGCTTATGATATGTACAGCGCTATGGAATGAATGGCGCTCTAAGAATAAATAATAATAATAATAATAATAGAGGGATATTTTGTGGGCACCCCCACATCTTCTTTTTACTTGATAATGACTTATTGGATTTCTCACTGTAAAAATACAGGTGAATTATCTATCTATCTA
This sequence comes from Bufotes viridis, assembly GCA_033119425.1. Taxonomy (NCBI): domain Eukaryota; kingdom Metazoa; phylum Chordata; class Amphibia; order Anura; family Bufonidae; genus Bufotes; species Bufotes viridis. The sequence continues at coordinate 276,949,378 of CM065589.1, read as the reverse complement.
TCTATCTATCTATCTATCTATCTATCTATCTCCTATCTCTCTATCTATCTATCTATCTGTCTGTCTGTCTGTCTGTCTGTCTGTCTATCTATCTATCTATATATCTGTCTGTCTGTCTATCTATCTGTCTATCTATCTATCTATCTATCTAATAGTATCTATCTATTTACAGTAGCTATCTATCTATAATCTATCTATCTATCTATCTATCTAATATTATCTATCTATCTATTTGCAGTAGCTATCTATCTATCTTTCTATCTATCAATCATTATCTATTTATTTACAGTAGCTATCCATCTATCTAACTATCTATCTATCTATCTATCTAATATTATCTATCTATTTACATTATCTTTCTAAGAGAATTTTATGTAATATTAAAATGTGCAAGGCTAATAAAATGTAAACCATAAAATATCAAACATTTCTTTGTGACATGATTTTCCTGCGTTGTCAGTCGTCTGCATCATATGTTTCATAATAAATAATAATTCAAATATTAATATATTAGCTAACATATAAACAGAATGAATTGTCACCCTTGTTTCATTAAACACTGGTTTTCATCTGTTATTTCAGGATGCTTCTAAAGTCAGATGATTCCTTGGAGATATTAGAACCCGTTGAAGCTGATGTTGGCTTCTACACCTGCAATGCCACCAACTCTCTAGGCTCTGCCTCAGTGTCCATTGCCATTACTCTTGCAGGTAGGGGATAAATAATGCATTCTTCCTAAGCTTTAGAAATAGCTTTCCAGTAACCTCTGAAAAAGTTCATTAATCTGGTTCTCTCTCTCTCTGTCTCTCACCTTTTAACTGTAACAGTCAATATGGACTTAGGCCTCTTTCAAACTAACAGTATGGGGAGATTTATCAAAACTGGTGCAAAGGAAAAGTGTCTTAGTTGCCCATAACGATCAGATTCCACCTTAAATTGTTCAGAGCTCCTTTGGAAAATAAAAGGATCAATTTTATTGGTTTAAAGCCAGTTTTCCTTTGCACCAGTTTTGATAAATCTCTTGCTGGAGCTCTCTGTGCTAATGGGGTCTAGCTGAAATCCAGCCACTATCTGGAAAATATGTACGCAGCTGTTTTTGCCTGGCCCAATCCCAGCATGTATGCCAGGTAGCCGCCTGCTCTCCGCGGGACCCCGTTGTAGACAATGGGGCCAGCGGGCATTGTGTTAAAATCCAGTAATGCCAGATCCAGAGAGCTCCAAATCTTATAACGCTAGTGTCAGACTAGCCTAAGATATGTATGGATGAAAACAATTGTTCACCAGACAATCATTCATTCAACTGTTGATCAACAATCAATCTACTTCTATCTAATGGGGCCGGCTTGTAGTCAAATTACAATGTACAAATGTGACCATGAGAAAAGGGCATCCTCTACATCTTGAAGAGAGAAGCTTTCACCATCATCACACAGTGTTGTGATGGCTGATTAACTGAACACCATCAAGATTGGCTTTCGATGCTTTTCTTGCAAAATGACAAGCTATGGGTATTGTACTCCTGGAGATAGATTTTTGACCCAGGAATTTATTCTGTCTGCCATATTTAGAGTCTGAAAAACTTTTCCCCCAAATAGAGACAAATTGGCGTCCACTGATATATACCCCTTCTGAGACATAGATATGGGATCTTGTGATGAAACATACCCTTTTAAGTTGCTCTTTAGAACTCTTTAGAATTTTTCTTACTGCATATCTAACCAGCCTCCTAAGAAAATGTCCATTAAAACCAATGGCATGGTGTCAGATTTCGAACAAGAAAAATATATGCCCAATGTGATCTCCTCTCCGGACATACAGTATCAGGAAATCATTGTGACTTGATTTCCCCTTCAGTTCCCCTTCAGTTTGAGTAACATGTAATGATAAATGGTAATTTAGTAAAATATGCTTAAAGGGAATCTGTCAACTCCAAAATATCCCCAAACTACAGTAAGCGGTGTATAGTGTAAGTGACGCTGAGTCCGGTTATGTAACTTTTATCTTCATACTCACTTACATTCTGATGCTGTGCTCCCAGAAACCAGCAGTAAAATGCATTGATAGGACTCCTCTTCGAGTCCTCTCCATTATGTTCAGGAGCACGGGAGTCCTCTCAGTGCGTTTTACTGCTGGCTACTTTAGTTTGGGTTGTGCTTCTGAGCCGACAGATTCCCTTTAAGACCTATTGGTAACTTATAAGTAGCACCTGAATACCACACAGAGACCCTAAAAAAGAAAATTGTATCTTTTACCATCTGCCACATGTAGGTTAGATCAGTGTTTCCCAACCAGAGTGCCTCCAGCTGTTGCAAAACTACAACTCCCAGCATTCACGGACAGCCAAAGGCTGTCCGGGCATGGAGTTAGATAATCCATTGGCTATTGTGTACTATCGTGTTGGAAATTTTATTTCAATCACTTTAGATCGGGGCTCCTCAACTCCAGTCCTCAGGAGCCACCTGCCGGTCAGGATTACCTTAGCATTGAGCAGGTGATATAATTAGTGTCAATGCATCAGGACTTACCACACGTATTCTCTGTGTGAAATTCGCAAATCATGACCGGTAAGTGGGCCCTGAGGACTGGGGTTGAGGAACACTGCTTTAGACCACCAATTTTTACTGCTTATTTGCTGCTTGCACTTTACATCTAGTTTCTGCACACAGTAGGTGACCTTGTGTACTCACCTTTCTATCGTACGGTATTTGTGGTGCCTGGTGTATATATTATAAGATCTCTCTAACTGGGATACCTGACAGACCACAAACGTTTCTTTTTCTTATGCTGCAACGAAATGTTTAAAGTCATTATTGTATCACCCACTAGTAAAACTTTCGCTGCCTGCTTTGTATATGGCTAGTTTGTTAACATGCTTGTTAATGGATAGTGTTTCCCGTTACTTTTTGACTGGCAGGCCCTTGCCCATTAGTGAAATGTCAACAGATCTGGCTTTATGGTGTAGTGTATTTTAAGACCACAGCGATTTTTCCAATTAAAGTAGCGTAGTTACATTTTCCTAAGTCTGAGGTGACTAACACACACTTGATTGCTAAACATTATAGTCCTTTCCCGCAGTGAAAACATAAACACTTAACCCATATCCATTATAATACTTACGCTAAGGCTTGCCCTTGGAAGGAAAAATTAAAACATCTGCAGCAAATCTTTTATTTTCAGTAGTATTTGCTTGTAGAAAATGTGTAGGACTTGGCTCGGATACATTGCTTCTGTTTTTTATGTATGATAGGCATTGCTATATTACACATGTTAAATCAAAGTTCCTAGCTCCAGGGAGGCAGAAGGACCAACCCAGCTTATTGTCGAAGAGAATAAAAACCATGTGTCAATCAGTTTACTAATACTCCTCAACCAACAAAAGGAACGAGTGGACAACTACTGTACACGTTGTCCCATATGTGATCAATAACGCCATCAAGGAGTGTGTCTAGATCACTGAGCATTAAAAAACTGAAGGGTACAAAACTGCAACCCCGGGTAGGCTCAGATTTCCATAAGTTTGTGGAAAAAGGAATGGCATCATGATAGCTCTGTTTTCATATTTTGCTTTATATAGTTTTAAGTAGCTATTTCATGTTAGGGTCTTTAAGAATCCTGAGCATAAAATAAAGTTCAAGTTACTGGTATGTATTAAACATTAATAATGTGTGTCACAAACTATTGAATGCCCGACCTTACTTCACTGACCTCGAAAGGTTTGCAAATATTCAGGCTTTGCTTGCTCTCCTGTGGTCTCCTCCATCTATTCTTGATTATCCCAGATGGTTTATAGCATGCTTTGTATGGGGAGCCTGCTGCAGAACAGCAAGTTTACTCTTGGCGCCTGCTCTTTGAACCTCTTCTGTATCAGGTGACCATGATGTATTGTTTTCTGTCTTCAGGGAAACCATTAATAAAGACCTCCAGGACTGTGCTTATCAATGTGGATACGCCTTCCATAGCTGTCGATGTGGGTAGCGTGGTGAAGACCATTCATGCAACAAATGTCACCATCCATTGTCAAGTGGCAGGTAAGTAAGAGGTGACACTGCGGTTGGACATCTATAAAATGACAACACCCACTACAATGTCTACCATGTATATCATAATATGTCATGTCTTCTGTTTGATGAGGGATTGGGTTGCTGGTCTGACATACAGTACCAAGAGGCTGATTCAGAAGGGAGCTGCTCCCTGCATCTGTGTAGACAGAGATCGACGTCTATGGACACGATTATACCATTTTGCAGAGAAAAATGACAGCTTTGATTTGATCATATATGTTTTCAAACGTCGTAAAATCATTTTGACGGGAAGTTATTTTAAACAGATGTTATCAATGCTATCCTTCTCCATTGTGGGCAGAGGAGATGAAATATGAAATATATGTGTATGCTACTGTTCAAAACAGATGAGATAGAGATTTTAAGATAGAATGTTACTGTACCTTTAATGAGAAAAAAACCAAAAACCTCTAATCTTACATAAAATCTCCCATGGATGGTCACCCTGATTCTTGGTTTATCAGACTAAATCTCCCATGGATGGTCACCCTGATTCTTGGTTTATCAGACTAAGGGTTCATGCACACGACCGTATGTATTTTGCGGTCTGCAAAAAACGGATCCGCAAAAAATAATAATGACGTCCGTGTGCATTCCATATTTTGCACCATGGAACAGCTGGCCCCTAATAGAACAGTACTATCCTTGTCTGTAATGCAGACAATAATATAACATTCTATTTTTTTGCGGAACCGACATACGGAATGCACGTACAGTAACTTTGCGGACCCATTGAAATGAATGGTTCCGTATACGGTCCGCAAAAAAAATGGAATGGACGACACGACAGAAAGAAAATACATTTGTGTGCATGAGCCCTAATGACATCTGAACTCCAAATGCAACTAGTCCAACAATTACCAGCAGAGGCATAACTTGAAGATCCTGGATCCCAGTGCAAAATACCATGTTCTTTCTGTAATGATGGTGTCTTATGATGTGGCAGAAGGGTATTTGAGCCCCATCAGGCTTTTGGGCCCAGTAATGACTTCTACCTCTGCACCCCCTATAGCTACGCCCCTGCTAGCCAAAAAGCCTCTTTCCTTTCTATATAACTTCATATAACCAATACACTTTGCATAAGAATAGTTAGGGAATGCACCATAATCCAAAGACCCCTTCACCTCCCTTTGGTTGACATTATTTTGCTTTTATGCATACTTAAATTAATATATATTGTATATAGTGTATGATTTATGGACATGCACCAGACTAGTGCATATTTATCTAGGGGATCATTTTGAATCAAGAACATATGGCTGTATTCAAAATTGGTGTAAGATTTACAGTGCCTTGCAAAAGTATTCACCCCCTTTTTTCATGTTTTGGTGCCTCACAACCTGGAATTATCATGGATTGTTTGAGGATTTGCATCATTTAATTTACAGAACATGCCCACAACTTTGAAGATTTTTTTATTTAGTTTTTATTGTGAAACAAGGAACAAATAGGACAAAATAACAGAAAAAGTCAATGTGCATAACTATTCACCCCCCTAAAGTCAATACTTTGTAGAGCCACCTTTTGCGGCAATCACAGCCCCAAGTCGCTTTGGATAAGTCTCTATGAGCTTGCCACATTATACCACTGGGATTTTTGTCCATTCCCACTTGCAAAACTGCTCCAGCACCTTCAAGTTAGATTGTTTGCGCTTGTGAACAGCAATATTTAAGTCTGACCAGATTTTCTATTGGATTGAGATCTGGGCTTTCAGTAGGCCATTCCAACACATTTACATGTTTCCCTCCGTCATAGCCTCAAATCACGCACAGAGTGGTACAGGTTTTTCCCAAGAATATCCCTGTATTTAGCACCATCCATCTTTCCCTCAACTCTGACCAGTTTCCCAGTCTCGGCTGCTGAAAAACTGTTCTTTGGGTGATGTGTTGGGTTTGCTCCAGACATAGCGTTTTCATTGATGGCCGAAAAGTTACATTTTAGTCTCATCAGACCAGAGCACCTTCCTCCATACATTTTGGGAGTCTCCCACATGCCTTTTCCCAAACTCACAACCTGCCTTTTTGTTTTTAACTGAAACTAATGGCTTTCTTCTGGCCACTGGCATGGAGCGTACGGCTTATTGTCGTCCTATGTACAGATACTCCAGTCTCTGCTGTGGAACTCTGCAGCTCCTCCAGGGTTACCTTAGGTCTCTGTGCTGCCTCTCTGATTAATGCCCTTCTTGCCTGGTCCGTGAGTTTTGGTGGGCTGCCGTCTTTTGACAGGTTTGCTGTTGTGCCATGTTCTTTCCATTTGGGTATGATGCTCCTGGGGATCATCAAAGATCTGGATTGTTTTTATAACCTAACCCTGACTTGTACTTCTCAACAACATTGTCCCTCACTTGTTTCGAGAGTTCCTTGGTCTTCATTGCAGTGTTTGGTTAGTGATGCCTCTTGCTTAGGTGTTGCAGGTTGTGGGGCCTTTCAAAAAAAGGTGTGTATATGTAATGACAGATCATGTGACACTTAGATTGCACACAGGTGGACATCATTTCACTAATTACGAGACTTCTGAAGGTGATTGGTTGCACCAGAGCTTTTCATGGGCTTCCTAACAAAGGGGGTGAATACATACGCACATGCCAATTTTCTGTTTTCTATTTCTAAACAATAGTTTTATTTATATATTTTTCACTTCACCAACTTAGACTATTGTGTTCTGATCCATCACATAAAATTCAGATTTACAAAACGTTGAACTTAAGGCTGTAATGTAACAAAACGCTAAAAAAGTCAAGGGGGTGAATACTTTTGCAAGACACTGTATATTAGTATTCAGGTTAATTTGCCGTGTTGGCACATTGCGATATATAAGTGGGTTTTGGGTTTCAGTTTGGGCACTCAGTCTGTAAAAGGTTCACCATCACTGTACTATAACCAAATGAATTCATGGATCCATTCTAGCTTGAGTGAATGGTTTAATACCCTTACCATTGTGCTACCCTGTCATAATGGAACTAAATCTCTAAGAGATTTTTCAAGCATCGGTCAATACCATGAGAAATTCTTGCTCTTTTGAGGGCAAATAGGAGCCCTACCTATTACTAGAAGGCAGCAAGAAATAAAATGACCACTAACTATATGTGAAATGCAGCATAATAACACAATCTTTTGATTTATTGTATGGTATCCACTGTGGATGTTGCTTCTATGTATGCATACTACTTCTTTCCATATGGTATTTTATCTATTTTGGGTCAGTATTGGAACATATTTTTCTCCTACCATTTTAATTTCTTTTCTGTTACCTCAGTATGGGTAAGGAATCTTTTAGACTTTCATAGGGAGTCTTCAACCTACATGGGTTCAGGAAATTGTATTTCGGTTGCAGAAGACAGTTGTTTTATAGACTGTTTATAAACCAATTAAACCCCACACAGCATGAGCGGGACAGTGCGGGTAAACAAATCTGTCTGGGGCGTCTGCGTGTAATGTTTCCCAGAAAAATGAGCTGTGCAAATCTCCAATCACATTTCTCAGATCGGGATAGAAGCTCATTACTTCATATTTTCCAGAGTGACAACAATACTCTATGTCAGGCATTTCTGTTTATTTCAAACTACATAATGGTTTATAAGTAAAAAAAAACTACTTAAAGAGTAACTAAACTTTTAATCAAGCTTTTTTTTTTAAATGTCCCAAATGCCCTAAAAATAATTTTTCTAATATACTTTATTTATTGATTTTGAATTTTTACTAAAGATATTCCACCCTAAAGCCCTGATCTCCTGCCCGCTTTCAATTCACTATTCTCCAGTGGTGTATGGAGTTGACAGTTTCTCAATGGGTCCGCAGCGCGGGGAGTACCAGCAGGAGCACACATTGCTGCTCCTGTCTGTGCCCCCCAAGGTTTACTAAATGCTGGCATAGCACATGGGTACCCTGTAACCATGTACTATGCCAGAATTAGCTGAGCCTCCTCACGCTTTTGTAGGACATTTTCTAGCAAAGAAAAAAAATATAGAAAACTTTATACAAACTTTAAAGCAAAAAAAAAAAAAGATTCCCATGATAAGTTCTCCAGAGCACATTGTCACTTAGATATATGGTAAGAGGGACACCAGCTACAGTGACATCATTCAGTGATGCTGCTATAGCCATATGTCCGATTAGCCCCTTTGTAGCCACTAGACTGTGAGTGGAATCTGCAGCAAAGATGAAAGCCACACCTTGGCATATAAACATATAACACAATGGTCACCCACTGAATTGAGAATTCTTCACAGCACCTTTTGGGTATAGCCACAAGGTCAGGTTTCTACATGCAGTTTTGGAAGTCAAAACCAGGAGTGAATTCAAAACAGAGAAGTCGTATCTGTCCTTTACCCTCAGTTCACACTTTCGCGTAAAACGCCGCTTTTGAACGCACATAAAAACGCACAACAGTAAAGGAACCATGCATTCCAATGAGGGTGGTTCACACTTGCGCGTTTTTATGCGCGTTCATAGGCGCCTATAAACGTCCGACGCATAGGCAATTATGTTTGCGTTAATTCGGGCTTTTTTCGAGCGTTTGGTGCTAATAGAATTCAATGGGAAACGCGATAGGCGTGTTGTTCGGGCGTTTGTGCTGCGTAAAACGCGCCTATGGACGCGCGTTTTTCAAAATTCACACCTCAGATTGGCCAAACTATATAGGGAGGGCTGTTTGGTCATTGGCCAACTATGCAGTCAATCACATAAACGCGCGTCAAACGCGCCTACACTATTTACCAAAACGCTTGAAAAAAACGCGCCTACACGCCAGTCTTGAACGCACCAAAAACGCTAGGCTTCAAAACGCTCAGGTCTGAACCCAGTGTTATACTTTCTTTCCTTTTATGATCAAGTCCTGATTTTGACGTCCAAAATTTCATGGAGAAAACATGACCATGTGGCTGTACCCTGAAACATCCAACAGCAGGCAAATGTAGGAAGCATGCAAAATAGACACTGGCACCAGGGGTGCACCTAGCCTTTCTGCTGCCTGAGGTGAAACCCCCCCCCTCATCAATGCCAATTTCTTAACCTAAACCCTTCCTTTCAGCCCATGGCCCTTTGACTGCCCCCCTCTTGCACCGTACCTGGTGCTGCCTGAGACGATCGCCTCACCTGGCCTCATTGGTGGTTCACCCCTGACTGTCAGAATGCTTTTTTGCACCTTGGCACTTTTGCCCTATGCAATTTGCCCTTCTGTCAGTTCAGTGAATGAACAGACATGTGGTTATGGTCTTCCAAGAAGTCTGACTTGAATGAAACATTGTCAGTTTCATCATCCTGCACTTTTCTCATACTTCAGAGGCACGTTCCAAGCTCAGATGGAGAGGTACGGATACCATCATCCGCCATAAACCCAAAAATACTTAAGAGATGGGAACGTTTATTCAAGGTGCCCTTTAGACCTTAGAACAGAATAACTATAAGCATGAAGGATGAGCTGTGCAATGTAAATATGACATTAGGCTCCTGTGGTTGATGCCAGAAGACACTAGAATGGGCTGACTGTTGACATGCTTTGATAATCTGCAGCAGAAGATTACTTTAATACTAATGATGGCACACAGAGTCTTATGGCCCCAGAAGATAACAGTAATGTACATTCCATACAGACAAAAGGCACTCGGGTTGTCTCTAATTCAGTATCACACTGTCCTTCCTCATTATTATTCACCATACGGCCATATTTCCTACATGTTTCAGCCACAAGCCCATATTGTTTGTGGCAAATGAAAACGAATTCCAAATTTGCAATATACACTGACATATTCAATAATGTACATTGATTTGTCAATTATTAGATGCCACTAAGGACTACCATGCGCAGGTGTGATTTATAGGTTTCTGACATTTTACTTTCATTGAAATTTTCATTCACATGAACAAATTTGGATCACTGTAGTCATAAGAAGATGGGTTTAACTGTCAGATATCATAAGTGATCATTTGAATTTCCTAAAAGAGCCTCAGTGCTGCTTCCTGGCCATTGTTAATGTGCTTGATGTTCCTATTTCTTCATCATATTCACTATTGGAAAGAGTAAAAAAAAAAAAAAACTGCAAAAAGATGTCTTTAAATTGCAAGTATTCTATGTGAGATACAAATGTTATTTTGCCACCTAGTGGTGGAAATTGGTAACACATGTTTCATTTGCCACTAGATGTTTATCTTATTCTGTCATAATACTAGCATAAAAAGGTAAAGCCAAATACAAAATACATAGTAATCAAGTTTTATAACTTCAATCAATTTAGCCAGTGGTCTCAGTTTTCCCCATATATGAGGCCTCTGTTCAGTAACATTGGTAGAATAGAATAGTACATTGGCTTAACTATAGCTGTAGCAGACAAAGCAGCTGGTTGGTGGCCCAAAGGCAGAGATAGCACATTAGGCTGGGACCATGGGCGTAGCTATAGGGGGTGCAGAGGTAGCAGTCGCTACCGGCCCAGGAGCCTGAGGGGGCCCAAAGACCCTTGTGCCGCATAAGAAGACACACAAAGCACTGAGGGAAGGGGAGCCCAAACTGAGCTCTTGCACCAGAGCCCATGAGCCGTTAGCTACTCCCCTGGCTGGGACTACACCTAAACTTTTATAGCAATTTCAGCTATTGAGCTATGGCTGCAGTCCAATGCAGTAAGGTTGGGGATACAAACCGATTTTTTGTCACGCGACCAAGGATCACAGTGTAGAGCCATAGAAATATATGGCCATGACTCACAGGTTGCCAAAGCTGCAACCCCAGAATCACAAAAACCCAAACCTGTTGCACCCAAGGTCATCATGTAGCCCCAGCCTAAATTTACTTGTACACCATCTTGTACCTGCAGCTGTCACTTGATAGTTAATATCAAAAGCACTACAAAACGTCTAGGCGTAGCTTCAGCCTTAAGGTTTTGGCACTGTTTTAGGGTTCTTTTTGTAAGGAGGGTTGTTGCTGGCTTTTTTTGTCTTAACACCATTTTATGGGTTCTTTTATACACTATGCTCTGTTTGCTGTAGTTATGCTGCTGACTGCATTACTACAGTTTAGGGCACTTTTCTGATGCAGAGATGGCTTAACCTTTTTTGTATTTTGTATATCACTTTTATGCCATTTAGGTACCAGGTTACATACTGATGTTGTCCATAAGTGCACATTGCTTAATGCTGAATTTGTCCTTCTTACAGGTCTACCTGAGGCTGATGTCACCTGGTACAGAAATAAAAGTCGACTGCATCATGTGCCCCGTCACAGCGACACTTCTTTATTTATAGGAAATGTAAGCTATTCAGACCAGGGACAGTATACTTGTAAAGCTGTCAATATACATGGGGAAGTTTCTGAATCAACATACCTTCAGATTATAGGTAAGCACGTATCATGATAGTAGGGGAGTTCATAATAAGACAGATTTTGGCTATGTTCACACTAGAAATTCGGTGCTCTACTCAAAAGATTAGAGATTGTGAGAAAACATGCATCCATTATGTACATCTCTTCTGAAACAAAGTGTACATTATCCGATGTTACCAGTTGCTGTTTTAGAGGAGAAGGTTGGGTTTACACGTTCAGATTTCATAATGCAAAACCATGAATTCAAAAAAGAGGTGAGGTATACCATACCTTTATACTTACTCTCCCTTTATGATCCTCTTCTATTTTTGGCTTTAAAAACCAGTCTCATTCCCATCATAGAAAGTGACGGCATATACCGGTAGTTAGCACTTTATTATCGGTAGAGGTACAACCTCCTAAAAATGAAGGATCCACAGTGTTGCTTTAGCATTTCATCTGCTTTAAAGTTTTCCCTTGCGTGTCCAGCCTCAGCCAGGGGGCCAGGAGCAGCACTGTGCATTCAGCACAGTGAAGGGGCATTCACAGTGAGCCAAAGTGGCACGTTCAAAATCATAAGACCACTAGACGTTGCATAGAATGGACCTCATCGATCACGGACCTGTTAAGGATGGGGCCTAGTTTGTGAATTAAGGACTTAGGGTGGGTTCACACTATCGTTATGGAGTCCGTTATGGCATTCCGTTATAACATGGTTATAACGGAAAATAACGGAATCCATAAGACGGAAGGACGGATCCGTTTTGCTGCACATAGACTTGCATTATGACAGAATGCAAAACGGAAGCCTTTAAAAGGCATTCCGTTTGCTTTCCGTCGTAATCGAAGTCTATGGGAAAGCATAACGGATCCGTCTGGTTCCCGTTATCAAAGACGGAAAACAAAGTCCTGTCGGCAGGACTTTGTTTTCCGTCTTGCACAACGGGACCCAGACGGATCCGTTATGCTTTCCCATAGACTTCTATTAGGACGGAGTATACGGAATGCCTCTTAAAGGCTTCCGTTTTGCATTCCATCCTATGGATTCCGTTATTTTCTGTTATAACCCTGTTATAACGGAAAGCCATAACGGACTCCATAACGCTAGTGTGAACCCACCCTTAGCGGTGTTTTGTGATTTTTTTTATCTCCACTTTCAAACGCCACAACCTTTTTGCTTTTAGAACGACATAGCCATATGAAGACTTGTTTTTTGCAGGAGGAGTTATAATTTTAATAACATCATTTAGGGGTACATCTTATATATTGCTTAAGTTTTAAAACATTTTTAGTGGTGATGGCGTAGAAAAACACTGAAATTCCACCTTTGTTTTTGGGTTTTGTTTTATGACGTTTACCAGGTGATATATATATACATGACATAATAACTTAACATAATAACTTTTTCTACTTTTGTACAACCAAAGCTCCTCTTTCTTTCATTAGTTTTTTTGTGTTGCTGAATTCAAGATCCATAACATATTTACTCGATAGAGCTGTATGAAGGCTCATTTTTTTTTCTGGGACGAGTTTTCATTGGTGTCATTTTAGGGTACTTTTTGATCGCTTTTTTGGAAGTTGGAATGGACAAAAAAACTGCAATTTTGACTTTCAATTTTTTATGCTGTTTACTGCACTGAATAAAAAAATGTGATCATGTTATTGTATGTATCATTATGGATTTGGCTTTCTAGTTCTTAGTAGTATATATATATATATATATATATATATATATATTTCAGGTAAATAAGTTAGTTTGCAGGTCAAAAAAGGTGACCTTTATTATTTTTTTACTTGATTTTTTTTTTATTTTTCCCAAACACTGTAGGGGACTTAAATATGCAATGTTCTGATAAAATAGAATACTTCTGTATTGTATTGTGTCAGTTACTGTAATATCTGACATAATGCCTATAGTGATCCATACTAGCCAGGCCTAGAGACCAATGTTAGTCTCCAGACTGCTGTATAGCCACTTTGGCATCCTGTAGTGCAGTGTCACTTGCGGTCACCAGTGCTCACAGTATCTATTGTCATAAACTGCTGTTAACTCCTACCCCGGCAGTAACAACAGTGTGCCATCTGTATTCAGGCACCTGCAAGTGATGTAGTGGGCGCAGCTCCTGAGCCCATGCCATCACAGCACCATACATGTATGCCTACTTACAGCATTGCACATATTTTCAGTGGTGAAGAAAGGGGTCAAGCGATGGCCTGCCCTAGCAATGAGATTACCCCATTAAATCTACATATGACTACTCAGTAATCCATTTATAAGAGCTTGGAAGTAATTATTGGTTGCAAACTTAAATATCATCCTGATACACATTGCTGTTTGTAATATTCTGTCACTTGTGTTACAATCTATTTAGAACCCCCTCTGGATACTTTTGGAACAGAAAGATTGGGAATGCTTTTTGCTGAATTTGGGCCAGAAATACCATCTGTGTTGACATCATTGACTGGCAACAACCTGTTGGCTAAAACTGGTGGATCAGCATTAATAGGTAAGTTAACAGCTACTGTACAGTAATAGAACAAACTATGGGGGTCATTTACTATCAGATATACGCCAGTTTTCTGGCATATCTGGTGCAGATTGCGGCACAAACATTTATTAAAGAGGTTGGGTCACTTCAGCAAATAGCATTTACTATGTAGAGAAAGTTAATACATGCAATCCAACAGCGGTGGTCGTGCTTGCATACTGTAGAAAAAAGCACCAGCCTATGTGTGCTCCTATAGCCCTGGCCACCAGAGAGGCCGGCACTTTTTCCTATAGTGTGCAAGCATGGCCACTGCTTATGGATTGCAGGGTTGTCGTAACCATTGAAACAAGCAGTGTATAATGCGATGGAAAAATGAATCCAGGCAGAAAAGCGGTGGTCGTGCTTGCATTCTATAGAAAAAAGTACCAGCCTACATGTGCTCCCACAGCCCCGGCAACCAGAGAGGCCGGCACTTTTTCCTGTAGTGTGATGGATTGCAGGGTGGTTGTAACCATGGAGACGAGCAGTGTATAATGCAATGGAAAAATGAATCCAGGCAGAAAAGGAAGCAATATGGATAATAACAATACATTAGTAAGTGCCTTGTATTAACTTTTTCTACATGATCAATGCACTTGCTAAAGTGAGACAACCTCTTTAATATAATAAATAAGTTAATAAGTAATTGTATGCCCATACTTTCCAGAGTTATCTGTACAAAAGCAACTAGACCATATAAAAATAAAGCAGAAATCATATAGGGTACTCAGAGGTCCTACTGCCTCTGGTACCTACTAGGGGCTGCTGCACTAGTTCTAGAGAACCTAGGCGTAGAGTATCTGCCCAGATGAGGATGACTGCATCTGGTACCTGTCCCTATGTAAGAATGTCTTAAATTTGTAGCCTTGGAACCCCAAAACCCTGACAAGCATGTTTATAAAGTCAAGGATTTCTAATGTACGTCCTAAGTTTGTCACCAGGATCAACCCTATTAAACCATACTGCCTGGTTGGGCTCATCATGCTGATTAAAACAATACCTTTCTATTGTCTGTATGAGAAATAGCTGTAGAGATATCTGCGTTTTTATTCTTATGCAAATGAGCAATTGAAGTACCATTAGGTCGGGTCTGAATCATTTGGGCACTGCTATGTAACACCCCCGTGCTCTGCACACTCCCCCCTCCCCTTGATTGACAGGGCTAGACATGCTGAGGGCAGAGCTGTGTCCTAGCATCTACACTGGGCCAGCTCCAGGTTCATGTGGGCCCTTTGATGATAAATGATGACTCCCTGTGCTGTAGCAATGAGCGCTATCATCTGTATTGATGGAAGCGCTTATAGCAGCTGGAACCCCATTCCTGAGAGCCTGCACCAGTGTACACCCCCGTCATTGAACCCCTTAGATGCCGCGTTTATCCCTGATCGCAGCATCTGACTTTAACATTGAGGGCTTTCAGGGGTTAAAAAATAAATAAATAAAAAATACTCACCTTATCCATTTGATCATGTAGCGACCACCATGGCAATCTTGATTGAAGCCACCAAGCGAAATCTCGTGCGGTGACATGATGATGTCATCATGCTAGCCGGCGTGTTAATGTCATGCTTCACTGTATGCAAGATTTCGCCTGGTATCTTCAATCAAGATGTCAGCGGCGGCCTGTTTACGCAAATGGATGAGGTGAGTGTTTTTTATTTTTACTGCCATTTCAGGGCAGGTGGACTTTTTTATTACCTTTTTATTGGTATTTTTGCATTACATATTAGAGCAAAGGGATGTATCTGCTAAAAAGATATAAAGTACCCTTTCATTAGTGTTACAAAGTATCAATATCTAATCTCAAATCCTACATAATGTTGAAATCAGTTGGCAATTATTCAAGTCTTGTAGGAAAGGGTAAAAACTTCACTAGTGAGATCCTACATTTTTTCAAAATTCCCAAGGGACAGTAAGTTATCAACATTTGTACAGAATAGGTTATAAGTAACATTTAAGTAGTGTTGTTAATTCCATGTGCAAAGAAGCAAATGCACAGTATATATTGGATAATAATATATTTACTTAGATTTTTATTATACTCTGTAATTGCTTCATTGTGTGTACTTACTGACTAAGATACCTGATCCCTAGTTGACATATTTGTCTCCTGACAGGTTATTTCAGCAAATTGTTCATAATTATATATTTGAAGCCTAAGGGGGCATTGAAAGTCTGTGCCATTCATTTGAATAAGATTTGCAGAAATCCATGTGCTTGCCCCCAAAATAGTCCCATTCAGGTGAATTGACCTGATTTTCAGTCACAGAAATTTTCAGCAAAAAATCTGCCAAGGGTTGATATGTCCTGTACCAATGTACTTCAGGCCTTTGCAGAAGAAATTCTATTCTTGTAACTGAGTGACTACTAAAGTAAAATAAAAGATAGAACATTAGCCATATTCTGCCGCCACTTGAAATAAAGCCTATCTTTGTGTATTTTTCTTTAGCTTATTGTGCTTTTGTTGTATTATTATCTTTCCAAGAGGTTTGACATCTGTGTCAGTTTCTCATGGTTCTTGCAGCGTGTGGCTCAGGATTTGATATCAGCGTGCACCTCTCTTGTGTAGATCATACCAGTGGGACACTCTTTAACATTTGTTATGTTAGAAAATGTTCCATAAATCATAGTGAGATGCCACATTTTTAAGTTTTCCATTTACCCCTTAAAGAGGTTTTAGGTCAGGAAATAAACTTAGAAGCAAATCCTGTTTTAACTGATCAAAATGTCAGATAATATGCGTTTTACTGAAGCTATATTGTGGGGGCTTTGTATGTTATGCTCTGCTATTCTATATGGAACAGG
Organism: Bufotes viridis; assembly: GCA_033119425.1. NCBI lineage: Eukaryota > Metazoa > Chordata > Amphibia > Anura > Bufonidae > Bufotes > Bufotes viridis. The sequence continues at coordinate 276,932,694 of CM065589.1, read as the reverse complement.
ACTTCTTTTCTATTGTTGTACAAAGGCATAGCGTCTATCAGAGTGTATGATATACAGAATAGGGCTTATGCAGATTTGTGTTGTGCAGATCCATGACGAGCACCCTTAGAATCAGGAAGCTTTTCAGTTACATGTTCCCTGGCTCTAGAACTTAGGATGTGAAATAAAGACCCAGTCTGCATAGATCGTTATATCTTCTTTAAAATGATTCTCTCCCTCTTAGTTAGTGGCAAATGGCGATAACTGTCATGTCGACGAACAGGAGACATCAGACAATCATCCCACATGACTTGATCTGATTTTTGAGGTTTCATGTGACTAAAAAAGGTTGCTTTCAATATGGCTTCTATGTAGCCTTCCTAAATTCTGTATTTCATCAGCATTTTAACCCCTTCGCTACCATGTGTGGCACATGGCCAGACGGGCATGACATCGCTGGTGGGTCTCCACTGTTTCAAACAGCAGAGACCCGCAGCTAATGACTGCGACTAGCAATAATGTCGATTGCAGTCATTAAAGCCTTTAGATGCCGTGATCAAGTGGCATCTAAAGGGTGAAAAACCCGGAAGCTCACGCTCAGGAACATAAGTCCACTTTCACACAGCAATATTCAAGTATTTGTAATCTGAAACCGGGAGTGGAACCTAGAGAGAAAAATATAAAGGAAAGTTTCGCATATCTTCTGGTTTTTGAAAAATACTGACTTGAAGGTGGTCCTAGGGTTCACATGGAGTTTTCTCTGCACAGATTTCCCCAAACCACCTCCATCTGCGTTTACTTGGAACGCACACATCGGTTTAAGTCTGGCTGATTCTCAAAATATTTGCTGGGTAGCTGCCAGAACTTAGCTGAACCTGATTATAGTTAATAGGTCCGGTGGGTACTTCGGTACCGTCCAGTAATGCCAGATCCAGTGGGATCTGGCAGGCTATTCTCTGCCAGAACAGCCTGCAGGATCTCTTGCCACAAATGTGAAACTAGCCTTATAGATACTGTTATACTTTCAGGCACTGGCCACAGCGATCAAATGCAGTACATACTAACCTCAGTTCTGCAGAGATTAGCTGCATCAATTACATGTTAGGCGCTTCTAGGGTAGCCAACCAGATTATTTCTTTTTCTGGGCAATTTATCAAAAAATGATGGACTGACAAATTACAAAACGGTAATGAATAATAAGTTGACAACCATAGGCACATCGTCGCTGCAGAGACCATAGGGTGGCCATGGGACTGTTAATAGTGGAGTGACCGGGATGCAAGAAATGAATACGGGCTTACTTGTTTTTTAGGCCATTTTTCTAAAGCTGGTAACTCCTTTACTATCTGTAATAAGAGCAAAACTATCATGGGGCCAGATTGATGATCAGACATGCTGTCCATAAGCCAACTAAGATCAACATTACCTAGTAAAATCAGTTTTTATAGAAGGATGGATGGGGAAATGGATGCTATTTGATTTCTAGGACTACCATGTTGTGCTATGCAATAAAGAAAATTATGGATGTCTTTCTTAATCTTGTCTGTTATATATACTGGATTCTTGCTGATGTATTCTGTTAAACATCTGAATTCTAAATTAGTCTGGAGCCATAGAAAATCCTTTTTAGGTTCACATATGGTCACCAGGCCATACATTACCTCCCTTAAGTTGCTAACTCCTGAGAGGAGTGCTTATGTAATGCTAAATCCAGCATTAATCCTGAGAATTTTCCTAAAAAAAATTATTTTAACAGCCTTTTAGTGCTAATGCATAAATCATTATATTTTACAAATCAAATGTGTTTTTATTGTCTAGAGAAACCAAAGGAGACTGATAGCTGGCAGATCACTGCAGTGCCTTCCTCAGGCAAAATAATCACTATAAAAATTCCCCTGACTTATGTTAGAGATCAATTTGTTCTTTATATTAATGTAATACAGATTGAACACCAATGCTGCAGTTCATCATATACAATTCAGATTTATAAAGGCTTATCATCTCCAAGGAATTTGTACTCTCCATTAATAAGAGGCCAGTGGTAAAAATAATTAAAACCATGACAGAAATGGTCTCAACATTTTATTGTCCTTTTTTTTTTGTTCTCAAGCACATGTTTGGAAAGAAAGATCTTTGCGACATATAATTTGAGGAACAGTATCATTTTGAAGTTGTTGATTTGTAAAACTTCTTTTAATATTGAATTAGCTCAGTTTTATTGTTTAAAATTTCAACAGGAGTTATTCATAATTAATACATACTCTAATATGCACTCAGCCAAAAATTCCTGTGGAATGTGTGTTCCTGGATGACGTAGTTCAATTGGCTTCTGCAGGGTATATTGTATTTCTCCCCCCTGACCCATATTAATTAAGAGTTCTGTACAGTTCCAGTGCCAGAAATCTCCATTTATTAGACACTAGTTTAAAATGATTGTCTTTTTAGTGTACAGTTACTATACAAACTAATATAGTCATGACTTCCCGGAAGTGTTTAAGCATTGGCAAAAATTGCAGTGGACACCCTTCTCACACCTGCGCAGATTAAAATCTCCCGTGTCTTGGGAAAAATCTGCTTCTGTGCAGAATCCCTAAGCATTCCCCTTGGGGACTGAGTAGAGCATTCATGAAACACTTTGCCCCATCATAGTGAGAACTCTGTAGCTTTTTAGTTACAGCTGCACAGTCCTCACTATTAACTGCATTTATTTCACCATTAATGTATGAGAGAAGATGAAGCGGAGTCAGTTCAGTAAGCAGTGAAGCAGAATCCGGTTATGTAACTTTCATCTCCATACTTTTTTGCAGATACTGTGCGCTGACAATCCAGTAAAATAACAATGATAATTATCTTTATTTATATGGTGCCAACATATTCCGCACCGCGTTACAATCAGGGGATTCAAGTACAAACAGAGTCATAAATAACATAGCAGCAAACAGGTCAATAATTAAAACAGGAGGAATGAAGGCCCTGCTCGTAAGAGTTTACAATCTATGAGGAGATGGGGGTGAGACAAAAGGTAAAGATGCATTGAGAGGACTCCCATGCTTATACTTTTTACTGCGGGTTTGTGGGAGTACAGTGTCGAAATACAAGTGGGTTGGAAAATCAAAATTACCTAACTGGACTTGGCATTACTTAGGCTACTTTCACACTAGCATTTTTGCTGGGTCCGGCAGGGTTCCGCAAAAACACTTCCGTTACTGATAATACACCCATCTGCATCCGTTATGGACGGATCCGGTTGTATTATCTGTAACATTGCCAAGACGGATCCGTCATGAACTCTATTGAAAGTCAATATAGGACAGACATATTTTCTATTGTGGCAGATTGTGTCAGAGAAAATGGGTCCGTCCCCATTGACATGCATTGGGGGTCATGCCAGATCCGTCTTGCTCCGCATCCCAGGACGGAAAGCAAACTACATGTTGTGGTTTGCTATCCGGTATGGGAACGCAACTAAATAGAATGGAATGCATTTTGGTGCATTCCGTTCTGTTCAGTTCAGTTTTGTCCCCATTGACAATGGATGGGGACAAAACTGAAGCGTTTTTTTCTGGTATTGAGACCCTATGATGGATCTCAATACCGGAAAACTGTGAAAGTAGCCTTACACTATACACTGCTTAATCTAGTTTAGGGTGTGTTTTGGAGCTGACAGATTCCCTTTAAATCTATAGCCCCCATATATACATACAAAGTGCAGTGCAATGTGTTTCCTCTGTCTGCATCTCTATTTAGCAGTATCTGTTTTGTAGATTCAGGCAACTCATTGAGTCTTTCTGGATGAGTAATGCATATGAGAGTCATCAGGATACTGACAAGTTTATCCCAGGGAGAAGCGAGCACACAGGTCAAGTGGATTATTGTGCACTTTGTGTATAGAGCATTACTAAGAACCACATGTTGTTCCTTTTCTATATACACAAATATCTTCTTAGCAGGGATCACGGATTAATATTGTGTTGTATTAACTCTTTATAGATGTCCTTCTAATCACTGCTTTCAGCATTAATGAAAACTAGTAAGAAAACTGCCCACCTGAAGCTATGTAGCCTAGTTTGGAGCATGGGCGTCTTCAGAGAAGGTTACAAACTGTTAATTTATTAGTATAGTTCATACTAACTGCTTTTGAAGAGAATCTGTCACAACCGACATGGTGTCTGATCTGTAGACAGTATGCTATAGAGCAGAGCAGATTGATATATAGTTTTATGGAAAAAAATTCAGTATAACTCATGATTTATTCAATTAAAGCACACCTAATCAATAGTCCAGTGTTTGTATATGAAGGATAACACTGTATCTGGCATTTTTTAGCAGTTTCCCCTGTGCATGCTGAATGTCTAGATTGCAGTTCTCCCAGATTTGGTGGATGGAGACTAGCTCCCATCCACTGCACACGGAAAATATAGGGAAAATCTGCTTCCTAACTTCCTCTTACCCAGAAGAAGCCGATGGATCATGGAGGACATTACAGCAAAGTACTGACCTGTACATTTGTGAATAAAGCACGTGGACTGAGATATAAAATTCCTATGCAGCTGCAAAAGTCTGTTCGCCTGTGTGTCTCACTCAGCTAGTGCTTATTTTTCCCCCTTCCCTCTCCGTAGACTTGAATTAACATATGTAATATGCTCTTTCAGTGAGCTGCTCCTATCCTGGACGGTTTCAAGAGAAATTTCAAAGAGAAAAGCATTTAGCAAGTGGGTGGAGGTGGTAAACAGCTGATAAACAGAGAACTAGACACTTCTCTTTGATAAGATGTATTACAAAGTTTCTTATGGCCGCTTGTTCTATTGATTTATGCAAAGTTGAGTTAAAAGTTAGTGACCATTTCATTCTCTGCTATTTCTATACTTATGAGTCTTGTAGGTGGTTCTATTCAGTGATTGACAGCCTTCCCTGACTGACTGTGTATACAGAGATAGCTGTCAGTCAGTCGGCAAGATGGCCCACCTAAGCATAGAAAAAGTAGGGAGGAGAACTAACGCTACTTTCACACAGCCGTGCGTAGTCAGTGAAATATAATCTGTGTGACAGCCACATTTACCAGACTGACTGCAACTCATGTGAGCAAAAGTCACAGCATCATAAAGCACTATTATGCTGTGAGTTTGGCTCACATTAAGAACGGTTGTTCTGGGAAATGGGACCGTCACGGACCACATTTCACTGAACACAGGCGGTTGTGTGAAAGCAGCCTTAAATAAATTAAATACAAGTTATTCTGATTCCCCCCCCCCCCCATAAAACTATGTATCAATCTGCTCAGCTCCTCCTGCTCTGTAACATGCTGCCTTCAGATAGGAGTTTCCCTTAAAATATCATGGAAATTACCAACTTCAAAATAATTATTACAAGGTTCCCAAATATGACAGCCAAACCAATCAATGAGGACAGTATGCACTTTTTCATTTGCAGCCTGAATTTTACCCAAATTGCAGCAAATACCGTATATTGGCCCAAGAAGCATTGTTTTAATAAACAGATTAAAAGTTTAAAAAAAAATACTTTAAAGGGTTGTTGTATCTCAGCAGATGAGAATAGTACTTTCTATTGATGGAACTGAGAAAAATATGGAATGTACACAGAATCAGTATTTTGTGGATCCGTAGTGTGGTTTGTGTGCATGAGGTCTAATCCTGATGTGGTTTGGGAATCCCCTGTGGCTTATATACCTCTTTCCTTCATTTTTGGTTAGACAAGTGTGCAGGATAGTTCTGGATAACTGGAATTTTTACCAGAATACAATTCATATTCATATTCATTTCTATAGAGTTGATCTTTTCTGTTAGAGATATTGATTTGGTTAGCACAATGATGGGATCACTGTAGATGTGAGCAATTATGTGTCGTAACCTGGAGCTACACTGGGTATTAGTGTAGATGCCAGCAGTTCTTTATGTGATATGTCACAGAATGACCTTACAATCTTACCCTACTGTTTAGATATTTTAGGGTAATTACCCGCTACATCACTTTCTAATCACAAAGACAAAGTAACCTGTTTTTTGTGATCAGCATCTGGTGAAGGGAAATATTTTCTTTACACAATGGGCGTTTGACGTTATGCAATCAGCCTGTGACATACTCTGCAATTACCATTCTATGTCTAGGTAATGCTCTCATAGAGTGAATTGCTATGTTCTGTTCTGGTGATGTCTGATGTAACCATGCATACTCAGAAATAAGTTTGCATATCATCTTTAATACCACACTGAGCTAATGACAAGTTTCAGTTTCTTCTCAATTTCAACAAACGAAAAAAAAAATCTATATGTAAATTGAACACATCTGTCTGTTACACCCTGGCATTTGCTAAAGTCCATGTCTCAGAGGAACTAGGATTATGATTTATGCATTAACTAGCGACTGATAACTTCCATACTGCGTTCTATGAAGGCTGTACTCCCTACTCCCAACAATATGTCCCTACTCACTCCCAAATCCACGGATTTAGCCTACACCCAGTACAAGAATCTAAGAACTGATCAGGTCTTTATGGGTTACTAAAGATAAAGGACAAATATATGGAAAGCAGTACATTTTTAGTATTACGGCATCATCCTTTCATGCATACAGTATATTACCTAACCTTCTTTGTCCTTGCACTGTGGACAGCTAAAAATCTTGTTACGGTAAAAGGAATGTGCATGGTCAGCTTTTTCATATCGCCAATTCTCCTAGCTGCTACCAATGGCACCTGTTTGATCTTCCCGTCTAACATGTTATGTCTAAAATAAGTTTCCCCTTTCTAAGGCTAGTTTGACATTTGTGGCCTTCAAACTGAGTATGCATACATCACCTCCATTATTATACCAACTGCAAGCCTTTCAATATATTGCATTACAAACACTGATTTTCTTCAAAATGAAGATATTTTTAAAGGACATTTATTAAGTCTGGCGATTTAGATGCTGGTTTTAAAAAGCCCCTTCGCTGGTGGTGGATCCGCTGGAGTTATGTAGAGGCGCAGGCCTCTACATAACTTCAGCCTATCCACCACCAAATCTAAATGTAAGACAGCCTATTGCTTATTGAATATTGCCTATGCCGCTCATCACTATTGTTTAATAGTCCTTCTATAACTTTCTGTGTACTGGGCAAAGTAACATGCACAAGGCTGCAAAATCAGAACAGTTGACTTTCCTGGCTCCTAAAAGTATGTTCAGACAGGGCAGATACACTGTAGATTTTGCATATGGATTTTGCCGGTGAAAAATCTGTAGCGTATTACAATGGCAGCAAAGTAGATGAGATTTTACCAACTCTAATCAACAAGCAGTGGAAAAAATCCAGTTGGAACTTTAAAACCATTTTGGAGCGTATCACTTTTTTATCACTTTTACTCAATTTTTTGGGACGTGAAGCGGCAATAAAAAACAACAAATCGACTATTTTATTTTTCTTCCCCCCTGTTGTATCATGTATCATACATGATAAATACTTTTATATTTTAATAGTTTGGCCATTTGGGTTATTTTTAAAATGAGAAAACTTTGGTGAATTACTTCAGTATTCCTATGTGTGTATTGAAAAACATTGTAAAATAGGTATCGGAAGTTGGGTTCAGCACCAAGGTACCAGCCAGTACCAAAGCTGATTTTGGATTCCTATTTTAAAATGTTTTTCAATACGCAGATAGGAATACCGAAGAAATTCACCAAAGTCTCGTGCCACTTTGGCCGAGACGAAGTTTTGCTCCACGGAGCCAATACATTTTAATGCTATACGGAAACAGCATTAAAACTGAAATTTTTTAACAAATCGACTTCGGATCTATGATCCGAAGCTCGATTCCCTCAAGACTAATTCCCAGCAGTCAAAGTTTTAAGGATGCCATAAAAAACATAAATTACAAATTACACTTCATAAATTGACTTCTTTCTTTTTTCCTTACCTCAAAACCTGATCTCTCACATCTCTATCTCTCTATTCATGTTTGTGCCTACAGATAACTAAAGATTATCATTATTATTACCGTATATCTTATCTTTTATTGTTTGCCTTTAATAAAACATGGTGTTTCTAGTACAGACAGTAAGACTTTATACTAGGAGCTTCAGGAAAGACAGAACTATTAGTGTGGTATATGGGTATTAAATTCCCCCAAAAATTGAACTTTGGTGCTAGGATACGCTAACATATGTCTACTTCAGTTTACAAGTCTAGAAAAATCTATATTCACGAGTAAGATGGTTATGTACATTGTTAAGGGCAAAAGTCATAGTTCTAATACAACCACATATCATGTATTTATTTTACAGGATGTCCAGTGAAAGGTGATTCTGTCCCCCATATCACCTGGCTTCATAGAAGTCAACCACTAAACAGTGATACAAAGCTAACATATGACATTATGGAAGGTGGACAGATTCTTCAGCTAACTAACATAAGCAAGGACCACCAGGGAGAATATAGTTGTGTTATTCAGAAGAATCCATCAGATTCAATCATGCAAAAAGCTTTTCTGTCACTTCAGGGTAAGTCAAACTTCAGATGATTCTGCCTCATCACATAAAATGCCAACTCTAAACAGTTCTCCATATAATTGTCGACTATGCATGAAGCTAATTCAGTTTTCCTTCACAATTTCAAATTCACCTTAAATGGTTACTGAACTTTGCCTAAAGTAGAAGTACAGGTGAATAGGTCCAAAATGGTAATCTGTTATTCCAGGCAGATCCAGGTGGGCCAATTGGTCAGTAAAGGGGGCTGCCTGATATGTTTAAGAAGAAACTGAATTTATGATGCAAGCCCTGCACTGTCTGTGTGGTTTCCAAGACTAGAAGATAACATCATGGTCACATTTGCCGCTGCTGTGGAAATATTTTGTGCTGCTCAATGGAATTTATTTGGCACTGCTGGGGAAGTACTTTATGCTGTATTGGGGTATTTTTCCTGTGGTAGCTGTCACTGCTGGGGGGTATTTTGTGCTTTATCATGATATCTGATGCTACTGTTTCTATGTTCAGCTTTTATTTTCTTTCTTATGTTAATTATGCAGGTTTATATATTTAAGGGAGTGCTAAATGGCATGACCAAGTAAAGTAATGCACATTGTGCATTGTATGCCACTACTTTTCTGCAAAATGGGGAATAGGGCAACATGTTATATGGGGTGGTGGGGTTTGTGTGCCAGGGCTGCTTATTAATCCCAGTCCTGCCCTGCAGGTGAACATAAGAGTCATTTTGCTCTGATAAGGTATGTTATAAAGGCCCGCCACCTCACCACCCTAGGCTGCCCCTCATGTAAAGACCATAAGTCCTGCTCATGTTCTAGGACAGGTTGCTAAGAACCCCTTTAACTTGCCATAGACACATGGGTTTTCCAGTCTTTGAGCTGTACTTAACCCAAACAATCCCTGTAATAAGCTTCACTATGGCATGTATGTGAGACCTGCAAAGGTATGTTTCATGTTCAATTACCTTTATTTTTATCATCTGAATTATGTAAATCACCATATTGTAATCTTTGGGGAACTTAAATTCATATTAACTACATTGTGTGATTGTTTTGTAATGTATTCTCGTTCACAACTTGCTTTATAAACAGATTACCAGTGGACTTTGGTTGGTCACCTGCCATGTACAACATCATGTGGTAATAGAGGCATCCAACATCCACAGCTGAGGTGTGTTCTTGACAAGCAAGAGGTCAATGTGTCATACTGCCAAGAGAAGCCCAAACCATCCATAAATCCCATTACATGTAATAGAAGGGATTGTCCACCAAGGTTAGTTTTTCCCATAAATGCATTATTACAAATATGTGACTTCTGCAGATAAATTCACCATTGCCATTCACTGGATGCACTATTAGGAGTCAAAAGAAAAGTATCTGAGCAACAGAGATGAAAACGATCTTGGAAACTCCCAACTGTGCTCTAAATTTTTTTGTCCAGTTCAAAGAAAAGCTGTTGTGGTGGCTTCCTCCTCTCTCTCTCTCTCTATTGAAAACAGATAGGGAGGGGCAGATTTATAATGCCTTCAGTCCAGAATTCTGGCTTCAAAAAAGTCGCAAAATAGGGCTTTTGTGACTTTTTCCACTAGCTTGCACAAAGATTTACATTTTTACACCACTCATTCCAGTTTTGCAATGTGAGTGGAAAAGTAGGGGTCGTTAGCAATGTTAAGGAGTTTTACTCCAGATTTATCATTGAGACTTTTTTAAAAAGTTGCAAAAAGTCGCAATCTCACTCCAGTGGGAGGGTGGAGTAGGAAAACTGGAGTAACTTTTCTAGAATTAGGTTAAAGGACAAGAGACATGAGACATTTGATAATTATGGCATAAGTACGCCAACACAGACTCAAGTAAAACTGACTTCAAATACTCTCCTTATGATAAATTCCCCTCTTGGCATGCATGTGTATGTTGGAGTCAGGAAACAGATAGCTGTTGACCGAACCATCATTCGGCCAACAGTTATTGAATGTGTATGTATTCCAGGAAAAATGGAAGCTTCGGCACTTGAAGTAAATCTAATTTTCCTTATTTTATCCCACTAAAATATCCAGTACATAGTAGTATATAGACTATGCGTTTCAGATGAATCCAATCATCCTTAGACATGGTCATTGAGAGGTTTTCCCTGTCAGCTTTGCTCCATGATGCTTTCTTATCTACAGCTCACACTACACTGATTCGCTTCCTCCTAGAGAAGAAGTGGTGCCAGTCCTGCCTAACCACAGTAACTAGGGAAACTCCCACTCTCTCTATATACAGCATATGGGACACATAATGTATGAAATACAGTGACATTAAAACTTGAATCATAACCAGAATTTTTTTAAGGATTTACTTATGTGTTTAAAAGGTATTTTTTTCATAAAAAATATAAAAGAAATATCCAAACAGCAGGAAATGTGATAAAATAAAAAAAAAATAACCAATAGTCGCCTGTTAAATTCCATTTATTCCAGTGCTGTTCCTCCAGTGGTTCCACTCCTTCTTTGTTTATTTTCGCTTATATCCATGTGACCACTGCAGTCAATCACTGACCTCAGTGGTGATGCTTAAGTGTACAAATACATGGGGTGACAGCACCATTGTAGGTAAATACCCAAAGTCCATATAGTGGCGGTGCCTGCGATGTTAGGACCTGACCATTGGTCCCCAATACGATACCAAACAAGAAAGGATCGCGGCACTCCTTCGTCTGTTGAAAATGTTCTTTATTCCACCTTAAAGTGTGACTGCTTCGACTTTAATCAAGTCTTTATCAAGCTTGATAAAGACTTGATTAAAGTCGAAACGTCGCACTTTAAGGTGGAATAAAGAACATTTTCAACAGACGAAGGAGTGCCGCGATCCTTTCTTGTTTGATGCTTAAGTGTACAGCACATGAATTCCACTTTCAATTACCATATTTTTTGGACTATAAGATGTACTTTTTAGCAAGAAAAGATCTTGCTAAAAAGTGCCCACATCTTAAAGTCCACAGTCAGGGTGCCCCATCAGTGCCAGACCTCCCTGACTACTTCCTTAATGATCCTGCACAGCGCTCATTACAGCTCTTTGCACTATCAGTGAGTGAGCTGTGCATCTGGACAGTTCCCTCTCTCCCTGCCTGACACCAATCTGTGTGATCAGTGCAGGCAGGAGAGACAGCGGAAAGATCCTTTCAGCGCACGGAGAGGAAGGTGCGAAGATGCAGTAAAAGGACCTTTGGTGAGGTCACAAAGTGAGTGGGGACAAACCAGGAAGAAGAGAACGTAGTGGTAAAAAGTACCATTTATGTAAAGGCCCCTTTACACTTCTCGATCAGATGAGCAGATGATTGTCGAGAAGGAAGCGTTCCTTACTGACAATCACCTTCTCATCAGTCAAGGAGACCACCGCCAAATTAGTGGCACGTTTACACCGGCAGATTATCATTAACATTCCTACGAACGTTCATTAGCTATAATCTGCTTGAACATTGGCCAGTATTAAGTGTTCTGTTTTTGGATGCTGTGGGACTTTTTCTTCATGTTCTGTGTATTTTTTTGTGTGTGTGTTAGGATTAGGTATAGGTTTAGAGTAAAGCTCTGCATTTAATTCAGTTGCTGCTATCTATAAAACTCAGCTGCACAAAGCTCCAACACTGTGTGGTGTTGACATGCAACTGATAAGAAATAACTTTTGCCCAGTATTCTGTTATTCTGTCCCTCTTTCTTCTTCTTTATCCTTCAGGATGGTTAGCCCCTTTCGCTACTCCTCTGTCTAGGCACCCCCTTAACTCTGCCACCCCACTCTCTGACCCCGCTAAGAAGGAGTTGAGAGGAGATAGATGTGGCCAAGAACATAGAGGACTAGGCCACAGGAAGAAGATAACTATTAGCATATGGTATCAAAAGTCAAAAGGGAGACTAGACTGTTCTGTTAAGTGTGTGTAGTGTGTAAATGTATGAGTATATATGTGTGTATATGCATGTGTATGAGAGTATGTCCCTGCATACCATTATAGTTAACTCTTGGTCCTCACGGAAGACTTTGTATCCAGCCATGAAGAAATCTACATCTCTCAAGTTTTCTATGCACGTCGTGCTTCATGACACATTTTCTGAATCTGTATAACAGAGGATGGTCGGAAAGAACAAAACAAATAATTTAATGGCTGTCTTACTAATACTGGGATGAATTTGTCTAATGAAATAATGGATTTCTAACAAGACACAAACCTAAATGCTGTGACATTTTTCCTTCTTATATCTGCCATTATATGTCCAATGTAGATATACATATGTGAAGTAAAGTGATATATGGTTGTTCCATATGTGTTTCCATATGAACATCATGTTGTAATAGGCTTTAAAGAGTCCAGCTTTAGAAACCCGGATGGGGAAAGTTGCTCACAAGAATACTACAATGTATATTACAATTATTAAAAATAAGTGATGGCCTTTATACTGTACTGCTGGGTTCCCCAGAGCCATTAAAACTGAATGGCAGGTAAACACGGAAGAGAATGCCGAGCTCCCTGATCTGATACAGATGACCTGCTCTGAGGATAGGTCATCAATATAATGACACTGCACCACCCCTTTAATGTAAAGTGATGATAGAAAATGTATTACAGACTCAGACATTGCCACTTTTATTAATTTTGCAGCACAGAGCTAAGGTATCAACTTCAAGTACCCATATGCTTTGCCAAAAGTTGAGTAAACTTGTCCTGTCCATTACATGACTCATTCTGGTTTCTTATGAAACCAGTTGTAACTTATATATTATCTTCTTTTCTGTTTTTATTGTATTGGCTTCCAATACTACATTGCATGTAAAAACTAACTCCTCATTTGTATCAACATTTTCATGTGTGGACAGGAGGTTTCATCAGGAATAATTTATGTGTCTCTATCCCCCTTACTGAGGCACCAGAACGCCTTCTGCTCTATGTAACCTGGAAGGTTCTTCCTCTCTCTACACTTATGTGAGATTTTAGCACACTTTGGGTCCCAGAATGATGGGTGTAAACCAAAAATGCGCATTAGAAGACCATGACAATGTCCCTGCTGTGTGCTATAAGCATTGCAGAGGAACATATACAGTAATGATGAGTGCCTTGCCCCCTCCATTAGCTTACTATTGACAAATATTTAAAAGTGTGTCAAAGCAAAGGCTGGCACTGAAAAACACATAGTTAAACCATTGATGGCTTATTTACAGATAACTTGCCACATCTGCAAAAATACATACTGTCTTCAGCCCAGAAAATAACTTGCATCACATATAGTGTTGAAAAGATCAGTGTGATCCTGTCCCTGCTTGACCCACCCTTCAGTATGAAAAAGTAATAGACTCTGCTTGTCAAGGGCCTGGCTAACTATGTACAGCTTGTCAGATGTAAGAACTGGCCAACTGCAAGATGTGCTGGAACTTGTTCATTCATCTTTTCATCACCTGCTAGGATCAGATGAACATCATAACCTAGCGGTTTCTGCATTACTGATATTTTTATATATATTGTACATTTGACTTTTTTGAATATATTTGGTAGCTGAGATAACATTACCAGTAGAGAAAAAGCAGCCCACTGCAATGTATATCTGCAAATGTTTTAAGACTGCAGACAAGGGTCTTTCAGTTATTGTTCCGTTGTACAGCTCCGGAAGCCATCTTCTCCTCCCAGTCATCATTTGTCTCGGAGATTATGGGACACCAATATCTGGATCAGTTAGGGTGCCAGCACCTGAACCCTTGCCAATCAAACGTTTATGACATATTGTGTCAATGGGCCATAAATCTTTGTGCGAGGGCGTCCTCTGAAATCCAAGATTAGATTATTTTTGGTATTGGCCACAAGTGGTCCTGTTAATACAAATAAATAAACTTCTAATTTACTTGTGTTAAAAATGGTACTGCCTTTATGATGGGTCCTGCAGTTTTGCCTCAAGGCTCAGCCCATATATTGCCCCTCAAATATATATACATAAATCTAAGCCCATTAAATCTCAGGATCAGTGAGGATCTCAGCAGGCAGAGCAATATGCCTTGACTTTCTATGATGAGAATACCCCTTTAACATTTATCATCCTCTGATAACATAAAGATTTTCAGTCACAGTAAGGGCCAGTTCACAGAGTTTTTTGGCTCTTATTTTGACACATTTCCACCTCAAAATCAGCTCGAAAAATGCCTCAAAACAGCCTCCTTTTCATTTAAGTGGGAAACAGCACTTGCTTTTTTACCATGTGGAAAAAAGAAGCTGCCTGCCCCATGTTGGGGCAGAATCTCCCTTTGAAATGATCCCATTGAAGTGTCAAAAAACACTCCATACGTGTCCACATGTTGTTTTTTTGCAGATCCGCACAAGCTAAAAACGCAGTCTTGTATTAAAGTAAACATTCATTGGTTAAAAAAAGCATTGTAAACGCGTCAAAAACTGCCTGAAAAATGCACTGAACATGCCCTTAGGCCTTTGCTAGGTGATTTTTATTTCAAAAGCACTTTAAAAAAAAGCTGTGAAAAAGATATTGTAAATTAATATGTATGGTAACATTGCCATATCTCACAATTAAAGGAGTTGGCAATTTTCTTGATAATGTTGATCAATGTGTTTGTAAGATGACTGTTCTGCACCATTTATATTTTATAGGGTATGCAAGCCCCCTTGTTGGCCTAGTCTTATTTTCTGTCCACATGGAGATCCTGTCCATAAAATGACTGCTGATGGAAACACATTAGTCTCCTCCATTCAAATACACTGCACCTGCCATTTGCATTTGCACTTTTGGGAGTTTGTGCAGGGTGTCTAAATGGAAGAAAATGAGTAATTTGTCTGGTCACATGACCCTCCATCAGCAACCATCTTATAGACAGGACCTCTGTGCAGACAGCACAGATTTGCCAAAATATGGGACATACTAGCATACTGGGAAATCTAGCAAATAGCACAGGAGATCAGCAAAGGCTATATTAGTAACGGCCAAATAGTCATCTTACATACACATTCGTCAACAGTTGCCAAAAAGTGCTAGCCCCTTTAACCCCTGATGACTTGTTCTGTGCATGTATGGTGCAATTCAATCTTTAAAGATCCGCAGACACCTGGAGGCATTGTCTGTGATCAGCGATAACACATGGACATTTAAACTCTTCAGATGTCATGGCCAATTGTGACCACAGTATCTGAGCAATCTTTCCATTGGAGCACTTCGTGGGGCCCGAACAGCTCCCTCACAGCAAGATCGAGGGAGCTGTTCGGTTGCTATGGCATCTTTTTGCCTTATGAAGGCTCAAATGCCTACCGCAGAGATGTTCCTATGGAGCCCTGCCTGTAAATGTCCCTAAGGCTACATTCACATGAACGTGGTGTTTTGCGGATCAGCAAAACAATCTACAAAATACAGATACCAGCCCATGTGCGTTCCATAATTTGCTGACCGCACATGCCACTGCTATCATAGAAAATGATAGGACATGTTCTATTTTTTTTTGCGGGGCCACGGCACGGAGCAATGTATGCGGACAGCACGTGGTGTGCTGTCCGCATCTTTTTCAGCCCCATAGAAATGAAAGGGTCCGCACCCGTTTCACAAAATTGGGGAATGGATGCAGACTCATTCATACGGTCATATGAATGTAGCCTTAGGCAGCAATGCTAAATCATTGCATTCTATGGGTGAAGCGATCAGACGACTGACCGCATGTTTAAGTCCCCTTGAGGGATTTAAAATAAGTGTAAAAAATGTTTTACAAATATAAAAAAAAATACAAATGTAAAAATTCTAATCACCTTCCCTTTTCTCATAATAAAAATAAACAATAATAAATAAACATCATTAGCAATGGAAAAATTTACAGTTTTGTCCACTCACCTCCTCCAAAAAAATTAAATAAAAAAGTGATTAAGAGGTCATACACACCACAAAATGGTAACAGTAAAAACCAAAGATCACCTTGCAAAAAATGAGCCCTTACACAGCTCCGTAGAAATTAAAAACTAATAAAGATATGGCTCTGGGAAGACCGGGAGTAAACAATGCATACGAAAAAGTTAAAAATCGCTGTGTCCTTAAAGGGTTATAGATTTCATAAATAAATCTGCTACCCTGTCCTGCTTAGAAGAGCTTGCTAGTCTGTAAATGCTAAAACAGAGTATTTTAGCATCCATATTATATATACAGTTCCTGAACTGACCTCGGATTAATAACCTGAACTTACAGCATCAAATATACCTATGATGCTGTATGTTTGGGTCAAGAGACCGATGGTCAGGCCAGGAACTGTAGTCATAATACGGACTCTAAAATACGTCCATATCACAGCCATCTATGTTGCAGTTGCTGGAAGTGTAAAATAAAGTATATGAAGTCCTGACATGGAATATAACATTCAGGACACATCACAACCTCTCAGTATTCAGGCTTACATTCACAAGAAACCACTGTTAAAACGAATGTGTGCTGACATATCAGCTTTATTTGCTTTTTTTGATTCTTTTATATCAGTGTTCATTAGCTTGGCAGCTTTACACTAATAAACTATCATCTGTTGGAAGAGTCCTATAACGATCCATCTTTCTCTGAAATAGTTAAGCAATGGTTGCCAGATCCTATAACAGACCTCCATAAAATAGTTTACACGTTGCAGACCTTGAACTCATTGGCCTATTTCTGCTCACCTAATTATTAGTGAACTTTAGTTCAACCGTAACACTAACATGATGACACATCTCCAAGGAAATTTCTACTTTGCCGGCACCAAAGGAAACTATATGGGAAAGTTATATAAACTGAAAAATGTTCTGCATCCTGTTTTCATTTCAAGCTGAACACTGATCTTGGCTGCATGCAATCTATGGCGGGAGCATTGTGGACCATTATATAAAAGAGTAAAAGTTAGCCTATGGGGATTTGATGAGGCATAAGTCTTCAGGAGAGCAGTGCTATGTAGTTTCACTTGCCTCTCTGGTATGGATGTGTTGATCCATCAAAATGTGCGTTCCTCATCTTCTCACATGCACAGCTGTGCAGCTATGGGGTGTTGGCTGTACAATAGGCCAGTGATCTTTTCTTGTAGTATAATCCAGTGATTTGTCTACATGAACTCAATATAGGTTTTTAACACTTATTTAGACCACTATAGGATTTATATTTATTATGTTTTTTTTAATTAAATTACTGGTATTTAACCATCCATGAAAACATCTCTTCTCATTGTGCTACATTCTTGACCCTGGGCTAAATCAGAATAAAACCTGTCATTGAGCAGAAGACTTGGTTATGACCTATGTGCGCTGCTTTAGTACACAAGATTAGGAAAGTGATATAATAGAGGAATAATGTTGTACTGGAAACATGAGAGTGTTGGAAATTACATACTCTGAAATAAATTCTTCAAGACATTTCTTCTTGGAAAAGCAATCACATGTAGTTTTGAGATAAAAACGATAGAGCAGGATAAAGAGTTGGGTGAAAGCTGGGTGGTCTTGGAAGATTATATGATGAATGGTAATAGAATGGCCACATTTCTCTTAAACAATAGATTCTAATACCCCGGATGACAAAGGCATGTCATTATCATAGCTTGAAATGCCGCAGTCTACCACAGTGCATAGATATCAGTGTCTTTTCATACATGACATCATTATTATAATAATATTCCTTCACAGGGTGACCTCAGCACATCACTATGCATAAGGGAAGCTACACCTCCTGTACACTTCACAATTCTTAATTGGACAAAAGTTCTGCTATATGACCACCTCCAAACACTAATATGCATAAGAAAAATGTACGCCTCTTTATACTTCATGATAGTTAGTTGGCTAAAAGTTTTCTAGCACGTATGAGAATGAATATCCGATATACTTTAACCTTTGATCCATCTTCCTTTGATCCCATCATTACTAAAAATGTGTATTGGTTATAAACTATGGAAGCTGACAAATGCACAATAATCAAGAATCTAAAAATCATTTTATTACATTATTCTGTCACTAAGACTCCACCACAAATTTTACAACCCATTATCTCCACATATCTAATCTCGTTTGAAGACATCCTATAGTGAATTACTTCATGTTATACTTAACCCCTAGGGCACAGTACATCAGAATTACAGTATTCACTAATAACCAAGCCATCTCTTCACTTCAACTCTTTGCTGGACTTTGAAGTAAAAATATAAGATAGAAATATGTCCGATTGAGACAACATGGAGAATTTTCAATTAAGGTCCATTATTTGAAGCAGAGAGTTCACTTTTCTTTCTAGACTGGACTTACCACTGTATATGAGAAATGGTTCTAGATAACGTACAAGATAAATAGACAAAATTAGCTAAATTTGCCCCCCCCCCCCATGCACACTCTAGAAAAACAGCTTCAGCTAGGTTGATATGTTTGGCCTCTATGTACAACATGTACATAAGGCAGTGATCCCAACATACAATATACAGCTATGTTTTACATGCCTATAGAATTCGGCTAGCCAGATGTATGCCAAATGAGTGGCCTTTTTGCATACGTTTCCCAGTATACCTTTCGTTTATAAATGTGGATGATTTTTATGACTGTACATTCTACAGTACATCAGTTATAAAGCTTGAATGTGGTATGAATCTAGCCTATTATTCAATCACTCTACACTACGAAAGTAGTAGGGTTAACACACATGCTTTATGAGACGTGTTTTCCAAACTAAATGCAACTAAACGCGTTAGGCAATTGCTTTTCAATGGCTTTTGTTTCAATATAATGCGATGAGTTAAGAAATTTGAGTTAAGAGTTTCTGTGTTACCCCTGCTACATCTGTATATTTAAGAATTTCCATGCAGGTGATAACTACTGCAGCTAAAGAAATAATAGAATAAAAGTAAAATTGTTTTGCTTTGAAGGAAGGTTTGAACTCCGTTTCCACTGTTTGCATCATGATAAAAAGCCAGACCAATGTTTGATATTTTCTCCAAAGCATAACATCATTCTTTGGCATGATTTGTGGGCAGATCTGGTGGTCACAAAATCGTTTTTACAGTTTTAAGAAACATTTTAGTCTGTTGCTAAAATCTAACAAATTGACTTGTATGTTAAAAAATGTAAAGCAGCAGATTTATAGTGTTGGATAAAATGAATTAAAGGCTATGTACACCTTTTGGAGGTTTTTTTTTATTATTGCCTTGTACTAATTTTAAAGTAAATTTTTTTTTTTTAATTTTAAAGCCCTGTCTCTGTGCAGCATTATGTTTCTTAAGTAGCAGGCTTTGAATTTTCACTCCTTTCCATCAGACAACTCACCTGACGGGCTCCTTATCTCTGTTCACTGACATTAAAAACACTTCTATTATAGCTCAATATTTATCTTACGCATAAGAATGTGGCTTAAATAAGTGTTTATGACCTTTTAGTAATTTAGGGATAAGGTTTATTAGATGACTGGCACAACGTGAAAGTAAATGTAAAATTCACACAGCTAGAAAAACAGTTAATCCTGTGTGACAGAAGAGCTCAATATTATTAATAAAGACCAATTGAAAAAAATTATTTTTTGTCAATTTACTTGTTGAATTATTATTATTATTATTGTTGCATGATTATGCTCTATACACTGCATGGATAGATTAGATAGATAGATAGATAGATAGATAGATAGAATAATTATGTTACTATTTTCCCTTTAGGTGGATGGTTACATCATGGTCAACATGTTCACAAAGTTGTGGAGGGGGTGTCCAAACCCGTCGCGTGACATGTCAAAAGATGACTGTTGGGGGCTTCTCTGTCCCAGTTCCAAATGATAGCTGTATATTGTCTGCAAAACGTCCTGTTGATAGTCAGAGCTGCAGTCGACATCTGTGTGTAGAATGGGCCACATCTTCATGGGGACAGGTAAGAAGATGAAAATTGGATGTGGTAAAGAGTAAAAATTAATTGGTAAAACTAAACTAATTGGTAATGTTGTTTATTCACACTCTGTGCGATTGTTCTCTTCTAAAGTGTACCTAAACTGCTGTAAATTACATAAAATACATTTTTCTAGTATACTTTAGTTTATTTTTTTTAACTTTTGCTAGTGAAATAGACACCTGAATTTCACTGCTGTGTATAGGAGGACGGACTCCCCTGCGGCTACACTGAGCTCTGTACAGGCAGAGAATCGCTGCTTCTGCTTGTACCAATGCTGCTTTGCTAAAGCCTTGCATATATTCGCTATGTCAGTACGGCGGCAGGTAAGTCCTTACCCCCATACACACCGGCGAACGGGAGTACGGATTCTAAAGCGCTATAGGCATCTAAAGCCTAGGTGCCTATTTGCAGGGAAAACATAAAAAATAAAGCATATTAGAACGTTTTATTTCATGGCATTTACAGTGATTAAAATATATATAAAGGTTTAGGTACACTTTAAGTGAATACATCATCATAGATGAATGCTGCTAAGCCATCTAACTAAGACCCAAGTCATTAAATATAAGTTACCTAATCAAACTTTTCCGTTTGACTGATGTCTTATTTTATGTATCCTCCTACTGTAGAAGCAGTCTTTAGGTATAAGGCAGGACATTTATCAGTAACAGAGAACCAAAAAGAAAAACAGGCATCAAGTCACTAAGCACCCTCAATATGTCATATTTAGTGTACATCATAAGGGAGTTATCAGAAGAGGAATAAAAACATTTTAATTGGAAGCATAGATATATATGTGTGCTGTCAAATGTGCATTTTGTTCTTCTGCAGAGAAGCCTTTAATGTTGTAAAGTATGCCTTCAGGCATTTGGATGGAGTTTGTATGTTGTTACTTGACTGTCTTTTATGTGTTCTTGAGCCAACAGAGGCATCACAAGGTGTCAAGTGAGCCATGGATTAGTTGTACTTCTTCATGTGCTACGCATGTGTACAGTAATTATGCTTAGTTTTAGACTGTAGTTTCATATGATCTTGGCTTATTTCCCTTCATAACACAGATATTCCCAGGGTAATGTCCTTTGCTTCACTGCATCATATTGGTCATGATAATGCAGTATATAAAAAGTTGTTTTCCAGTGTGTGGAATTAAAATCAAATGCAAAATAAAAGTAAATCCAATGCCCTATCTGAGAGCAGAATAAATTGGTGGTAGACACCCTGATGATATTGGTTTGTATGGGTGCCAGAAAATCAAACTAGGTATATTACCTGCAGTGGGAGACAGGCCCTGTATCCTGTCAGTATGTCCGTGTGCTTGATATTCATGAACCAGCAACTCCAGCCACCTATCACTGATTGACTGATTTCTCCCTATGTGTAGTAATAAGGAGAAAGCTGTCAATAAGTCGCAGTAGGGCCCTGTAATCAGAGTCTGTCACAGCCTAGCTAGGCCAGCAAAAACTTGATGACAGACTCCAGTAAGGGCTCATGCACACAGACGTATTACAGCTCCATACAACTTCCGACATTTACAGAGCCATAATAAGGCATATAAAGCATACAAACCGGATTCCAAAAAAGTTGGGACACTAAACAAATTGTTAATAAAAACTGAATGCAATGATGTGGAGATGGCAAATGTCAATATTTTATTTGTAATAGAACGTAAATGACAGATCAAACGTTTAATCCGAGTAAATGTATCATTTTAAAGGAAAAATATGTTGATTCAAAATTTCACGGTATCAACAAATCCCCAAAAAGTTGGGACAAGTCGCAATAAGAGGCTGGAAAAAGTAAATTTGAGCATAACGAAGAGCTGGAAGACCAATTAACACTAATTAGGTCAATTGGCAACATGATTGGGTATAAAAAGAGCTTCTCAGAGTGGCAGTGTCTCTCAGAAGCCAAGATGGGTAGAGGATCACCAATTCCCACAATGTTGCACAGAAAGATAGTGGAGCAATATCAGAAAGGTGTTACCCTGCGAAAAATTGCAAAGACTTTGCATCTATCATCATCAACTGTGCATAACATCATCCGAAGATTCAGAGAATCTGGAACAATCTCTGTGCGTAAGGGTCAAGGCTGTAAAACCATACTGGATGCCCATGATCTCCGGGCCCTTAAACAACACTGCAGCACAAACAGGAATGCTACTGTAAAGGAAATCACAGAATGGACTCAGGAATACTTCCAGAAACCATTGTCAGTGAACACAATCCACCGTGCCATCCGCCGTTGCCAGCTGAAAATCTACAGTGCAAAGAAGAAGCCATTTCTAAGCAAGATCCACAAGCTCAGGCGTTTTCACTGGGCTAGGGATCATTTAAAATGGAGTGTGGCAAAATGGAAGACTGTTCTGTGGTCAGACGAGTCATGATTCGAAGTTCTTTTTGGAAATCTGGGACGCCATGTCATCCGGACCAAAGAGGACAAAGACAACCCAAGTTGTTATCAACGCTCAGTTCAGAAGCCTGCATCTCTGATGGTATGGGGTTGCATGAGTGCGTGTGGCATGGGCAGCTTGCATGTCTGGAAAGGCACCATCAATGCAGAAAAATATATTCAGGTTCTAGAATAACATATGCTCCCATCCAGACGTCATCTCTTTCAGGATGACAGACCACATTCTGCATCAATCACAACATCATGGCTGCGTAGGAGAAGGATCCGGGTACTGAAATGGCCAGTCTGCAGTCCAGATCTTTCACCTATAGAGAACATTTGGCGCATTATAAAGAGGAAGGTGCAACAAAGAAGGCCGAAGACGATTGAACAGTTAGAGGCCTGTATTAGACAAGAATGGGAGAGCATTCCTATTTCTAAACTTGAGAAACTGGTCTCCTCGGTCCCCAGATGTCTGTTGAGTGTTGTAAGAAGAAGGGGAGATGCCACACAGTGGTGAAAATGGCCTTGTCCCAACTTTTTGGGGATTTGTTGACACCATGAAATTCTGAATCAACATATTTTTCCCTTAAAATGGTACATTTTCTCAGTTTAAACTTTTGTTCCGTGATTTATGTTCTATTCTGAATAAAATATTAGAAGTTGGCACCTCCACATCATTGCATTCAGTTTTTATTCACGATTTGTATAGTGTCCCAACTTTTTTGGAATCCGGTTTGTACTATACCTCCACGTGCCTCCAGTTTAATTTGCATGCTATGTTACCGAAGTACTCTTCAGGGCTTTAAAGAGGCACGATACAGCAGCACACAGAGTGCCTATGGAACATGGTATGCCACTATGCACATGGCTCTGATTTAAGATTATTTTAATTGACACATAATCAGACATATTTTCTATAAAACAGTTTAGTAGTTTAAGCATATATCTATTATTTACTCTTTTGCTCTGCTTAAGCTCAAGTGTCCCTTCACTACACAGTAGATTTGATTGGGTTATTAGTCTGGAAGTTAACACCATCATTGCACATAGAAGAGAGCAGACCTTTAGATTGCATACCCTGAAATTTGCATCATGCAAAATTACAGAAAGGAAATTAAAATTCCAGTGGCAAAGAGATTGATGCATTTGCTTCCAAATTTAAATCAGCAGATAGACTTGTTGCACCCCTTACAGTGTACTGCAAGGAAGTGATAGGGGTCCTACTCTCCATAAACAAGTGTTTTAGGTCAATATACTTTGTCTTATTTAACTTACTAAGGTAGATTTTGAACATCAACACATAAGATCATTGAAATCTTGGTCTACTGCTTGCAGTTTAATGATATCTGTATCTTTTTGTGTAGTGTCATGGGCCATGTATAGGACCGCGAACAGCTGTACAGCATAGACAGGTCTATTGTCAAACACGAGAAGGAACCATCGTATCTCCAGAACAGTGCCAGGTCTTACCCAGGTAATTCATCAGGTTAATATACATTTTCTACTAATAAGCCATATTATACACTAGCTGAAGGACCCGGCTTCGCAAGGTCTATATTGAATCTATTTCATTTAATGTGTCTTTAATGTGTGTGTCTTTAAAAGATATCAACAGTATCCATTATAACAGTGACATCTACACCACCCCGAACCCTTAACAGTGTCCTTCACAGCCCCCCACCCCTTAACACTGACCCCCCCACACACACACACACAGTGCCCCGTCTACTTAAAATGGGCCCTCCACAGCTGCCCACCCCCTTAGCTTTGACCTTTAAAGCAGCCTGCCCCTTTAACAGTGAGTTCCACAGCACCCCACCCTCTCGACAGAGACCTCCACAGGGGCCCGCCCCCTTAAAAGTGACCTCTACAGCACCCGCCCCTTAACACTGATCATAGATTACAGTCCCCTTAACTGACCTCCACCATTCCCGGCTTCCTTAACAGAGACCTTCACAGCAACTGCCCCTTTACCAGTGACTGCCACAGTCCCCCGCTCCCTGAACAGTGAACTCCACTGTACCCTGCTCCCTTAACAGTGATCTCACAGTACTCAGCTGCCCTAACAGTGACGTGACCTCACAGTCACCCCGCTGCCCCTTTAATAGTGGTCTCCACAGTCCTCTCTTAATAGTGACCTCCACAGCACCTGCCCCCTTAACAGTGACCTCCACAGCGACCGTCCCTTTATTAGTGACCTCCACAGTACCCCGTCTCGTTAACATTGATTTCCACAATATCCTGCTCCTTTAACAGTGAACTCCACAGAGCTCCATTCCCTTAAGAGTGACCTCTACAGCACCACGCCCCTTAACACTAACCACCATAGCAGACTGTCCCCCTTAACTGTAACCTCCACCATTCCCTGCCCCTTAACAGAGACCTCCACAGTTCCCGCCACTTTAACAGTGACCTCCAGAGCATCCCACCCCCTTAACAGTGACCTCCACAGTACCCCATCTCCTTAACAGTGATTTCCACAACACCCCGCCCCCTTGCCTCTACAGTAATGTGACCTCCATAGGTGGACCATCTCCTTAACTGTGACCTCCACAGCAGCCTGCCCCTAGGGTAGCCAAAGGTACGGTTTTAGGCCGAACAGTCTGGCTTTCAGACTCACTGTCCTCCGTCCTGCGCAGGGCCTTGACAGACACAGGGATGTCCTTTTGAACAGCTCACTCTCAGACAGCAGCACTGTGATTTCTGAGTGTGAACTGCAGGAAGAAAGTCACCATCCCTCCCACACCTGCAGATGACAGAAGTTGATTTTTACCCTCATTTTTTCAATCGTTGTCAGCTGCAGAGTGGGAGGCGCATGGCCTAACAGGATCAGGGGTGTGATTTAGCGGGACCTTTTGAGGGTGCCCTGAAAGGTCACTCTACCTGCCCCCTGAACTCTGACCTCCACAGCACTCCGCTCCCTTAACAGTGTGACCCACAGCGCCCTGCCCCTTTAAAGCTGACCTGCAGCAGTAAAGACAAATGGCTGGGTTGTTATGGAAACCTGGTGTAAAACTTTATGCATATGGAGACTAAGGACCTGTGAGCTTCTATTGGCTGATAAGGGACATGTGACCGTGTATATGTCAGTTGGGATATGAAGAGGACGACCTGCAGGCTTCTATTGGCTAATGTAGGTCATGTGATGTGCCATATTTGCATTTTTGGGGAATATCTCAGGAACAGTATGTGCTAGAGAGCTGGGACCCGGTCTAAAACATTCCCGGACACCTGATGTACCTGTGTCCCAAATTTCATGATTGTAAATGCGACGGTGTGGATTCCTTCAGCTGACATACACATACACACATACACTCAGGTTTCTATATAAGATTGGCAGTTCGCTAGTCAATTGTACATACTAAAGACCGCCCAAGGCATCAATGACATTACTTTCAGCGAATACATTATATATGTTCATATTACCATATGTTACTATGTTTTTGACATTATTACACTAGCATATCTGTTTTAAATTGCCCTGTAAATGAACTTAGAATAGGATAAGCATGCTCAATTTCATCTAGCGATTTCCTGAGGAAAATGTTGGGATGCTTTAGGTTTTTGTGAATTTGTAGCAATCAGACTGTAAGCTCTTTAAGCCACCAAGCCTTTAGAGTAATTTGCTCATAGCTGGACTCACATTGTCCAGTTGTGTCCATTTGTTTCTGTAATTTAATGGGGATATATATTATAACATAGCCTTCATTCTTAGTCTAAAACACCTACAACAACCTCATATTCATCCGAACATTGTCCCCAGATCAAACAACTACAACTATATTCCAAACCAAAAAAGGAAGATCATGGGACTATAACCATAAAATATATATTAATCTTTATTAAGTCCAAACATATAACTTCAATACAAAATATAGGAGAGGAAGGTATGATGGAAAAAATTACACAAAAAATTGCAAAAGGGACATCAATCAGGTAAAGCGCTCTATATCAAAAATGGCCAGACACAATCATAACCAAATACATTAGTCTGTATATACAAAGCTGAATATATATAAAGTATAGAGAGCGCCTCAATTATTGTACTCCACAAATTTTTTTATAATTTATCAAGCTATGTATGTGCAGCTAAATATATATATAATATATTCTTAGTCTGTATTGTTATAAATGGAGATATGGTGTGTTTTGGTATAGCATAATAATATTCATTTAAACCGCTTTATACAAAACATTTAGGTCTAATTGGATAGAAATTATAGGTAGGGTTGAGCGAATTTCACATTTTGAAATTCGCTCACGCTTCGTTTACTGGTAAAAGATTAATTGCATTATGGATTCCGTTACCATAACGCAATTCTATGAGGGAATGCATAACGGAATGCCTTTAGATGCATTTCGTTATTCATTCCGTCATAATAGAAGTCTATGGGCTGCAAAACAGATCCGTTCCATTTTCGTTATGCAGGGGAGTCCTTTTACCAGAATCGCATTATTTAAGGTAAAAACCTGCAGAGCTGTAAAGTTTGGTTTCTTATGAACTACAAACTTCAGTACAGACGAAATGCACATAGAATGTACATCCTACTGTATAAATGACACTGGATGCCTGCTAGATATCCTCAGAAGTAGTGGTGTTAGGAATTATGTAGGCTTCAAAAATTGATGGCCTATCCCTAAGATGTCTATAGGCAAACTGATGATGGGCGGTGATGCCAGGAGCAATCTAGTCTGGATCCCCAGCAATCTAGTATTGATGGGCTACCCTAAGGATCGGCCATTCATTTTTGAATTTTGGATATTCCATTTAATTTATAACACCTGTAATTACAATAAAAATTCTCTTTAGCAGTGGACGTTTCTTGAAGGTTTTTGTTTTTAGAAAGAGACATGTTAAAACATTGTGAGCAGTTTGGTGATCTACTAAAAGAGTCCTGATTTTCCTCTTCCTCAGGCCGCTAAGTACACAAAACTGCTTGGCAGACATGTGCAGTGTACAGTGGAGGGTGTCTCCTTGGACCCTCTGCACAGCGACTTGTGGCAGCTATGGATTCCAATCCAGACGTGTTGAGTGTGTTCATCATCGAACTGGCAGGTCTATTCAAGAGCGTATGTGTTCCTGGAGAACTCGGCCCTCTAACTGGCAGCGCTGCAACATGGCACCTTGTGAGAACGGTATGAGCTGTAAGGGCTGGATTTACTAAGGTACGATTTAAGTGGGTCCAGGTCCCTTGTCATAGTTCCCCAAATTGCTGGTAAAGGAAGAACAATATTGAGTAAAATGCCCAGTTTTACAGCAGCAGTCTTTACTTTAGTGTCATTACACCTTAACTGGTAGTAGCATTGGTAGTTTTTGCCTGCCATTTGGGAAAGTTTGTATAATGCATAGCTGCATATTCACATCCCACCAACATCGCACCTTAGAAAATACAGCAACATGTAAAATCATTGTACCAAGTTTAATTTGTGCTAAGCTTGTATAGTTGCCTTGTAAAACTTCGCCTTGAATGTTCAAGACAGAGAGCAAATTTCTGGAGTGGTTTACTAAGAGACTATTTCATAAGGTTAAAGGAAATGTCTTTTTAAACCATAACCCTGCAGAGCCATAGCTTTATCCACCAGAAACCAATGTTTTTCAGACGTGCAGACACTAAAGTATCCAGTGTAAAGTGCACCTCAGATCTCACTTTCCAGGACCTCTTTTAGTAGTGGTGGTGTGGGAGTGAGAGAATCTGCGCAACTGCTGTCTTGAATTTTCAGGTTTTGAGTAGAGTTAAGGGACAGGCTCACGGTCAGGTTTCTGCATGCAGTTTTGGAAGCCAAAATCTGGAGTTGATCATAGAAAGAAAAAAAGTATAAAGGACCAATACCACTTCTACTCTTTTTTTCATTCACTCCTGGTTTTGGGTTCCAAACCTGATCGTGTGTTCATACCTTTAACAGCTTAGTACAAGGTCACTCTATGTGAGAGAGGTACACTTTAAATTCTTCATATAACTATATGTACTCATTTGTTTTTAGAATGTCCTCATTTAACAAAAATATATAAAATGCATGCATGTTATACTAAAATAAAAGATATAAAGCTGCCCATATACATTAGATAAATCTCAGCTGAACCTGCCTGTTTTGGCTGGACTGGTCTGCCATCTAATGTGTATGGTGTGGTATCCCAACTCTTCACTGATGGCAGATGCAGGGAGAAAGAAAGGTCAAACATGTTGAGTTTAGGCATGCCAAATCCCTTGTTAACAAAGTAGATAAGTTACCATTAGAGGATTCTAGCTGTGGCTTAGGCTCACCCCTGGTGAACGTTTCTGGTAGGTTGTCCCAGAAGAGAAAAGTATGCCGCCATTCACTGGATTTGGCATTGCTGGATTCTACAGGTCAGATTTTACCGCTGAATCCCATTATAGTCAATAGTCATAAATGCTGGGTTTCGGGTGGACAAAAACCATTGCATCCAAGGTTTCGCATTTGTGCCGGATCAGGTAGCCATGTGCGCTTGCAGCAGATGTGAACGTGGCCTTAGTCTTCTCGACCAATTGAGAACATATGTATGCACGGATGAGCCAAGTATTTATGTGTATGTGGGCTGTGTATGTGAGCTTTCTAAAATGTTTGGCCAGCATTAGGCCCTTCCAGAATAGATAGTTACTAACTTTAAAATCTCTAATAATAATGATTTGCTTTTATTATATTGTTGATTTCTGTGTAAATAATGGTCAAAATATTGCTTATCCTTTATTGAAGTGCAAAGTAGAATGCCATTGGTGATATAGGCTAAGTTTATAAAATGATGCTTAACATTGATGCAAAAAATTCTTGAAGTATTAAATAGTTGATTTTTTGATTAACCTAAAAATGATCAATACCAGAAATTAGTTGTTTAGAAGTTATTTGGGTCTGCCTGAATATTCTATGGAAAATCCCCCTCAGCATGAGGCTGCGGTCTGTAAAAGCATCTTTAATACTGTGTAGCATATGAAAAATGCACACACGCTGACATGATGCCTTATTGTATATAAGTCCAGTCTTATATTGCCATAAAGATTTCAACATTATTACATTTTCCCTGTGATTCATAATAAATTAAATTCATATTGCTACCAGATGCAACAGTATGGCGTATTATATCTCAGATTATTCAGATAAGTATTCTTCTTATAAAATCACATTTAAAGCATAAAGCATGCCACATCAGTTCATAGTCTCTGATAGTAGTACATGTAGTCATTTGCCCCTAGTGGTAAGATTTAGTTTTGGATGGCAGTTATAGCCATACATTGTATACATGTGAATTTCTTGTATTTTTACTCAATAATGAGTCAGAACCTTATGGGACTTGTGTTTTTTTTCCCTTTAGATGACTGCAAAGATTCAACCGGGTACTGTGAAAAAGTAAAACAGCTGAAACTTTGTCAGCTTGCACAGTTTAAATCTCGCTGCTGTGGGACTTGTGGGAAAGCATGACGACCCATTCAGAAGCCTAACTTTGTTTTAGCTAGGGAAGAAGACATGAATAAGAACAGAGCTAATCCACAGGCTTGTGATGATCCTGTGATTGCATTTACTTGTGCGAAGTTCAGCCATTAAAAAGGACCCAGCAAGGTTGTCTTCTGCTGGAGGACAGGATGTACCTGATTCACTTTTCATATCATCTGAAATAAGAATACCAAGCACAAAAACTTTAGGCTGCATCATGGACCTAGTTATGAGGATGCTGCAGCCTACAATACAATTTTCAAGCATGATAGGAACAAAGGGATTATGATGGGACACACATGACTTGGTGACAAATGGACACTTCTGGATGTACATCTATTGTTATTTTTGTAATTTTTTTAATTCTATTTTTATATTGTGCTTTCTCTGCCGCCCCACTATGAAACACAGAGCACTGCACACTACAAAAAACTAAAGCTGGGACCAGTCATCTACTGGATTTAATACAACCAAATCTGAAAGACCAAGTTGTCTAAACAATCGTAGGAAGAACAACAGCATTGCTTACTAGTGAGCCTGTTTCACGCACAGATTTAACTTTGATGACAAGGGTTACGGGCATGACCCATTATGCAATGACCTGTGAAATTCATACACTGCATCTCCCCAGTACAAGGTATATGGAATTAGTGACTACCAACATAAAGCAGATTCCGCTATTTTTACTGGCACTTTGCTTGAGAATGACAAACACGGCAAACAGAAATGTGCAAATTTTAAAGAGTAGAATATGTTAGTGGGGAAAGAAGAGAATTATTTAAGCTTTTGTTAGCACTTTGTTTCTTGTACATTTTGATGCCATTGGGCTAGATAATTTTATTTTTTAAATTCATCAAGGGTTTGTCCACTAAACCTAAACTGTGAGTAGCATTAATTGTCACATATGGGTGTCAAAACAAGCCTAACATCCCTATCGGATGCAGATACATAAGGGTAGATGATGGTAAGCAACCAGAGAAATATCATGTCCGACAGGTACAGTAGCAGACTTCATGAATACAAAGCAAACATAATACATATAATAATGTATAACACAAAATGAGATATCTCCATGACCTTCATTTATATAATTGTCTTATCTATATTTTAAAGCAGAATCCACCGTTTAAGAAGCACTTTGTATTCCCAATTAATTTAGTTTTGGTCAGGAGAAAAGGTGACCTTTATCTTTTATCTGATATTTATAATTCCTACAAAAGCACACATTTATTGAAAGTCATGAACCTAATTTAGTGTGTGAATTGTGGAAGGAAAACATTGTGGCCAGAGGAGCCAAGGGAGAACGTGTTAAAGTCCATGTGACTTGAGTTCTGTACTCAAAGGAGCCCAGGAAGAACGTGTTAAAGTCCATGTGACTTGAGATCCTTGCATCACAGGAACCCAGGGAGAACGTGTTAAAGTCAATGTGACTTGAGTTCCTTTCCCCATTATGGTCTCTATATAGCCTGTCATGGTCTATAGTCTTGAATGTACAGTACCATAACTCTACAGGCTGCACACACCAAGCTTCGGGGACCCCAAAGGAAGTTCAGATCACCAATTGACATATAGGAAAATGCAGGCTTATAATGACCACATTCGCCTTGTTATAGATTTTATATAACAGTCCATGAGCTCCTTATCATGTAGGCGGAGATTAAATCACCTGACACCTATTTGCATCTATCTCTGGTAATGTGAGAAACAAGGTCTAACCCGGTACCTGCCCTATTTTTATAAAAAAATTTCCCCAAAATTCTACTTTTCTCACATAAAACCGTGAAAATGTTTATTTAGAACAGAAATCATTGTCTATCCATTTGCAATGTCTGTGGTGTATTGACCAACAGCTGCAGAGATGCAATAGAACTTCGTACTTAATAAAAGCATTATTTATGTTGTCATTACTGAAATAGAAAGAATTGCATCTGAAACCACTGTAAGAACTTACTATACCCTTCTCCTATTATAAATGCACATGATACGGCCACTTTGTAAAAGACATTCTGTGTGCAAAGTCAAAGCCAAGATATAACATGATTATTAATATAAAATGTCTATATATGTATAGCTTTCGTTTGTATTTATTAGAATTTCTTGTACAAAAAGTGCAATATTAATAATTGTACATTGTTTTCCAGATAAAATTATTTTTGGGACTTTTTATTACTTGTCGTTGCATCAATTTTGGTCATGTCATGTGTTTGTTATATAAATGAAATACCTGGCGAATTACAGCTACAAAAGACTTGCGAAAGGAAGCCCACTCAGTGTGAAGGATTACTTTATTGTTATTTTTATCCTATCTGTCTAATGAAAAGCAGATCAAACCTCCTCAAATAGATTAATTATCTTTATCTGTTGGTTGTAGTCCTCATGGTGGCTAATCCCTCTCCCCAGCACTACTTGGGGCTCCGCACATGCAGTGAGTGGAGAGTGCACCCTTTCTTCCCTTGGGACACACCCTGGACTTTTGGAGTCTCCTGTCTGGTGGTGGCTGGAGTGCCCTTGATTTTAGATGTGTGTGGTAATGGGGTGCAAGGAAGAAAGCCTGGGCTGGGTAACAGCTGATGGCAGTGCAAGACAATAACTAGGCAACATT
The DNA here is from genome assembly GCA_033119425.1 of Bufotes viridis. NCBI lineage: Eukaryota > Metazoa > Chordata > Amphibia > Anura > Bufonidae > Bufotes > Bufotes viridis. The sequence continues at coordinate 276,899,937 of CM065589.1, read as the reverse complement.
TGGGGGTCACAAATCCAGGACACTTTACTGATGTAGTTTTGGACGTAAAGTCACAGGTGGTGATAAGTTCAGTTTTTCTGTATGGTAAATACACAATCTTTCCAAGGATAAATATATGGGATAGCAGGCTGTAGAGACTGACACTAAGTCTCTCTATATTAAATCCAAACAACTTCCCCAGTCGGCCAAAGGGGTGCAATATGTCTCTTAAAATATGTACTGTAGTTTCCAGGCTGTGGGATGCAGATCCTTAAATGGATGTCTGTTATAGAAGTTTAGTGGGAGCTCAACAATATACCCTCTCCACAAGCAGTAAGGCCTGTTGCCATAAACTAGTGATTGCTTTTCACCAGTCCTATGTAATGGCCCTCAACGGTCTGTAACTTCTTTGCTTCTTTCTTTCTCGAAGGATCTTAGTTTATAGATGTGCCAAATTTAACAAACATCTGGCATTTGTTAAATTTGGCACAAAGTACTCCAACGTAAGCTGAAGCAAAACATACTTAAAATATTATCCGCATGTTGAATACCCACTAGGTGTCTGTTTTGTGGACACAAATACTCAGACGGTGTTGCATCCAGGTTTTGCATCCACAAATGTCTGGATGTGTCAGTATTTGTGATATGTTTGTGCAAAAAAACTGCTAAATTTTTAGAACATTTTAATGAATTTTCTCAGCAGTAGACCAGTGAAAAGGGCAGAACATGGATTTTTATTGACCTATAGACTTGAAGATGTGTGTTTGGTTCAAAGTGCTCTACAGGAAAACAAATAAACATGTTCAATTCAATAGATCCTGGTGGTGAACATGGGTGGCACACAGATGTGAATTACTGATGTGAATAAGCCCCTAAGTCTCACACACATGAGCTGTTATAGAGGACTAAGTTATACCAGTGTCACAAAGTATCTAAAATGGCTACCAGGGAATAGCATCCAAGAGGATACAATGTTTTATTCCTGTTGTAAACTTTCTAGATATTTCAGTATATCTTCTGACCATGATGTATGGAGGTTGCTTTTAATTCAGAACAGAATGAGTTAGCTCTTTCATTAAGCTTTACCATGGCAAAACGTGTCTGGGTTTAGAGACAAAGGGGAAGATCTATCAAAACTGGTGTAAAGGAAACCTTTTAGTTTCCAGTAGCAACCAATCAGATTTCATATTTTATTTTTCAGAGCTCCTTTGCAAAATGAAAGGTGGAATCTGATTTGGTTCTAGGGTCATAGACGTACCGAGACATACGGACGTCCCCACGATAGTGTGGCATGAGATCTTTGAGACTGGCAACACGTGGTTTGGTTTGATATATTTAGTTGTCTCTCCCACAATGCTGTGCGGTTTATAGCTTCAGTTGGACCTGTGGATAGCTGGTGTTTGGATCTCGGCTGAGTTCCTGGTGCTGTCATAGCTTCTTGGAAGTTAAGTGTTTCCTTTCCCTTTTGGCTTTTCTGTGTGTTGCATTTCTTTGTTGTTTTGTATTAGGCCTTAGGGAGACTTAGTTTTGGAGAACCAGGATGTCTTATTCCTGTCATTAGTACCAGTGTCTTTTAGGGTTAGATAGGACTTTAGGTATTCCTGTGTATGATCACACCTACCTTTGGGGTCTGGTTATACTGGTAGTCAGTCAGGGCTTTGATTAGGGTTTTCACTAGGAAGTGTCCATCTTCCTTCCCTAGTTTTCAGGCCTTATTTCCTTTTCCCTCCTATGTTTAGTGTTGGGGTTTCCCTCCCACACTAGAGCATGACTCTACTACACCAGTTTTTCTTTACATCGGTTTGATAAATCTCCATCAAAGTTTATGTAAGACAGCTGGTATTGCCTCAGTGCATGTTTGTGTCTATAATACAGGGCCAAACACGATCACCTAGATTTTAGCTTGGATGTTCATTAGACTTCCATGAAATATGCGCTATGTCTAAAATACATTGGAAGTTATTCTAATCTGTCTTTGCCCTTAAACACATATTTCACTGATGCAGAATATTACGATTGCTGTTGTGGGAAGAAAGTTTGGTAAATGGAACAAAAGGTGTAGCTCAATAAAGAAAATGGAAAAGCAGCAACAGGCCTCATATTTTCCTGTATTGTGAATTTATGGGCTTGAACTAAGGAACAGCATTTCTTTACTGCCAAAAGGTGATAAAAGTACCAACAGCGAGTCTTTATAACCAAAAGGTGATGCTTTCTATTAACAGTTTTATAGTTGTGTACATGAAACACACACTAATATAGGAAAAATATGAGGCTCATAAATCCAGACGGAATGGTTCTCTATCAACAGGAAAAACATGCACTTATTCTTTGTTTACTCCTTGCACAGCAGCTGTAGTGTGAATCGACTGCAGTTATTCAAGCAGAAGCATATCATTTCACATCAGCAGATGAGTGATTGCAGCTACAAAACTCCATCACCCAGTGTATGCAATGTAAGGATCTAATACACTGGTCTACATTAATTTTGCTGACCGCATGATAACATCTGATCCTCTGATATCACATTAGTTTATTCTAGTTAGGTCCAATTTTCCCACAAATTGCTGGTATGTTTTTGATAACAATTCATCATATGTTCGATCAGCATGAATGACATATAAGATAAATGGGCTAAAATCTAAAGGCTGAATCACAGAGATAAATGGTCCTTCCAAATGAGATTAAATAGGCAAAAAGCTGGAACTAATACATAATGCTGAAATCTTTCATTAGTCTATCAGATGAAAGAAGGAGGTAATGCATCCATACTAGTGCAGTATGACTAGTTCAATAGGTAGTTAATCTTCAGTGATGAGAGGTTGGGGCAATATTCGAATTCGCGATATTTCACAAATATTTGGGGGAATATTCGTCATATATTTGTGAATTTGAGAATTTGTGATCTCGTCATTATTTTCTCAATTGAGAAAATCGCCAATCGGAAAAATTTGCGATAAAAATTTGCGATCAACACTACTCCAAAAGTCAAAGATATTGCAGCCTTCTCATTGGCCCACAAGCAAGAAGCAGTGAGGGATCATGGGTACTGATGAAATAAAATCTAGAATATTTGTGATTATGAAGATATAGCACTATATTCTAGATATTCGTGAATTCTCGAAGTGCCAATATTCACGATAAAAATTCGCGATCAACACTATTAATCTTATGGAAGAAGCTAAGAGGCAAGTCTACAAATAAACTGAACATAAATAGGCCTACCAGCTCATAGGAAGGAATTTATCATCCCCCCAAGCCAGTTTTCTATTTGTTTTAACGTTACTTGCACAATTATTTTTTCACAAATATCGTTTCTCCACCGCCCTGGCCACTTTCCTGAAAGGGGAGCATGGTGTGGACAGAGATAACGGGTCCAACATTTTTATCTTCTTTTATGCCAGTTTTGTGGCGTAAAAGAAGACTGCAATCTACACCAGCTAGAGTCTGGCATATATTTGAGTTTAGGCGCATGGACTGACGGAGCTGCGCCTACTTTCTGACAATATGTATACCTCGTTGTAAATTAGGCACAGCTCTGCCAGTTCACAGGGATATCATAGACCAGCGTGAAACACCATACATTTCCCCCATAGCCTGTGTTGATTGTCTACAAGAATATTATTTTGCCAAAAAACACCAAGGATAAGTGTAATGCAACACTGCACTACATGAGTAAGTAAGATGTGATAGATTAGATTTGATACTATAAACAAGTTTCATTGTTGCAAGCTCATTGCTACACATTCTATAAACTCCCAGGTGGGTACCTTTTTCTGATAAACTGTCTTGGCAATATCAGGGCCAAAAATTATGTACTCCTAGTTCAAATTTTGTTGATTTTATTTCAAAGATTGAGAGAAAACATGAATGTTAGGTTACATTTCCTCCATAGTCATCTAAACTAGTTCCCTCAAAATCTTGGAAGCATTAGTGAAGAGAAAGAAGAACGCCTCCACATGGACATTAAGACCATGAAAAACAATATCAAGGCATGTGGAACAAAAACATTATGGCAGACTCCTGTTGGTGTTTGCAACATGACAACTCTGATCATAGCTATTCAATTAAAACCCGTAGTCTCTGCTCTGCACTGATGAGGGGCAATTGTCCCAAAACAGCTGTCTGCACATGAAATGCTGGCTTAATTATTATCCAAGCTATAACTCAAGGACTTTTAGAACATTGACTTATAAGATATCTACCTTACATCTGCTGGCATTAGAGGTAGAGCTTGTTAAGAGTTCATTTGCATACCCTCTTCCCAAAAAATTCAAAAACAGAACATTTGTGCCAAAAAGTTACAGAACTATAGATTTTGTTGGTTAATTTACAAACCAATCTTTTTGTACGAAACCACAAATATGTGTTATGTGTTTTTCACTAATTCTGATATTATCTGAAATTAAACAATATGTAAACAAACATTTCTTAGTTGTAAAACAAATTTTAACCTGATCATATTTAGAATATACACCTTCATGTTGCGTAAGATCAGTACAAATAGATCAGTAAAAAAAATCTTCAAATGTAGACACCAGTGATATCAGCAAATTGAAATACGTTTAATAAACAAAAGTTGGAGGCTTGAGCAGAGAAATTATAAATCAAATTTAACCCCTTAGTGACCACACACATTTTTTTTTAAATTGCATTCCAAGAGCTATAACTTTTTTTTTTTTTTTTTAATGTACTTGAATGAGGTCTTATTTTTTGCAGCACAAGTTATAGTTTTTAATGCACCATTTTAAGTACATGTAATGATTGATTAAAGCAAGCTATTTAGCTTTGTTTACGTCAGTAAAAAGGTGTATTAGTGGTCACTAAAGGGATAATATTGATACCTATAAGTTATGCACTTGGACCAAGGAAGCAGAATGTACGGATGTAAAACCTTGTACGTTGTGTAAAACTGCTACTGAGAAAGACTTGGTGATACTCGTAGACAGTAAATTTACCTTTAGTGCCCAATGAGAGACAGCTGCTGCCAAGGTAAATACATTCTCACATGGAAAATTGTGTATATCATTGGCCACCTGTGTATAAGAAAGACATATTGTAGCTGAACTAGAGCGGGTGCAGGGAACAATGACCAAGGAAATTTTGGGAATAAATGTATTGCAGTATCAAGAAAGTATCATGGCAGTGGCCCTTGCCTGTTGCTGTCCCACCAGCCTGGGCGGACACAGGTGCTGCATCACTTACCCTACTGTTGCCCGGCAGTCCAGCCATGCTGATTCTACTCTGCCTTCCAGTTGTAGGGCTGGCCACCGGGGTCCTCCACCAGGCACTGTAGGCTGGAGCCTGGCTCCTAGGCCTCACCCTCTGTGCACCTGAACTTTAGCTTTACCAGTTAATGGCTGGCCACTTGTTTATACTTAAGGCACTTTCCCCATGGGAGAGGTGACTGAGCTTTAGATATTTTAGGTTTGCTAGTACTAGTGAAGGTGTGCTTTTTCCGTCAGTCTGCCTGTCTCTGACTGCCCTGACCTCAGCCTGTTTCCTGAGCACAAGTATTGCCTGAACCCTTAGTGCTGTGTATCGGGGTGTCTGAACTCATGGGTCAGCTGCCAACTACACTTGGGACTATTCCAAGAGATAGCAGCCTGGTGGGGCCTCTGCAGAGAAGGCCAGTATGGGGGTAAAGGTGAAGGATTGCCAGGACAATGCACTTGGGATTAGTCCAAAGCCAAACTGGTTAGTTTGTACAGTGGGTTCATGTACACAGTCCATTATAGGTGGGTTTTCAAACTTAGATTTCTTCAGTTTGAAAGAAAGACAGCTTAAGGATAACCTAATTTTAATGTCCAACTCCATGAATGGACCATATAGAGATCTCTCTAATGATCTTTTTATACCTAGTCCTGTAACCATGATGAAATGGCATGCTCCATGACTGGAGGAAAGAGGGCTTTGCCATCAACATAGAAAAGGATTATTTACTATAAGAGCAGTGAGACTATACAATTTTCTTCCAGAGAAGGTTGTAATGGTTGATTCCCTTACGTCCTACCAGCAGCACAGATGGGGTTAACTTCCCCCTGTGGACTGGTAGGATTGGCAGAATTTATAATCCAATTTATAGTCCAAGAACCATTAAGAAGTTTCCTGCTCCCTGAAAAGGAGGGAACTAACCCCCAGCCCACCGTGTTTTTTTCTGTCCTTTGGACAGGTGGACTGGCGAGGTGTTCCCCCTCTTCTTGGGGAGCAGGAAAGTTTTTTTGTTTGACAAGGGAGTTATGTTTTTCCTCCCATCATCCCTGTAGTTGGCGCCTTTACCTTTAAAAGCGCCTGGCTGCTATGTTTTTTTTCGTCCAGCGCTGCGCTGCGAGCCGGCGCTCTATGGGCGCCGCCATCTTCCGGAAGTGACGCGGTTGCCGCAACGTCACTTCCGGTTTCTCCGGCCGGGAGCGATCTGCCAGAGGTGTATCTCATGGCAACCAGGTTCAACTCCAAGGTGGAGAGGTTCTGCTCCCTTTACAGGGAGGACAACCCCCTGGCGATAGACGCTCTGACAATACCGTGGAGGTTCAGGCTGGCTTACATCTTCCCTCCCTTTTCCATAATACCGAGGGTATTGATGAAAATCTGTCAGGATCAGGCCTCGGTAATTGCCATCATACCATTTTGGCCCAGGGGATCTTGGTTTACCCAGCTCATTCAGATGAGTCGGGGACAATACTTGAGACTCCCCCCAGAGCAGACCCTGGTGTCGTGGGACACTCACCTCTGCCCAGATCTGCGCAGATTCAACCTGACAGCCTGGAGGTTGATCAGTCCCTTCCCGGAGTAGGAGGGCTCTCTGAGTCGGTCCTGAGAACTTTGTCGCATTCAAGAGCAGAGTCTACGAAGAAGGCCTACTCCAGAGTAATGAGAATCTTCGCGTCATGGTGTGATTCTAACCAGGTGGCATCTGCAGATCCGCCCCTTTCTGCGATACTGCAATTTATTCAAGACGGACTAGACAAAGGTCTCTCTCCATCTACCCTGAAGGTACATATTTTTGCCATTTCGGCCTGTCTTAATAGGACATATTCTCGGGACCCGCTCATCAAACGCTTTCTTAAAGGAGCAGAGAGATTGAAGCCTACGATACTGAAACCTGTCCCTCAGTGGGACTTATCAATAGTTCTCAGGGGGTTAGCATCTCCCCCCTTTGAGCCGTTGGAGGAGGTAGACTTCAAGTTCTTGACTTTGAAATCGGTCTTCCTTCTGGCTGTAACCTCAGCCAATAGAATCTCTGAGTTGCAAGCCTTTTCAGCAATGCATCCTTATACCATTTTTTTACAGGACCGAGTTCTCCTCAAGTTTCTACCTTACTTTAGACCTAAGGTTCCGGCTTTTCAGAATATTAACCAGGTAATTTATTTACCAGTTTTGTTGTCTTCAGCCTCCTCCTCCGATGTTCCAGCCAGACATCCGCTGGATATCTCGAGAGGCCTCCAGATCTATGTGGACAGATCTAAGGAGTTCAGGATAGACGAGAATCTCTTTATCCTGTTTGCCGGTAAGTCCAAAGGCTGTAAGGCGTCTAAAGCTACCATTAGTTGCTGGATCAAGGAAGCCATCAGGGAGGCTTTTCGGTCTCAGTCCTTAGAGCCTCCAGAGTTTGTTAGGGCCCACTCTACTAGGGCCGTTTCAACTTCTGTTGCGGAGAGAAGGCTTCTCCCCTTAGAGTTAATCTGTAAGGCGGCTTCCTGGAGCTCTGAGTCAACCTTCAATTCCCATTATAGGATAGATTCTAAGGTGGCAGAGTTTTTGGCTTTTGGGCAGAAGCTCCTTAGTTCTGCCAGGCATGAGGAACCTCCCTAGGGGCTTCTTCTTGCTATCTCCCTATCTGTGCTGCTGGTAGGACATAAGGGAATCGTTAATTTCTAATGATAATTTGTTTTCCCTTAGTCCTAACAGTAGCACACAAATTTCCCACACTAAGTAGATGATGCTAGCTATAAACACGATGGGCTGGGGGTTAGTTCCCTCCTTTTCAGGGAGCAGAAAACTTCTTATTGGTTCTTGGGCTCATTAAAAATTCCGCCGATCCTACCAGTCCACAGGGGGCAGTTAACCCCATCTGTGCTGCTGTTAGGACTAAGGGAAAACAAATTATCGTTAGAAATTAACGATTCATTGTACAAGTTTAAAAGGGGCCTGGTTGCCTTTCTTGAAAGTTATAATGTTGCAGGTTATGGTACTAGATTTCTGGACAACATTGAGTCAGGGAATTATTATGATTGCCATCAACTGAGAAAGGTAGAATTATTTCTTCTAACATGGGATAATTGCAGTACCGCTAATGAACACTGGTTGGATTGGATGGACATGTGTCTTTTTCAACCTTACCAGCTATATAACTACATTCTAAAGCATGGTGGAAAGACTTCAATTCTCTTCCATACTGGATCAACCCAGCATCATGTAGTGAGTGCTTCTTGGCACTCTCAGTTACTTTATATTATCTACAGTAAGGAAAAAAGGTACAGTTTATACTACTTGTTGAGAAGTGGAGTAACATGTAAAATATTTTATTTTGACCCTACGTTTCCACAGAACATTTTTTCCATAGTCTTCAAAGTTTGATGTCCTGTGCTTCCAGAGATAGTATATTCTGTTAACATTATTAACATGGTTATTTGAGTTGTCGTCGTCTTCCAGTTGGTTTGAAGCAGTCTGGTCATTTTCTTCTCATTTTTTAAATAGGGAATAATGCATCGTAGATTTCATCTGTATTATGCACTACTCTCTAAAATGCTAGGTTTAGGTGTAAAGATTCTACAAGCAGTTTCTATGAAACCACAATCAATTCAGTATATCATTCCACATTCAAAATCCAATGTCTTCTGTGTTCTGAAAGCAAAATAACACTAATAACCATGTTATCACCCTTTAAACAATATTCATTAACCAGTGACTTCAGTTCCACAAGTGTCTCTCAGGATCCATGCCAGTGGTGCACATGCATTAGAGGCACAATGGAGGTTCTAGCACTCATAGAACTAGGGTAAAAGCCATAGAACTTGGAAATATGTTTAATAGGCTTTTCTCCTCTTTTAATAATCCACGTGGCTCAACACCACATTTCATATTTGAAAGTGACTTGTGACCTAAACATTTTTGAAGATCGCGATTTTGAAGCATACCTATTAGTTTGCTTATTTTCCCCTAAACGAGTTAACATTTGATTATTTTACCATATATACTTCTTAGTACTGGAGCTCTACGGTTTTCCAAACCCTTGCTCCATCTTGTCAACTACAGATTTTAGCATGAAAATATGCTGGCCTGCATCGATTGCTAGATTTGATCGCTAGATCAGAGCATACAGATTTTTATGGTTGCCATTGAATTCAGTAGACCTGTATACATCTGTATGCAGTTTCTGTTTGTAGTAATTTTATTGTTTAAAGCAGCAGCTAAGGGTATGTTCACACAGTTTAAATACATTCTTAAAATGTGACATGCATTTGCCAAAATTTTAAAGGCTGCAGATCTGACTGTGGACCATGGTGGGGCTAATCTATGGGTGGATGCTATGTGTGGCCATACAGAGCAGCACAGATTCTCTTTAAACATTTAACATTGATTGTGTATTCACCTGCCAAAATCTGTGCAGAACAGTGAACCCCTTCTTCAAATAAATGACATCCAGATTCCCCCAAGATTATGATCACATTAATTAAAAACACTGAATGATGACCTTATGATTACACCCTTGAACTGTAAAGTGTACCCCTAGAAGTACAGGTAACACGGGTTTAGAAACTGAATCAAATGAGCTGCTGTGCTACAGACTTTCACAGAAATTTATTGGGAATATTTCTTACTGTTGATGAAGAACATTATGAAAGGAAAGAAATATTGCAAAGTTGGATATCTCCGAAGTGATGTTATTTAGAAATCCTTCAGTTTTGTTGGCCAAAACAAAGACTTTTGGTTTAGGGTTTAACCTAATTACTCATAGAAGTACACAGTAAGCAGATTTTATATGATTCTCCTGAAATTAATAAAAAAGAAAAGCGTAAGAATTCATTGCAGACATCTACTAGCCCACACATTGAGGTCATTTTAAGGCTTTTTCTTGTTTCTGAGCCACATTGGAAGTAAAACAAAGCTTGGCATGCGGTCCATCATCCCCAGAACAAAACTGGTATCTTTGTATTAATTCTCAGCTTTGAAGTTTCCTATCATGAATCAGTTGGAAATAATAAGCCGTTTGTTTCCATATGGCGGTGAAAGGTTTGTCATGTAGCATTGCGAAATATTAAGGCTCCACTGTTATCAGCTTTATGCATTCCTTCTATAGATCTGACCTGATCTTTCTACTACAGGAATCTTAGCTAGGTAATAGAAACTGACATTTCAGTGTAAATAATCTTCCTTTGCTTAGCTGTAGGTCTCTTTTAGATTTGTATATTGGTATTAAAGAGGCTCTGTCACCTGGTTCCAGCATACTCTAATAGTCATATAGCCAGGTAGGGCTCTTAACACTGAAAAAAACATACCTTTCATTCCCTTTTCTGAGGTCCGTTTTAGCTGTAAAACAAACTTTTATAAATATTTAAATGAATGAATAACTCACTGGTCTAGCGCTGAGATCCTGCGCATGCTCACTCACATGTATGACAGCACGTGCACTCTCAACTGGTTCCATTCTTCTGGGCAAGTCCTTGTCTTCTTGTGCACACGCGCCACCACTTCCGGGTGCAGTGACGAAACGGTGTGTGTGCACTAGAAGATAAAGACTTGCCCAGAAGAACGGGAGTGCGCACGCACCGTCATACATGCAAGTGAGCACGCGCGGGATCTCAGCGCTAGTCCAGTGAGTCTAGCGCTGCCAGTCAAATGCATTGGGGGTGTTATTACAACATGCAGGGCAGCAGTATCATTCCTGGGGGCGTGGCAGTCGCAGTGCTCTGAAGGCATAACCCAGCCTCCGAGGGCTCCAGTTACTCAGTTAAATATTTATAAAAGTTGCTTTTAAAGCTAAAACAGACCTCAGAGAAGGAATGAAAGGTATGATTTTCTTATCAGTGTGGCGCGCCATACCTGGCTATATGACTATTAGGGTATGCTGGAACCAGGGGACAGAGCCTCTTTAATGTCATCATTAAAGAAGTTTCCGGTTTTATAAAAATAAACCTGAATCATTATGCAGTGAAAAGTTCTGCAGTTCTTTCCAATATATGGTTGTATTTACATCTGCATTGGCGATTCTCTTAGGAGCTGCCATTGCAAATTCCATTAAAAATTACGGACAAAATAGTGTTTACTATGCTATTTTGTCTCTTTAAACCAGATCAAACATTTTCTTATAGATAATAAGGTCCATCAAGGGCCGCCACCAGGTGACAGATCTGAATCCTATATAAAAAAAAAAAAGGAATTTCTGGTTTACATCCATAGGTAGAAAACACACACATGGTACAGCTGACAGTTTGGTACAATTGTCTTTAAAGCAATTGTCTTTTCTTGGTTAGATAAAGGCAGAGAAGACCATAGCCTTACAACACAAGGTAAAACTATGTTACCAGCAGGAAGGAAAGGCTTGGTGTCTGCTAGAGTTTATGAGGATGATTAGCGATTATTATCTCTGTTATTTGGGGTCCTGTTGGTCCTGTTGTATTTCTGGGGGTCTGTTATTACTTTAGGTCCTGGGGCTGTTGCTGTTACTGGGTGTATTATGGCCCTGACAATAAATGCACAAAATACTAAATTAAACCTACTGGGTTATAATATACAAAGCAATAACCTGCAGTTGTAATATTAAATGTTAATTATTATGACCTGACATGCCTTGATCACTTGAAGTGATTGACAGTTCTGCACAGTTGGTGGTCAGGGCAGTGTGATAATGTATACATTGGTAGAGCAGATTGTGTGAAAATCATACCATGCAGGTGTCTCTCATGGGGTATAAGAGTTAATCCAGATTTTCCATGTGATGTACACATAATACTTGGATTTGGCAGCATTTTCAAAAGCTTTAATCTCTCTCCCCTGAGCCATGGCTTTATGAAAAGATATTTTATAATCACATTTAACAGTTCTGAGGCGTGCGATCACAATGCAGGTGCACTAACAGTCTAGAATGGCATGCACCCAGCCTGGCCTTGTAAATTAAAAAGCACAGACCGTAACTTTAGATGTCTCAATTTCCGTCACATCTGAAGTGCTTAGTAAGTAAGAATAACTTTGTACAGGATTATAAGTGTAGGTTACACGTGAGATATAGTAAAGAATTGAAGCCTTACAAATACACATTAGAACAGCAGGACATATTAGAGTTCAGTGGTAGCAAAGTGCTTCAAGTGCCTTATTAGAAAGAAAGATAGAGATGATAGACAGATAGATAGATAGATAGATAGATAGATAGATAGATAGATAGATAGATAGATAGAGTGGCAATGGGTCCCCCGGACACTGTGGAGGTGTTACCACACATTGCTGCTCTCTAGAAGTTATGGTACGGCATGGTGTACCACAATGGGAAATAAGTCCATAGTCAGGGTATGCAGTAAACTAGTCTGCTTCTTTATTGGAGGAACTCAAGTGCAAAACAATACAGGCAATTCATGCTGAGGAAAGGTCTGTGACAGTATCCCCGTCTCAGCATCTTCTTTGGGTCAATCATGCAGTAAGGAGATGATAGATAGATAGATAGATAGATAGATAGATAGATAGATAGATAGATAGACAGATAGATAATAAATAGATGCCACACAAACAATGTAACATGAGATACATCATGTCGACATATTGACTCCAAAGCTTATATACTTTGGGAATCTACCAACAGTTGTCTAATGTACTGTATGGCCCCTTTCACACGGGCGTTGCACCTGCACTGAATCCGGACCCATTCATTTCTATGGGGCTGTGTACATGAGCGGTGATTTTCCCGCATCACTTTTGCGTTGCGTGAAAATCACAGCATGTTCTATTTTCTGCGTTTTTAACGCAACGCAGGCCCCATAAAAGTGAATGGGGCTGCGGGAAAATCGCAAGCATCCACAAGCAAGTGTGGATGCGGTGCGATTTTCCCGCATGGTTGCTAGGAGACGATCGGGATGGGGACCCGATCTTTATTATTTTCCCTTATAACATAATTATAAAGGAAAATAATAGCATTCTCAATAGAGAATGCAAAGTAAAAAGAGCAATAGAGGCTTAAAAATAATAAAAAAATAAACTCAACTCTTCCATTTGATCGCGTAGCTGCCGGTGTTCTGTTCTGTCTTCAGCAGGAGGGGGATGAAGGACCATCAGTGACGTCACTGGGTCACATGGTCCAATCACCTGCAGGTATTTCAAAGCTAGGGACCCATATACCCGTATTTCAAAGCTAGGGACCCTCATACTGTTTTTGCACGGGGGTCCTGCTGTCGAAGTACACCCCTAGCATGAAGGAGTTGTTTGATTACCTCTAGTTTAATTACTTTACTAGTGAATTGCAGCTCAGTAGAGGCATATTCCTTTTTCATGACCCTCATCCCTCAGCTAGAATGGAGAATGGCTACAACATGCTTGTCTGCCGCTGGAGGACTCAGCACTCAATGATGCTACATTTTCACTGGGGATCCTAGCAGAACAACCTGTAATCTTCTTATCATCTCTAAACTAGGCAATGTCTTTCCAGTATCAAGTTTCACCATAACACAACACAACAGTATTGGGTTTCTCCACCACTATATATACCACCACTGTATATAAAACGATACAACCTAAATATGGTATATTGCACACATTTATTTATTTATGCAAAGTGGTTATTACACTGATATTAAATACTAAGCAGTATAAGATGGTGAACGCATTCAGTGTTTAGTTCAAGAGATTAAGAATGTGACAGGGGCTAAACAAGTGTCTGTGTGGATTCTGGAGATGAGCGGAGGATTGTAAGGGTATGACCACACAACATGGTCGTGAGACGTTCAGGCGGGGCCAGCAGCGGTCGAGAATCCCGTGGCCAATTTGGCCGCAGCTGCCTATAAACTAATGAAGACTGCACTGCATAGCCAGGCTTCATTGTTAATGGATGTGAGGTATTGAAGGTGACGCGTGTGGATTAACAATGAAGACCAGCTATACAGTGCAGTCTTCATTAGTTAAAGAAGAGGCAAAACTCCGGCACTCCAGCCATTCTAAAACTACGACTCCCAGAATCCTCCTTTTTTATCCGAGTCCAGCAGTCGGCAATCTCTGGAACTCTCACAGAAATCAATGGAGTGGTCGCGCGCATGTGCAGCCAGATGCTCCAATCATTTCAGGGGAACAGCAGGGGGCCTGCAGGGGGTATGGGGACCCCATTCTCATGGTCGGTGGGGGTCCCAGCTGTAGGACCCCCACTGATCTGATAGTTATCCCCTAACCTATGGATAGGGGATACCTTTTACCTACTGGAATACCCCTTTAACAGCAAACATTGTAGCCTAAAGGCTCTTTTATACAAGACTAGAAGAAGGACCCGGCTTCACCCAGGTATAATTAATCTATTTCATTTAATGTTTGTGTGTGTTGTTAAAAGATATCGACAGTATCCATTATAACAGTGACATCTACAGCCCCCACCCCTTAACACTGCCCCCCCCCACAGTGCCCCGTCCCTTAAAATGGGTCCTCCACTGCAGCCCACCTCCCACCTCCTTAACTTTGAACTTTACAACAGCCTTCCCCTTTAACAGTGAGTATCACAGCACACCACCCCCTTGACAGTGACCTCCACAGGGGCCCTCCCCCTTAGCAGTCGCCTTTACAGCAATCTGCCCCTTAACACTGACCTCAATATCAGATCATCCCATTAACTGTGACCTCGACAGCAGCCTGCCCGTAGGGTGGCCAGAGGTCCAGTTTTAGGCCGGACAGTCCAGCTTTCAGACTCCCTGTCCTCCGTCTGCCGTAGGGCCTGGACGGACACAGGGATGTTCTTTTGAACAGCTCATTTTCAGACAGCAGCTCTGTGCTGTCAGAGCGTGAGCTGCAGGAAGAAAGTCGCCCTCACTCCCACCCCTGCAGCTATACGTAGTATATGCGATGGTGTGCGTGTGCCAAAACCTTTTATATTGGCAAAACGAATAGGCCTTTAGTGGAGAGAGTACGTGAACACATTGGTTCTATAAGGACAGGAAGGGGTTCACCCAGGTTGATACAACACGTTCGCGAGCAGTGTCAGACTGGGGCACCTAGGGCCCACCCGTAAAATTTATTTTGAGGGCCCACAGTACGGATACATTCAAATATAATAAATAATCTAACAAGTTTTTTATATGAACATCGGCTGGTTGAGGTGCTATATATTGAATATATGTATGTAGTGCAGTAAGTCTACAGTGTTATGTGCCGCTTGTGCAGGGGGTGGGAGACTAGGGGCCCACCTTGCTCAGGGGCCCACCGGGGGATTCCCCTGTACCCCTGTGGGCCAGTCCAAGCCTGTTCGCGAGCAACATGGGGGGGATCCACGTTGCCTCACATTTGAGGGATTGAAGTGGTGCGGTGCCTCCCACGTGGTGGGGATAGGCACCGCGTGCTTCTGCGGTGCGAGGCAAGGTGGATCATGAAAACCCAAGCTATGGGCCCCCATGGTCTCAATGACAGAAATGACATGTCAGTTTTTTTATAAATGCTCGCAAAAAAGTATGTGATTTATAGGTGCTGCACCTGCAGTATTAATCAATAGTGCGAACTGTAGCTGTATTCTATACTCAGTGTCTGTGATAATAATTTGTGCGTGCAATCGCGCGTTTAATAAGTATTGTGACAATGCCTGTAATGTTGATATTCTCCTTCACTATTGTTTTGGTTTTAAATGTCCTATATTTGTCTCAGGTGATTGGGCGCAGTATCCCTGCACCAATCACTGTGGAATCTGAGGTTTAAAATCGCGGAATGACGCAATGGCCGTGTCAGCGGCGTGATGATGCGCAAGTTTGTGCGCGAAACGGCCATCCCGCTCTAACCACCTGCATTGGCGTCCGCCCGCAGCCCTTATTGTATTGCGAATTAATGCTGTAATCACAGCGAAATAAAGCAAAGATTGAAGACTTCCATGGTGAGTGCCGCCTCTCTTTATCACTTTCCTTGAATGATAAATTGCATTGATCTACATATTACGGGCAGAGCACCACCAGACTGGAAACAACATAACTGGACATATGCGCATGTGGCGATAATTTTGGATGCGGATTACAGTGCATCGCAGTGCCGCTGACCCCCTCTCATATACAAACAGTTCATTCTAAGACAGCAGCACTGTGCTGTCTGAGTGTGAGCTGCAGGGAGAAAGTCACCATCACTCCAACCTCTGCAGCTGACACGGGGCGTGGCTTAGCAGGACCTGGGGGCAGGGCATGAATGGCCACCCTACCTGCCCCTTGAACTGTGACTTCCCCAGCACTCTGCTCCCTTAACTGCGTCATCCACAGCACACTGCCCCTTTAAAGCTGACCTACAGCAGTAAAGAATAATGGCAGGGTTGTTATGGAAACCTGGTGTAAAACTGTGTCTATGTGGAGACGAAGACCTGCGAGCTTCTATTGGCTGATAAGGGAAATGTGACCGTGTGTATGCCAGTTAGAGACTTTCAGGCTTCTATTGGCTAATGCAGGTCATTATTTGGGAATATCTCAGGAACGGTAAGTCCTAGAGAGCTAAAACCTTCCACCTGATGTACCTGTGTGCCAAATTTGGTGAAGATCGGCCCAGTTGTTTGATCGCACATAGAGAACAGACAGACAGACGCCCAGACGGACAGAAACTCATTTTTATATATATAAAAGATGAGACAGAGGGCAATAATCAGAAACTAATCTTCCTATGATCATTACTTTTGTCAATTATTGCCCACTCATTACCTGCATTTACATGCAGCATAAATCGGGGCTGTGTGTGGCTGAACGAACGTTATTATGATCCTTCCTCCCCATAGAGATTTCTTGTTTGTGAGCTGCTGATGAAAATGTTATGCTCCACATAAAATATGTGATCCCTAGACAAAAGAGCGTTTTCTCATTCATTGGACGATCTGAAAGACATTTACCCAAAGCAATTATCAGGAACAAGTGTTAGTACAAACATTGATCTGCAATAAGTGTTCCAATTCTCTGTCCTTGCTTATGGAAGCGCTCACTAGCATGCAGGAGGTGGGGGTAGTGGTGAATGAAGAGCTGTACTCAGCCCTCAGCCCCATTACACTGTCCAGACTGCGTACATCATCAGGATATAATGCACGTGCTATGACCTGACACTGCAGCGCAGGCCAGAAGAGAGAAGAAGGTGCAAATGAAGGAGATGAAGCAAGACATGGAGAATAGCAGCGGAGCAGGAAAGGTACGTTAATTTATTTATTTATTTTGAGATTCTGAACTGAGGACTGATATGGGGATCATGAGGTCTGAGGTCTGATATGGGGATCATAGAATCTGACAAGGGGGTCTGAGGATCTGATATGGGGGTCTGTCTGATATGAGGGTCTGATCTGAGGATCTGATATGGGGGTCTGACACGGATGTCTAAAGGGGGTCTAATCTGAGATTTGATATGGGGGTCTAACATGGAGGTCTGATGGGGGTCTCATCTGAGGTTTGATATAGGGGGTCTGAGGATCTGATATGGGGATTTCATTTGAGGATCTGATATAGGGGTCTGATTTGAGGTCTGATATGGGGGTCATCTGAGGATCTGATATAGGCCCCTTTCACACGAGTGTGACAGATTAGGTCCGGATGCGTTCAGGATGCGTTCAGGAAAACTCACACCATTTTGCAAGAAAGTTCAGTCAGTTTTGTCTGAGATTGCGTTCTGTTGTTCAGTTTTTTCCATGCGGGTGCAATGTGTTTTCATGCGTTATTCACGCGCGTGATAAAAAACTAAAGGTTTACAAACATCTCCTAGCAACCATCAGTAAAAAACACATTGCATCCGCACTTGCTTGCGGATGCAATGCATTTTTCACGCAGAATATAGAACATGCTGTGATTTTCACGCAACGCACAAGTGATGCATGAAAAACAACGCTCATGTACACAGACCCATTGAAATAAATGGGTCAGGATTCAGTGCGGGTACTATGCGTTCACATCACGCATTGCACCCACGTGGAAAACTCGCTTGTGTGAAAGGGGCCATAGAGTTCTGATCTGAAAAGTAAGGGGGTATTTTTTGTACTGGAAAACTTTATTGGCAGCATTTTTCTACTGGCACACATTATAAGGAGTATTATTACTACTGGGGGAATACAAGGAACATTACTAGTATGGGCACAATGGGGACATTATTACCATTGGGGGGTACTGTTAACACTAAGTGCTCTCTGACAGATAACTATTACTATTGGTGGGACTTTTGGGAGCACTATCACTGTAGGGGGTACCCTGGCACAGTATCAGCTTAGCACAAACATTTTGGGGGACATTATGTTTACATTATTAGTGTCAGGGACACTTGTTTCCTGGGTGCAGTTATTTTTTTTGGGGGGCACTGTGTGTCATTAATTATTCAATGGGGCATTTTTTGCATTGTACTATAATTTTCATGGGGACTGTTTCTGCAGTATAGTATTGGGGAGCACAGTGGGCACAGTATTGGGGGTGGCAGAATGGGGTGTTGAGAAGATGGGAGGATGATGGAAAAGTAGAAAACTAAGATGTCTTAGTCTCTCATGGCGGTCTGGCATGAATGGAGAAGATAAGGAAAGAGAACTTCTACATAAGAGGCGTCATTAACATGTATGTTTTGTAACACTGTAAGTAATGTTTTCCAAGTATGTCTTTAACAGTAGAGCTGTAGAGAAGGGGTTAGGTTGAGAATTTGGCATGGGGGCACCATTTCAATTGTTGCCTCAGGCAGCAGAAAGACTAGGTGCACCCCTGCCCCTTGCCACAAAGCACTAAAGGAATTCTTCCAACTAGTGCCATAATAGTACAGTATGCTGATTAGGTGGGCACAGTAGCTGGGACCCAGCTGTTACTCACAGCAGGACCCCTGCTGTATCTGCTAGCATCAGTGAAAACACAGATGCTGGTGTATTAACCCCTTAGATGCCACTGTCAATGCTGACTGCGGCATCTAAGGGGTTCACAGAGGGAGGGTGCCTTTGGCTGCTAAATACAATAGAGTACAGCATGTATTGTATTGCATTGGTAAAGGGATCAGACTCTGAAAATTTGAAGCCCCATAGTGTAATAAAACATAAAAAAAAAAAAAAAAGTTTTTGAAAGAAAATAAAACAACCTACTCTATAAACGGATCACATGATCTACCCCATCACGTGAATGCCATAAAACAAAATAAAAACGGTTTGGTCACTTCACCTCACAAAAATCGTACTATTGGGCAGGTGACGCAAAAACATGATTTAAAAAAAAATGCTTTGTGTTAAAGTGGTAAAACATAAAAAGATTATGTAAAGTTGATATCTCTGTAATCGTACTGACTAGCAGAATAAAGATAATATGTCACGGATTATGCCACAATAGCAAAACCCAAAAATCGATGGCAGAATTGCTGCCTTTTCTTTATCCTGCTTCCCAAAATGCAGAAAAAAGTGACAAAAAAACCATAACAGAACCAATGATGATGCCAACTCATCACGCAAAAATATAAGCTATCACACAGCTCCATTAAGAGAAAAATAAACATATGGTTCTTAGAAAATGGCAGTACTAGTACCCCAGAGGTTGTTCAAAAGCAACAAGGCACCTGTAAGGCTTCTTTCACATCACAGCTATTATTTTCCCTTCTTGTGCTCCGTTATTGAAATGCTCACTCAACCCCTTAAAACCATTTTTCCAAAATGGGGTCACTTCTCAGGGGTTTCCTTTATTATTTCACCCTCCAGACTCTACAGTTGTCAGCAAAAGATGCGTAATTCACCACATTGAGACTCAAATGTGCATGGTGCTCTTCACTCATGAGCCCTGGTGAATGTCCTTGCAAAAGATTAGGGCCACATGTAGGGTGTTTATAAAACCAGGAAGCACAGTATTATGATAATAGGACTGACTTTTCACACTGGCACACTCTGGGCACAACATATTGGATACTGGCAGCCATCAAGGCCTGATGCATTCTCGGAACAGAATTTAATGTATGCGGCGAACCTCACCACAGTCCCCAAATTTTCTCAAATGATTGGTGTACATTTGAAAATTAATCCTGCAGAAGGATTTTCAAATATTAATCCCATTGTTCCTCATCCAATAGACCTAAAAGACACAGCTCAGGAGTGCAGGGGACGGGGATGGACAACAAGGTCAACATAAAGTCCGCCACCTCTCTCCAGAAGCTGGAAATGGGTCTGCACAACCATATCATATACTAAAAATCTGCATCAAGCTCTTGGCGGCATGGACAGGCTGTGGATGAGATCCTGCCTATCTAATACAGTCTAGTCGGAGTAAGATATGTTTGATGAACAATAAATAGCTAAATGAGTTTGTTGTTATTAGCCAGTGAAAACGGTTAAGCGAAGTGCGCATCATGCCGGCGCATGCGCACTTCGCTCAACGTAAGCCTCTGCCAGGAGTTCGCACAGGCGCAGCAGGCATGATGCGCACTTCACTCAACCAGGATATGCCCTTCAGGCGCGTGATCTGGCAGAAGGACGGGAAGGTTTGCGGTGGCGGCGCTGAGCTGTGAAAGGCGGCGCTGAAGACAGGGAAGGCGGCACTGGGCACCTGGCGGCGAGGGGTGCGGCCACGGCCAGGCACCCTGTATTAACGGACCTCCCCTTGGGCACCTTAAATAAGTGATTGACAGGTTATAAAAAGCTGATCTTAGGATTCTACTTATTAGTCTGGACATGAACATATGTTTAGGTTATAGGGGTAAAATCTGCTGACAGAATCCCTTTAAGATTTGCCACAAATCCGAATTTCCTCGCACTAAGTGGCAATAAAACATTTTTTTCCCTAAAATGGCGGCAACACATGTTACAAAGTGAAAGTAACTCACCGGTAACACGAGATCACCTATAATGCCGTGCAGCCAGCCAATGCACAGATAGCCATCTCTATAAAAGCCTTATCCCGCGCAATTTCTGCCATTTCACTGTGAACTGATCATAGGGAGAGACGTGACAAGCGCTAGGGACAGTGTTCCTGAAAGCTTCTAGTTGTAGAATATTGGATAGGGAGACTGCAGGCTGAGTGTAATCACCTTGTGCATCTTGTTTACCTGCTGCTCCATTCATCTTTAATCTGTTCTGTTATACATAGATTTACTATGCTTCGGACTCATTGTCAACAGGCGGTCTAATAAATAGGCGTGTTTATCTAGTTCCCTTGCTGTGCCAATTATACTTAATCTGTTCTGTTATACATAGATTTTCTGTGCAGTGTCAATAGAGAGTCTAATATATAGACGTGTTTATTTTATACACTTTGCTGTGACATTAATACTTAATCTGTTCTGCTATACATAGACCTACTGTGCGTCAGACTCATTGTCAAAAGGCAGTCTAATATATAGGTGCATTTATCTAGTACACTTGCTTTGCCATTAATACATAATATGTTCTGTTATACATGGACTTACTGTGCATCAGACTCATTGTCATTGTAGGATAGGTCCGCTGTGTCCTCCTTCATGCGCCAATGGCACATGGGAGCCGTGTGAAGAAGGGGCATCATTTTTATTAGGGGGTGAGGGTGACAGCAGGCCCATGAGACAGTAGCAAGGTGGCAGTGGGTTGATAAGCCAGTAGGGTGGAAGCACTGTCACACCGGGGAGGAACTGCTCCGCATTATCAACCAAGAAATTGAATCCTGGCTGTCATCTCGCCAACTGGAGATGGGAACCATGGCCCTGCATAATGCACGTCTTCAATCTGTTTGTCACCCAATTCCTGAAGTCTTCCACCCAACTGCAAGAAGTCTTTAAAATGTCAAGGAAACTTAGTATGCACTTCAGCCACTCTTACCGTGCAAAGCACGCCCTATTTGACCTGCAAAAGTAGAATGTTGTTCCCTTACATCATCGCATGCAACGTTTCCACATATTGGAATTCGACCCTCTACATGTTGGACCAACTGTATGGGCAAAGGAATCCCAGGACTACTCCAAGATGTAACTTTGACGATAGACAGTGGCAACTCATGCATGACATCTGCCGTTTTTTCAGGCCCTTTGAGGAGGCCACTTTATTTGTCAGTCGCCAGGACTACGGGTGAAATGTCATTGTCATGTCATTCTACTCCCTCACGTCCTGTAGTAAATGCTGTTAAATCTGATTGCTGAGGGGACATAAGACATGGCGCCTACATCTCATGACCACCTGAGCCCTATGGAGGCTGAACTAGCACAGGAGGAGGATGAGGAGGACATAAACACCCAGGAATTCTATACAAAACTAGGTGGTTTATCTGACAAAGTGACAGGAGAGGAGCAGGAGGAGCTAGAGGGTGACGACGAAGACCCAGACAGACTGTGGCAGTATGCAGAAGAGGTGGAGTCAGAGAGTCCCTCTGAGTAAATGGCCAGATACATGCTGAGTTGCCTATGTAGTAACACCTGCATTTTTACCATTCAGCAGAGGGATGACCTTTGTTACCTGTCCAAAATGGAGACCTTTTTTTACACCTTCAGAGAGGGTTGAAAAACTCAACTACTATAGAGACATCCATTGCAGTCGTTGGTCGCTGCCTATGTGTGCCATTGCCCATCCTCACGAAGGTCTAAACGGGGGGACCGCTCCAGTGACATGACTGCTGAAGGGGGTGGGGGTGCAGGAGCAGCACCAGCTCCATCGGCAGCAACTAATGTCTTGAGCCTATGATAAGCACTTTTCTTCCGCCGCCTACTGAAGAAACCACCCAGCAGAAGTAGGACATGGAGAAGAACTTGAAACAGTAGGTGGGGGCATACTTGGACTGCACCCTGTCACCCCAGATCCCCTGAACTACTTGGCAGCCACACCTGAATTGTGGCTGCAACTGGCCAAATTTGCCCTGGACAAGCTTTCCTGTCCGGCCAGTAGTGTGACATCAAAGTGGCTGTTTAGTGCGGCTGGTGGCATAGTTACCCCGCAGAGTGACATGGATCAACCAGGATTTCCAGATGCAACAGACTACATCATTCTGGCAGTTATGATCTGACTGTAGTGTGCTGCCACACCAGAACATTGGGAAAAATGGCCCGTTACCTCTGACCACATTCTGCTGCCTTCTGCTGCCACTATTTGATGCTGCCACCTGCCTGATGCCAAATGCTTGCTGCCTCTACTGCCATCTGCTCCTACTGTGATCTGTCACCATCTTGTACTGTCACTGCCGCTGCTGTTGCCCCCCCCCCCCCCCCACTGTTCCAGGGCCACTATTGTGACTCTTTATGCAGTTGCCACTAGAAATCTTTATTTTTATAGCGCCAACATATTCTGCAGTGCTTTACATTTCAGAGGTTCATGTACAGACAGTCATAAATAACATAGCAACAGACAAGTCAATAATTACAAGAGGAATTCTCTCAAGAGATTACAATCTATGTGACTATTCAAGCTGTTGCCACCCTTACCAGTCTGTTATGAGGCCACTGTCTCTGTTTGGCCATGTTGACATCACTGTATATTTTTCCGTACTTCTGGTCTGTCAGAAGAACAGAAAAATAACAAAAAAGGGTCCTGTCATTTAAACGTCAATTAGGTCTGTATCACACAGTCAGTATTTTGCATCAGCATTTGATCATCATTTTGAAGCCAAAAGCAGGAGCAGTGTGTCCAAAACATAGAAGACATGCACATTTTTCCATCATACTTTATCTCTGTTTTGGACGCACTCCTGCTTTTGTCTTACCAATACTGATCAAACTCTGATGCAAAAAACTGACTAAATACTGACCTTGTGTGAAAGGCCATTACAGTCCTGCATGAATGACTTCTTTTTTATCTGAATAAAACTGATTTCAGACTCAAATGGCCAAAACTCATGCAAAATGAGCATGAGGCCTTTATCACACGGTGAGTATTTTACATCCGGATTTGATCATGATTTGGAAGCCAAAAGCAGGAGTGGGTCCAAAACACAGAATAGATGAGATCAACTGACCAAATAAGTGGTGTAAACTAAGCCTAATAGTGACGCACAGGGATTCAAAAGCATGGATTAAAAAAAACTTTTTTTCTTCACTACTTTATTGACGCAGCCTCCATGTCCTTATTTTTTTCCACTAAAGAATCATTGGGACACAGCTCTTGCAGGGGCACCCAGTGTTTTTCCATTACTGAAGGCTGCTGTATGGTTTAACGAGGGATTAGCTAGAACTGCTAGTGGCATGCACAATGATGAGCACATCCATATATAAGACCTGTCTGTCATACTGATGCACAGTAACAGTTTCACTACCAGAAAGTACTATCCATGCATGTTGCTGCAATGCACAGTGATGTACACCGAGATACACTCTTTCTAAAGTTTAACTGCAGGCCAGGATAGACCTGATTTAACATGCTTCATGACAACTTAATTGGTAATGAAGCAAATTTTTGGGAGAAATTCAGCAAAGAGGCTGATAGGACTTAAAACACCAGTATAGAATAGGTAGACACTGAAGAAGAGACAAGTAATCTCAAAACGCGTCTGGCAGTCTGCGTTTTCTCCACTCGGTCCGGACCGGAAAATCTTCATACAGCTGTCTTCCCTACTTTCGTACTATGCCAGCAAATGATTAAGTCCCAAGTAACACGGGTGAGACATCAACCTTCCAGGACCTGTGAATAAGATCTGTTAAAAGCATAATCTTCCAGGACCTGTGGAAAGCATCACCTGACTTGGATGCGGTCACGTGACTACGTCAGCTGACCAAGTTACCTGATACCAGCACGGCAGCACAGGACAGTGGTTTTGCCACATGGATTCAGCGTTTAAGCTGAGGGACAAATGAATATCTGAGTACGATGGAGGCTTTTATGCCCTACTAAAATACAGACATCACAAATGTCAACACCAGCAAAGCAGTAAGAGCCTCAGAGAGGTTCCCATCTATTCAATATTATTATGAAATATAACATCTAGCCGCTGTACATATCAGGGACCCTGCTGATATACAGTTGTGGCCAAAAGTTTTGAGAATGACACAAATATTAGTTTTCACAAAGTTTGCTGCAAAACTGCTTTTAGATCTTTGTTTCAGTTGTTTCTGTGATGTACTGAAATATAATTACACGCACTTCATACGTTTCAAAGGCTTTTATCAACAATTACATGACATTTATGCAAAGAGTCAGTATTTGCAGTGTTGGCCCTTCTTTTTCAGGACCTCTGCAATTCGACTGGGCATGCTCTCAATCAACTTCTGGGCCAATTCTTGACTGATAGCAATCCATTCTTTCATAATCACTTCTTGGAGTTTGTCAGAATTAGTGGGTTTTTGTTTGTCCACCCGCCTCTTG
The DNA here is from genome assembly GCA_033119425.1 of Bufotes viridis. Classification (NCBI taxonomy): domain Eukaryota; kingdom Metazoa; phylum Chordata; class Amphibia; order Anura; family Bufonidae; genus Bufotes; species Bufotes viridis. The sequence continues at coordinate 276,874,589 of CM065589.1, read as the reverse complement.
AGGATTGACCACAAGTTCTCAATGGGATTAAGATCTTGGGAGTTTCCAGACCATGGACCCAAAATGTCAACGTTTTGGTCCCCAAGCCACTTAGTTATCACTTTTGCCTTATGGCACGGTGCTCCATCATGCTGGAAAATGCATTGTTCTTCACCAAACTGTTGTTGGATCGTTGGAAGAAGTTGCTGTTGGAGGGTGTTTTGGTACCATTCTTTATTCATGGCTGTGTTTTTGGGCAAAATTGTGAGTGAGCCCACTCCCTTGGATGAGAAACAACCCCACACATGAATGGTCTCAGGATGCTTTACTGTTGGCATGACACAGACAGGACTGATGGTAGCGCTCACCTTTTCTTCTCCGGACAAGCCTTTTTTCTGATGCCCCAAACAATCGGAAAGAGGCTTCATCAGAGAATATGACTTTGCCCCAGTCCTCAGCAGTCCATTCACCGTACTTTCTGCAGAAGATCAATCTGTCCCTGATGTTTGTTTTTTTTGAGAGAAGTTGCTTCTTTGCTGCTCTTCTTGACACCATGCCATCTTCCAAAAGTCTTCGCCTCACTGTGCGTGCAGATGCGCTCACACCTGCCTGCTGCCATTCCTGAGCAAGCTCTACACTGGTGGCACTCTGATCCCGCAGCTGAATCCTCTTTAGGAGACGATCCTGGCGCTTGCTGGACTTTCTTGGAGCCTTCTTAACAAGAATTAAACCTCTTTCCTTGAAGTTCTTGATGATCCTATAAATTGTTGATTGAGGTGCAATCTTAGTAGCCACAATATCCTTGCCTGTGAAGCCATTTTTATGCAACGCAATGATGGCTGCATGCGTTTCTTTGCAGGTCACCATGGATAACAATGGAAGAGCAATGATTTCAAGCATCACCCTCCTTTTAACATGTCAAGTCTGCCATTTTAACCCAATCAGCCTGACATAATGATCTCTAGCCTTGTGCTCGTCAACATTCTCACCTGAGTTAACAAGACGATTACTGAAATGATCTCAGCAGGTCCTTTAATGACAGCAATGAAATGCAGTAGAAAGTTTTTTTGGGGATTAAGTTAATTTGCATGGCAAAGAAGGACTATGCAATTCATCTGATTACTCTTCATAACATTCTGGAGTATATGCAAATTGCTATTATAAAAACCTAAGCAGCAACTTTTCCAAATTCCAATATTTATGTAATTCTCAAAACTTTTGGCCACGACTGTACACTCCGCTGAACCCTGCTTTTATATACCTTGCAGTATCTGAACTCTCCTACCAGCCCCCCAATACTATTTCTTTGTGAGTTACCCTCTTATCTACAGCACATGTGAGCTATTGTTCCATCTGCAGCAGTAGTGAACTATACATTAGTGGGACACCTCTTTGTTTGAATACAAGGACTGTGGGACATCTTCCCTTCCATTATCAACTGCTGATCAAGTGTATGAATTGATTTTTATCTATCCACAACCGCTTTTATTATATTGAATATGTATAATTTTGTACATTTTATTGTGACTTTATTTTCTTTTTTTCTTTTAGTAATGTACTAATAAATAGTTTACCTACCTATTCTATACTGGCATTTTAAATGCCTACCTATTCTATACTGGCGTTTTAAGTCCTACTATTTACGAATAGAGATGAGCGAACACTTGGATGTTCAGGTTCGAGAAGCTCGGCCGAACTTCCCGAAAATGTTCGGGTTCAGGATCCGAACTCGACCCGAACGTTATCCCGAACCCGAACCCTATTGAAGTCAATGGGGACCCGAACTTTTAGGCACTAAAAAGGCTGTAAAATAGTCCAGGAAAGGGCTAGAGGGCTGCAAAAGGCAGCAAAATGTAGGTAAATGCAATGCAAACAAATGTGGATAGGGAAATGAATTAAAATAAAATAAAATAAATAAAAATTAACCAATATCAATTGGAGAGAGGTCCCATAGCAGAGAATCATGCGTCATATCACCCACAACTGGAGAAGGCCACTTTCAGTTATTTCGGCCCCAGCACCCAGACAGAGGAGAGAGATCCCACAGCAAGGAATAAAGCGTCATATCACCCACCACTGGAGAAGGCCACTTTCAGTTATTTAGGCCCCAGCACTCAGACAGAGGAGAGAGGTCCCACAGCAAGGAATCATGCGTCATATCACCCACAACTGGAGAAGGCCACTTTCAGTTATTTCAGCCCCAGCACCCAGACAGAGGAGAGAGGTCCCACAGCAAGGAATAAGGCGTCATATCACCCACCACTGGAGAAGGCCACTTTCAGTAATTTAGGCCCCAGCACCCAGACAGAGGAGAGAGGTCCCACAGCAAGGAATAAGGCGTCATATCACCCACCACTGGAGATGGCCACTTTCAGTTATTTAGGCCCCGGCGCCCAGATTGAGGAGAAGTTCATTTAACTTTGGGTTGCACCGCAAGATCCTGATAAAGTTAAAAAAATGAGGATTCAATAAAGAAGTGCCCCGGAGTACAAGAATACATGGTTGAGGGGGAGGCAGTTATAAATGTCTATTCTGCACAAGGGAGGGACAGGTCCTGTGGGATCCATGCCTGGTTTATTTTTATGAACGTCAGCTTGTCCACGTTGGCTGTGGACAGGCGGCTGCGTTTGTCAGAAATAACGCCCCCTGCCGTGCTAAATACACGTTCAGACAAAACGTTGGCCGCCGGGCAGGCCAGCACCTCCAAGGCATAAAATTCTAACTCTGGCTACGTGGACAATTTGGAGACCCAGAAGTTATCAGTCAGTACGTGGAGGGGTGTGCAGACGTAATTGTTCAACCATGTTAGTGAAATGCTGCCTCCTGCTAACACGTTTCGTATCAGGTGGTGGTGCAGTTAGCTGTGGCGTGGAGACAAAACTTTTCCACATTTCTGCCATGCTAACCCTGCCCTCAGAGGAGCTGGCCGTGACACTGCTGCATTGGAGACCTGTTGCCCCTCCTCTGCCTTCGTCTTGGGCTTCCACCTGTTCCCCTGTGACATTTGGGAATGCTCTCAGGAGCGCGTCTACCAGCGTGCGCTTGTACTCGCGCATCTTCCTATCACGTTCCAGTGCAGCAAGTAAGGTGGGCACATTGTCTTTGTACCGGGGATCCAGCAGGGTGGCAACCCAGTTGTCCGCACACGTTAAAATGTGGGCAAATCTGCTGTCGTTGCGCAGGCACTGCAGCATGTAGTCGCTCATGTGTGCCAGGCCTCCAGATGTAAGGACAAGCTGTCCTCTGTGGGAGGCGTATCGTCATTGTCCTCTGTATCCCCCCAGCCACGCACCAGTGATGGGCCTGAGCTGTGTCGGGTGCCACCCCGCTGTGAACCTGCTTCATCATCATCCTCCTCCACCTCCTCCTCATCCTCCTCGTCCTCCAGTAGTGGGCCCTGGCTGGCCACATTTGAGCCACTTCTAACAGACTGGCCTGAAAGTGCTAAAAATGACCCCTCATCCTCCTCCTCCTCCTGGGCCACCTCCTCTTCCATCATCGCCCTAATAGTTTTCTCAAGGAGACATAGAAGTGGTATTGTAACGCTGATAACGGCGTCATCGCCACTGGCCATGTTGGTGGAGTACTCGAAACAGCGCAACAGGGCACACAGGTCTCGCATGGAGGCCCAATCATTGGTGGTGTAGTGGTGCTGTTCCGCAGTGCGACTGATGCGTGCGTGCTGCAGCTGAAACTCCATTATGGCCTGCTGCTGCTCGCACAGTCTCTCCAGCATGTGCAAGGTGGAGTTCCACCTAGTGGTCACGTCGCATATGAGGCGGTGAGCGGAAAGGCCGAAGTTCCACTGTAGCGCAGAAAGGCGAGCAGCGGCAGGATGTGAACGCCGGAAGCGCGCACAGACGGCCCGCACTTTATGCAGCAGCTCTGATATGTCGGGGTAGTTGTGAATGAACTTCTGCACCTCCAAATTCAGCACATGCGCCAGGCAAGGGATGTGCGTCAAACCGGCTAGTCCCAGAGCTGCGACGAGATTTCGCCCATTATCGCACACCACCAGGCCGGGCTTGAGGCCCACCTGCAGAAACCACTCGTTGGTCTGTTGTTCAATACCCCGCCACAACTCCTGCACGGTGTGGGGCCTGTCCCCCAAACATATGAGTTTCAGAATGGCCTGCTGACGTTTACCCCGGGCTGTGCTGAAGTTTGTGGTGAAGGTGTGTGGCTGACTGGATGAGCTGGTGGAAGCAGAGGAGGAGGAAGCCGAGTAGGAGGAGGAGGCTACAGGAGGCAAAGAATGATGCCCTGCTATCCTTAACGGCGAAAGGACGTGCGCAAAGGAACTCCCCGCCTGGGGCCCAGCCACCACTACATTTACCCAGTGCGCAGTACACACTTGATTTTATCGGATACTTGGTTGTGCATGGAAGGCACGGCTGTCTTGGAGAAGTAGTGGCGGCTGAAAACAACATACTGTGGGACAGCCATGGACATCAGCTGTTTGAAGCTGTCTGTGTCCACCAACCTGAATGACAGCATTTCAAAGGCCAGTAGTTTAGAAATGCTGGCATTCAGGCCCATTTACGCTTTCTCTCCAAGGTTTGTGAGATGGAGAGCTGAACGCTGCCGTGTGACATGGTGGAGATGCTTGGTGACGCAGGTGGTGGTGTCGGTGGCACATCCTCTGTTTGGTGGGCGGCAGGTGCCAACATTCCCCCCGAGGCGGAGGAAGAGGCTGAGGCAGCAGCAGAAGAGGGAGCAGGGGGAGCCAGAGTGAGTTCCTTGCTTTTAAGGTATTTACTCCACTGCAGTTCATGCTTTGCATGTAGATGCCTGGTCATGCAGGTTCTGCTAAGGTTCAGAACATTAATGCCTCGCTTCAGGCTCTGATGGCACAGCGTGCAAACCACTCGGGTCTTGTCGTCAGCACATTGTTTAAAGAAGTGCCATGCCAGGGAACTCCTTGAAGCTGCCTTTGGGGTGCTCGGTCCCTGGTGGTGGTGGCCAGTAGCAGGCGAACTCTCTTGGCGGCGGCTGTTCTGCTTTTGCCCCCCGCTCCCTCTTTTGCTACGCTGTTGGCTCGGTCTCACCACTGCCTCTTCCTCTGAACTATGAAAGTCAGTGGCACGACCTTCATTCCATGTGGGGTCTAGAACCTCATCGTCCCCTGCATCGTCTTCCACACAGTCTTCCTCCCTTACCTCCTGTTCGGTCTGCACACTGCAGAAAGACGCAGCAGTTGGCACCTGTGTTTCGTCATCATCAGAGACGTGCGGACTCCGATGAGGTGGTATTCCCATGTCCTCATCATCAGGAAACATCAGTGGTTGTGCATCAGTGCATTCTATGTCTTCCACCACTGGGGAAGGGCTAGGTGGATTCCCTTGGGAAACCCTGCCAGCAGAGTCTTCAAACAGCATAAGAGACTGCTGCATAACTTGAGGCTCAGACAGTTTCCCTGATATGCATGGGGGTGATGTGACAGACTGATGGGCTTGGTTTTCAGGCGCCACCTGTGCGCTTTCTGCAGAAGACTGGGTGTGAGATAATGTTGTGAACATGCTGGATCCACTGTCGGCCACCCAATTGACTAGCGCCTGTACCTGCTCAGGCCTTACCATCCTTAGAACGGCATTGGGCCCCACTAAATATCGCTGTAAATTCTGGCGGGTACTGGAACCTAAGGTAGTTGGTTCACTAGGACGTGTGGCTGTGGCAGAATGGCCACGTCCTCTCCCAGCACCAGAGGGTACACTAACACCACCACGACCGCGTCCCTTACTAGATGTTTTCCTCATTGTTACCGTTCACCAAGCAGCACAATAAGAAAAAAAATATTTGGCCCAATGTATTGATTTGAAATTCAGGCCTTTTTTTTACAGGCACCTAACACTATCTGCCTATTTATTTATGTACACTAATCCAGGCACAGCAGTAACCACTGATTTAGGGGAATATCTCTTTTAGGGCTAGTATTTAGGCCCTGGATGAAAGTTATCCTTTTATGGACAGATTTACACTTGGAGATGCACAGTAGCGTGAGAAAAAATATGTAGGATTATGCCTTCAGCAATTGTATTTTAACACTTTGTGTAATATACCCTTTAACGGACAGAAATACAATGGGAGATGCACGGTAGCGTGTGAAGTTAATGAGGATGACCCTCTCAGCACTTGTATATACACCTTGAGTGTAATATACCCTTTTACGGACAGATTAACACTTGGCCTGCAACTGCTGGAACACCAGATTCAGGGTATTGCTATATTGGCAATTGAATTTGACCCCAGAACAAAATATATGTTTTGGCGGACACTATTATACTTTGCCAGCCACAGCTGTGACACCAGATTCAGGGTATTGCTATTTTGGCAATTGAATTTCATGCCAGAACAAAATATAGGTTTTGGTGGACACTATTTTATTTTGCCAGCCACTACTGGAACACCAGATTCAGGGTATTGCTATTTTGGCAATTGAATTTCACCCCAGAACAAAATATACCCTTTTACGGACAGATTAACACTTAGCCAGCAACTGCTGGAACACCAGATTCAGGGTATTGCTATTTTGGCAATTGAATTTCACCCCAGAACAAAATATATGTTTTGGCGGACACTATTATACTTTTCCAGCCACAGCTGTGACACCAGATTTATGGTATTGCTATTTTGGCAATTGAATTTTACCCCAGAACAAAATATATGTTTTGGGGGACACTATTATACTTTGCCAGACACTACTGGAACACCAGATTCAGGGTATTGCTATTTTGGCAATTGAATTTCACCCGAGAACAAAATATACCCTGTTACGGACAGATTTAAACTAGGCCTACAACTGCTGGAACACAAAATTCAGGGTATTGCCATTTTGGCAATTGAATTTCACGCCAGAACAAAATATATGTTTTGGCGGACACTATTATACTTTGCCAGCCACTACTGGAACACCAGATTCAGGGTATTGCTATTTTGGCAATGAAATTTCACCCCAGAACAAAATATATGTTTTGGCGGACACTATTATACTTTGCCAGACACTACTGGAACACCAGATTCAGGGTATTGCTATTTTGGCAATTGAATTTCACCCCAGAACAATATATACCCTTTTACGGACAGATTAACACTTGGCCTGCAACAGCTGGGACACCAGATTCAGGGTATTGCTATTTTGGCAATTGAATTTCACCCCAGAACAAAAAATATGTTTTGGCGGACACTATTATACTTTGCCAGCCACAGCTGTGACACCAGATTTATGGTATTGCTATTTTGGCAATTAAATTTCACCCCAGAACAAAATATATGTTTTGGCGGACATTATTATACTTTGCCAGCCACTGTTGGGACACGAGATTCAGGGTATTGCTATTTTGGCAATTGAATTTCACCCCAGAACAAAATATATGTTTTGGCGGACATTATTATACTTTGCCAGCCACTGTTGGGACACCAGATTTATGTTATTGCTATTTTGCCAATTGAATTTCACCCCAGAACAAAATATATGTTTTGGCGGACACTATTATACTTTGCCAGCCACTACTGGAACACCAGATTCAGGGTATTGCTATTTTGGCAATTGAATTTCACCCCAGAACAAAATATACCCTTTTACGGACAGATTAACACTTGGCCTGCAACAGCTGGGACACCAGATTCAGGGGATTGCTATTTTGGCAATTGAATTTCACCCCAGAACAAAATATACCCTGTTACGGACAGATTTAAACTAGGCCTGCAACTGCTGAAACACCAGATTCAGGGTATTGCTATTTTGGCAATTGAATTTCACCCCAGAACAAAATATATGTTTTGGCAGACACTATTATACTTTGCCAGCCAGTGCTGGGACACCAGATTCAGGGTATTGCTATTTTGGCAATTGAATTTCACCCCAGAACAAAATATATGTTTTGGCAGACACTATTATACTTTGCCAGCCAGTGCTGGGACACCAGATTCAGGGTATTGCTATTTTGGCTATTGAATTTCACCACAGAAAATTATCTATCCTTTGCCAGACAGCAGACAGTATAACACTTGGCTAGCCAAAGCTGGAACACCAGATTTAGTGGATTGGTGTTTTGGCAATTGTATTTAACCCCTTAATAAAATATATAAATTGCTATCCTGAGTTTCTAGGGGTGACAATAAGCACAGCCAAGCCCCTGATGTAGGATATAGCAAAAAAAAAAAAAAAAAACTAGTATTGATGGATTGATGGACTTGGTGGCAGCTTATTCTGGTGCACCACAAGTCCCAAAATGGCCGCCAATCACCCCAGAAAAAAGTGACAGAAAAACGCTCTGTGCAGCCTAAAAACCAGTGAGCAATTAACTAGCAGAAGTTGAATAATTCACAGCTGTAGATCGATCAGTTCATTAGGTGCTGTTGCTGACTTTTCCCTGCCTAATCTCGCCCTCACAGAAGCTGCGTCCTCTCTCTACACTAATCAGAGCAGTGTGACGTGCGGCGCTACGTGACTCCAGCTTAAATAGAGGCTGGGTCACATGCTGCACTTGGCCAATCACAGCCATGCCATTAGTAGGCATGGCTGTGATGGCTTCTTAGGGCAAGAAGTAAAATGCTAGCTGATTGGCTGCTGTGCAACCCTTCAGAAAGCGGGAAGAAATCGCCGAACAACGGACCCGAACCCGAACTTTTTTGAAAATGTTCGGGCCTGGGTCCGTGTCCCGAACACCCCAAAATTCGGTACGGACCCGAACTATGCTCAAACTGTTCGCTCAACACTAGTTACGAAAGGTGGTGTGCCTGCATATTTGTGTTTATCTATTTTACTTTTTATACTGGGTGAGTGACCCAGTTAGCAGTGAACCCACCGTTATCCATTCTTCTAGTTGTTGAGCCCCCCAAACTTTGTCTTCTTCATTTACTAAATTATGCCATCATAAAATAGATATATGGTGAATCCTAATTATTAAATATTTTGTAAAGTATCACTATCTTTCTTAAAAGCACAGAAATTCAAATGTAGAAAATTTTAATTTTTTTCCAATTTTCTGTAAATTTTGAATTGTTTTGTAAATAAAGGAAAAACATAATGACCCAAATTTACTGCTAACATGAAGTACAATGTGTGACGAGAAAACAGTTTCAGAGTCGGTTAGATGAGTAAAAGCATTCCAAAGTTATTAGCACGTAAAGTTACACGTCAGATTTGCAAAAAAAAAAAGCCTAATCAGGAAGGTGAAAACTGTCTCGGTCTTGAAGGGGTTAAATATATGTACCATTATGGCACAACTCCATAAGTAGTCTTCAGTTTGTGGCACGGTAGTCTCTATGATGTCATAAACTGGGATCTGGAGATTGATTCCAGATGCAGTATCACCACACTAGTTAACTTTGTGCAATGAGATAAGACAACAAGCTTGTAACTGCACATGGGAGAGTCAATATCCGCCCTGGATAAGCACACTTTCCATGCATTTAGTGGAATATTTCCTGACCTGGAAATTACTAATAATACAAAGAAAGGAAAGGTATAAACAGTGCATGGCTTTAGAGATGTATTACCTTTCTCAGCTTGGCTTTCAAGAAAATCAATGTTTACTATGACATATCGAGTGTTACTGGCAATATAAATGCAACAGCATGTTGAATATTTCATACTAATAAGAGCAGGGTGGCCTAGAGATTGCTTGATAACCAAACCTCTTTGGCTGCAGTGCATGAAACCTAAGAGAGTGGAAAAACACACTGAGAATATATCACTGACTCATTTATTTTCTCTGCTCATTGGAGTTCATGGCCATTAACTGCAACTCATACTTTTTTTAATTCTGTTCTCACACTTTACAGATACATTGTATGTAAGTATGTTGAACGATGGAGGCAGAAAAGAATGGCCCTTAAGATAGATACATTATAAAGCACAATTCACAATCCAAAATAAACTTAGAGCACCTCTCAATAATCGAGACCAGAGGTGATTCGCACTCTAGGAGAAGAATCCAAATCCAAATGTGCACGGCGGCACCAGGAAATAAAATGAAACCATTGGTCCTACCGCACCATGTAGTTCCCTCCTGCGGGTGTCATATAGCCTCTCTGGATATGCAAAGAGGCTCCAATATATTTCTCCAGGCATCAGGTGTAGGGGATCAGATGTAGCAGGCTAACTTGCCATAATCAGGCCCTGCCTATGCCCTACAACAGGGCTCGACAAATCCCAGGCGCCAGGTCACCATGGCGACCAGGAATTTGGTCCTGGCCGTTGTCAACCTGTTTTCAGCCCGTTTTCTAAGAGGTGCCCAGGTGCAGGGCCGGCCCGTCCTATAGGCGGACTAGGAGCGCCGGCCCCCTTCATGCTGCAGCCGCCCAAGCGCTCTATATAGAGCCTCAGGCGGCTGAGCATTGCTCAGGCTGGCGCGTCCATGAGGGCGCACCGCCCGGGCGCAGCATAAAGAGAGGGACTGACAGGAGGGAAGCACTCAGTGCTCCCTCCTGTCAATCCCTCATTGTAGCGTGGTGAGCCCTGTATGGTCTGTGGGTACAGGGAGCATCTGTCTCCTGTACCCAGCCGGACTGACAGGAAGTGCACACACAGTGTGCACTTCCTGTCAGTCTGCCTGGGTACAGGAAACTAAAGCTCCTGTACCCGCGGATCATACAGAGCTCGGCCACGCCACAATAGAGGTAGCGGAGGGAGGGGGTAGAAAGAGACTGACAAGGGGGGAAAGAGAATGACAAAGGAGGGGGGGGAGAGAATGTCAAGGGGGGAAAGAGAATGACAAAGGAGGAGGGGAGAATGAATGACAAGGGGAGAAAGTGAATGACAAGGGGGGGGGGGAGTTGTGAATGACAAGAGGGGGAAAGGGAATGGTAAGAGGGGGAAAGGGAATAGAATGAGGGGAAAGGAGAATGACAAGGGGGGAAAGTGAATGACAAGAGGGGGAATGACAAGAGGGGGAAAGAGAATCACAACAGGGGGAAACAGAATGACAACGGGGGGGAGACAAGAGGGGGAAAGAGAATGACAAGGGGGGGAAAGAATCACAAGAGAGGGAAAGAGAATGACAAGAGGGGAGGGGGAATGACAAGAGGGGGAAAGTGGATGACAAGAGGGGGGAAGAGAATGACAAGAGGGGAAAAGAGCTGGGGGTTGTAGTGATTCGGGGACTGCAGAGGCTGAGTCCCAGTTGGGGTTGTAGTGATGTGGGGACTGCAGAGGCTGAGCCCTAGCTGGGGGTTGTAGTGATACAGAGACTGCAGAGGCTGAGCCCCAGGTGGGAGTTGTACTGATGTCGGGACAGCAGAGGCTGAGCGCCAGCTGGGGGTTGTAGTGCTCAGTAAAGTGTCATGGTGCCTGCTGGGTTTATGCCCTCTGGGCCGCTCTGCCCTCTCCTCCGGACCCCTCTGCCCTCCCCTCCGGACCCCTATGCCCTCTCCTCCGGATCCCTCTGCCCTCTCCTCCGTACCCCGGGCTGACAACGGCCAGGACCAAATTCCTGGTCGCCATGGTGACCTGGCGCCTGGGATTTGTCAAGCCCTGTTGTAGGGCAAAGGCAGGGCCTGATTATGGCAAGTTAGCCTGCTACATCTGATCCCCTACACCTGATGCCTGGAGAAATATATTGGAGCCTCCTTGCATATCCAGAGAGGCTATATGACACCCACAGGAAGGAACTACATGGTGCGGTAGGACCAATGGTTTCATTTTAGTTCCTGGTGCCGCCATGCACATTTGGATTTGGATTCCTCTCCTAGAGTGCGAATCACCTCTGGTCTCGATTATTGAGAGGTGCTCTAAGTTTATTTTGGATTGTAATTTGTGCTTTATAATGTATCTATCTTAAGGGCCTTATTTTATCTGGAGTAATAAAAGTTATGTTTTATATATTCAGCCATTGACAAATATTTGGACCATCCCTCTGTTTCTTTAGTTATATATTTTGATGATCAACCAGTGTATCCTTTACAAGTACTTGTAAATTAGGGCAGAAAAGAATGCAAAAACATATCTCTAACTAAAGTTCTATTAGCTGATCAATAATCAAACATTATGGGGGTCATTTATGATGCAGAAATATGCCTATATTAGGCTTATTTATGGTGCAGATTGCCAGAAATCTGCCACAATGTGCAACTTTTCTCCTCTCACACCAGGTCTTAAAAAGTGGGAGTGGTGTGGGCAGGGATCATTCATAATTTTCTACGCCCGTTTAGGTATAGAAAATAGTCTAAATGTAAGCCAGCAAAGAAGCTGGCTTACGTTTAGACTGGCAGAGGTTCCGCCGGCGCCCCTTGATAACTTCGGCCTAGCCATCACCAGCCATAGGGGTTATTAAGACTGCCGTCTAAAATGCCAGTCTTAATAAATGACCCCCTTTGTATTTAAAAGGAGCAATTCATACAATAATATGTAAATTGCTGTAGTGAAATATATTCTACAAAACCTAGATTTACTATTAGTTAAACAGGATAACGTATTGACATTCAACTTTTTGCTCATTTTTTGGAGTGTCTCTCAGGGTTGCTCCTGATATTCTCCAGTATCCTCAGTAGAATACAGTCTCTGAACAGAGGGCTCTTCTGCCCTTTTGATATGATGAGGAACATAAAGCTTATAGCTCCCACGAGTATGCAGAGAAGTCTGTAGCTACAATGTAGGTGCGTTACCTCTCTCCGATAAATGCACAACAATCCTCCTTGTATGGCCACTGAACTTTCTGCTGCATTCGGTGACTCTTTCCTTCAAGGACTGACACATAAGTTCCTTGTTAAGCTATGGCCTTTGCTGCACACACATCCACAGCTCACATTACACTGAGTTACTTTCTCCTAGAGAGAAAGTGGTGGTACCGCCCTGCCTAGCAACAATAGCTAGGAACCTCCTGTTCTCTCCATATGCAGCCTGTGAGTGCACCGAATACAAGTACACTTGCAATGAGGACATAAAGAAAGCAGTCCCTGGCAAACTCTTCCCACGTAGATGGGTTATCTGGAAGACAAAGAATGCATGCATGTATATACCGCACCACATTTTCATTTTTGTATTGTGCTTTCTTTCTCTGGCAAAAGACCATTGTTAGGCACATATGGAGCAGTTATACAATACTAGCAGCGGTGACAAAGGGCGTAGGTGTCTGACATGTGGGTACCTGGGGGTGCTGGTCTTTTACAGTGGGAGAAAGTTCCTTATTAATGTAAGTAAAGATGACAACTATACCAGTCTATTATGTTTCTGGAGCAGTAGGTGTAAAAATCATATGGAACTCTAGGGTATGAGTGCATTTCCTGGGAATTGTGCTTGAGTGTTACTCACACAGGGTAAAACAGTAATGGAGTCTCCCAGCGACAGTCCCTAGGGCAAGGCCAGGAGAAGCCACTATACAAATAAACAGTGACAAGTCTCTTATGCTGGCTCTATAGCTCTAAATTTTATTTTTAAAAGGGAATGCGTCATCAGAAAATGACCTGCCAGATCTATTACTACTGGATGCTGTCAGAATCGCGTCTAGCCCCGTTAACTTTAATGGGGAATGGCGGAAATCTGGTTTCAACCTGGCAAATATGCTTAGGTAGTGTCCAGCAGTGCCGGATCTGACATTTTCAGCAGGCTACTAAGTCTAATAATAGGTGACACTTCTTGGTCTGTACAGATCACTTTACTGCAGTTACCTTCTTATCTGCCATTCTAATCCTGCCTGTAATGGCATCACCTCTGTGTTTAGATAAGACAGGATCCACCATTCATAAAAGGTGATTGTCAAAGCTGATATACTCTTTCCTTGTACAATGAACTCTGCACAGTTTACAGAGCATACCTACAAAAGTCTCCCATAGAAGTCAATGAGGCCCCCTTCTGTCCATTGTGTCTAAGGTCCAGGTGGCTCCCTTAAAATTATTTTCTAAAAGTGGCTCTGTCACCCGGATCTACCCAGATCAATTTTAAAAGTTAATTTTTCTTTGCAACATACCACCGACAGACATAAGACAGGTTTCTTTTTAATCTGCGTCATTAGCCAGACCAGGCTATATGCTGATCAGGGTGACAGAGCCACTACAAACTTATGCAAAGTGTTATAGTGACATATATTCTATAAAGCATAAAAGACAAAGGTCTAGATTTACTGTACTTCAGAAATCTACATGCCATTGACACTAAGAAACTTACAGACTCTCTACAGTCATTACTGTCCCCAATCTCCTCCCTCTTTTGTCCAGAACTGGCTGCAAAACACTATGACACCCTGAAAAGCAGCCTGGATGAAGTAGCGCCTCCAAACAGAGACAAAAGCTACCCTGGTTAAACACCTTAAACTTGCTTCCTCCAGAAGTGCTGAACGCCTAGGTGGAGAAAAACTCTCGCACCACAAGATTTCTTCCTTCATAAATTTATGTTGGCAACTTATAACTCTGTAGCAATATTAAATTATCCAGCTCACCTTTGTACGCATGCGAAATAACATTATCCCATAAGGGTCAGTGCACGGACTGATGAGATGAGATCCCAAACATATCCAAGAGTCATGATTAAGAGCAGGTGTGCTCGAAACGCGTAGACAATCCTCTGCAGACCCACGTTAGGAGGTTTGGATTTTCTTGTTGCACAAATGAATTTTTTGTACCGTACTCAATAAAAGAACCAAGGAAAAATCTTTTTAACTGAAAAGTACTGGACGCATTTATTGTCTTGAACTTATAACTCTGCCCTTCATCCCACCAAACAGACCTACTTTACCACTCTGATCTCCTTACTATCCAATAACCTGAAAGAACTCTTTGGCACTTTGGAACTCTAAAGTCCTCATTCTCACTCACAAAGTTCTTCACAGTGCTGCACCTCCCTACATCTCTTCTCTCATTTCTGTCTACCATCCTACCCATGCTCTCTGTTCAGCTAATGACTTACCACTAGTGATGAGCGGGAGATGCCATATTCGATTTCGCAAAATTTCCGAATATTCGATTGAATATTCGTCATATATTCGTCGAAATCGAGTATTCATCATTATTCTATATATTGCGAATGCTACGCAAATTAATATTCGCATTGCGAATTAAACTTAGAGCTGAGTTCCTAATGGTTGTAACTTGTCTTGCTAGAATTGACGAAGATAACGAATATCACGAATATAGCACTATATTCTCAATCTTCATTATATTCTAGCAACAACCATTAGGAACTCAGCTCTAAGTTTCATTCGTGAAGCGAACATATAATCGCATTGCGAATTGATCTTAGAGCTAAGTTCCTAATGGTTGTATTGCTAGAATATAACAAAGATGACGAATATCACGGATTCACGAATATAGCACTATATTCCCAATCTTTGTTATATTCTAGCACAGTGATGGGCAACGTGCGGCTCTCCAGCTGTTGCTAAACTACAACTCCCACCATGCCCTGCAGTAGGCTGATAGCTATAGACAGGCTTTGCATGCTGGGAGTTGTAGTTCTGCAACAGCTGGAGAGCCGCACGTTGCCCATCACTGTTCTAGCAACACAACCATTAGGAACTCAGCTCTAAGTTTCATTTGCGAAGCGAACATATAAATGCATTGCGAATTGATCTTAGAGCTAAGTTCCTAATGGCTATATTGCTAGAATATAACGAAGATGACGAATATCAAGAATTCACGAATATAGCACTATATTCTCAATCTTCGTTATATTCTATCAACACAACCATTAGGAACCCAGCTCTAAGACTTAAGTTTCATTAGCAAAGCGAACATATAATCGCATTGCGAATTGATCTTAGAGCTAAGTTCCTAATGGTTGGCTTGCTAGAATATAAAGATTGAGAATATAGCGCTATATTCCTGAATTCGTGATATTCGTTATATTCTAGCAATACAACGATTAGGAACCCAGCTCCAAGCTGAATTTGCAATGCGAGTATTTCAGGTTATATTAATCGCATTGCGATTACAACTTAGTTAAATTTGTGAGATCGTGATTCTCACATCCGACAGTACATTTTAGCATGGAGGCGTTCCCATGCACGCGGCAGAAGCGGCAACGGGCATTGACTGGAGCGGGCAGGGAGCCAGGAATCCTCCGGACAGGTAAGAACAGCTTTTGGGAAGTGGGAAGACAAGTTAGACAACCAGAGAGCAACAAGGATTAACAACTTTAAATAAAAAAAACGAATATTCAAAATAGCAAATATATAGCACTATATTCGCAATATTCGTGAATTTGCGAAGTGCCGATATTCAAAAAACCTTAGATTAAAGGGTAAAAATTGCCACTAACATCCACCATAATTCGAAACTCTCACTCCCGTATCCATAACTTCTCATGAGCTTCACTAGTTCTCTGAAATGCTCTGCCCCAAGCAATTAGGTTAATTCATAACATCCACAGTTTTAGGCACCCCTTAAAAACATATCTTTTTTGGGTAGTCTATCACATCCCCTGATCTAACTGTTCTCCATTCATCACTCCCTCTTCAGAATAATTCTTCTGAAGCTGATCATCAATATCCAACACATCCTATACCCTCAGAAGCATTATATATAAGATATTGGTTGGTGTCTGGCTCATGCAGCCTTATATACACTTCCCTATTGTGTTAAGATTGCCGGACCATTGTACAAAACAAGCACTTTTACTTTTTGTCTTATTCCTGTCTTAACATTCCTCTTGTTTTAATTGTTGACCTGTTTGTTGCTATATTATTTATATTTGTACTTGAACCCCCTGATTGTAATGCACTGCAGAATATGTTGGAGCTATATAAATAAAGATTATTATTGCTGTTATTAAACTTTTAGTTAAAATATGCAACTTTTTGCTCTCATGCTCAGGTGATGAGTCTGATGAGGCCTGCTGTCCTCACACTTCCCCACCTCTGGACATTGACAGACAGGTTTCTTTCCTATGCTCAGCAGGAAAGAAATCTATTAATCATAGTCCATAGGCGGGGAAGGGAGGAACAGCTAGCATAATCATATATATGTTCCGGAATACAGACTCTGAACAGAGGGCTCTTCTGATTCACACTGACCAGACTTTCCGGGCAGCTGTGACTCTACTTCAGAAACTGATTCTGGGTAGCTCGGTTCCTTTTGACTTGTGGGGTGTTTCTTCAGGCTGATGTTGGGCTGGAGCATTCCCGGTTGGGACAAGAAAGTTTATCAGAGGTCTCAGAAACCTACGTATCTCCAGCCGCTATGACAACTGGACAGTTGAAGATGACGCTGATTCCCCAGGCTGCTGGAGCTTCTTTTGGAAAACTTTCTTTCAGGCACAGTTTTAGAGGTGCACTACTTGTGATGTTCTGTTGTCTTTGGTATAGGATGTGGGATAGCTGTAATGGTGTATGGCTCTCTTTTTCATTTTCTATCCAGTTTACTGGTGCAGCGATTGTTCTTTAGCCATATATGCTGATCAATTTTAAAGGGTACAATTTTAACTGATTGGTTATATTCTTGCTACTGTTTCTGGCCTGCATTCGCCAGGCAGATTTATGAGCGTCTGCAACGCATTTCTGATGTTCACTCACCCAATTTGTCTGGATTGATGGCATCAGGGACTGATACATACAAAGTGAGGTCTGCTGGTAGCTTGCTTAAGCGACCAAGCACAGGTATGTACCCGGTAGAATAGTGCATGGTTTTGTTGTAGCGGTACAACAACTCAGGTAGTAGAGTTGTCCAATCAGTTTTCTTAACAGGTGGTATAGCTCTTAGTATCTCAATGAGGGGTTGGTTCACATTTTCACAGATACCTTTGCTTTGAGGATAGTAAGCTGTTGTTCTGAGCTTTTGACAACTGTGAATTGAGCACAGTTCTTGGGACAGTTGGGACTGTTCCAGATCCCTGGTTTGTAAGGATCTTCTCAGGACATCCAGCATGACATTTTTCCATAAGACAGCTGTAGTATCCTTGACTGTTAGATCTTTTACTGGCACAGCTACCACAAATTTGGTGTAATGGTTTATCATTGTCACGGCATAGGTAAATTCTGATCAACTAGGCTTTAACCAATGTATTACAATTACAATCTGTCATGGTACATCTCAAGAACTATTCTGGTGTCTTGGCATGGTTTTTACCGTTACCATAACTTAACTAGCTCTGGGTCTTCATTTCCTCTGCAGATTCTCAGTGGCATTCTCCTGACGGTAAATGAGTCTTGTAAATCTGCTAACACCCAAGTCTCATCTTGGAGTTTGATCGACCTTTGTTTCTCTAAGGGTGACTCTGGATTTGTCTGCTGTCGGGAGCTGAGTGTTTCTTTGTCTTTGATGGTAATGGTATTCTGCCGGGCAAATCGATTGTAGAAGACTATCATCTCTACCTCTTCCCAGATATCATAATTTTGGGTAAGATCTTCTTCAGTGGACAGACAGGATAAGGCATGTTGTCTTCTCATTGGACAGGCTTGTTCTGTACTTGACCACAAGTCATACCTTGCAAGATGTGAGGCTCACCTCTGTTTCAGGGCTGTACTCAGATGCACCACAGAATTGTTGTCGATGTAGGACACAAATGGTTTTGCTTCAAGGTAGTCTTTGAACTTCTCAGTGACAGCCCACAAAAATGCAGGGAATTCCAGCTTAAAGGAATTGTAGTACTGGTTGTTTCTTTCAGCTCCTCTGAGAGCTCAGCTGGCAAAGGCTATCACCCCTTCCTTTTCACTTTACATCAGAGACAAGACCCCCCCTTCTTACATGCATCAGTGTAGAGGCAGAAGGGTTAATTGTAGTCCGGGTAGTCTAAGATGGGTGGTTCTGCTAACTTTTACTTCAGGAATCGGAAGCCAATTTTCTGGTCCTCGTTCTACTCTATGGATATTCAGGCCTTTTTATATTTTTTGGGATGTCTTCTCAGGGGTTCTTACAGTGGTTCAGCATTCTGGGTGAAATGAGGGATAAAGCATCTGTTGTGGCCTGTAAAACCCAAGAACCTTCTCACCTATTTTATTGTAGTAGAGGTAGGGCAGTTACGAACCACATCTTCTCTGGATCAAGTTTCACATTAGAAGGCTTGACAATGAGACCATGCTTGATGAGGTCTTGGAAGACTATGGCCAGATGTTATAGATGGTCTTCATATGACTTGGAGTATATGATGAAATATTCCAAGATTCAAACAGCGTTCCATTAGTCCTTGTAAGGTTTCTGGTGCATTACAAAGTCCAAAGGGCATGTAGTTGACTTCAAACAGGCCCATGGGAGTGGCGAATGGTATTTTCTTATGGTCGTCTGGAGCCTTAGGTACTTGAGACTATGTGCTTGTTAAGTCCAATCTGGAGAAGTAGGCTGCAGATCCTAATGCTGTTAAGGACTCTTCTATGTGTGCCAAAGGTTAGGCATCTTTGTGAATTATGTTGTTGATTTTTCTGTAATCCGTGCAGAACCAAATGTTGCTTCTTTCTTCTTGACAAGGACTAAAGTTGCAGTCCACAGACTGTGGCTGTCTCAGATGACCTTGGCATGTTTCATCTCTGGGATCATCTTTTTGACAGGTTGATACAGGCTGGTGGACAATGTTTCTCTTTAATAAGAGCCAGTTGGAATGGTGTGATGGATCATGCTGGCTTCTCCAAAATCCAAAGGATGTTTGCCAAAAGCTTTTTTTGACTCCCTCTGTGCTGCCAGAGGATGCGGCAAATTTATATTGAGGTACAGGCATCTCATGAATTTGTTGCATCCCCTGGCAAGCCTTGCAACACACTTCGACACACTTAAATCTATGGCAGACTTCTAGTTTCCCTAGGCTTCAATTTTTTTTTGACGCCAGAAAACTGGTGTGAATAACGAATGAGGTGTATGCCCTTCTGACCGCCCCCTCTCCGCCCATGCAACGTCTCCTATTCATGCTACTACTGAGGGCCAGAAAGTTGCAAATACTAGCAACTTTTCCAAACCAGAATTTTGGCATAAAAGCTTTAGTAAATGCCCACTTGGTGATTTTCTTTTACAACATTGAATACTCCTTCAATGGTTGCATCTCCAACATGGATTTCTGCCCACCATAGTATTGTTGGAGTATTATCTTGGGCGGTCTGCTCCTAAGAAGACTGCTGGGCAGAAGCTGCTGACATGCTCACAATGTCTTGGAAGGTGATTAGGAGCAATTGGGCAAAAGGGAAGGGCCTTGTTAATGTCATCCTGTTATACCTTAGGTTGAGAAAGTGAATGGCTATCTTGCCATGGGAGACAGTCTCTAAGCTTCTTGCAGCCAGTACCAAAAGATTACTACACCTGTACAAAGCGGGCTCAATACGCCATGAAAACAGGGTGCTGTATTTTTAAAGCAAAAACCTCCAAAAAGTATAACACTTAACAGTGAGCTGAAAGATAAAAAAAATCAATCATTTTTATTATAGCATAATAAAACTCTCAAAATACAATTAAAATAGGACCCATACCCACAGAAATACAGGACACCATATTACAGTATCTTTACATAAAGGATAATGAAAGGCAATGATCACACACAGACACCTATTATAAATATTAGGACACCATATGCACATAGACCAAGACAATACACTAAGACAATAGACCAAGACAATGGCTCCTGAGACCCCAACGTCATTTTGCAGTCGGGGGATATATCTGTATAGAAAGGATGCTTTACCGGGTGGATGGGTTCTTTCAGGATGTGGTAGTGCAGCGACCAGGCCACAGTGGCGCTTGTGAGTGTGGTGGCCTGATGGGTGTTGTAGTTGGTACTCATGGTTTTGAAGCTTCCTGGGTCGGATGGCTGTTGAGGTGCCCTTGGTGTTGATGTTTAAGGTACTAGAAGCAGGGTCCCTGTCTGTTGTGATGCCTGCACCCTTGGGTGCAAAGAGTTGAAGGATGATGAACAGTTTGGTTTTGGTAACATATCCACAGTACTTTACTGATACCAGTCCACAGGTGGTCCACACAAGCACTGTTCACATAATATGCAGACTTTACAGTTACTTCGGTAGTTCCCAAAGGTTGTATATGGAGACTAGATTTTGACCTTTTGCACTGTTCTACTGCCTCATAGGCTTCAGGCATAGACTCTACACTGATAGGGACCCCAGAACAGCCACAAATGTCAAATATAAGACCAAGGCTTTTACTAGGATAAAAATTATATAGCATCAAATCAACCCATGTACCAATAAATTATCCATAATAGTAAAAAAAATCTAACATAACCACTACTGGCTTCTATGATAAAAACCACAGCCACACCAGTATTATCGTTGATACATTATTCAACATTTGGCAATACTTCCTTACACCTGCAAATACCCTGTATCATTACATAATAACACTAAAATATGCTTCCTAAACAATATAATGGCTAAAATACACAGGGGATTAAGAAAGGCAATACTGCATACATCAGTAAAACTGGAAGATTACATACCCATGATTGTGAAAGATGGCTGACTAGTCTCCACCCCCGACACACATTTCGGCCTACAAGCCTTCATCTGGTGACCTGTAACTCCGAGGCTGAGTGAAGGGGAGCTAGGGATTTGGAGATGTGTATCAAACATAGCTCCAATCCTTATACAACACTGTATATACTGTATATTATAAAAAATAATCAGCACAAAATATAGGTCCTTTAAAATGGAGCTCTAAGTTGATGGATAGTGATGGCTTTGCGGTTCGCCCGGCGGTCGTTTCGCGGCGAACTTTGCTCGTTCGCGATAAGCCGACCATGCGAACATATGGTGATGTCCGCCGAACTTTAACCCATGACACATCCATCAGGTGGGACAGGACAGCCAATGGTGACGTTTCAACACACCCCCACCCTATAACAGAACCCGATCTGGCAGCCATTTTACATTCTGTGTTTTGCCAGTTAAAGGAGAGGTTGCTTTGTGGAGCAGGGACAGACTGTTAGGGACACCAAATGCTAGCTAATAGGGCCACAAAAGTCCTTTTAAGGACTGGTATAGGTGTGCTATCGATAGGTGTGATATACTGAGGGGTGTGATATACTTATAATATACTTTCTAACATAGAAAGTGTATTATAGTGTATTTGTATTGTGCAGCAGTTGTGTGCGGTTCTGCTGCGATACTGCAGATATATAGAGGGACAAACGCTATTGGAATAACTAATTGCAACTGGTGTGATATACCTGTTGCCCCCCAAAAAACTGACTGAGGGGTGTGATATAGCTATAATATACTTTCTAACATAGCAAGTATATAGTGCAGTTGTATTGTGCAGCAGTTGTGTGCGGTTCTGCTGCGATACCGCAGGTATATAGAGGACTCCTCCTGAAGAGGCTAGACGCCGAAACGCGCGTCGAGGAGAGGATCAGCTGGCATTTTCCCTGACAACATCTAGGTAATGGTTTTTCCAGTATACTATCCATTAATTTAATAACCTGCTTATATGTATAGGCTATAGCATTCAGTACATAGGTAGTATTTGGCCTTAGTAGGAGCTGTGAGCCCCAGTTTACTTCCCATGGTTTGGGATTTTGAACGGACCAAATTGCACATTGCACTTTAGCTTGCTAGTTAGAGGCTTTATCTACCCACTGAGAATAATGTTGTCTTTTGATAGACAGATATACTGTTTTTGAAGATATATCGATGTTACTTGTAGAGTTATGAATAATTTGTGACATAATTGGTCAGGTTAGGTGTTGCTGATCCATGTCTTTTCCCCTGATTATATTGCAATTTTAGAGTTTTATTGATACTATGATTGTTTGTAATAAGCTGATAATAAAAATTCATATTGATTATATTGTGGTTGTAAATGCTCAATTTTTGGATGAGATAGTATATATATCTGAGTATTCCACATAGGGAGATTTCAAGCTCATTTTTAAGTGACCGATTTGTTTGTTGATTAAAATACTGATTAAGAGGATTGATATACCTGCTTCCACCAAATATAGATTGAGGCCTGCGATACACCTGCTTCTAAAAAATACTGATTAAGGGGATTGATATACCTGCTTCTACCAAATATTGATTGAGGTCTGTGGTACACCTGCTTCCACAAAATACTTATTAAGAGGTTTGATATACCTGCTTCCACCAAATACTGATTGAGGCCTGCGATACACCTGCTTCCACAAAATAGTGATTATAGGGATTGATATACCTTTTTCCACCAAATATTGCTTGAGGCCTGTGATATACCTGCTTCCACAAAATACTGATTAAGGGGTTTGATATACCTGCTTCCACAAAATACAGATTGAGCACTGCGATATACCTGCTTCCACCAATACTGCTCTTCTCTAGGGACCTAGGCACAGGGTCATTTTGAAAATGACAGGCAAAGGAAGACGCAGGCCATTCCGCAGGGGTGGTAGGAGTCAGGCAGGTGCACCAGGCCGGAGCCTAAGTGGGAAGTTCGAGAAGGTGCATGCGATTACTTCAAAGGAAGCACCAGAGTTGGTTAAGTGCCTCACTCAGCCTTCCACTTCTGCACCCTTCTCATCCTCTGTATCTGCACCCTCCTCACTCTCTGCTGTGTGCACCCCCAAAGCCACCACTACCATAGCCCCTTCACTCGAGTCAGAGGAATTATTTTACCATTCATTCCCAGACCTTACCAATGCGCAGCCATTCTTGGCATCAGATGAGGAAGAGAAGGTAGCAAAGGCGGCCACCCAGCGGTCTGACGACAGTACCCAGATCAGCCCAAGGAGGGAGGTCCCTGCTGTTGCTGCCTACTCAGAGATCTCAAATGTCAGTGGTGGTGAAGGTGACGATGATGACGTGTCGATGGACATCACGTGGGTGCCCAGAGGAAGAGGAGGGAGTTCAGAGGGAGAGATGGAGCAGCAGAGAGGGAGGAGAAGGAGGAGAAGAAGAAGGCAGAACTCGCAGGGCACAGGAGGCAAAAAACAGACTGCAAATGTATCTGGAGCGAGCCATCCACTATGCATGGTCACATCTGGCGCTCCCAGGACGCCGGCACATGGCTCTGCAGTGTGGCCTTTTTTTAACGTGTGAGCTGCTGACAATAGTGTTGCCATCTGCAGCCTATGCTGTCAACGCATAAGTCACTGTAAGCCCAACACTCAGCTAGGGACGACTGCCTTAAGAAGGCACCTGGCTTCCCATCACCAAACTCTGGGAGCAACGCCATCAGAACCCACAAAGCCACACTCCTGGCGCTCCATGTCCTGCCTCTTCTCCTTCTCCTCTCTCCTCCCATTTGTCCTCCACTCCACCTTCCACCGTGCCGCTGTTGCATTCATCTGGCAGAAGGCAGGCTTCCGTGGCCCAAATGTTCCAGTGTAAAAAGTTGATGACACCGGATAACTCTCTTGCCCAACGGCTGACCGCTGGCTTGTCGGAACTGCTAGTCTACCAACTACTGCCATAAACTGGTGGACTCGGAGGCCTTTATAAAATTTGTGGCCATTGGCACACCGCAATGGAAAGTCCCCGGAAGGAAATATTTCTCCCAGAAGGGCATCCCAGAGCTATATGGATACGTTCAGCGGCAAGCGAATATATCTCTGGCACACAGTGTCAGTGCCAAGATACATCTGACCACAGACACGTGGTCTAGCAAACACAGGCAGGGAAGGTACATAACTTTTACTGCCCACTGGGTAAACCTTCTGAAGGCCGTCAAGCAGGTAATCCGTGGCTCCCGTGTGGATTTGGTGTTACCGCCACGGATTGCATGCAGGCCTGCCTCTTCTTCTCCTCCTCCTACTCCATCCTCCCTCTCCTCCTCGGTTGACTCCTCCTGTTTCGCCCCTTCCGCTGCGCCCCCCAAGCTCCCTAGAACCTATTCGACGTACCAGGTGAGACATTGCCATGCTGTGGGTGGGGGGGGAGGGGCAAGAAGAGCAGGCTTTGAGGGGGACTTTAGACTTTTCGAGGATGCCTGATGTTGTCCGTGGCAGGGGGAAGGAGACTGAGGACGACATTTTCCGGGGCGATGAACAGGAGCCAGGGTGCTCAATGGCTTCCAAATGACTGAAAATGGGGGCCTTCATGCTCCCCCGTTTAAAAAGCATAAAGGGCAAGGACCAGTACTGGGTGGCAACTTACTTAGACCCCCCGGTACAAACACAAAATGGCAGACATGTTACCAGCATCACAGAGGGCTGGCAGAATGCAGCATTTCCAGGCCTTGCTGTGAGAGATGCCGCATTCTCCTGTTGCGGGCGCTGGCAGTGGAATTTCCACCCACAGCGAAACAGGCGCGGGTACCAATCCTACCGCGCCTGCAAGAAGAGGGCAGTTTAAAGATGTGTTGGTTACTTTGGATATGAGATCATTCTTGCAGCCAATCCATCGACAGCCGCCCTCTGGATCCAGCCTCAGGGAACGCCTAGACCTACAGGTGTCCGACAACATCGGGTTAACGACCGATGTGGACTCTATGAAAGCGAGGAACCCCTTGACTACTGGGTGTGCAGGCTTGACCTGTGGCCAGAATTTGCCAGGAACTCTTGGCTCGCCCCTCGTTGAGTGTCCTGTCCGAAAGGACATTCAGCGCAACAGGGGGGATCATGACCGATAAGCGCACTCGCCTAGCTTACGACAGTGTGGACTACCTCACATTTGTAAAAATGAATGAGGCATGGATCTCGGAGGAATTCAACACTTGTGACAACCACGTGTAATTGAATTTCCTCATGCCAGCCTACGCATATCTGCCACTACCCAGAACAAAGAATGGTCCTTGTCTTATGTATGTACAGTGGCATAAAAGTCAGATGAATGCCTAATTTTTGGGGCCTGTACTCCAGTGGCCTACAGTAAAATTTTTATCCAGTGACCACCTAATGTACCTCCAGAGAGATAATCACTATTTTTTTTCTGTCAGGTGAATGCCAAATTTTGGGGGTCTGTACTGGCCTACAGTAAAATGTTTAGCCGGTGACCGCCTAATCTACCTCTAGCCACATCATCACAAGTTCTTTTCTGTCAGGTGAATGCCTGCCTAATTTTTGGGGCCTGTATTGGCCTACAGTAAAATATTTAGCCGGTGACTGCCTAATGTACCTCCAGCCACATCATCACAAGTTCTTTTCTGTCAGGTGAATGCCTAATTTTTGGGGCCTGTACTCCAGTGGCCATAGTAAAATTTTTAGCCGGTGACCGCCTAATGTACCTACAGTCACATCATCACAAGTTCTTTTCTGTCAGGTGAATGCCACCTAATTTTTAGGGCCTGTACTGGCCTACAGTAAAAAATTTTGCCAGTGACCGCCTAATGTACCTCCAGCCACATAATTACAAGTTCTTTTCTGTCAGGTGAATGCCTAATTTTTGGAGCCTGTACTACTTTTTTCTAGGCTCCAGCAGGGCATATTTTTGAGAGTTTCCCTTTAAGATGCATAAAAATGGCCCCTGATTGAAATACATATTTTTTGTGGGATTTTTTGCCAATGATCTCCCTCTGGTATGTCAGTGTCTATTTTGTGGGACTATTTGTGCACTTCTAGTAAGCATTTGGTGGATGCAAATACGACCTGAAGGTTTTTCAGGTTCACCTGCCATTAAAGTCAAGGGGGCCAGCCGTGAACGCACGGTTTGCGAACATTTGATCGCGAACCGTCCCGGCCGATGTTCGTCCATCACTATTGATGGATGATATAAGTTAAAACTTGATGATGCTTTACCTGGCCTTTCTGGTGTGGGGGTATTTGTGAATAATGTTTTATACAGTTCATTGGAAATGGCTTTAAATTTCCACATGTATGTAGCAGGGAAACTAATTCATAAAATGACCCATTGTTTCCTTCCCTCCAAATCAACAAAGAAGAAAATATGCAGTATGGGTAGCAGTGATTGTTGGCCAGTCAGTTGCAGCATACATCTACTGGAAGTTACCGTAGTGAAAACGACATAAGGAAAGGTTATTGTTAATTGTTAGAGATCTGGTATTATTCTACGTTATAGGAATAACTAGCATATGGCCCAAATCACAATTTGTTTCTCTTATTCATTCATTTGAGCAGAAGAGAAACCTAATGCTAGTAGAAAGCTCCAGAAAACCAAGATGTTGGGTAATGAAAGAACGTTTATTTCACCTTGTCAGACCCAACATTAAGCCATGGCTTCCTTTTCCCTGGGTGACATAAATCTATCGTTCAGTGAAGAACATTCTGCAGATAGTGGGACTGCTGTTGCGCGATTGAAATCATACTTATTTTCTTTCTCAGGCTGTAATCTGTACTGTTTGGGTTCGAGATAGTCCATTTCCCGATTAACATACTTGGGAAGATAGTTGTTAGTAGTACAACAAATTTGAAATGGTTTCACAGTGTAGCTGCTGCTCTAAATGGTTTGTTCATCAATAGGCACCAATGGCATAAATCTTTTTTTAGTTGGTTTGAAAGACTTGGTGTGAGTGGGAGGGTGAGGTAAATAGTCATGTCTAGTAGTACTTGTATTTTCAAAGGAGCCTATTCGAAGGCCAAGATTTGACTCTGGCCTTAGAAGAGATGCCTTTTTGCACTGCCAAAATTTGAAATCTTCTCTCATTATAGAATTTGCTTCAAAAGCTTCTGAACTTCTCCGGTATTGCCAGACTGGCTTATATGAAACTTGCGGGTGAAGGATTGGTGGAGTGTAGTCATAGTGAGAAGTTGATATAAAGTTCATTTTATCTTTCGGCTTCTTGTACATAACAGACTTCTTTTCAAGAGGAGGCGGTAGAGGCCACATTTGATACTTGTCCTGAAATTCAGTCAAGCCACTAAACGGTATATCTGAGCCTGTTAAGCGGTATGTGGGTTTTAAAGATTTTGCTGCTTTTCCAGGTAATCCTTTATAATCTTGCCTGTTAGTTGTTAGGTAATTATATGGCCCTTCATTGGGCATATACTTTTCCTTCTTACGTATTCTTATTACTTCTATATGCAACGGCACATACTCTATTCTATAACTTGTTCTAAAATCAATGGGTGGCAAGCAACCTGTATACAAATGTACTGGTTTACAGGACTGTCTTGGTCTTATTGGCCAGAACTGAAAATGGTCTTGAAATGTGGACTTCATATCAAACCTTTCAGTTGGTGGATGGTAAGTATTGGCTGGTCTGTGAGACTTCGTTTTGGAGAAATTCAATAATTGGTAATCACCTGGAACAGAAAATGTTGTCTCAGCTTTATATAGAAACACATTTACCAGATATTATAAAATTGAATATAATGACTTTTATAATTGATATTACCATTGTTGTTTTTCCTTTTCCTGTCATTTTGAAATTTTTGGCTTTTCTGTTACTTCTACAAGCCAATAACAGGTTAATGCTCGATTCAACATGTCAAACATTGCATAACCAGTGGAAAAATAACTATTGGACTGATCTTTAATATCATAGTTAGGCTTGTTTCACATTGCCAGCAGTAGTTCCGAAAGTTGGTAAAGGCCACAAATATGCTGGGATTCGGCCAGATGTCTGCCAGACCCCATTATAGTCAATGGGGAAAACGGGCAGTCCAGTAACATCCAGTAAATGCTTGATCCAGAGAGCTGCAGCAGGCTGTTTTCTACCGAAACAGCCTGCCCGAACTACCAGTGTGTAACAGGCCTTACATAGGTTAAAAAAAAGACACAGGTTCATCAAGTTCAGTTTTTTTCAGATCATTTATACAACATTAATTGGTAGATTAATTAGAACCATCAATGCCATTAGGTAAGCATCTAGAACTTGTTTTAAATACTGACATAGTATCTGCTACTAATGCCTCTTGGGGTAGGGCATTCCATACTCTGATTACTCTAACTGTAAAGAGTCCTTTCCTGAATTGATGTCTGAATTGCCTTTCCTCCACATGTAATGAATGTTGTCTGGTCCTTCCTTGGAATAAATACATCAGGATAAACTCATTTTAAAGCCAGCTGTTAATCCCCATGGGATGAAGGTGTGCAGTTACTAGCATTATTTGTACACCATGACCCAGATTTACTATTCCTATAGATGCTGTAAACTTACACAAGCTGTCTAGACCAGATTTATCACAGGGGCTCAGGCTGGATGATAAATGTTGTGCACGGATAGACCCTTTTCTCTGACTCTATGCCAGGTATAGGTTGGCAGAATTGTGGCTCAATTTTTGGCACAAAACATTGCTTCTTAGACCACACCCCTTTCCCGCAAATCCACACCCCATTCCCAGTAACCCATGCCCCCTTTTCAGGCTAGAAGCAAATAATTTCAATAAACCTAGATGCCCCTCATTGTGCCACATTTTGGTACAACTTATGCCAAAATCTAGGGGCACACACATTAATAAATATACACCATTGTGTCTGGTACAGTTACAGGCACACTGTTATTGACCGGTAAATAGGTATGGACACTGTAATGGCTGGTACACATATTTGGTATACACTTGCATGGCTGGTACATCTTTATATGAACATTAGGTTTAGGACATTTGCATCTGCACATGTGTATAGGCATTGCTAGAGTAGCAATTCTTTATGACAATTTTTATAGCTTGTACTGTATGTACATGATGGGCCTGGCACCTCTCTTTCTGCAGAAGCCATAAGTAAGTGCAATGGTGGCTTTAAAAGTCACAGCTATGTGACATGAACTATTCTACGGGTGATACTATGGGACTTCCACAATCCTCTATAAAAACTAGGTAAAATTGTATATACACCCTCACATATATTATTAGAACTTTTCATGGAAAAACACTGAAATATGACACTTTAATACAATGTAAAGTAGTCAGTGTACCCTTTGTATAACAGTGTAAATTTGGTGTCATCTCAAAATAACTCAACACACATCCATTAATGTATAAACCTCTGGAAACAAGTACACCACTAGGTGAAAATAGCCAAACTGTGCCCAAAGTCTCAATATTTTATGTGGCTACCATTATTTGCCAGCACTGCCTTAGCTTTCTTGGGGATGGAGTTCACTAGAACTTCACAGGTTGCCACTGGAATCCTCTTCCTCTCCTCCATGACGACATCACATCAC
This sequence comes from Bufotes viridis, assembly GCA_033119425.1. Taxonomy (NCBI): domain Eukaryota; kingdom Metazoa; phylum Chordata; class Amphibia; order Anura; family Bufonidae; genus Bufotes; species Bufotes viridis. The sequence continues at coordinate 276,844,778 of CM065589.1, read as the reverse complement.
GGAGCTGGTGGATATTAGAGACCTTGTGCTCCTCCACCTTCCATTTGATGATGCCCCACAGAGGCTCAATAGGCTTAAGATCTGAAGACATGCTTGGCCAGTCCAGCACCTTTACCCTCAGTTTCTTTAGCAAGGCAGTGTTGTCTTGGAGGTGTGTTTTGGGTCGTTATCATGTTTGAATACTGCCTGTGGCCCAGTAACCAAAGGGAGGGGATCATGCTCTGCTTCAGTATGTCACAGTACATGTTGGCATTCATAGTTCCCTCAATGAACTGTAGCTCACTATAGCCGGCAGCACTCATACAGCCCCAAACCATGACACTCCCACCACCATGCTTGACTGTAGGCAAGACACACTCGTCTTTGTACTCCTCATCTGGTTGCTGCCACACACGCTTGACACCATCTGAACTAAATAAGGTTATCTTGGTCTCATCATACCACGGGACATGGTTCCAGTAATCCATGTCATTAGTCTGCTTGTCTTCAGAAAACAGTTTTTCTTGTGCATCATCTTTAGAAGGCTTCCTTCTGGGACGACAGCCATGCAGACCAATTTGATGCAGTCTGCGGCATATGGTCTGAGCACTGACAGGCTGACCCCCCACCCTTTTAACCTCTGCAGTAATGCTAGCAGCACTCATACCTCTATTTTGAAAAGACAACCTTTGGATATGAGACTGAGCATGTACACTCAACTTCTCTGGTCGACCATAGCGAGGCCTGTTTTGAGAGAAACCTGTCTTCTTAACCCGTTGTATGGTCTTAGCCGTCGTGCTGCAGCTCAGTTTAAGGGCATTGACAATCTTCTTACAGCCTAGTCCATCTTTATGTAGAGCAACAATTCTTTTTTTCAGATCTTCAGACAGTTAATTGCCATGAGGAGCCATGTTGAACTTCCAATGACCAGTATGAGAGAGTGTGAGAGCGATAACACGAAATTTACCACACCTACTCCCCATTCACACCTAAGACTTTGTAATACTAATATGACACCAGAGAGAGAAAATGTCTAACTGGGGCCAATTTTGCCATTTTCACGTAGGGCTGTACTTACTTTTGTTTCCAGCGGTTTAGACATTAATGGCTGTGTGTTGAGTTATTTTGAGGGCACACTGACTACTTTACATTTTATTAAAGTGTCATATCTTCAGTGTTGTCCCATGAAAGGATATAATAACATATTTACAAAAATGTGAGGGGTGTACTCACTTTTGTGAGATACAGTACAACTCAATCAATTGTGCAATTTTTCTGACACAGTTGATTTGTATGTACCATTCCTCCTAATTTTTAGTACTGTTTTAATCTAATCAGTGCAGAAATTACACTGACCTCAAATTGCCAAGTGATCAAAAGGTACATCCTTATGCTGGGATTTTATTTCTTGTGAGTACATTTGGGGGTGCCTGTAGGATGAAAAGAAGCTCTGGGCATACCATAAGATGAACAGCAGAAATGCTTATTTTAACTTGATAGTTTTATTATAAGCCCTGTAAGGACCCAGGGCATATGGATGCCACAGGGGGTGTATTCTGCAGGGGTCTTACCCCTATTAGCAGGGGAAACTTGTGCTATGGTGGACCTAGACCAGCCCGGGCTAGGCATTTATTTGAATATCCAGTTTATAGTATTATATTTCATACAAATCTATGGTCAGCAGTGACTTCACCCAGTTTTGGCTTCAACTAAAATCTGGAGATCTCTTCTTTAAAGGCAATATTAAAAGGTCAATTAAAATGTAAAATAATGTAAAAGGTAAAATACCTTTACATTATTACCAGAATGGTTTTAGACATGGTCCAAGTAATCAGGGGCTGGATTTAAAATGTGCTGTAACATCTGCGAGTGCTGCATATTCCTGTCCTCTGTCACTTTTTCCCATTTCAAAAAATTGGGAGGCACTCTTTACAGTTTTCTGTACAGAACTTAATTAAGCAAAAATGTCACAAATGATGCAAGTTGATAGAAATCTTGCTTTGTAAAGATTTCGGATTTTTACAATGTAGAAATAATAAGCATAAACTGAAAATGCGCTCACTAGTCAGGAAACTGGCACAGCATAAAGGTTTACTTTATTCATGTTTTTCACATTCAGTGCTGTGCTTTGTTGTGGTTACATGTAAATTCCAGTTTCTTTGTTTCAGGTTTAACACTTTTCCAATTTCTCTTGAAAGCAGCTGAAACAGATGCTGCCGACGTGCAATACTGATTTCTTATAAAGATTATAAATATTTTACAATTAAAAAAATGATTATCTTTATGCGCTTCCTGTTAGCAGTAAAACAGTATATCATTCAACAATCTCTAATCTACTATAGTCATGCATCCATTCATAATAAGGTCCTTTTACTGGGGCCGAGGATCAGGGCCCCGAATGTGCCCTGTGTAAACGTGCTGCTGATCACCCAATGATTAACCCACCCCTAATTTCATCAAGCGATAGCATCGCCCTATGTAAACAGGGATCGGCTGCCCACAAACAATTATTCTCTATGGGGACAAGCGATTGCCATAGAAATCATTTCTCCCCATACAGAGTAGATGACTGCTGCATGTAAATTCAGCTCTCATCTCCGCCCAACGATGAGGTATCATAAATGGTCAATATTTTTCCCAATAATTGCTTGCATATTGGCCTATGTACAAGGTCCTTGGGTTTCTAATACAAAGGCTAGCTAACATACCTTTCTTGGTGTGAAAATGTAAAACAGTTAAGGCCCCTTTTACATCAGCATTTTTGCTTTCCGTCCTAAAGTTCCGTCCTCAGGGCTCTAGGACAGAAAGATACTGATCAGGTTTATCCCAATGCATTCTGAATGGAGAGAAATCCGTTCAGGATGCATGAGGATGTCTTCCGTTCAGTATGTGAACGTTTTTTGGACGTTGACAAAACTGCAGCATGCTGCGGATTTGTCTCCGTCCAAAAATCCGGAAGACATGCCTCAAGGACGGATCCAGAATTAATGCCCATTGAAAAGCATTAATCCAGATCCGACTTTAAGCTAAACGTCATTTCGGCACATCGCTTTAAAGAATGGTAACCATGGCAGTCAGGATGCTACTAAAGTCCCGGCTGGGGAGCCGGGGGAGAAGCTATTTACCTTCCGTGCGGCAGCCGGGGCGCTCCTCGATGACGTCACCAGGTCCCTGCGTCGCATGGTTCACATAGCTATGCTATGTGAGCAATGCGACGTATGGATCGTACGCACATTGCTCACATAGCATAGCTATGTGATCCATGTGACGCAGGGACCCGGTGACATTATCGAGGAGCGCCCCGGCCACCGCATGGAATGTAAGTAGCTTCTCTCCCGGCTCCCCGCTTCTTTTCCATGGCAGCCGGGACTTTAGTAGCGTCCTGGCTGCCATGGTTACCTGAAAGTATATTGAAGACTGATCAGTCTTCAATATCATTTCAGTTGTCTTGCATTGTGACGGATCCGGCAGGCATTTCCAGCGACGGAAGTGCACGCCGGATCCACACAACACAAATGTGAAAGAGACCTGACCCTAGGTACACACCTAAGCGTTTTACAGCGCGTTCAATCGCGCTGTAAAATGCACAGCATGTGAAATGCCATGTATTCCTATGGGCATGGTACACATTCGGGCGTTTTACAGCGCGTTTGAACGCGCTGAAAAACGCCTGACACAAACGCTAGTGCTTGAGCTTCTTTGGGGCATTTTTTTCAAGCGTTTCCACCCATTGGAATGCATGGGAACGCTCCAAGATGAATATATGCGCGTTTTCTGTTTAAAAAACGCGCATACGAACGCGCGTTTTTCTCATTTGACCCAGCATAAAAAGACCGCTTCCAGGTTCAACACAGAATCCTAGGCACCAGCATGGAGGAAGCTGGATGTGAGGCGGAGACCCTTTTTAGTGGATCTGAAACCTGTCAATCAAAAAAACGCCTCAAAAACGCGCGTTCCTTAAATGCAAAAGCGACCATGAAAACGCGCGTTTGTCGCGGGAAAAAACGCTCAAAAAAACGCCCGCTCCAAAAACGCTTAGGTGTGTTCCCAGCCTAAGAGGTAGTTGCCAATCAGTCCATTTAATCAAGGAGACTCTGTGAAAAATAGGTAATTGGAGGTCTGTCCGGGATATCCATGTGCCATGAAAAGGACCTTAATTAACCACATCAGCCCCCCTAGCTTAAACACCCTTACCCTCAGTTCACACTTGCGCGTTTTACAGCGCGTCCGAACGCGCTGTAAAACGCATAACTAATGCAAACCAATGCTTCCCTATGGGACTGGTTCACATTTTCGCGTTTGTCGCGCGTTTTGGCCCATAGACTTCAATGGGAACGCGCAACGCTTGTATTTTGCACTGTTTTTTACACTGAAAACGCGCGTTCGAACACGCGTTTATGAATTTGCAACATGCTGGAAAGGCCAAACTTCATATAGACAGGGATATTTGGTCATTGGACAACACTGCAGTCAATCACACAAAAGCGCGTAAAAAAACTACTACTTTTCTAGGGAAAAAAATTGCTAAATTTATTGTTCTACATGTCTTTTATAAAAAAAAATGCAAGAAGTGTATATTTATTAGTTTGGGTCAAAGTTATAGCATTTACAAACTATGATTCAAAAAAGTGAATTTCCACATTTTGACTTTCTGAGCACCTGTCATGTTTCCTGAGGCACTACAATGCCCAGACAGTACAAACACCCCACAAATGACCCCATTTCGGAAAGTAGACACCCTAAGGTATTCGCTGATGGGCATAGTGAGTTCATGGAAGTTTTTTTATTTTTTGTCACAAGTTAGCGGAAATTGTTTTTTTTTTTTTTTTCAGTTTTCCGCTAACTTGTGACAAAAATAAAACTTCCATGAACTCACTATGCCCATCAGCGAATACCTTAGGGTGTCTACTTTCCGAAATGGGGTCACTTGTGGGGCATTTATACTGCCCTGGCATTTTAGGGGCCCCTAAAGCGTGAGAAGAAGTCTGGAATCCAAATGCGTAAAAATGGCCTGTGAAATCCTAAAGGTACTCATTGGAATTAGCCTTTGGCATCTTGGCTGCAAAAGTGGCACACATGTGGTATCGCCGTACTCAGGAGAAGTAGGGCAATGGTTTAGGGTGTATTTTTACATATACCCATACTGTGTGTGAAAAATATCTCTGTAAATGACAACTTTTTCCATTTTTTTTTATGCAAAGTTGTCAATTTACAGAGATATTTCTCTCACCCAGCATGGGTATATGTAAAAATACACCCCTAAACACATTGCCCTACTTCTACTGAGTACGTCGATTCCACATGTGTGACACTTTTTTGCAGCCAAGATGCGCAAAGGGGCCCTAATTCCAATGAGTACCTTTTAGGAGGGCATTTTTACGCATTTTTCTTCTCACGCTTTAGGGCCCCTAAAATGCCAGTGCAGTATAAATACCCCACATGTGACCCCATTTTAGAAAGAAGACACCCCAAGGTATTCCGTGAGGGGCATGGCGAGTTCATAGAAGATTTTTATTTTTTTGCACACGTTAGCGGAATTTGATTTATTTTTTTTCTCACAAAGTCTCCCTTTCCGCTAACTTGTGACAAAAAGTTCAATCTTTCATGGACTCAATATGCCCCTCAGCAAATACCTTGGGGTGTCTTCTTTCCAAAATGGGGTCACATGTGAGGTTTTTGTACTGCCCTGGCATTTGAGGGTCTCCGCAATCATTACACGTATGGCCAGCATTAGGAGTTTCTGCTATTCTCCTTATATGGAGCATACAGGTAATGAGATTTTTTTTCCGTTCAGCCTCTGGGCTGGAAGAAAAAATGAACGGCACAGATTTCTTCATTCGCATCAATCGATGTGGATGAAAAAATCTCTGCCAAAAATATGCAAAAAAAAAAATAGAGGGGCCTGGCGATTGCCAGGACATAGGGGCTCCGCCCAAACATCCATACCCACTTCAGCTCCTATGTCCTGGCAAACGTGATTTCTCCATTCACATCGATCAAACGATCGGTGTGGAGGAAGACATCTTTGCCAGATTTTTTATACAAAGTGTTTGCCAAAGCATATGAACTCCAACACCTCTCCTCAGCTCATATGCCTGGGCAAACGTACCTGTACTGCGGAGAAGAAATCTCGTCCTGCAGCGCCGCATACACTGACTTCACGTGTCTTCTGACAGCAGCGCAATGCTTCTCTCAGAATGCACATCAGTGCTGCAGCGTTTTTATTGGTTGGTCCAGCTGGAAAATAAAGGGTTAGTTAAAAAAACAAAAAGAGGGATCTCTTCAAACAGCTGATAAGCTGGCGATGCCGGGTGTCGAACCCAGCCAATCAGATATTGATCGCCTATCCTGACAACAGAGAAGAAAGAAATTTGGAAATAGGGGGCACACCTATCTAGAAACCGAGTGCTGGCAGCAGTTTTTAAACACCAACATTTTAGATCAACACAAAAGAATACTGCTATCACAAAGCCGCACATCCAATTAAAAATAAATTTATTGAAAAAGCAAACGTATGACACAAGACAATTTTAAAATTATTGTAAGAAAGAGTACCCAGTGTGGATAAAAATCACAACACTGAAACCTGCCTTCACCACCCTATAATAAATGCCCTCAAATATAGAAAGACCATGTAGAAAGCTCTGAGCAAACATCTAAACAAAAAAATAATGAAGTGCAGCAAGACATCTACATGGCAACAATACTTATCAAAATAACATGATGGCAAGCGGGCCGGGGAGGCAGGACAGAAAAGACCTCTCAGATGCATTGAATCATGAATATAGGATGGTAAACCTAGAACATGGGGTTGTAGAAAAAAATCAAGATAAATACATGCCTGTTCTGAAAGCCCCCAATTCCAGCCACAATAGGTCTTTCGGGCGGATTGTCTAAGCTCTTATGGACTTTAGGCAACATGTAGAACGTCGGAATTATGGGCCGACTAACCTGTAGAAAATCATATTCTCTCTTGGTAATGATGTTCATGTCACGTGCTGTTCCAAAGAGGATATCCAATTTCCTCTTAAAGGTAATTGTTGGGTCCGAAGGTAAAGGGGTATAAAAGGTTCTATTGTTGAGTTGCCTTTTACCCTCTTGTGTGTACAAATCAATGTCCCATAAAACCACATTTCCGCCTTTATCGGCTTCCTTAATGACAAAAGTTTTATTCACCTGGAGTTTCTTGATGACTTTTAACTCCTCACTACTCACATTCCTTCCGTATATCGAGTTTGATTGCAATTTCTGTACTTCCCGAAGGATTGCTTGAAAAAATAATGAAATATTGGGAAAGAGGCTTAGGGTCGGCGTTATTGAAGATGGCCGACGTAAAGTAAAGTTGTGCCTACTTGTAGCAGAGTCATTTTCCTGTAATAATTCAATCAAATCCATCAAGGCATTTCTTTCATCTTCAGCCACATTTTGTAATAATGATGGTTGGTCATAAAGCAACTTGAAACATAATTGTCTGCAAAACATATAAGTGTCCTTGATAAACTCAAACTTATCAAGCATGCACATAGGAGCAAAGGATAGGCCTTTCGCTAATACTGACTTTTCTTCCGTAGTTAAAGGGTGAGAGGACAGGTTAATTATTTGGAGAGAGCTATCCTCATGGGGATTTAATCCTGCAGGCGTCTCTTGTGGAACAGAGGATAACTGTTGTTCTTGCGATGTTGTGGCCCTCTCTTTCTTGGATTTACGCAATCCTCTCCTTGTCCTGTGTCGTCGCTGGCCTCTGATAAAAAATCTCCATCACTCAGGCTATTTTCTGATGTGCTCACCATGTTTTTCACTGGATTGGTATCACGTCCTCTACCCTGGCCACGTGCATTACCATTATGTTTCCATCTATAGACCTGTTTCCTCTCAAAATCAGTTTTATCACGTTGAAATTTGGATTTCTTTCCCAACATGATTTCCTTGTCATATTTTTCAAGCACATCCTTCAATTTGGCATAAAAGCTCTCAACCCTCTCTTTGTCAAACTGTGCTAGTTTGGACTCCAATTCAGTCAATCTAGACTTAGTCTGTCTTAGTAGGTTCTTGTCATGATCAATTAAAATGCCCATCAGAATTTTAGAACACTGAAAGAGACCCAATTCCCATGTCTCTTTGAAATCTGGGGTAACCTCCCAAGCTGGGAACTTTTGTACCCTGAGACCCCTAGGTATAATTGAACATCTAACATACTCCTCTAGGCTCTTAACATTCCACCAAACTCTAGTGTACAATTTATGGGCCTCGGTTAACTCATTAGTCAAAAACCTGAAATCCCCCAGATCCCCAGTCTCAGCTCCCTCATGAAACACAGAAATAATCTGTGTATTCCAGGCAGCCTCCCTATCCTCAATATTGATAGCTATAATGAAACATAGTGGGTGCCACACCCTAAGAAAACGCTGGACACAATAGGAACCAGCAGCACACAAAGTAGAAAGAAATTTGGAAATAGGGGGCACACCTATCCAGAAACCGAGTGCTGGCAGCAGTATTTAAACACCAACATTTTAGATCAACACAAAAGAATACTGCTATCACAAAGCCGCACATCCAATTAAAAATAAATTTATTGAAAAAGCAGAAGTATGACACAAGACAATTTTAAAATTATTGTATACAAGAAGAAAGAGTACCCAGTGTGGATAAAAATCACAACACTGAAACCTGCCTTTACCACCCTATAATAAATGCCCTCAAATATAGAAAGACCATGTAGAAAGCTATGAGCAAATATCTAAACAAAAAAATAATGAAGTGCAGCAAGACATCTACATGGCAACAATACTTATCAAAATAACATGATGGCAAGCGGGCCGGGGAGGCAGGACAGAAAAGACCTCTCATATGCATTGAATCATGAATATAGGATGGTAAACCTAGAACATGGGGTTGTAGAAAAAAATCAAGATAAATACATGCCTGTTCCGAAAGCCCCCCAATTCCAGCCACAATAGGTCTTCCGGGCGGATTGTCTAAGCTCTTATGGACTTTAGGCAACATGTAGAACGTCGGAATTATGGGCCGACTAACCTGTAGAAAATCATATTCTCTCTTGGTAATGATGTTCATGTCACGTGCTGTTGCAAGGAGGATATCCAATTTCCTCTTAAAGGTAATTGTTGGGTCCGAAGTTAAAGGGGTATAAAAGGTTCTATTGTTGAGTTGCCTTTTAGCCTCCTGTGTGTACAAATTGATGTCCCATAAAACCATATCCTTGTCATATCCTGACAACAGGTTATCTATACATATGGCAGGACAACCCCTGTAAGTAGTATTACATGCCAGCCATGACTAGTAAGGAGTCCATTCTATGGTAGTTGTGTTCATGAAAAAAAAAAGACCTTTAATGGTATGACTATGCAGAACTGAAACGCTACGGAGATGCTACCATTAATTTGAGTTTGGCAATTTGCCAGCTTTTATGATTACCAGCAAGGTGTATGATATATTAAGAAATCACATCCACATTTTCCAGAAAATTCTTGCAGCATAAACCAACGTGCTTTGCAGATTTCAACGTCAATGTATGCTTTGAATTTCCACCGTAGATCGTGCAATACACAGGGTGCAACTTCTGGTAAGGATACAGCAAAATACTCATCTAAGGCTACATTCACACGACCGTAGTGTTTTGAGGATCTGCAAATTGAAGATCCGCAAAACACGGAGACCAGCCCGTGTGCATTCTGCAATTTGCGGACTGCAAACGGCCGCCACTTTGATAGAAAATGCCTATTCGAACAAGAATGACACACTCTGTTTTTTTGTGGGGCCACGGAACGGAACTATGGATGTGGACAGCACATGGTGTGCGGTCCATATCTTTTGTGGCCCCATTGAAATGAATGGGTCCGCACCCATTGCGCAAAATTGCAGAACGGATGCAAACCAATTCATACGGTCGTGTAAATGAGCCCTAACTCATGTAGATTTTGCTGTGGATTTGTAGAGATTTGCTTGTGATTGTTTGACACTCCAACTAGGAGTACCCACTCTCAATAGATGGTATTGAATAATGCTTGGTTTCAGCCCTGGGGAACGCCATATTCTTTAATTATACTTTACTGTATTCGATTCGACAAGTTATTTTCAAAGCTTCATCTTGAAACAGTGCTGTATAATCTCAAGTTCAGTAATAAATGACATTTAATGATTTACAGCTCCTGGGAGAACATATAAATGCATTTTCCTTTGTTTCAGCAGATTTTTACTGAATTCCCCAAAAACTTTATTTAACTGAACACTTATATTTCCCAGCATATAACATCTTGAATGTATTACTATACATAAATGAGATAATAGAAGTGCTTTACATTGTGGCCGGAAAACGAGCTGCCACCAGCACTTATAAGATTCCCTCCTAGAGATAGAAGAGCCTCAGTCCTCTTCTTCTCCTCAGTCCTCTCCTCCCACTAAGCACCATCCCTTTGTCAAGCTACTAGGAAAGTGCTGAAAAGCACAAAAAAACACAAATCCTGGCATATTTGCAGAATAGCAGGCAGATCTCATCCGGTTCCCATTATAGTCAATGGGGGCAGCAGGTATTGCGGTAACATATGGCAATGCCTAATCGTTAATTTCTAATGATAATTTGTTTTCCCTAACAGCAGCACAGATGGGGTTAACCACCCCCCGTCCCCAGGACCGGCGGAATGTTTAATGAGCCCAAGACTAATAACTCAATTTAACAATTAAGTATCTCCTTAAAAGAAGGAAGTCAACCCCCAGCCCACTGTGTTTATAGTAGGAAAAAATGTAGACTTACTAGGGTGGGAAATTTGTGTGCTGCTGTTAGGACTAAGGGGAAAAAAATTATCGTTAGAAATTAACGATTCCCTTACGTCCTACCAGCAGCACAGATGGGGAGAAAGCAAGAAGAAACCCCTAGGGAGGGCCTTCCTGCCTGGCAGAACTAAGAATAGTCTGCCCAAAGGCCAAAAACTCAGCTAGACTGGCATCTAGTCTATAATGGGAGATGAATGTCGATTCAGAGCTCCAGGAGGCAGCTTTGCAAATCATGTTGAGAGGCAGAATACTCCTCTTGGCAAAAAAAGTAGTAACAGCTCTAGTAGAGTGGGCCTTCACGAATCCCGGAGGGTCCAGAGATTGGGAAACAAAGGATTCCTTAATAGCCTCCTCAATCCACCGACTGATGGAAGGTTTGGATGCCTTACAGCCTTTAAACTTACCGGCAACAGGATTAGCAGATTCTCATCTTTCCTGAACTCCTTGATCTATCCACATAGATCTGGAGACATCTCGAGACATCCAGAAGATTTCTATCAGGTTCCTAGGAGGAGGTGGTAGATGTAGACAGAACCAGGAGGGATATCACCTAGTTGATGTTCTGGAAGGAAGGACCTTTAGGCCTAAAATATGGGAGGAATCTAACAAGGACCCGGTCATGTAAGAAAATGGTATAGGGCTCATGTGCTGAGAGAGCTTAAAGCTCAGAGACCCTCTTGGCCAAAGTCACTGCAAGGAGAAACACAAACTTCCAAGTGACGAACTTGATGTCCACCTCCTCTAACGGTTCAAAGGAGAGAGATGCTAACCCCCTGAGAACTACTGATAAATACCATTGAAAAATGGGTCTCAGTACTGTAGGCTTTAATCTTTCAGCTCCTTTAAGGAACCGTTTGATCAGCGGGTCCTGAGAAAAAAGCCTGTTAAGGCAAGCTGAGATGGCTGAAACTTGAACCTTCAGAGTAGAAGGGCAAGGCTTCTATCAAGGCCATCTTGCAGTAACTGAAGGATAGCGGAGAGGGGCGGATCTGCAGACGCCACCTCAGTTGAGGTACAACAGGATGAGAATATTCTCATAATACGAGAGTAGGCTCTCTTGGTAGAGTCTGCTCTAGAATGAGACAGCGTTCTCAGGACTGACTCTGAAAGCCCTTCTATTCTGGGAAGGGACTGATCAACCTCCAGGCTGTCAGGTTGAATCTGTGCAGATCTGAGCAGAGGTGAGTGTCCCACGACACCAGGGTCTGCTGTGGGGGGAGCCTCCAATATTGTCCTTGACTCAACTGGGTGAGCTAGGTAAACCGGGATCTCTTCGGCCAAAACAGTATGATTGCTATCACTGAGGCCTGATCCTGACGGATTTTCGTCAATACCCTTGGAATCATGGAAAACGGAGGGATGATGTATGCCAGTCTGAACCTCCAGAATATTGACAGAGCGTCTAACGCCAGGGGGTTGTCCTCCTTGTAAAGGGAGCAAAACCTCTCCACCTTGGCATTGAACCTTGTTGCCATGATATCCACCTCTGGCATACCCCATGTGAGGACTATCTGCTTGAATATCTCCGGATGTAAAGACCACTCCACCGATGGAAGACCGCGGCTCAGCCGCTATCATATTGAGGGAGCCTTGGATGTGGATCGCAGATAAGTGGGAAAGGTACAACTCTGCCTAATCCAGAATCACCCCGATCTCTGACAGGAGGGGAAGTGATCTCGTGCCTCCCTGCTTGTTGATGTAAAGTACCGCAGTCATATTGTCTGACTGGACTTTGACCGCTTTGCCCCGGATCTGAGAAAAGTAAAGGAGGGCTAGCCGGATAGCTCGAATCTCGCGGAGATTGGATGAAAGAAACCACTCCTGAGGAAACCAGGTCCCGTGAACTGGAGTGTCGTCTAGGTGAGCGTCCCAGCCTACTTGGGACGCATCCGTAGTCAATATGACCCAGGTTGGCTGGGTCATAGACTTCCCATCTAAAAGATGGCACCACCATCTGAGGGAATAACGAGTTCGCCAAGACAGGGAGCACAGGGAGTTCAGCCCAGCAGGGCTGCCATTCCATTTGGAGAGGACCTCCGACTGTAGAGGGTGGAGGTGCCATAGAGCCCAAGGGACTGCTTCCGCAGACGCTGACATGAGTCTCAACATCTTCATGAGAGTCTGGATTGGAACTGGCCGGGGAACGGAAAGGAACTTGCCGTTTTCTGAAACCGGGATCTTCTTTCTGGAGTCAACTGGAGCAACATCCCAGTGGAGTCGATTATGAAGCCTAGATATCTCACGTTTGACTTCTGCCAGCTGATGATCCAACCTAGGCAAAACAGAAAGGAGATTGTTACCTGAAGAAGTTGGGTTAGGACCGCTAGAGCAGAGGCTTTCAAAGCCAGTCCAGATAAGGAATGATGGTCAGTCCTTGAAGCCTCAAAGCTGCCACCACAGAAACCACCACCTTGGTAAAAGTGTGAGGGGCAGAAGAAGTGCCAGAGGGAAGGGCAACAAACAGAAGATGCCTGACGACACCAGACACATGGACCATGATCCTGAGATACTTCCTGGAAGCAGGATGGATCGGGATGTGCAGATATGCATCCTTGAGGTCCAGGGTTGCCATCATGTCTCCAGGATTAAGGACGTGAACTACTGACCTGATGGTTTCTATACGAAACTTCACCTTCCTTATAAACCGATTGAAATATCTCAGAGCGATAATCATCCGGAGATCTCCTGAAGCCTTGGGAACCATAAAAAATGGTGAATAGATCCCTCCAGAGCCCCCTTGCAAATGTAGTCCTGAATGTAGGCCTCCAGGATCGCCTGCCTGGCAGCTTGTAGAAGGTTGATCTTGACAAACCTGTCCAGAGGAATAGTGGTGAGGTTGACTAAATAACCCTCGGAAATGATGTTCCGGGCCCAGGGATCCGAGATCTCTCGGATCCACTCTTCTCAGAAGTGGGAGAGACGACCCCCGACGGGTACATGAAGCACAGGAGTGGGGAAGCTTATTGGCAGGACGGCAGGAGTAACGAGAATTAACCAAGAGCCTCGAAGAGGCCCGTAGTCAGGAGGTGGATTGTCCATCTTTGGCTCCTCCACGATAGCGCCTCAAACCCTTTCGCTGCGCTCTTCAGTCACTTCGAGAGCTTGTTTGCTGGCCAAACCTACCACCGCGGTCTTTTCTGCCCTGCCCTCGAAAAGACTGCTGGGGAAGGCTCTTCACCTTCTTGTCTGAAATGCCCTCCATGATCTTATCCAGCTCCGAACCGAACAAACAGTTGGGCTAGAATGGAAGGCCACAAAAGCTGTATTTTAAGGAATTGTCAGCGACCCAAGGCTTAAGCCAAAAGGCATATGGGCCGCTGACCCCAGGGCCATGCTAAATATAGGCCCCTAACGTAATTTGATAGTATTGGTCTCCCATCAGCCATAGACCTGCTGCTTAGCTTCAGGAGCAAGGATCTGTGTTTGGCCTTGTTCCCAGGGCGGCTTTGCTAGTGGGGAGACTCCCTCGCTAGCTTCAACTGGAGCTGTGCGGTATCGCACAAGAAGTCCGTAGCCAGGTTGATGGTCTTGAAGGCGGCCAGTATGTAGTCCTGGAAAAATACTCTGTTTCACGTCAACTTGAATTTGATTCAGGCGAGACCGGAGGAACGTAGAGACTTTAGAAGCCGCTATGGCTGTAGAAGCGGAAGTCGCAGCTGCCGTATGACCCAGTCTTAGTGTGCACTCTGCAAGGGTGTCCTGTAGGCTAGACCCATCGTCTGCAGGAACCAGAGTGCGCTTGGACAACTTGGCAATAGCCATGTCCACCTTGGAAATGGATCCCCATGAATCCACCAAGGGTTTAGCCATCGGGAACATGGATTTAAACTTCTTTGTTAAAACCGGACCCTCCAGGTTTTTTCCACTCTGTAAACATGACAGAGAGGAGGGTCTCATCCGCTTTGAAGACACGAGGTGCCCGACTAGTGGGATCCGAAGGCTCCCCACGGTCAACATCATGGTCCCCCGACCTGATTGACTGATTGACGCAATTTCTGTGTCTTTTCAGGGGGGAAAAAACACAACATCAGCTTCTCCTTATCCAAGGAGGAAGAAACTAAGGAGACCAGGAAGGTCTCTCTACCGGGACTGAGGTCTCCCAAGCTGGTATTTGCCCAGCCTTAAGCTGTTTACCTTCTGCGATCTCACAAGTGCAGGTATGATCAGCTTACAATAACCTTTGACCGCTGCAATGGTAGCAGGATAGATGCTTCCTCCTGGAATCCACTTTCCTGCCTTCCAAATCCCGCGGAGAAGACATAACTGCGGGAAAAAAGTGAAAAGTAAAACATTTGTAAACCACCTATCTACGCAGGAAAGGTAGAAAAACAGACCGGAGGCAGCTGAGGACCGGAGAAAAAAACACCACAAGTGGAACAACACCAATTTTAGGACTCTGGTAGCTAGCTGAAAAAGCATATGCAGACTGGAGCACACAGCTTCCTAAAATAGGGGAAGGGGAGGGATAGCCAAACCACCCTTCCCCCAGTAAATCCTCCACAGGAAGAAGCATAAGAGAAAAATACTTAAAATTTTCGCATGAAAACGCAAAGAAAAATCGCATCCACGATAAAAAATCGCATCTATTAAAAAAATCGTGCCCGATTACCCGAAAGTGAGGCAAAAGGAGAATCCCCGCATCACCTCCGGAAGATGAGAGAACCCTGGATCGAGGACGCCGCCAAAATACCCACTAGGCGCAACTGCGCGGGGCCAGCAGCAGATAAGCAGATTACCCAAACAAAAAGAAGGCTCCCCGCACTTTCCATAAGAAAGGGGGGAACAAACCGCCTAGTCCACCTGTCCGGGAGGACAGAAAAAAACACAGTGGGCTGGGGGTTGACTTCCTCCTTTTAAGGAGATACTTAATTGTTAAATTGAGTTATTAGTCTTGGGCTTATTAAACATTCCGCCGGTACTGCCAGTCCACGGGGGGGGGGGGGGGGGTTAACCCCATCTGTGCTGCTGGTAGGACGTAAGGGAATTCAGAGAGCTCCAGCAGGCTGTTCGCTGCCGAAACAGCTGGTGTAAAACTAGCATAAGGCATAGTTTGCCAGTTCCAACTCCTTTCCTTTAGGCTGGGAACACACTTCGCGTGTTCCCAGGGCGCGCCTATGACGCGCATATGACGCGCGCTTCAGCCGCCAAGTGGCTGTTTTATGGGAGCGCGCGTCATATGCGCGCTCCCATAATAGCCTATGGGTTGGATCGCGCGTGCTGCCGCACGATAGTCACGGCAGCCGACACGACCGGGCAGGGCGTTTTACAGCGCGTTCGTCCGCGCTGTAAAACGCCGACATGTGAACCATGCACATAGGGATGCATGGCTTTTCACATGTTGAGCGTTTTTCAGCGCGTATGAACGCGCTGAAAAACGCTCAGGTGTGTTCCCAGGGTTAGGGTGATTTCTTAATAACCAATTCACATTCTGCATAACAGTCAAGATTACGAGTTATCACTGATTTGTATGTTGGACAGAATGTTATATGCTGATCTGAAAATTGCTCTGGCTGCAGCATTTTATTCCTGCCCATTTTAATGCAGGGGATTCTCAGAACTGAGAGTCTAATAAAGTAGTGGCCATGTAACAGACATTTTTGGTTGGTTTAAGCCAGACATCCTCAAACTGCGGCCCTCCAGATGTTGTAAAACTACAATTCCCACCATGCCCTGCTGTAGCCTGATAGCTATAGGTTGTCTGGACATGCTGGGAGTTGTAGTTTTACAACATCTGGAGAGCCGCAGTTTGAGGATGCCTGGTTTAAGCAGACCTAGATTTACATATGCTCTGTCCGGACATCATCTAAGCATGTTGAAATGGCTGCCTACAGGGATCAATAGGTAGTATTTAACTAGTTAGCAATAGTGACAAGCATATATCCTGAAATTTGATCCGGATTCGATTCAGGTCCCAATCTGAATTGCCTCAATTGCTTTGACAAGTTGTAGATAACACTCTAAGGTCCTAGGACTCTATGCAACCCCTTTCAAGCTCTTTAATACCAGTGACGTATATGGCTATGGGTAAACACATGGCTGCTGGGGGTAACAAACAGTAAACAGCAAAAATGTACTGGACTGTTGGACTTTTTTTCACTTTTAAATTGTCCAAAATCTTTCACATTTTGGCGGCAAATGTTTGTTATGTGATAATCTTTCTTCATCTTTCCTGTCTAGTGTTGATCGCGAATATTATAATCACAAATTTATATCGTGAATATCGGCACTTCCAGAATTCGCGAAGATGTAGAATATAGTGCTATATATTCGTAATCGCTATTATTCTAGATTTTTTTTCAATCAGTAACCTCCCTTCTTGTTTGTTGGCCAATGAGAAGGCTGCAATATATTTGTCTGAGCTTAGCAACATCCCTAGCAACCAATAGGAAAGCTGCCTACCCCTTACTATATAAGAAACTCTCCAGCAGCCATTTTCAGCTATTTTTTGCAGTTCTGAGAGAGACAGCAGTGTCATTGCAGTGCTCTGTGCTTTGCAGACTCACCTGGATCCTTATTTAATTACATTAGATAGTTAGTTAGCCCATATATATATAATACAGATAGTTAGTGGGAGATAGTCAGTGTCGGTTAAATAGTGATATAGTGTAGCTGATAGGTTTAAGTGCAGGGTGTTAGGTAGTGTGATAGGAATTACTGTGCTATGATAGGGATTAGTGTCTTTGTCTTTTGTCTTTGAAAGAAAAAAAGTATTTTGCTGTCTGTTTTTCTGTGCTGTGATAGGAATTTGTGTGCTGTGATAGGAATTACTGTGCTGTGATAGTGATTAGAGTCTTTGTGTTTCGTCTTAAAAAATGTTTTTTTTAAAAAAAAGGCATTTGCTATCTGGTTTTCTGTGCTGTGATAGGAATTTGTGTGCTGTGATAGGAATTACTGTGCTGTGATAGGGATTAGTATCTTTGTGTTTCGTCTTTGAAAGAAAAAAAATTGTCATTTGCTGTCTGTTTTTCTGAATCCCTATTATATTTGATTTTTGCCCCATTGTCCCAAACCCAATAAAGTCATCCCAAAGTTCCTCTTTATTTTCTTTGTATAGTTTTTCTGGCAGTAAATACATTTTTCCCCACACCTCCACAATGGCACTACCTGGAGGGTTCCCACCTCTCCAGGGACAGGAAAACAACGAGGATCGAACGCATAAAAGCCCCCTCACCTTTATCTTCGTCACTCATTTTCCTGTCCCTCAAGAGGCAGGTGAGGATCGACGGTCGTGGGGGCCTTTGGTAAGTTCTCCCGGTTATCCGGAGGGCCCCTGCAGGGGGTTAGGATCCCGGAGCTCCGGTTCTTGCTCCTCCTCCCCTAGGCGTTAGTCCAGCGGATGCTGGCTGCCCCGGGCTGCTTTTCATCATTTGAAGAAGGAAATGAATGAGAGGTCGGCATTGGAGCGCTTGCACACGCACTTGAGGATCCAGCTTTTGGTGGAACACAGGCGGATATGACGTCACCTTGTCTATCCCAGAAGCACTAGGGCGGCAAATTTAAAAAGAGACTCGGTGTTCTGAGCATGCAGTGGAGCTACAGAGTGCGAGTTTCCTCTGGAAGTCACCATGTCTAGCCTGCTGAGTTGGATGCTGCAAGGAGAGTTACTGACTCTTCCAGACCCTCCAGCCCTGTAAGCCTCCTCCCTGTTGAGATGTGTTCTTATATCTATGTCTATTCACAGGGTGCCATAGATAAGCTTCTGGGTCACGGTCCACTTAGAATATTTTTGTTTCAAGAAATAAGGGTAACTCTAGTCTTTATTTCCTAGGGGGAAGCTCAGAGACCTTCTGGTGAATCGTCACAAAAGAAGAAATGTCAGATATGCAGAAAGGCATTATCTTCATCCTCTAGAAAGCTTCTCTGCCCCAAATGCACTAATAAAATAGTTGCTGAGGAGACACCATCCATAGTGGATACCCTAAAAACCCTTATTAAAGAAGAGATTGGAGCTGCTATTGATGCTAGACTGGTAATAGCCACCCAGATCCTTCTACTTCTAAGGTGAATATATATATATATATATATATATATCTGCTTCACTACAAACCATGAAAAGGTATAGAAGGAGAGTCCTCTCAATATTGTAATATGAGGTCTAGGCGCTTGTTCAGACCATACGGCTGTCTGGTTCCCAATTTGAAAATCCAGAAAGCTTCTCTATTGAGAAGCTTCCACCTATGATCTCCCCCTCTCAGCGGTAAGGAGACTCTTTCTATGCCTTGGGCCCGCAAGTGTGACACGTCCCCTGCATGGACTATCACAAAATGCGAACTCACGGCTGAAACATTGCGTTTATAAAAAAATGGAACTTCAGAAAGATGTCTGCGAATTCTGTTCTTTAACGGGCCCGTTGTGCATCCCACATATTGAAGTTGGCATACATTACAGGTAATCAAATATATGACATATTTGGTGTTGCAATTGATGTATGATTGTATAACAAATTCATTGTTGTTGGTGGTAGATGTGTAGGTTTTGTTTACCATAATATGAGAGCAACAGATGCATCTTCGGTGTCCACATTTATAGCAGCCTTTACAGTTTAACCAAATAGGCTGCAAATTATTGGAACTGGATGAAAGAAACAAACTCGGGCTAATTAGGTTGTCCACAGTAGTAGCTATTTTAGCTGCACACCTAACGCTCCCAGACACGATGTCAGACCACTGCTCATCACTAACCAGAATAGGAAAATAGTTTTTAATGATTTTGCAGATAACAGGATATTCTTGGCTATATTGTGTGACAAAAGCAGTAGCTTGTTGGCCGTGAGAGCAGGGGTCAGACATCTTGCTGGTATGTGGAAAAATTAGAGGTTTTCTGTCCAGACGTAATACTTTTTTATGTGCCCGATTAATAGTGGCATGAGGATAAACTCTGCGGTGCAATCTGCCTCTAATATCATGATATTTTTTGTTATAGGACACCATGTTGGAGCTGGTTGCGGCGAGCTCGTATTAATTCACCAAACGGGATGTTTTGTATTACATGGGCAGGGTGACACAAACCAGCATGGAGAATAGTGTTACCTGCTAGTTCTTTGCGGTATGTGGAAGTGACAATTTCACATGTGGAGGGATCCCCCCTGAGGCTTGTTTTTGGATTTGCTGCTGTTGTTTTTCATTATAATGATATTTTACATATGCAACTGTTTGTGAATTTTTTAGACTTGCCTTTGTGTAATGGCGATGACTAATAAGAGGGCTGTGGTCTGCTGTGCCCTCCCCCTTTGCACAGGTGTCACCTGATGGGGCAGGGTATATCAGACAGATGTCCTCTCATTCTCACCATGTCTGTCATGAGGAAGGACCTCACATACTACTTGGTCCGAAACATGTTGGAAATATTGGCATGAATCTTGTCTTACTGACTTGGAGATTTTAATCGATGAAATAAAGACGGAAATTATTTTACCTCACCCACTACTGGAGCTGGATTTTTCCTTTTTCTACATGTTCAGCTGTTATCAGGTGCACTGTCCGTGCTCGTCTGTGGGATGATTACAAGTTTCAGCAGGTGAGAGCTGCCACCCTCCTGTTTTTCTTTATATTAGCTAATGAGGACCTTTCTTTTGGCAGGAAAGTTTTATCTGCTGTGGTCTCCCCCTGAGAGATTTTCTTTGTTATTCCTCCAGGCAGTGCCGTTGTGGAGGTGTGGGGAAAAGATGATAATTACTTACCGGTAATTGGATTTTCCCTTAGCCTCCACAACGGCACGGAGTAAATCCCCCCAAACTCAATATCTATGTTTATTGACAGATGGTTATCTGATTTTTTTTCTTTTGGTAATGTATTGATATAACCTTATTAAATGATGCATCTATTTAAGTTCTAGATTATTGACTGACGAAGGTAAAGGGGAGGGGGCTTTTATGCGTTCGATCCTCGTCGTATTCCTGTCCCTGAAGAGGTGGGAACCCGCCAGGTAGTGCCATTGTGGAGGCTAAGGGAAAATCCAATTACCGGTAAGTAATTATCATCTTTTTGGTATCATGAGCGAACGTGGGTGTGTTGGCTGCCGCAGTCGTGGTAGGGGAGTTGGTTACCATGCTGGACAACTGCCAGCATGGGACCGCTCCTCTACCCACGGAGGGGCGGGCGCAGCTGGCAGGGGCGTCCGCCTCATTCAGTATTTTTTTGGGTGTGGCAGCCGCCCCATTTCGTCTCAGGATGCCGAGGCAGTTGTGGCTTTCGTGACACAAGCCAGTGGCACAGAGTCCTCTGCCCCGGCTCTGAGCAGCAGCAGCAACTCTCCGCCTCCTGCAGGACCAGCCCCCATCCCCCAAGACTCATCCCTGCTGCTGTTTCACAGCGAGAGGGACATCATGGGAAGGTAATGCAGGAGAGTGAGCTGCAGCTTGGTCCTGATGCTCAGGACCTTTTGGAAGGGATAGAGGAGGATAAGCGGGTACCGCCCGTCAGTACCCCAGTGACATCCCTTCCAACTGGTGAGGATGTTTTCAGCCACTGAACCCTCGCACCTAGTCAGACCCAGGAGTCAGCGGAGGGACAGCGGAGCCAGGTCAGGGGCTTGACGTCTGCTGTTCCCTTCATTCCACTACTGGTCAACCTTGGGTCTGAGAATTCAGGCAAGGAAGAGGAGGGTGACACTGACCAAGAATGGGTGCCCCCTCCCTTGTCAGGGCAGCACTGATGAGGAATATAGGCACCCGAGGCAAATGGTGTGCCACGTCACCAGGAAGCCCAGTGGCAGGGGCTCTACTGGTAATGGCAGCCCCTGCGCACCAAGCCCGAACAGGTGCAAGCCAGCACCACCCCATCTGACAGGAGAATAGTGCATAAGTCGCCTGTTTGGGCTTACTTCACCCTGGCAGAAGAAGATCACATGATTGCCATCTGTCAGCTGTGACATGCCAGGGTGAGGAGAGGGAGGTCACTTGCTCGGCTGGGTACCACTGCCCTTGCCCAGCACCTGAGAGGCAACCACTGGTGGGAGTGGGACCAGATGAAGGGTGGTCGCAGCAGTGCCAGCAGAAGTGCGCAGGGGACAGCAGCTCCTGCCACTGTCCTGCAGCCACCCTATCCCCTTCCAACAATGCATTCCCACTCCCCCACTCCCTCTTCTCTACTGGTACTTGTACCGGCAGCCAGACCTCTGCCTTATCTGCACCCTCCTCTGTCGCCTCAACTGCCATCCAGTGCCAGCCATTGGTCGCTGAAGCATTTGAGCTCACTCGGCGGTCCCCAGGTGCGTTCACTCAATGCGCTCCTAGCAAGGGTAATGGTCCAACATCTGCTGCCCTTCAATATTGTGGACTGCAATACATTCTAGCAAATGTTGAAGCAGGCCCAAACCATATGGCGTGTCCCCAGCCGCCATTTCTTTGCCAGGACTGGCGTCCCTGCCTAACACCAGCCCATTGTGCAGAATGTATCCCTGTCGCTGGACCACGCTGTCAGCGACAGGGTGCTTCTCACAATAGATGCCTGGACCAGCAGACATGGACAGGGACGCTATCTCAGCTCAGAGGAGGGATCAACAGATGTGGTGGCATCTTGGCTTGTGGTGCCGACCCGAGGTGTCCAGGGGAGAACTGCTGCTCTTTCTCAAGCCACTGTCTCCACCGCTGCAGAGCCCCCCAGCAAGCGTCCCCGTAGCTACACTAGTGTAAAGCACGTCCTCTGCCAGACCATGCTCCAGCTTATGAACTTAGGGGAAAGGAGACACACTGGACCTTATGTCCTGGCTGCCCTTCAGGCTCAGGTCCACAAGTGGCTGACACCCCGAAGGCTCCAGGCAGGTATGGTTGTCTGTGACATCGGCAGCAACCACCTCGCCACCCTCCATGCTGGCACATGTTCTCAAGTTCCAGCGCACATACCCAAGGTTGAGCAACATCAAGCAAAGAGTATGAAGGATTGCCAGCCACTTCCGACGTTACCCAACCACCAACATGTCCCTGTACAAACTGCAGTAGGACAAAAGCCTGCCACCTTACAGGCTGATTTTGGACAGTGTGACGCAATGGTACTCCACCCTCCACATGCTGGAGAGGTTGTGGTAGCAGCGATGGGCGGTGAAGGAGTACCTGCTAGACCTAGACACTCTAGGGCCATCACACCCACTCCCCTACATCACCAATGCGGAGTGAAGGCAGATGCACCAGGTCTGCCACATGTAGGCCCCCTTCGAGCAGGCGACCAATCTGGTCAGCGGGGAGCAGGTCGGCCTCATTGATGTTCTCCCCATAGTGTTCCTGCTGGACAGGACACTAGAACGCCTTGAAATATTAATATATATATATATATATATATATATATATATATATGTATGTTTATTTATACTCATTTATTGTGGGCTTTACAATCTTAAAAATCCCTTGAAATAAAAATTGTCAAAGGAAAATATTGCATTTTGAATGCATGAGAGCACATTCCTGCTGTAGACAAAGAAAATGCTGCTGTCTGAGGTGTCCCGAGTTCATTCTTGGTGTTGCCCAGGTTTGGCTGGCCCGTTCCTGGAAACACATTCCTGATGCAAACACAGAACCTGCTTCTGTCCTGTTCCTGATAAGTTTGGCCGAGCTATGTGTAGGCCTTATACTCCACCATTACCATTTCCCTGCTGCTGCTGCTGCTGCTTCTGTCCTGTTCCTACTGAGTTTGGCCAAGCTATGTGTAGGCCTTATACTCCACAGTTACCATTTCCCTGATGCTGCTGCTTCTGCTGCTTTCTGTCCCAATCCTGATGAGTTTGCCCCTGGACTAAAGGGGCCTTACTGCAACCTCATTGGTTAAAATTACATGAAAACATAACAATATTAAAAAATGGAAGCACAGGTTAGAACTGAAAAACTATTTATTAGCAAGTTTAAGCCAAACATGGCTCTAGGGCAACTGTTTCAGTTGGTCATGCAGTTGAAATAATTCCTGCATCCGTTTACGGATCTCCTGCATGCCTGCATTGTGCTCCTCCTGCAGCTGGCTTATTTTTCTTTTTAGTTTAATGAGTACTGTTAGGATAAAAAAAAATAATGAAAATTACTTGCAATTCAGATTAAGATGCATGAATACAGAATTGTATTCACATATTTACCCTCCTGGCGGGGGCTGGAGACATCCTCCTCATCAGGAGCTGGGGCGGGAGGGGAGGGGAATCCGGCTACTGGGAGGGTCCAGCCTCTTACTCCTCTACCTCCACCACTTCGACCACATCAGGTGGGGGTGGCACATCCTGCTGCTGGGAGGGTTCGGCCTGCCCTCCCTTCTCCTCTGCGGACACCACAACCACCACCTCCATATCGTCGGTCGAAGACCTGCGGCGGATGAAGGGAACGGGAACACCTGTTATCACACAATGATCAGAGTTTAGACAAAGAACTTATAACAAATGCAAATACAGAATGATGATTGCCATTTATGTATATATATATACACACACACATGTATATATATTTATGAGTGTGTGAAACGTACAAAATCAGCCAGTTACATCATACATCTGTACCTCGCTGTGTGAAAAGGTTCAATATTCTAGGCTCAAAGTGTCACACTCTAGTCAGCTAATTATTCCAAACCCCCTGAGCAAAGGGTACCTGAGATTGTGACTTTGGGGTTTTCATAAACTGCAAGCCATAGTCATCCAAATTATAACAAATATAGGCTTAAAATATCTCGCTTTGTATGTAATGAAACTATCTCATATATTAGTTTTACCTTTTAAGTTGCATTACTGAAATGAGCTTTGTACGATATTCTAATTTTTTGAGTTTCACCTGTATATACACTATATACAATGTCATAATTACTTAGTACCTGGTGTGAAACTGAGGAAGGAGGAGGACCTCCGAAACGCGTATGGTTGGGCAGCATTGGGCGAACTATCTTACGTGGATCTTATGTTGATTTTTTGCGGATACATTATTATCCAGTTAAGGATTCAAAGGCTCCACAAAATTCCCTATACAAGGTGGACTTTAGGACCTGGTCTCCACTCAGAGAACACTTCACCTGGTCGTATGACACGTCATGTGGGACGCTGCATGCAACTGTGTCTGAAGCATTACAGGAAAGTGGATGCCATTTATAGCTACATGTGGAGATCCAGCCGCCATCTGCAACATTTACCACTGGACCGGTAACGTTTTTTCTGCACATTAGTACCACTAATACTCTATTCACCTCTTTTTTATACTGTGGGACTCTAGTATATTCTCCAAGTGAGAACTTGGGGGTTATTGGACCTCAGCAAACACCATTACAGCAATTTACATCCACTGAGGAGACTCCATTGCCGTTTATGTCAGTATTTTTATTCTGTTACTCCATGAATGTTACATCCGCATTTTTACGCTATCTACTTGTAAAGTTTTAGCGTGGGGTTTATGTTCATGTTTATATTTCAGTATGTTGTAGATTTTCTGTTATTTTATTAAAATAACTTTTGCTTTACTATTTGCGTTTCCTTGTATCCTGTCCTGATACTGAGTGCCCACTCTGTTATCTACTTACATACGCATTTCTCCATTTTTTGGCCTTTTGCGAGGTGGCCATTCAGAGTGAGAGCACCTTTTCCATGAGATCCTGATTAATTGAGCCACCTGACACATTACTCCATTTTTTGTGAAACGTATGAAATCAGCCGGTTACATCTCTACCTCGCTGTGTGAATAAATATATATATACACTCACAGCGAGGTAGAGATTAGTGATGAGTGAGCATGCTCGGCCGAATATCTGTTCGGCTTGGGCATCGCTATGCTCGGCGCATGGCAGTACTCAACCGAGTACCGCATGTGCTTCAGCGCAATGCTCGAGTCTCCGCCCGCACAATTCGCGGGTTTTAAGCAGCCAATAAAGGTGCAGGTAAGTACGGCCCTCACTGTAATGCCAGTAGCCATGTTGGCTGCTGGCATTACAGTGATTGGCTGGCCGGAACGTGTCATCGGGTGCTATATAGCACCCAATGACACTTGCTCGGATCAGTCATAATCAGGGAGAGCAGAGTGTAGGAAGGGAAAGACAGTGTAGGGAGCGATTTTCAGTGTAGGGAGCAGTTTTTATTCTGGAAAAACTTTTCCAGGACCCAAAAGTCCGTTTAAGGACTACTGTGTGTGTGTGTGTGTGTGTTTGTGTGTGTGTGTATGAGAGCAGCAATCTATTTACCTCCTGCAGTCTCAGGGACAGTGCTTCGGACGGGACAGATTGTGCAGGGAGAGACATTTGCTGTTTTTACTACCAAAAGCTTTTCAAAGACCCCAAAGTCCTTTTAAGGACTACTGTGTGTATTTGACAGCAGCAAGATATTTTTATTTTATACCTATTAGTAACATATATTGTACATCATCCGCAGACTGTGTCTTTAATAATCTGGGCCACATCTAGTGTTCATATGCTGTGGCTTTGTGTAAAAAATACTGAACAACATCTGCAAACAGTGTCTGTATTACAAATTCTAATAATCTGGGTCTGACATAGTGTCCATAATCTGTGGTGTTCTGTAACCAATACTGAACAACTGCACTAGATGGGAATAGCTCACTCTCTGGTGTCTATGGGGAAGGTGCTCAGGTCTATAGGCTGTTTCACCCCTACAGAAACACAGGTAAGTTATATTCAAAGATTAGACCGGCACTCTATATGTGTGTGAGCCCATAGATCACTTAATGGCCAACATTGTCATGAAAAATATAAAATTTATTACACAGCAGTTAATATAAATACAATGACAATAAAAAGTAATAGAGCGTAGATGACTACACTGTCAGTTGTATTTAACTTATACACATGACATTTGATGATATACAATAATTACCCAATTAAATGGTATTGGGTATATCAGAAGCAGCACATCCATAGCTCACCAGCTAAAATCAAAGTAGAGCTTAGTGAGACACAATTAACGCCTTCAATATATATGCACGCCCACACCTACCCTTGGTATCAGATGTGTCCAAAATACACACAATGATGTTTAGGTGTATCTGATGCAGCATGTCCGTGGTTCACCAACTGGTCAGAGTTAGACTATATACGACGTGATGAAGAAACTGCAACATATACACCTGCAGCCACTCAGATGTTTCAATTGTGTCCACACTGTATTTACCAGTAGTTGCAACATATGAGTAAAGTCCACTTTTGTAGATTATTTTGTAGTTCTATTGATGTATATCTCTTTGGGCTGATCTCGATTGCCTGGGTGTCCAATCAGATGTGTTTCCGTTATCAATTATGGCAAACAATTGCGCGAGTGGCGATTGTTTTTTTTAAAATAAGTTAGCAGTGTATGACTCCCATATCAGCCGTGGTATTGGTGTTAAAAGGTAAACGCTTCTTACCTAAAGTTGTCCGGGCTTTTCTGTATATACTTACAGACCATGGATTTCACTGTGCGGTGCACTTTAGCATAAGGACTTGTTCTACCGCCGGCGATGGTCTCCGATACCGGCGTCACCTGACTTGCGTCCAAGTCTCGCGGGATTTGTGTACGCTGGTTCATGTGAGCCAAACAGATTTGTAGAATGGAGCGCTCCAATGTTTCAAGTATCCCGGTATTAATAGATGATCAAAGGCCTCTTTTTACACCTTATCTTTCATTGGGAGAGTGTTGCTTTCACACCAGACGCGTTTCGGGAATTCCTATTCCCTTCCTTAGTGGCAGCTAACCTTCCATTTCCTGTTCACCTTTTTATAGGCTGTCTCAGTTCCTTCAAAAATCTGGTTTGGACTTCTGTTGGCAAATACTGGCTATTGGATTTTCACATGCGTTTTATGTGCGTTTTCCTTGCGGTTTTTTGGGTACTTCTGCGTTTTTTGCATATTGTGTGTAGCATCATATCTCCTATCTATTCTATAAAAGAAATAATTATATTCCATTGCTAGCTATCCTTAAAAACATAAAATATTTCACTTTAACAATGATGGCCAAATATCATCAACTTTAGGTATCTTGTGCAATTAATAGCGGCTAGAAGAACTAACATGCATTCGAGTCATAGTGCTGATAAACAGCCAGACATATGACTCTCCATTGCTTGGGCGGCACCCACCCACAGAGATCTACAGGAACCCAAAAATTTCTAGTTCAGCATTGAGGCCCATCAGAATCAAGCTTCCAAAGTCAAAGATATATTTTGATTCGACTCTCGACATTCTCTCTATATGTCTCCCCCCCCCCCCCGCCAATGTATGTCTACTTTTTGTATTGCAGAGAATATCATACCTTTTGGGTCCTGATTATGGCTCTCTTTAAAATGTTTGGATAAAGAATGTTTCATATATCCATTTCTTATGTTGGTCAAATGTTCTGCAATTCTCTTTTTTAAAGGTCTTTTAGTTCTACCAATGTACTGTTTTCCACAGGGGAACTGGATCATATAAATTACACTGTAAGTATCACAATTTAGGAAACTTTCAATGGTCACTGAAAATGGGTTTTGGGTAGACACTATTTCCGTTGTCCTTTTGGGGAATTTTGTTATTCTGCAACCCTGGCATTTACCACATCGGAAAAACCCTCTTAGATCTATCCAATTATATACTGTAATTCGTAATGTAGTTCGTTTATGTTTGATGGAGGGTGCTACCTTTAGGCCCAGGTTAGGGGCTTTCGTATATGTAATTTTTGGTAGTATCGGCACTAGGGGTTCGATTATTTTATCTTGTCTTACAAAATGCCAATATTTTCTTATAATTTTTTCAACTTGTTTATATTGGGTAGTGTATGGTAAAATTATCCTAAACTCGTTTCCATCCTCTTTTTTCTGTTGTTCTACTTTTGGTATAAAGAGGGAGTCCCTTGATAACTTTTTTGCTTTTAATAGGGCTTTATCAATGGTATCTACTGGATAGCCAGTATTTGCCAACAGAAGTCCAAACCAGATTTTTGAAGGAACTGAGACCGCCTATAAAAAGGTGAACAGGAAATGGGAGGTTAGCTGCCACTGAGGAAGGGAATAGGAATTCCCGAAACGCGTCTGGCGTTAAAGCAACACTCTCCCAATGAAAGATAAGGTGTCAAAAGAGGCCTTTGATCATCTATTAATACCGGGATACTTGAAACATTGGAGCGCTCCATTCTACAAATCTGTTTGGCTTACACGAACCAGCGTACACAAATCCCGCGAGACTTGGACGCAAGTCAGGTGACGCCGGTATCGGAGACCATCGCCGGCGGTAGAACAAGTCCTTATGTAAAGTGCACCGCACAGTGAAATCCATGGTCTGTAAGTATTTATAGAAAAGCCCAGACAACATTAGGTAAGCGTTTACCTTTTAACACCAATACCACGGCTGATATGGGAGTCATACACTGCTAACTTATTTTAAAAAAAACAACCGCCACTCGCGCAATTGTTTGCCATAATTGATAACGGAAACACATCTGATTGGACACCCAGGCAATTGAGATCAGCCCAAAGAGATATACATCAATAGAACTACAAAATAATCTACAAAAGTGGACTTTACTCATATGTTGCAAATACTGGTAAATAACAGTGTGGACACAATTGAAACATCTGAGTGGCTGCAGGTGTATATGTTGCAGTTTCTTCATCACGTCGTATATAGTCTAACTCTGACCAGTTGGTGAACCACGGACATGCTGCATCAGATAACCTAAACATCATTGTGTGTATTTTGGACCCATCTGATACCAAGGGTAGGTGTGGGCGTGCATATATATGTTGAAGGCGTTAATTGTGTCTCACTAAGCTCTACTTTGATTTTAGCTGGTGAGCTACGGATGTGCTGCTTCTGATATACCCAATACCATTTAATTGGGTAATTATTGTATATCATCAAATGTCATGTGTATAAGTTAAATACACCTAACAGTGTAGTCATCTACGCTCTATTACTTTTTACTTTTTATTGTCATCGTATTTATATTAACTGCTGTGCAATAAATTTTATATTTTTCATGACAATGTTGGCCATTAAGTGATCTATGGGCTCACACACATATAGAGTGCCGGTCCAATACTGAACAACATCTGCAAACAGTGTCTGTATTACAAATTCCAATAATCTGGGCCTGATATAGTGTCCATATTCTGTGGGTTTCTGTGACATATACTGTCCTGCATCCGAAAACTGTGTCTTTAGGGGACAGTAAAATAATCCACACCACATCTACAGACAAAACCATTAATATGAAGAAGGTGAGCACTAAGGGATGGGGAAGTGGGCGTGATGCTGCACGCAGAGGTCATGGCCCTGGGCACAAGGAAACTGTGCCTGCTGCCAGTGCACCAGAAAAAAGAAACATCCACCTTATCCAGCTTCATGTCCAACCTAGCTGGACGGCGCAGGAAAACACTCACAACACAAGTCGGACCAGTGCGAACAGTTGGTCAGTTGGATTGCTGAAGTCGGTTAAGCACCACCCTCTCTTCCACCAGGTCCAGTCTGTGAAGTCTGTGTATGATGCCCTCCTTTATGTGTAATAAAGGGTGTATTGTAGTGTCGGTTCCTTGTAATTTTTGGCAGCCCTTTCACTTAGTGCATAGGTTTTATGAGTGTAGGAGTCCCACTACCTGAACAATTGTACCACAATGTGAATGAAGCCCTTCTTTATGATATATACAGTCTGTTTCGGAGTGCCTCTTGCTTGTAATTTTTGGAAACACTTGCACTTTATATACAATTGAATATACAGAAAAGAATGTTTCCTAACAATTTTTCCTGTGAAATTGATTTTTTTTTTGGGGGGGGGGGGGGTTTGTGCTTATTTTTGACAGTCTATAAACGTGGCGTACAACTCGGACAACATGGTTCCCAGCAGCCACCTTGGAGTCCAAGATGCATCCAGACATCGTCCCCATGCTGTTTCCGATTCATTTCGGTGGTGTTTCTGTCCTTTCTGACCTTTTGCAATGGACCAGGCACCCTCCCCTCTTCAAAGCAGGGGAAGCCTGGTTGTCTCCCATTGACTTCCATTATACTCGGGTGCTCGGCCGAGCGCACAAATATTGCGGTGTGTTCGAGCTGACACACCCGAATACTTCGGTGCTCGATCATCTCTAGTAGAGATGTATGATGTAACCGGCTGATTTGTTATATAGTGTGCGGCAGGACAATTGATGTACAATGTGCATGTGAGAGATATTTCTCTGGTGTCCATACATACATGCTACAGACATAGTGGTGTGATGTCACAGCAATACTTAGTGCACCAATCAGAACGTATTACGGCAAAAAATATGCGCATCATTAGTGACTATTTGCGCAATCGCAAATATATTGGAGCACTCTATCTGCATATAAAGCTATTGTTCTGCCATGCATGTGAAATGTAATCAAAAACAGTGCTGTAATGTCAAATTACTTACAGTGATCAGGAGTTCTTCCTCACAGTCACGAAAGTTGCTGTGAAACATTTTCTCCAGTCTCAGGAAACTTCTAGACTTCTAGCAGCTTGACAAATGTAGCAAAAGTGACCAACGCCTGTATTTCGCACACAATATGAGGAAATTGTATTGCCGGTTTTCGCAATCAAGAAAATAGTCTGGAGATCGCGAATTTATGGCGAATATTAGGCCATAAATTTGCAAAATATCGCGAAAACGATTAATGCCCATGCCGCTCATCACTATTCCTGTCTTCTGATCTGAAAAATGGCTATCACCATTTTGAGAAATTCATCAGAATCAAATCACCAAAGATTCAGTTTCAACCTGAATATTTGGAGAATTCAGGTCGAATTTAATTCAAACCAAATTGATTAACTCATCTCTAGCCAGCAAACATAGAGGAGACATCTTAGCATTAGTGGCCTTTTAATGTACAGGATGAGGTAAAACAACCTTTTAACTAGTGTAATTTGTAAATTCCTCAGGAAACATCAGATCGGTGGAAATGAATAGGACGGAGCCATTCCTTTGAAGTTAATGGGGATGGCAGAGTTGTAATTACACCTGCTCGCAATGCAATGTCGATAGCGAGCAGGTAACAGAGAAGGCAGCGGTCATACAAGCGCTGCGGTCTCTTCAAACAGCAGACAACGCTTTTAACTTTTTCACCTGTCATTTTGAAATCTGCCATATTAAATTCAGCCCCTGCTTTTTTCCGATGGGAAGGGGGTCATGTGATATATCAATCTTGGCTAGTCAAAGTTTCCTAAAATGCTCTACATGACAAGTTCTATGTGTCCACGACCCTGCCAGATAGACATGGTTAAACACCCAGTCTTTGTAAACATGCTGAAGAACCGCAGGTGATACTGCTTTACAGTACTGTAGGGTTTGCCATTTCAGGTAAGCCATATTCAGCCATTTGAGGTGAGCCAATATGTTTCACTTAAATGACGAATCCTTCAGTGCTGTGAAGATGTATCACCTGCGGTTCTTCAGCAAGTTCATAAGAGCGGATTCAACATTCAACCATGTGCAACATCATGTAAAGCACTTTTGGAACAGGTTTCTAAGTTCTAGCCAAGACTGATATATCTGACATGACCCCTTTTCCATTGGAAAAACCTGAGCTGAATTCAATATGGCAGATTTCAAAATGGAGGCCGAAAATGTTTCCTCCACCAAATAATGCAGCCTCCCTCCCAGTTAATACTTTCACACATTAGAAGTCAATTTTCTACAAATTACACCAGTTAAAAGGCTGTGTCCAGACTTTTTCCTTAGCCTGTATATATCCTGTTAATCTAAAGGAAGAAATTCATAAGGTCCTATTATAATTCCCAATTTTCATGCCAATTATTGTGAACAAGCCGATATAGGACAACTGATTCCCGATCATTGGCCAGTGTAATTGTGCTACAGATCTGACAACAATTCAGCAAACGCTCCTTTGTCTGCTTATCGTAACTTTTATGGACCATAAAAAATGTTCACTTATCAGCATCACAGCTCCCTGTGTAATTAAGGATGTTCAAATGATAATCAATACAACCTAATGGCTATACCACAGACATTCCTCCTACATTTACTTTCCATCAGCCAGCATAGTAGCCGATGCAACTGACTGCCAAGTTCTTCTTATCCAGCCCTACAAATAGGCAATGTAGTAGTACCGGTACACACTTCCACATGAGTAGCAGGGTTGCCAACCACTATTATTCTTTTTTCTGGACAACTTATCCCCAAATTTTGGACAACTAACAATTTTTATGGACAAATTGGAAAACCATAATGAATGATAAAGATAATAAGTAATACATGTCTACATCTCAATATACTGATAAGAACTCATTACCAGCATTTACTGTGTGCTGTAAAATGATGATAATTACAACCAAAATAATCTAGTCAGGTACCCCCAGCCTCAAAAAAAGTCACTGACACGTCTATTTTTTTTCACGGACACAGGAAAAAGTCACTTATTTTTACGGACTGTGGAAAGAAATTTCTGGACGGTTGGCAGCTCTGATAAGTGGTCAGTTTTTAACTTAACATTAGCTGTGCTGCTGCCACATGACTTGCCAAATTACCTTGATATGTAGACACTGTGTCCATCTTGTCCTTGCAGGTTTGTCCACATTGTAGAGGTCTGTACACAACTGATGGTCTAGCAGGATATGGACAATTGTCTTGCTTGTAGATAGTGTCCATGTCATATGCTCTTTATTAGGTTCTTACGCTGAGTTTTCGAGGGATAACCATGTGAGGGACATAATCTGCTCTATAAAACACCAGGATGATGACCAGAGTCATTATTAGTCATTGAAATATTTAACTTTTTGCAATGACATTCAGTTGTACATTTTCATAGAACAGAACATATAACCATAGAACACATTCTTAACCACCTTTTAGTATTACTTTAATTCACTGTGAAAAAGCCAGTTACATTACTTTTTTAAGTTCCCTTGTTACAAAAATGCTCCAGTTGTGAGATATTCTCTTTGCTTCATTAGAATGCCCCCCCCCGCCCCCCCCCCCCCAGTGTTTCATCTGTTTGTTAATGTGCACCCTCTCCTGCTGAACGGCATGAGCATGGCTGCAAGTGTTCAGTTCCATTAGCCCTATCTTTTGTTGAAAGTTGTGACAATTACAGGGAGAGAGCTGAGGAAAGGACACACTCCCTGAGAAAGGACACACCTCCTGAGCTGTGATAGAGAGAGCTGCAACAGAAAGGATATGCCCCTTGAGAAAGAATTTACCACTTGAACGGCCAATCTGAAATAAAGGACTGGTTTTAGCTTTGATACAGATAGTCATGTATTATATTATGTCTGGCAACATTTTTGTTTTCTCTTCCCTACCTTCCATAATTGTTTGCATTTTCTATCAGCATTGTCTTTTAGGTTTCATCTTTGATTGTTCACAGTCAGGGGGTGCACCACCAATGAGGCCAGGTGAGGCGATCGCCTCAGGCAGCACCAGGTAGGGGCAAGAAGGGGGCAGCTGAAGGGCTATGGGCAATGAGCACTTTCATTGTGTCAAAGGGGTTAGGTTAAGAAATTGGCATGTGGGGGGGTGCCGTTTAGTTGTCTCCTCAGGCAGCAGAAAGGCTAGGTGCAGTAAAAATGACATGTTTACTATATTCTGTGGGTAAGTACAATTATAGCTACCATATGGACGAAAGTATTAGGACACTCACAGGAACATTTATTATATCCCATTCTAAATCCAACTAAAACAACTTGCACTCTTCTGGGAAGGTTTTCTATAAGATTTTGGGGTGTCTATAGGACTTTTTAACCCAGGCCTCCAAACGAGCATTTGTAAGGTCAAACACTGATGTTGGATTACAAAGAAGCGTAATTCATCACTCTAAAGGACACATTTCCACTGCTGCAGAGTGTAGTGGTGGTGTGCTTTCCACTATTCCATGCAATGCTCGGCATTGTGCTTGGTGACATAAAGCTTGCATGCCGCTGCTCTGCCATAAAACCCATGTCATGAAGCTCCCGGGGCAGAGTTTTTGTGCTGATGTTAATGCCAAAGGAGATTTGGACTTACTGATTTAGCAGAGCGTTGGCAACTTTTATGCACTACGCTCGTCAGCACTCGGCGATCCCACTCTATAACTTTACATGGTCTGCCACTTCTTGGCTGAGTTACTCTGGCTCCTAAATGCTTCTATTTTCAAAAACACCAGTTATTGGAGAAATATCTAGGAGAGAAGACTGAAATGCGAGAACAGTCTCCTGGACATTCCCCCTGCGCAAGCCAGTGTACTTTTTTAAAGCGTTGCACAACTAGGTTAATGATGTGCATCATGCAAGAAGCATGTGTTATTTACCCCCAGGTTCAGCATGACTACTATGTTGTAGCCATTGTCAGTGACCAACTTGCCCAGTTCGAGTTGGCGGGGTGACAGCCTGCAGGATGTTCCGGTGGACTTCCGGTGGTGACCGATGCGTTCCCCCTCTGGAACGCATATGGAGATCGTTCATGAATTAATGTAGAGGCCGGAGAAGCATTCCAGTAGTAGAACGCATCTACCTCATGGAATGCACATCTTTGTTCTGAGGGCATGTACACTCGGTGGGCAGATTAATGAATTGGAGTTTACGTGCAGGAGGATTTATGCATTCCAACAGTGGAATGCAAGGACCGATTAGAGAAAAGGTACAGAGTATAGAAAATAAAAATAAATTAAAAATTAGTAAATGGAATGGATCCCCGAAATGGGGCCACAACATTGGATTACTGAGCGTGTAAAGTTGTTTCCTTACCACACATTCTGTTATTAATGGCTAACAATGGAGCTGATGAGGAAGAGCGGGAGAAGCAGTAAGTGATGATGATGATGATGAAAAAGAAACTGTACTCCCAGTGGATGCAGCCTGGCTGCCGCAAAGGATACCGGGAGAAGGCGGAAACTCTTGTTGTGTTACCTGGCGGACACCTCTGTTTTCCTGCTGGATCAGGTGATACCAGTTCATGTGATTCATATAGCTGTGGTGCCTAAGTTTGTGTTTGACTGTCCACAGGACAATGCTGTTGTTTTCTGGCAGAGTGGAAAAATGCCAGATGGTATATACTCACCCAGACCTAGCGGTAGCGGAGCTTGGCTTAGCTCTGGCCCGTTTTGGGCCTTCTGCACCCACAGTATTAGCAGCATCACCAGTTCCCAAGGCAGATCTGATCCTAGCAGTTCTTTGGGAGGTTCGCCTCTGCTCTTTATTGCAACCACAGCCACAACCCTCTTCCTTGGATATTACTTCCTCCCTACCACCCTGATCCAGCTCCCAGGTCCTCTCAAATACAAAGTACACCCTCCACACTTTTATCAGACTGTGATATACTATGGTTGGCTCCTTGCCATGGCTACGGTTACCACTATTACCACCACCACAAACACACCTCCCCCTGAACCAACTCCTCACAGCAGTACTCACACAAGTCATCAATAGGGAGGGAGACTCTCTTCACTATATGCCGTGATGCGTGGTGGTTTTCTTTTTCTTCTTCTTAGGGAAAAAAGGGGCCCCACTAGGAGTAGACAGTTAAGACAGAGAGTACACCATTGAAAGGCTTCTCTGGGGCTACAAGGAAGAGGAGCAGAAAGAATGTTATGACCTCTGGCTCCAAGGCATGGTATCAGACTTAAAAGTCACCTTCATGTCATACTGCTGTGACTGAGAAGAGGAGTGAGCCATCCAATCCACAATCTCATCCTCTTTCTCCTCAATGACAATGTTGCACCTTTCCGAAGCCAGGGAGAATTTGTGGCCTACTACTACTACGAATTCTGGCTGGATAGCTGGTGCTGCTACTACCCGTGTTATTGGAGGACAAGGCCCGTGTCTTTTGCTTTGAACCCTTCCATATTCCAGACATTTTACTTTGAAGCCTAATGTAAACTCACGATTTTTCTAAATGAAGAGTCACGGATTTGGTACACAGTCACACAAATTATGGAACGGTTATAGCAAAATTGCAAGCATGCTTTTCTGTAATTTAAACGTGCAATTAAGCGACCTTCCCCTTCTACAAACACAGTGAGTATTGCTATTGACAATTTACTTTGGGAATAATGCAGCATTGGCACCAGTGAGATTTCTACCTACTGTGTTATTTGAGTTTAAAAACTTCGTTTCAGAAAATAACTTTTTCTACTGTTAAGCACATGTTGTAAGCTTGTAATGCGATTATCCCGATGCGAATATAACGATGCAGTGTAAGATATGACTACTGTGTTATTTGCATTTAAAAAAAACAATTTCAGAAAAGAACTTTCTCTACTGTAAAACACATGTTGCAAACTTGTAATATGATTATTCTCTCCCCCCACCACTAGCAATATAACGAATCTGGAAAGGCGGTAATATTACTGTCTACAGTGTAATTTGCATTTAATTTCACTGGTATAAAAAAGGCATTATTGCCGTAAAATGCTTTTGTTATAATGCTTTTAATTTTTAATAACACCGGACATATATAATGTACAGAAAAAAAATCTGCAATTGCGCAGCAGCAGAATGCTATTGGGGTTCTCTGCTGGCTATAATATGTAGGAATTTGAGGTTTTATCGGGAAAAAATGCTGTCCCTCTCTGTTCAAATGAGAAAAAAATATATTTTTTCTATCAGGTAGCTGGTTTTGTAGTGCAGAACATCAGAAGCTGTATTGTTAAGCACTGTGCTCCAAGCCCGCAGGTCCTCACTCCCTCAAACTGCATTCCCTGATCAAATTCCCTATTATTCTGCACAATTAATTATTTCTATTCATTCCCTACACTGTCTTTGAGACTCATGATTTTGCCCACCAACATGCACAGTAAAATGGTGCTGCGCACCGTTTTACTTAATTCATCTTAAGCAAAGCTGAAAAGCTTTAGGTTCGTTTGGTGGGCAAATCCTTGTGAAATTTGTAACAAACCATTTGCTCATCCTTAAGCTTTATATTTGCTCTATATTTGGCTGTTATACAAGGGCAGGTTCACATCAACGTTATGAATTCCATTATTGATTTCTGTTATAACAAGGTTATAATGGAAAATAACAAAATTTATAAGACAGAATTCATAACGGAAACCTTTAGAGGCATTCTGTTTTTTTCCGTCATAATAGAGGTCTATGGGCAAGCATAACGGATCCGTCTGGTTTCCGTTGTGCAGGACGGAAAAGAAAGCCCTGTCGACAGGTCCTGACAGATGCTCCTATCTAACCTGGGAAGTACACCATTCTTTGTGCAGTTCCTTTACTAGATGTACAATTCCTTTACTAGATGTACAGGAGCTGTGATGACATCATCACAGGTCATTTAGTTTTCTCCACTAATGATAGGGATACTATACTGGAGCTTGACAGGCAGAGTCTTTGTTTCACTATGGGTCCCTTTTCCCCACAGGCCTCATAGCAGTTGCATGGTCTGCCTGTATTGGAGGTATGCCACTACTTTGGATATGTTTTCCTGTGGCCAAAACATCATAACTCACATCTTATCTATGGACTGAGCCATTCAATCTGAGCATTGGTGAGCTGGCTTTGTTTCCTTTTTTCTTTCATATTTTATACTTGCCCATACATATATTCACCACACAAATAGGGAAATTCTAAGCTCATTCTAATTGACCTATGTGGAATACTCAAATATATAACTTTCTTATCCAAAAAAGAGCATCTACAACCACAATATAATCAATACAAATCTTTATTATCAAAGAAATTTTTTTTTGACAAACAATCAAAAGAACTCTAAAATTACAATATATTTTGGGGGGAAAAAACAAGACATGGATCAGCAGCATCCGCCCTGACAAGCTATGTCACAAATTATTACTGACTCCACATATAACACCCATACACCTACCAAGTTGCCTGTCTATCCACCGACAGCATTATTCACAATAGGTACAGCAAAGTAGTGGATTAGCAAACTAAAGTGCACATGCAAGAGAATGCCTATATATAGCGGGTTAAAGTATAAGGTGCAACCTGTCCCTTTAAAATCCCTCTCCAAGGGAATAGACTGGGGCTCACCGCTCCTAATATGGCTCAAATAATGCCTACGTACTTAATCAGTAAAACCTACATTTTAAAAGCAGGGTATTTAAGCAATGAATAATCGAATTGAAAAACATTACCTAATGCAGTCAGGGGAAATACAGCTGATCCTCTCCTCGACGTGCGTTTCGCCGTCTAGCCTCTTCAGGAGGAGCTGCTGATCCATGTCTTGTTTTTTCCCCCAAAATATATTGTAATTTTAGAGTTCTTTTGATTGTTTGTCAAAAAATAAATTCTTTGATAACAAAGATTTGTATTGATTATATTGTGGTTGTAGATGTTCTTTTTTGGATAAGAAAGTTGACCATACATATAGTAAGTTTTGCGGGAGTGGGGTCAGTGAGTAGGGTAATATTATTATTATGGAACATTACGATAACACAATTTTTAGATAAAAAATGGGAATTTATCAAGTCCTGAATTTCAGAATTCTGGATTCAAGAAGTTATAAAATAGGGTTTTGTGACTTGTTGGGCTTATTTGCACACACAAATTGCAGTTCTTACACCACTCACTCCAGTTTTGCAAAAGTTGGTAGGAAAGTGGTTTCAGCTAACCTGTCATGATGATTTAAGTTGCATTTATCAATTGCAACTTGTAACTCCAGTAAAGGGGAGGTGAAAAAACATCTCAAGGCAGAAGAGTGAGGCTTGAAGATACACCATTAATGGATGTAACCATCAGGCATGTTCTCTGTGTGCTCTATTTTCAGGACAAGTTGGCTGTCCTGAGATAAAGAAGTTGACCGCAGTGCAGAGTTGGTTGCAGCTGAGTCCTGGCCACTAAGTAGAGTTTGCCTCTGGGACTTGGATTATGGTGTAAATATACCAGGTCGCTAATGGCAATGTCAACTAGCAGTCACACTGCATGAAAGGGTAATAGCTGCCATAGCGCCATTTATTCTGTGATCTTGTAACCCATGAAGATAGGAGAAATAAAAAGACTTGTTACTGATGCACCATTGGATTGCTGGATGTGTAATGTTGTTTCCTGGTTGGACCCCACCAATCAAAAAATTATGGTACATACAAAAAATATAATAACAAGTTACAGATTATTCACAGCATTTTCAATTGGTCACCTATCATTTAAAAATGGACAATTTCTCTGAAAGTTAAAAGAGCAGCAAAATATCACATTTGTAATAACTATTTAAAAAAACTGTGCATTTATTAGAAAGCCCTAAAGAGCAAACACTTATTTATGTAGCATAGTTTTGAGTAACACCCATATTTGTCATGAACTGTTGGGAGAAAACTCCCTTTACCGACAGTAGAAATAATGACTAAATAAATAGTAAAATGTTTTTCTTCTGTATTAGATATCGAGAATTTTACCCATAAAATAGCATTAGCGCTTCCATTTGCTTTATTAAGGGGTGCAACCATTATAAAACATGTATGCATCATAATATAACAGCTGCTTCAAAAGATACTTACAAATACTTACAAACTTACAAATACTTACAACATTTCCTATCCAGCACATGGAGGCATGTTATCCAGTAGAGTTTCTGGAGAAAACAGCAGCCCCGTTTCTATAATCTTGCACAACTCCTTTAATGGATATGGATCACACACAGTATATTTGATTACTAAAGAAAGAGATAAATATATTGTCATTTTGTAACCTGTTTTTTTATTTTCTGGTGGTAGATTTTTTTTTTTTATTCCATTTTTTATATGTGATTATGTGGACAGCCATCTTACCCAAGCTGCTATTTACACTATTGAGAAATAGGCTTTACAACAGCCACATGGACCGTAGGGATCTTTAGTGACTTTTATGAGAGAGTTTTCTAGGCATGCTCTATGAGGTATGCAGAGAGGGGGGTAGTTACTTTGTGAACATCACCGATTGTGAACAGTGGATCCTGTGTTATCTATGCTGAGCTTTTATCTGTTATTGTAATCCGGCATGTGAGTAGAGATGGCCCGAACTATTCCCCAACGAACAGTTCCCGGCAAACATAGCTTGTTCGCGTTCGCCGCGGCGGGCGAACATATGCGATGTTCTGTCCGCCCCCTATACATCATCATTGTATAAACTTTGACCCTGTACCTCACAGTCAGCAGACACATTCCAGCCAATCAGCAGCATACCCTCCCTCCCAGACCCTCCCATCTCCTGAACAGCATCCATTTTAGATTAATTCGGAAGCTGCAATCTTAGTGAGAGGAGGGACAGTGTAGCTGCTGCTGATTTAATTGGGAAATCGATAGCTAGATTAGTGTATTCAGTGTCCACTCCAGTCCTGAAAGACTCATTTGATCTCTGCTGTAAGGACAGCGTCCTGATAGCACCCCAAAAAGCCCTTTTTAGGGCTGCTACATTAGTCTGCTTTTTTTTTCTCCATATAGATATTGCAGTTACCTGGCCTGCCCGTGTGTGAGGAGCTGCAGGCCCACAGACTGTAGTGTGCCCACTGCCAGTGCCCACCACTCATAACCGGGTGGCACAGTAGCTTGCCAATAAATAAGGCATTTCATTTTTACACTTTAGTCTAATTTCAGTTGCTTGCCTGCTGCCAGTGTGTGTCAGGCTGACTTCTACAGACTGTAGTGTGCCCACTGCCAGTGCCCACCACTCATACCGGGTGGCACAGTAGCTTGCCGATAAATAAGGCATTTCATTTTTACACTTTAGTCTAATTTCAGTTGCTTGCCTGCTGCCAGTGTGTGTCAGGCCGACTTCCACAGAGTCACCCCCTTGCCCGGCGACTGACAGCTGGCTTGACGGAACTCTTAGCCCGCCAGCTTTTACCATACCAGCTGGTGGAGTCTGAGGCCTTCAAAAAATTTGTCGCTATTGGGACACCACAGTGAAGGTACCCGGACAAATTTTTTTTTCAAAAAAGGCAATCCCAAACCTCTACTATGTTATTGAAAAGGAAGTCATGGCATCTCTGGCATACAGTGTTGGGGCAAGGGTCCATCTGACCACTGATACCTGGTCTGCAAAGCACGGTCAGGGCAGGTATATCACGTACACTGCGCATTGGGTCAACCTGCTGACGGCTGACAAGCATGGAATGCGTGGCTCCGCAGCGGAGTTGGTGACACCGCCACGACTTGCAGGCAGGCCTACTGCCACCTCCTCTACTCCTACTCCATCCTCTTCGATATCCTCCTCGGCTGAGTCCTCTTCTGCTGCGGCGTCTGGCTGCACATCAACTGAATCCCCCCAGCTCCCCAGGGGCTATTCCACATTCCGGATACGACAGTGTCATGCTGTCTTGGGGTTGACTTGCCTGAAAGCAGAGAGCCACACAGGACCAGCACTCCTGTCCTCCCTGAATGCACAGGTGCATCAGTGGCTGACCCCGCACCAACTGGAGATCGGCAAAGTGGTGTGTGACAATGGAACAAATTTGTTGTCGGCATTGAATTTGGGCATGTTGTCACATGTGCTGTGCATGGCACATGTGTTGAATCTCATCGTACAACACTTTGTGTCTAAGTACCCAGGCTTACAGGACGTCCTCAAGCAGGAAGGTGTGTGGCCATTTCAGGCGTTCCTACACGGCCATGGCGCACTTTTCCGATATTCAGCGGAGAAACAACATGCCAGTGAGGCGTTTGATTTGCGACAGCCCGACACGTTGGAATTCAACACTCCTAATGTTCGACCGCTTGCTCCAACAAGAAAAAGCCGTCAACGAGTATTTGTATGACCGGGGTGCTAGGACAGCCTCTGCGGAGCTGGGAATTTTGTTGCCACGTTACTGGACGCTCATGCGCAATGCCTGTAGGCTCATGCGTCCTTTTTAGGAGGTGACAAACCTAGTCAGTCGTTCGCACCGAAGGCACCATCAGCGACCTCATCCCATTTGCATTCTTCCTGGAGCATGCCCTGCGAAGAGTGCTGGATCAGGCTGTAGATGAGCGTGAAGAGGAAGAGTTGTGGTCACCATCACCACCAGAAACAGCCTTGTCATCATCGCTTGCCGGACCTGCGGCAATGCTGGAAGAGGAGTATGATGAAGAGGAGTCAGAGGAGGAATGTGGCTTTGAGGAGGAGGAAGACCAACCACAGCAGGCACCCCAGGGTGCTCGTTGTTGTCACCTATCTGGGACCCATGGTGTTGTACGTGGCTGGGGGGAAGAACAGACCGTCAATGACATCAGTGAGGACGAGGAACGGGAAATGAGTAGCTCTGCATCCAACCTTGTGCAAATGGGGTCTTTCATGCTGTCATGTCTGATGAGGGACCCTCATATAAAAAGGATGAAGGAGAACATCCTGTACTGGGTTGCCACGCTACCAGACCCCCGGTATAAGCAGAAAGTGGCAGAAATGTTACCAAATTACCGAAAGTTGGAAAGGATGCAGCAGTTCAAAACCAAACTAAAAAATATGCTTTACACAGCTTATAAGGGGGGTGTCACAGAACAACGGGAATCTAACTGGGGAAGAGGTGAATGTAATCCTCCTCCTACCACGGCGGCAAGGACTGGACGATTTACAGATGTGTTGTTGATGGAGGACATGCGGAGCTTTTTCAGTCCTACACATCGCCACAGCCCTTCAGGATCCAGCCTTAGAGAACGACTCGACCGACAGGTAGCAGACTACCTCGCCTTGACAGCAGATATCGACACTCTGAGGAGCGATGAACCCCTTCACTACTGGGTGTGCAGGCTTGACCTGTGGCCTGAGCTATCCCAGTTTGCGATAGAACTTCTGGCCTGCCCTGCTTCAAGTGTCCTGTCAGAAAGGACCTTCAGTGCATCAGGAGGCATTGTCA
This sequence comes from Bufotes viridis, assembly GCA_033119425.1. Taxonomy (NCBI): domain Eukaryota; kingdom Metazoa; phylum Chordata; class Amphibia; order Anura; family Bufonidae; genus Bufotes; species Bufotes viridis. The sequence goes on along the minus strand of CM065589.1, from coordinate 276,801,385 downwards.
CTGACAAAAGAAGTCGCCTCGGTCAAAAAAGTGTTGATTACCTCACCTTCATAAAGATGAATGAGGCATGGATCCCAAAGGGACTGACAGTGGAGGATACGTTTGACTAACAAAAGGCCTGATGACATGCCTTGGCCTCAAAATGGTCCCCACGCTGCTGTATTTAATGTCTGCATACCGGATGACTTTCGTGAATTCTCCGCCACCAACTAGGGTTCAAGCCGCAATGTTTTAGTCACTTTTCTGCCTGGAAAACATAAATTTTTCCGTCCGCTGCTACAACAGCGGCTGCAACAATGCAATTATTTTTCAAGCATGTGTAGATGCCTATTTTTCTGTCCTATGGTGCAGCACATGTGTCAATTCCCCTTCGTGATCGTTACCTTGTTGTGGTGAAAGGGCTTGCGTATCACAATGAAGCAATCATAACCTCTATGAGTGTGTTGGCAATGTTGCTACACCCCAGATAATAAGTGCCTCTCCCCCCATCATCATGAGCCAGTAACAACTGCCAAACCTCCCCATGTGCCAGTACCAAGTTCAAGTGCCAACCACCCCCCATGTGCCTGTATCAAGTGCCAAAATCTCTTCCCCCCCCCCCAGTATCAAGTGCCAAAATCTCTTCCACTCCCCCCCCCCCCCCCGTATTAAGTGCCAAAATCTCTTCCTCCACCCCCCCCCCAGTATCAAGTGCCAAAATCTCTTCCTCCACTTCCTCCAAAAAAAAGAAAACACAAAACAAGACACATACACTTATACTTACCTCCATCCGTCACAGCGATGTGATGCAGGCCTCTTCCGGCCTGTGTCCCACACTGTACAGCTCACAGATGGCGCGATGAGGTCATCGCGCCGCCTGTAGCAACATCTGATAGGCTGCCGGCAATAGGCCTGCAGCCTATCAGAGGAGCAGGGAAGGGAGACGCCTCTCCTGCTCCGCAGCACAGCCATCTGTATCGCTGTCCTGAGGACGGCGACACATATGACTATGGAGATGAACGTTTCCACAATGCCCTGCTGCCGCTGGGGGGGATTTTTGCATACCTGTCCCCCCCGCATTATTTCCTGGGGGGGATCCGTCCCCCCCCCCCGCCCCCTCCGCTTCCTACGCCCCTGAGTAAGAGGACCGATCAAGCTGCTTTTTCCATCTCCCGGTTCCTAAAATCAATTCAGTTTGGAATATGAGAGTTTGGTCGGTCACTGTGAAGGCAGTCGAAGGTACCCGGCCTAAATTTTTTCTCACAAAAGGCAATCCCTGATATGGGAAGTAACAGGGATTAAACTGATAGGAATAGTACTACAGAAAATACTATTTATATCGGGTGTGACAGTAAATTGCACGGCGCAGACGCAGTGACCGTGGATCAAAACAAGGGGGAGGGAGCCAGCGTTTTTTTAACCATCTCCCCGTTCGAAAAATCAATTCAATAAATGGACCCCAGATTGGGGATGTAACAAGGATTAAACTGATGAGAATAGTACTACAGAAAATACCACTCATATCGGGTGTGACAGTAAATTGCACGGCGCAGATGCAGTGACCGTGGATTAAAACAAAGGGGAGGGGGCCAGCGTTTTTTTCAACCATCTCCCAGTTCGAAAAATCTATTCAATAAATGGACCCCAGATTGGGGACGTAACAGGGATTAAACTGATGAGAATAATACTACAGAAAATACCACTCATATCGGGTGTGACAGTAAATTGCACGGCGCAGAAGCAGTGACCGTGGATTAGAACAAAGGGGAGGGAGCCAGCGTTTTTTTAACCATCTCCCCGTTCGAAAAATCAATTCAATTCACCTTTCGGGGACCCTTGGTGTTGTACGTGGCTGGGTGGAGGAAGAAACCTTCAATGACATCACCGGGACATGGCTAGCTTGGTATCCAACCTTGTGCTAATGGGGAGTTTGCGGTTGTGCAAATGGACTGTTTGCGGTTGTTTGCAGTGCATTAAAAGGGGAGTTTGGTCTGTCAATGTCTGTGAAGCGGTCGTAACCCTTACACTACCTGATCGATACAACATCATACCTGATCGTATACACGCACTGGATGGTTTAAAGCATGTTATTCCAAATAATTTAGGAATGTTAGTTGATTTATGCCCTTTATGGATTAAAACCCGATACCAGATTTACAGTATTGCTATTTTGGCAATTGAATTTCACCCCAGAACAAAATATATCCTTTGCCGGACACTATTAAACTTGGCCAGCCACTACTGGGACACCAAATTTACGGTATTGCTATTTTGGCAATTGAATTTCACCCCAGAACAAAATATACCCTTTGCCGGACACTATTAAACTTAGCCAGCCACTGCTGGGACACCAGATTTAGGGGATTGCTATTTTGGCAATTGAATTTCACCCCAGAAAATTATCTATCCTTTGCCGGACACTATTAAACTTGGCCAGCCACTGCTGGGACACCAGATTTAGGGGATTGCTATTTTGGCAATTGAATTTCACCACAGAAAAGAATCTATCCTTTGCCAGACAGCAGACAGTATTACACTTGGCTAGCCACAGCTGGAACACCAGATTTAGGGGATTGCTATTTTGGCAATTGAATTTTACCCATCAATAAAATATAGAAATTTCTATCCTGAGTTTCTAGGGGTGACAATAAGCACAGCCAAGCCCCTGATGTAGGATATAGCAAAAAAAAAAAACTTGTATTGATGGATTGATGGACTTGGTGGCAGCTTGTTCTGGTGCACCACAAGTCACAAAATGGCCGCGGCTCACCCCAGAAAAAAGTGACAGAAAAATGCTCTGTGCAGCCTAAAAACCAGTGAGCAATTAACTAGCAGAAGTTGAATAATTCACAGCTGTAGATCGATCACTTCATTATGCGTTTTTCCTGAGTTTTCCCTGCCTAATCTTGCCCTCACAGCAGCTACGTCCTATCCCTACACTAATCAAAGCAGAGTGACGTGTGGCGCTACGTGACTCCAGCTTAAATAGAGGCTGGGTTACATGCTGCACTTGGCCAATCACAGCCATGCAATTAGTAGGCATGGCTGTGATGGCTTCTTAGGGCAAGAAGTAAAACGCTAGCCCTTCAGAAAGCGGGAAGAAATCGCCGAACAACTAACCCAAACGCAAACTTTTTTGAAAATGTTCGGTCCGGGTCCGTGTCCCAAACACCCCAAAATTTGGTACAAACTCAAACTATACAGTTCGGGTTCGCTCATCCCTACTTGTGATGTCACAGCCCTATAAAAAGTATACTCCAGCCTGCTCTCCTCCATTTTAGAGTGAACTGAGCATAGGGACAGATGTGCAAAATGCTAGGGATGCAAATTAAGCATGAAGCCTCTATTATACGGACTGTATTTTGCATCAGGATTTGATCATGATTTGTTAGCCAAAAGCAGGAGTCCAAAACACAAAAAACATGCAAATATTTTCATCACATGTTATCTCTGTTTTGGACCCACTCCTGTTTTTGCCTTACTAACACAGATCAAATGCTGACCAAATACTGACGGTGTGAAGATCCATATTTTTTAGGCTGTTCTTCTGATAGATCAGAAGAATAGAAAAATAAACATTGATGTGAACACAGCCGTACTGCTGACACCCTCCCCACTGACAAGGGCCACTACTTTAATCTTGGGCCACTACATGGTTACGTCCATGTAGATAAATTAGAGTTGACTCTATCGTTGACCTGTAAGTTGGAGTTCCCACGTTTCTTATTTGGTCAGTTATTTCCATCACTTATTGTGATGTAAATTCAGGAGCCAAGCTTACTCTAGGATTAGGTATCATGAATAGATCTGCACCTGTTTGGTGGGTTTGACCTGCACCTGCTTTGGGCTGACAATTACAGACCAAATAAGTGAAGTGTGAACTAAGCCTAATAGTGACGCACAGTAATTATACAACAGAGGTGATCCAAATGCATGTGTTTGCACTTCCATAACATGGATTAAAAGAACCATTTTTTTTTCTACTCTATTGGTGCTGCCTCCATGTCCTTATTTTGTTCCACTAAAGAGTCATTGGGATACCCGCTGGAGTGCACTGCGTTTTTTTGGGGGAGCACGAAAATTTGCATGGCCATATATGTGACCTGCCTGTCATTCAGATGCACAGTAACTGATTCGCTACCAGAAATTACTAGCTATGCATGTTGCTGCACTGCACAGTAAAGAACACCAGGACAGACTCTCTCTAAAGTTTAACTGCAGACCAGGATAGACCTGATTTAATGCGCTTCATGACTAATTAATTTGGATCAAAGCAAATGGTTTTGAAAAATTCGGCGAAGCGAACAAATCGAATTTTTGAAAACTTCGCTCATCTCTAATGAGAGGTAAAAGCAAATTGGTGGACATTTTAAGTAAACATTTGTAAAAATAAAATCATAAACCATTACAGGCAACAAGAGGTACAACTAAGGGTACTTTCACACTTGCGGCGTGTGGATCCGGCAGGCAGTTCCGTCCCGTCAGTTGTCGCATGACAACTGAAAGCATTTGTAGACGGATCCGGCTTGCTGATCCGTCTACAAATGCATTGCAAGTGTGGATCCGTCTCTCCATTTGCCTTGCGGATAGACGGATCTGTCTTGTATCTTTTTCGCAGTTTAAAAGGTCTGCGCATGCGCAGCCCGGAAGGACGGATCCGTCCTTCGGTCATTTCTTAATGCCGGATCCGGCACTAATGTAAGTCAATGGGACTTAATGCCAGATACGGCATTCCGTCATGTGTTTCGGCATTTCAGGGGGCATGCTGCGGTTTTGTCAACGTCCAAAAAACTTTCACATACTGAACGGAAGACATCCTGATGCATCCTGAACGGATTTCTCTCCATTCAGAATGCATGGAGATAATCCTGATCAGTTTTTTTCTGGCATAGAGCCCCGACAACGGAACTCTATACCGGAAAAGAAAAACGCCAGTGTGCAGGTACCCTAATCTTCAGTTCTCAGTATGAAAATAAACACAGGTATGATAGCACAAGAAATGTTTTCACTTTTCACAGTGCATCTGTACAGGGCTCTTGTAAGGGAATAAAAAAAAAAAAGTTGTGTTTTCTGAGAGATGATGTGAAGCACTGTGAAAGCTCAAGAGCTTCTGTCATTTTACTATTCCTTCAAGCCATATAAACATTTATAAAACAATTACATGATGCCTGGTTGCTGAACTCAGTCAGAGATCCCTCCACTTCTAGATGTTGCTCAGCATCTGAAATTAGCAAGTGAAAATGTGCATTTTGTCACAGGAATAGGAACACTGGACATGGGTTAGTCAAATGCAGTACAAATCTGCAGGTCCAGGCAAACAGAAATGCGAACATCACCAGCATTATGTGCATCACCATAAAAATTTTATGTCAAAAATTCAATATAGGGACAAAAATTTGGGGACAACCCTCTTAGTCAGGTGTTTTATTCAGTCCCATTGCCACAAGTGGATAAAATCCAGCCTATAGCCATGCAGTCTGCCTTTACAAACATTTGTGAAAAAATGGGTTGAAGAGCTTCAAGAATTCGAGCATGGTATTGTCATAGGAACTACTGTTGCAACAAGTCATCAACTGTGAGTGGTATTATTGCAAAGTGGAAGTGTTTACAAACCACAGCAACTCAGCTATGATGTGGCAGACCACGTAAAGTTACACAGTGGGGTCGCCAAGTGCTAAGGTGCATAAAAGCTGCTAACGCTCTGCTAACTCAATAGCTGCAAAGTTCCAAACCCCCTCTGGCATTAATATCAGTATAAAAATTGTGCGCTGGAAGCTTTATGGCATGGGTTTCCATTGTTGAGCAGGTGCATACAAGCCTTACATCACCAAGCATAATGCCAAGCGTTGGATGGAGTGGTGTAAAGCATGCCACCACGGGACTCTGGAGAAGTGTAAATGTGTTGTGTGGAGTCTTCTCTATCTGGCAGTTTGTTAGATCAGTCTGGGTTTGACGAATGCCATGAAAATGTTACCTGCCATTGTGCCAACTGTAAATTTTGGTGGAGGAAGGATAATTCTATATTTTCCAGGGGCTGGCCTAGGCTCCTTAGTTCCAGTAAAGAGATATATCAATGCCTCAGTGTGCTAAGACATTTTGGACAATTATATGCTCCCAACCTTGTGGGAACTGTTAGGGGAAGGCCCTTTTCTGTTTCGTCATGACTGTGGGCCGTAAAGGCATTGTTGGGTGAGTTTGGCGCACAAGAACTTGACTCCCCACACATAGCCATGATGTCAACCCCATTGAACACCTTTAAGATTAACTAGAATGTAGATTGTGAGCCAGTCCCTCCCTCCAATATCAGTGTCTGACCTCACAAATGCTCTTCTGGATGAATGGGCAAACAATCCCATAATCACACTCCAAAATCTTGTAGAAAACCTTCCCAGAAAAGAGGAAGCTGTTTTATCTGCAAAGGGAGGACCAACTACATATCAATGCCTATGGATTTCAAATGGGATGTCATAAAAGCTCCTTTCATCCACATAGTGTATTATTAAACATGTTTTTATCCCTCTCATTAAGCCCCACCCAACATGACAACCATTTTTTAGTAAAGTAGCATGAGTGATTGAACACTGCCACAAAGAGTCACAAATGTTGCACAAGTAAGGCTTGCGCCAAATTTATGACTTTTTTTTACACAGGTTTTGTGGCAAACATTCAGTAAAAAATACTCTGTTTTTATGAAAAATTAACTTTTATTTTATCCAAATTAGGCCCTAGGAGCAATGGGGGTGTTGCTCCCTCCTCTGGCCATGTCCTCATCATGCTGATTGACAGGGCCAGACAGGATGATGTGAAAACTGCCTGGCACTGTCAATCAGCATAATGAGGGTGCAGCCAGAGGAGGGAAAACTGAGCCTCTAAGAGTTGGGCCAATACCCTCATTGCTCCTAGAGGCTCATTTGCATAAAATAAAGGTTCATTTTTCACAGAAATGGAGGCACATAGATAGAAGGGACAAAAGTCAAAGACTGTTAACTTCAGCTGATATTAACACATGTCTAGGTCAGCAAATTTAATAACCATGTTCCTGATGATAGAAACCCTTTAAACACTTTGTCATGTTCCTCAGACCATTCATGAACAATTTTGCAGTGTGGCACGACACATTAGCCTGCTAAAAGGCCACTGCTATTAGGTAATACCTTTTTCATGAAGGGAAGTACAAAAAATATTTAGGTAGCTGGTATGTATAAAAGTAGCATCCACATGAATGCCAGGACCTAAAGTTTTCTAGTAGAACATTGCCTAGAGTATCTTACTCTCCCCACTGGCTTGCTTTATTCCCAAAGTGCATTCTAGGGACATCAATTTTCCCAGATAAGCGCTGGACGTGCACATGGCAGTACACTTTATCTAAAAGAAAACCAGGTCCCTTTCTTCAGTTGATCCATAGTTCAGTTTTGATGCTTGCATGCCCATTGCAAGCGCTTTTGGAAGTGGAGAGAGGTTATCATGGCCACTCTGAACTGTCCACAGCTATGCCGCAAGCTGTTATGGACTTTGTGTTCTGGCACCTTTCTCTCATAGCCAACTTTAACTTTATCCGCAGTAGCTCTTCTGAGGTATTGGACCAGACTGGCTAGCCATTACTTTCATTACGCATTAAAGAGTCTTTAGCGCTCATAATCCTGCCATCAGGATCGTATGTGAATAGAAAAGTCCAACTAGTCCATAAAAATGGAATTATGAAGCTTAGGTGAATGAACTTATTAGGTATGTATGTATTAACATTATAGAGAAGTACTTTGTAGTACAAGAATAAACTTTACTTATATAACAACTTCTTCTGCACATCGGTGGGTTGGCAGCAGCAGTTGTCATAACCAGGCCCCACTTTCTTACATCAGTCAATGCTCCACAGCTATTGACTTAAGAGCACCGCAGAGCTCTAATATATCTCACCACGCTCTCTGCATCCTTCTCTCTACACATAGCATCAATACACTGATATAAACCACAAACCAGTGGGCATTTCAATAACCGTGTAATTCAAAAAATAGATTACATTTACTCTAGAATGTTACTATTTTTCCAAAGATATACAATTTTGACAGTGTCAGTTCTGGATCACGTAAGGGTCAATTAAACCGAACAAAACAATAGGAAATGTACAAAATCAAAACCTACACATGTAACATATCAGCCCTTATCACTCTTCCAATAGGTGAGTATAATAAGGAGAAAAATGAAAACACATTGTCAGTCAGTGTATGAGGAATGCAACACTCTGAGCCTGAGATGGAAACCATATTTCAAATAAACTCAAGCAACATTTCAAAAAAAGGCAACAGTTCCCCGGGGAAAGGTCGACTTCTAGAGCGTTTGATTGCAACTACACATAGAATTTTAATATGAAACCTCTTGCAGGTTGATTATAATTCCCACAAAGCTCAAAAGCTTTCTTTTCACTCGTATTCACGACGGTTATGTTACAATTTGGAGGTTAGATCTGGCTTTTAAGTTGGAACATTCTGAAATGTTCAAACATATGTCGCAGAAATCTTCAATAGCAGTGGGAAAAGACTACGGCTAAAGGTTTTTAGGGTTTCATTGTTAATCACAGTGCACAAAGCAGCCGGTATCAGGTATAAGTATATAATGCAATCTTTTTCTCTTCTTGGTCTTCCTCCAAATGACACAATGGACAAATCTTTATCTGCTGAGCTGATGGGTTTCAGAGTCACTATAGAAGCTGTCACAAGTTTCTGAAAATAAACCTGGTATGTGCCGAGTACATGTAACCGGACACAGACTGCAATGTCACTTTCACTACCTGAGACTATGGGGTCACTAATAGGTCACTTACTTTATCTTTTAGTTGGACCATATCAGATACTTAGGGAGCTAGAGTATCTGGGGAGGTACAAACCAAGAGAATAGACAATGTGACAGCAATGTAAGATCATACTGGTTTACCAGTCCAGAATCTCTAAGATTGGTAGTTTATTCTGTAATATAGCAAAGTTCTATTATTTTGTTTACCACATTTTCTATATTATTAAACCTTTATTTTTTAAAATATTATTAAAATAATAATTCTAGCAATAAAATATATGACACAACTATTTTAATGTAATTTTATCACAAACGTACTTGTCCGGGCCTCAGCGGCGAGATCCCCAGCTTCGGCGCGAATGCTTCGGGAAAGACGCGCTGTGAAGCCACGCCCCCTGGGGACGCAACAGCATCCTTAGTAATAGAATGCAATGCTCTTTCTCCCCACAGCTGACGTGTGCTGGAGGAGACTAGCAGTGGGTCGACTGCTCAGCTGATCTATTCCTATGTGCTAGTATTTTTGACTAATGGATCGCCGAGTCATGACCTATCAGTGCACATGCACTGGTTAATGCCGTGGCCCACCAGCAGATGACAGCAAGCCGTGGCATTAACCATATAGGTGTGTAACAGAGAGCATGTCACTCCGTTCTTCAGTGCCTTAATTTGATACTGAAAGCTATCGATAATGGTTGGTGACTTAACTTTGGAAAGGTTGGTGGAAGGGGAGTAGCTCTATGATTGCATGTGTATGGTTCAAAAGGAGGTAGAAGGTGGTCATAGAGGCAGGAGTTCGCTTTATACTCCAATTTGTCTCTACCCTACCAGTTTGTTTTTTATTACACTGTTATGTTTTGTGGGAGGGGTTTGGGGTGGGAGGGTTTCAGGATGTCTGCGGACCTTAACTACAGACAGCCTTTCCGTGTAGCTATTTCTTTATGAGGACAATCTCATGGAATGTTAAAGCGTTGCACTAATCTAATAAGCGCATTATGATACTTAAATTTCTGAAGCGTTTTAAATCCATATTGCTCTGCTGCTGAAAACACATCTTGCAGAGGAGGACTTTTTTTTCGCATGGAGAGGCTGTGGGTGGGAAAAGTGTTAGGGTCTCCATCCACAAACCATAAAGCAAGTGTTCTGACTCTCTTCAACAAAGTCAGACAAACTTCTAGCACTCCTAGCTAAAGATTCAAGTGGGGTGACTTTTACATCTAAGCTTACAAAGCCGCAAGGCACACTCACCCTAAAGAGGTGGTTGATATCTTTAGGTCGTTTTATCAAACCCTTTCTAGTCAAGATTTACTTTCTAGTAATTCTCCCGCAGAATTTCTGGACAGGATGACCCTCCCGAAGCTACAACCTGAGCATTTATTCGTGTTGAATGTGACTATCATTAATGAGGAAGTTAGCAGGGTTATCCGCTCATTGAAAGCGGCTAAAGTCCAGGACCTGATGGATACACGGGGGAATTTGATGCGATCCTACGGGAATAGGTTCATCCCCTTCTAGCCGGCTCCTTTGATGGGGTCCTCAGCGGTGATGCCCTGACTGCGGCCAGTAATATGGCTTACATTTAATTATTGCCAAAGCCAGGAAAAGACCTTACCCAACCTGCATCATATCACCTGATATCCCTTATCAATGTGGATCTAAAGACCTTTTCTAAAATAATGGCTGACAGATTTTTGGAATTTAGGCCTCGCTTGATAGGGGTATCCCAGGTGAGGTTTGTAAAGGGGAGGACAGCAGCTTTTATTATTTGTAAGGTTCTCACTGTTCTGGATCACATGGATCGTACTGCGGGGAAGGGGGGGGGCCTGTCTCACCTCTTAACTATTGATGCTGAGAAGGCTATCGATAATGTTGGGTGTGGCTGGTTGGGAGAGGTCCTGGACTATATATATATTTGTGGTCAGGGCTAGGCTGGTGAGCGGGCACCTAACCCCTAACCACAGTGGCTGAGGTGTGCCGGGAGCCACGGACGTGGGTAGGCCAAGAAGGGGGCATACCCTGAAGGGAGAATTGAAGAAAAAAGGGGTGGGAGGGAGGGGCGCGCGGCTGGAGCAGGAGGTATGAGCCGGAGTGGGGGGAATAAATAAGGCAGGCCCCTCCCACAAATGCAGGCTGCTAATCAGCCTTACCTATTTGTGGTCAGGGCTAGGCTGGTGAGCGGGCACCCAACCCCTAACCACAGTGGCTGAGGTGTGCCGGGAGCCACGGACGTGGGTAGGCCAAGAAGGGGGCAAAAGACACCTGGTAGGTTGCAACTTAACTTTATTAAACCATTACATAACCAAGTAACAGAATGCTCGGGAGATCTCAGCCTGTGGGTCCGGAATATATCTGGCGAAGCATGATGAGCGCCATCGCCCCATGGACCGTATGATGTGCGCTGGGATGTTATGCTTAGAGGCCGCAGAGGCTGCCCCGATTCTAAACGAGTGCCCTGAAATGACCCTTGGATCGAGACCCATGCCTTGGATCAATGAACGGACACAACTTATGAATTTTGAAGTGGTCAAGGGCTTGCCTTCCCAAGGGAGTAAGGGCCCTTCGGCGGGTTGGGGACCGAGGCGCGTGAGTAGTTGGCAAAGGACCCCTACCAGACGGGAAAAACCTGACTTCAGCAGGGGGACCGGTCTGGTTGGTTTTGGATGTGGGAATCTGAAGGATGAAATAATTATCAACCCCTACCAGGTGCTGCTTCATAGGGAAGTTAACCTGCCCTGGACTAATCGAGAATTCCCCGGGTCGGAGGAAGCCGTAAAAGCTTAAGTACATGGCCGCTTTAATTACAGTGCTTGCAAAGGGGCCAAAAGGACAACCGTCTAGAGCTGTGGACAGGGCCCGAAACAACTCCCCTGAAACTGGTAACCTGCTGGGGCGGGACCTTGGTCCTACCTTCTGCACCCCCCGAAGGGCTGCTTTAACAGCCTGGATGGAATGAATAGAACCTCCGGCCGGATTTGCCAGCATGCGGGAATGTTGAAGACCAGCCAGGTACAACTTGATGGTGTTATGAGAGAGGTGCAGTTGAGTGTGGCAGAACGCAATGAATGCCAAGATGTACGAAGTCTCGCCCAACTGACCCCTGGGAAACTTTGCCCTGAAACTGTTAAAGGTCTTGATCCCTGCTTGATAATTCCTGGCGGTATTATGTGACAGAGATTTTTCCACCAGGGTTTCCGCTTGGGCCACCAATGCCGCTAGTCCAGGGTGAATGAGCTGAAAGGGGGGACTTGCGTTCCTGAACGATCTGCATCGGGCATTTCCTGAAAGAACAGGGCAAAATTAAACCGGGATAAAGCGTCAGCGGCGCGATTAGATTCCCCCGGAATGTGTTCACTACGGATATGAAAGTTGAACTTAAGGGAAAGCCATACCAGTTTGCGGAGTAATGCCATAATCTTAGGGGATTTTGCGCGACCGGAGTTAAGTATGTCAACCAGAGATCTGTTGTCTGTGGCGAAGATAATCGGTGAGTTGGCCCACCTATCACCCCAAACTAAAGCAGCTGCCACTATTGGGTACAGCTCCAGGAGTGGAGAAGACCCAATAGCCGCTAAATCTGAACTAAGATCCAGAGGCCATCCGGCCGCCAGCCAGTGGGAATCATAAATAGCGGCGAAGCCAGAGGAACCGGCTGCATCCGAAAAATGATGGGGGACGAGGCATTCCAATTGGGAACGAACAGGGAAATGCCGTTCCAATTTTCGAGGAAGGCGTCCCACATGACAAGATCCGACATGGCGTGGCCGTCCAGACGAACCAGAGAATCCTGCTCAGGGGTACCAGGCAACAGCTGCAGGAGTCTGGATAGGAAAGAACGACCCTGTGGCATGATTCTGACCGCGTGGTTGAGGAGGCCCAGTAAGGACTGCAGCTCGGCTTTTGTCAGGGAGCCCATGCCAATGACCCTGGCGATGGCCGACCTGATCTTCTGCAGTTTCTCGGGAGGTAAGCTTGCCTGCATTCTCACTGAGTCCAATGTGATCCCTAAAAGGTCACAGAAGTGGCTGGACCCTCTGTCTTATTAGCGGCTACTGGCACCTGTAGCTGTGAGAAGATGTCCAGAAGGACCTTTGGTATGACAGGGGCCCGACCAGGTTCCTGAATTAACAAAAAATCGTCAAGATAATGAATGACCCTGGAAAGGCCCCGTACTGAACCAGGATCCAGTGAAGGGCTTTCGCGAACTGGTCAAAAAGCCAGGGGCTACTTTTTGACCCGAACGTGAGGCGGTTAGCGAAAAAGAAGCTATCTGACCATCTGATGCCATAATATCTCCAGAGGTGAGGGTGCACGGGGAGCAGCTTAAAGGCATCTGCGATGTCCGCCTTAGCCAACCAGGCACCCACCCCTGCCTGAATGATGAGCTGAATAGCCTCATCCACCGACGAATACTGCATAGAGTATTCCTCTGAAGGAATGAGGGAATTCATACTGGGAACAGCGGACATATGAGGAGCGGAAAGGTCGTAGATTAGACGCTTTTTATTTGTATTTTGTTTAGACACCACGCCGACAGGATTAATCCTCCAAGACTGGAATGGGATCTCTTTGAAAGGGCCTATGAGGAAGCCTTTCTCCACCTCGGACTGTAGGAGAGCTGAAACCACCTCTGGTTCGTTGATGGCAGAACGAAGGTTGGGACCTTCCCAGGACACCTGAGGGTAAGTGACTAACCCTGTGTGGAAACCAACCTTGAATCCAGAAAGCAGGAACTCGACAAAGCCCTGATCTGGATGTTCCGACAGGAGAGCCGCTAGTAGGTCAACGTTAATGTCGGCTAGTCAGGAGCTCTTGGACTTCCTGGGACAAGCTGCGCGGGGGTGAGCCCGGAAGCAGGCAGAACAAATATGCAGGGCTCTGCAAGCGTTGAAGGAGCAGCCCCCCGCGTTAAAGTTGTTACACAACTGGCTGCTGCCCAAGTAGACAATCGGCCTGCCCAGCTTATCCATGGAAGCCGAACTCCTGACTGGACCTGATGTGCCCGGGGAAGGATTGGACTGGGTGGGTGGGGTCAAGTTGGGGCACCACTCGGAAGTATGAAAAATTGACTGACATGAGGAACAAGCAGGGGCCCTGAGGCCCGCAAAATGGTGGCAGAACAGTTCCATGTCCATGTCGGCCCAATTAGTAGTAAACTGAAACTGAGACAGAGCCGCTGCAGCCTTCGCTGAGAACGAACGGTGGTAGTCGTAAAAAGCTGAGCCTCCGTACTTATGGCCCAGATCTGTAACTCGGTGAAGATACGTGTCCAGCTCCTCCCGGCGGTTGGGATTGGCCGAACACACGATGTCTCGGTAGAGTCCGAAGGCCAAAACGAATTCTGGGATAGAAAATTTGCGATTAAGTCTAGCATCTTTGGCCTTGAGAACTACCGAGACCTCCCCGCAGTTGTAGACTCGATTTTCGGAAATATCCTGGGATGCTATCAGTATGGAGGCCAGATTCACATCTTTCCCAGCGAGAATATCTTTTTTGATGTGTTCTGGGATAAAATGTGCTGGCGCTATCTGGGGACTGAGGACCGGCCTACCTGCCGCATCTATTTCTTGAACCGGCGGATCTGGGATGACCGGGGGGGCAAGCGCGACTGACGGTCTGGACTCCAGAACTGTGACCCTATTCTGAATGTCCGCCATCGAGCTAGCCAGCCCAGAAATGGAAGACTGGATCTGGTTTAGTGTTTGCTGAATAGACATACTAGGGTGCTCGTCCACGGAGCTCTGCGAGCTGACGCGGAGTGCCTGATGCCCCTGCGATTGAGTTCAGCAATTAACCTAGCCACAGTCCAGTTCTTAAGTGACGCGTTGCTGGCATGTCCCGAAGCTGATGTCCCGGGGAGAGACAGGTTATCATCCAGATCCGACGCTTGAGACATCTTGGCACTGAAAATATATGAAACAAATAATAGAACCTGAGGGCCAAACAACACAGTGAGGGAAAGCTTTTCCCAGCTTACCAGATTGCGTTTGCTAACCGGAGAGACGACAAACCAGATGTCCTGGTGGGTGCGAGCAGGCCTAATTATGGAAATAATAACCTGAGTACACGAAAGAAACTAGGGAGTAAATGACTGAACGGCAGGACTTACCTTGTGACCTTGACTTTTTTGGCTTGCAGAGACCACTAGCCTGCAGATTTAGAAATGATGAAGGGTTTTAATGGAAACCTGGAAGAGCGAACTGTACCCCTACAATCAAGGGACTGAGTGGAAGTCCCCGGTGAGTGAAGACGGGAGTCGGTTGGTACCCCAAAGAGAGAATGTGATCGGAAAGGCGGCAGTTTACTGAACGAGAAACCAACACCTAGCAAAAGGAGGCCCTGGTGGGAACCGCTGCTCGAAGACCGGCCCCCTCTGAGCAAACCAAGGACTGACGGCCCCGGCGAGCCGGTCGACTAGGGGAAAGGACCGGGAGCATCGGAGGTCGATGACCTGATGCCACGGGCCGAAACGAGCCAAGAAAATAGACAGACCTGGGCGAACCAGGAGATGAACGGACCAGCGTGAACCATGAGACACACGAACCTGGGCGATCCAGGAGACACATAGACCTGGGCGATCCAGGAGACACATAGACCTGGGCGATCCAGGAGACACATAGACCTGGGCGATCCAGGAGACACATAGACCTGGGCGATCCAGGAGACACATAGACCTGGGCGAACCAGGAGACACATAGGCCTGGGCGATCCAGGAGACACATAGCCCTGGGCGATCCAGGAGACACATAGGCCTGGGCGATCCAGGAGACACATAGCCCTGGGCGATCCAGGAGACACATAGACCTGGGCGATCCAGGAGACACATAGACCCGGACGTACCATGAGACATACAGGCCTGGGCAAACCAGGAGGCATACAGACCGAGGTAAACCAAAAGACGAACGGATCAGAGTGAACCAGGAGACATACAGACCTGGGCGACCCCAGAGGCATACAGACTTGTGCAGAGCGGGGAACACACGGACCTGAGCGGGAAAGTTGACACACAGACCTGGGCGGACCAGGGGACATACAAAATAGACGGCAGAACAATGCAGAGCACCCGGGATGTGCAAGCCCGGAAGAACCGGTGAAGCTAGACCCATAGAAAAACCGACACCAGTGGAAGAATATGACGTGACCGGTATTGAAAAGAACTGTGACTGATGAACCCCCTGCGTTAAAATCTAATACTCGGTATTACCAGCAATACCTGGGAGGTCCAGATGGGGGGGGGGCGCACAGGCACAATCGATAATCAGAATTAAATAACCCAAAAGCGAGTCCGGGAGGAGGAGCAGGTTGACTTGGATAAATTTAGACCTAAAAATAAATAACGACACCACAGCATTTGACCCGTGATACTTTTTTTTTTTTGAAGTACATATATATAGATTTATTTTTCAGGGCTGGGTTACCCTTCACAAGATATGACGTGAAGCCTGGTTATGACAGAGAGATGCAGCCACTAACTGATGTAAAGCCACGCCACCTTGAATTCCAACTGTTTTAAAAATAACAAAGAAAACACCGCAAACACCTAAGCAAGCTTTAAAGTAAAAATGCGACACAGCCAAGATGGTTGGCAGAAGCTAACAAACACAGGCAACCAAAATTAAGAATATTATGCTGGCCAGCTATTCCCCTTGCAACCCAAGTACTACCCGGCAGAATAAACCCCCTGCGTGGCCACCACAGGCCGGCCCCTTGGACCCTGCTCAATAACCACGCATGTAGCACGGCACGCAGGTCAGCCAGGCGCAGCAGCTGGAGCGGGAGCAGAGCCGCCGAAACAATAGAGAGTGAAAGTGACCGCATGTGGAGTACATAGAATAAGCCCTTCGTAGTGCCGCAGATACACGGGCTTACAACCCATGCTAATAGAGAGGCAGACGGATGCGGGGAGCTGGCGGTCCGCGATGTCGGGCGTGCAGACCGCAGCTCCCCAAGACAGCTTACCCAGCCTGCACGAGGAGCGGGAGGAGACGCCAGAGCCGTTGCCAGGGCAACCTGGAGGAGCTTCCGCTGGAGGGAGGAAACAGACGTATGCAGGGCGCGCGGCCGGAGCAGGAGGTATGAGCCGGAGTGGGGGGAATAAATAAGGCAAGCTAATCAGCCTTACCTATATGTATATAAAAGGAGTTCTCCGGACCAATCTTAGCGCATTATACTACTCACCTCAGGCTCAGATAGTCTTGCCTGGTTTCATCTCCAAGCCTTTGTACTTCAGAAGGGCACACGTCATGGATGTCCCTTATCTCCATTGCTTTTTAATATAGCCATAGAGCCGTTAACGTGCTGTCTCAAAGAGACTGGGTTTTTGAGGGTATTTGTATTGGCTCACAGGAGGTCTGCCTTTCGCTTTTTGCGGATTATATACTATTATATATGGCCTACCCATCTAGAGTTATTGCCAAAATATTTACAGTTTTGTAAGAATTTGGAGCGGTCTCTAGCTTTAAAATGAACCCTGGTAAATGAGAGTTACTGCTTCTTGGCCCGGGCAGACAGAGGGTGGCATTACATCAAGATAACCTCCCAGTCTCAGTAGTGTGCACCTTCATCACTCACTCAGTGTATTCGCTTAATTATGCTCCATTGTTTCAGAAGATGGGGAGGAATTGGCCTGTTGGCAGAGCTTGCCCCTCTCATCTTACCTAACCATAAAGATGCCACATATTTATATTCCATTTCTAAGTTCATATGGTTGGGGAGGCACGTGAGAATAGCGCTGAAGAAACTTATGGCCCCGGTAGACAAAGGAGGTGTAAATTTCCCAGATATCAGGATATAATTGTAATCTTGTGAGCCTGTTTTGCCACTGTTCAGACTGGTTGACTGGATCAGCCTATTAATCTAATTAATCTAATGTTGCTTTAGAACAGTAGTTGGTGGGAAGGTGAGATCTAGGGACCTTGATACACTCCAAAATAGCACAGCTCCCATGTGGCCTCCGTTCCTCGGTAGTGCTCAGAGATACTATAGTGGCTTGGAAGGAGGTGAGGAAACTTTTCAATCTGTCCTTCTTTATGTCTAAACATATGCCACTGTGGGCACATTCGGAATATGAACTAGGACTGACCAACAAGTTATTTGGGGTTTGGAAAACAGTGGGCATACGTTCCTTCAAGCACTTATTGCATAGCACTGAAGTCCGCTACACGTCTTTGGCAAAACGACGTGATACATTTCGCTTACCCAAGCAACACTTTTTGAAATACCAACAAGTCTTTTGTAAATCTACATTGAAGGATGTTCGACAGGAATGTGTATCCAACCTTTTAGATTTCTTTCTTACAGCTAAGCCTAAGCTTCCCCTAGCTGCAATATATAGAAACATACAAGATAAAGTACCTCTTAAACTTACTTCTCCATTCTTTCAGGGCTGGAAATCTCTGATTCCTTCCCCAGATTTGGGAGAAAAGGTACTGAAGGAATGGGTAAAAGCGAGGAGGGTGGTCATATGTAAACGATGGAGAGAATCACATTTTAAGGTGATGCACCAAACAATTTATGCCTGTAATATAACTTCTCATCATAATGATCCACAGAAGATTGTGGCTTGCCCAAAATGTGGTCTATACAAGGCTGATCTGATTCATTGCACTTGAATGTGTCCTAAGGTACAAACATACTGGAAAATGGTGCTGTCATGGATAAGGGCACCTGGAATATAGATCTTCCTTATGAACCAGGATCAGTTCTTTTTCACAGTTATCCGGACATGTCAAAGGTTCCCACACTAGTAGATGGTGCTTTATCGGTGGCCCTACAAGGTGTGTTGGCCGTATGGTTAGGAACAAATACCCCCTGTGTGAATGATAGCCATCCAAATTAGAAATTTCTTATTAATTGATCAATAGGAGGCAGAAAAACAGATACGATTTAGATCTACAAACATCCTAAATAAGTGGAAGAGCTATATGTGTGATCATCTGACGTCAGTGGAAATTCAAACTCTCATGCACAAGTTTCGCTTTACCGACTGGTATCTCTATGCTGATCTTAAGAGTATGTTAGGTAGGCTGAAATGGGGTGGGATTTGGGAACAGTTTTTGTTAATTTTTCCATGATGGTGTTATAATGTTTTATATATGACACTAAATCTTTATCTTAAGCCATGTAACATTTGTCTGATGGTGAACAATAAAATGTTGTTGTTTTAAAAAAAAAAAAGGCAAACATATTTTTTGTGAATGTGCTAAATTTTGTGTTGCTTAATTTCTTAATATATTTCTTATGGGTGTCAGAGTATTGTTTTTTTTTGTCTGATTCAGAGCTCCAAATCACTTGCATAGAAATAGATTTAAAATACACTATTATGGATGCTTTCAGTCACCACTAGAGGGCACTAGGGGCTTTCAGCAGAATATGAATTGAACTGTATTGTATTGCACAGGCAGTGGGTGGTTATTTGATTTCCCTGCTGCAGATCCAGTACATGTGGATATGTGGATTACCCTAACCTACAAGCCTAAGATTCCTGTCAGGAATTTATCCACCCAAACAACTATGCATTGCTGCAATGGGAAGGTTGCTGTGCTGACTAGCCAAGTCCCAGCTGGTCAGCTTGTCAGTGTCACTGAAAGCCGACCCAATCAGGCTTCTGTCCCAGCACTATATTGTTTGACTTCCTATCGACCTTTCTGGTGAACTGATTTCTGTCTTGTTTATGCATATATTCTGTGAGTGCTGTTCCTCACATTTATTCTCCTGGTAACTGACCTTGGCCTGCCTCTGTATTAACTTCTCATGTACTGCATTGACTGTGTCTGTCTATCTTGGTTTTAACCGTGCTTGCTGACTTCCCTTTGTACATTTCTGTTCATTCTGGAAAGTCTGCCACTAGTGTCCACCTACTAGTTTTCCATTATCAACTTTACATATGTATCCTGGGTCCCTAGCAGTAAAATCCATCCAGCCTTGCAGCAAGCACTGGTAAAGAACCTAGGGGTAGCTTTAGCTTCATTTTGGAAAACTGGTTGCAGTTTTGGGGTTCACTGACTATGGTCCTGACCTTAGCACTGTTGCGTTTTGCCTCACTGTGTCTATGTTGCTATGGCGGCTGTGGATCGTAGCTGCGTGCTGGCAGCGGTTCCTTGGTGTGCGCAATCTGTATACTTCTCTCGCCTCTTGGCATTAAGAGCTCCTTGTTGGTATTTCAGGATGGTTGCCTGGTTGCTAGGGGAAACATCCCTGTACTACAGCTTCAGTGCTGTGGTTTCATGTTACTAGTTCCAGCATTAACAAACACCCTTAAAACTAAATTTTATTTCAACATTTAAAAGGAATAATACCCCGCAATTAATGAGGACAATTCATCAGAAAAAGTTTGATACAAAACAAGATTGACACCATCAATATCGAACCTGATTGCCTTCTAGCAAGTATAGACGTGGAAGCTTTATATAGCTCTATTCCCCACAAGGGAGGACTTTCAGCGGTTGAATATTTCCTGAGGACTAGAGGTGTTCATTGTAGGATGCACAATAACTTCATCCTTGGGCTCCTTGAGTTCATCCTGACCCACAATTTATTTCTTATTAATGGACGATTCTTCCACCAGCTCAGGGGGACGGCTATGGGGAGCCCGTGTGCCCCCACTTATGCCAACTTCTTCCTGGGCTGGTGGGAGGATGTCCATGTATTCCCAGACCAAACGATGTGGTGGTCCAATAAGATCATCTTTTGGACTCACTACATCGATGATATCTTCTTGGTCTGGCAGGGTGGGCAGGATGAACTCAGGAGCCTTATAGGAGACCTTAATAAGATTAAAATAGGTCTCCGGTTTACATTTGAGATGGACATGAACACAATGACTTTCCTGGATGCCCGTGTTAGCAAGGAAGGTGATAAACTTGTCACAGATGTTCATAGGAAATGAACTGCAACAAATTCCCTTTTGCACTGGGGTAGCCACCATCCTATACCCCTTAAACGAAGGATACCGAGGGGTCAATATCTCCGAATTCGGAGAAATTGCTCGGAGAAAGAGACGTTTTACAAAGAAGCAAGAGAGCTCCAAAGAAGGTTTATGGACACGGGCTATCCTCAATCACATCTAAGGTCAGCATTTAAGAATGCTGAGGATAAAGATCGCACACAGCTCTTGGTCCCTAGGGAGAGGACGGACAGTGAGAAATTGGTTCGGGTAATATCCACATTTGATTCCGCCAATGAGCAGGTTGTACCCATCCTAAAAATGTATTGGCCTATTTTGAGGATGGATATGGATCTCTGTGATATCATAGGAGAACACCCGGGCATTTGTTATAGACGAGGCAGGAGTTTGAGGGACCGTTTGGCTCATAGTCACTACATCCCTCCGGTGAATGCGGGTACCTGGCTGGATCGCAAACCTATAGGAATGTATAAATGCGGGTCCTGCAAAGCATGTGACTATATCTCTACTTCTAAAATTATTACATGCTCAGCCACCAATCAGACCTTTAAGATTTGGGATTTCTACAATTGCCATAGTAAATGGGCCATATATATCTGCCAATGTCCCTGTCCTAGGGATTACATTGGGAAAACGATAAGAGAAGTGAGAAGAAGAATATTGGAGCATGTTAATGAAGTGATTAAGAAGAATATTACACCGGAAGCCTCACATATAAATGAGGCTCACGGGGGTAATCCAAGTTGTCTAAGGTTCGCTATCATTGAAGTGGTACCCACCCCTCCTGGGGGGGGGGGGGTTGGGATCGTTAGATCTTACAAAAAGAGAGTACTTGGATTCACCGTTTCAGATCCCAGTCACTGAAGGGTCTAAATGAAAGACTAACATTCTCATGTTTTTTATGACGTCAATCTTTTTACCGGCCTGGGAGTCTCTCTATCATAGCCAGCTGATAAAAATAATTTATTGGGTTTTGTTTCTGGCCGGATGCATGAAGCATCCATATATAGTGATCTAATTATGATGATGACTTCATCATTGTCTTATACATTATCTATGTGGAACGGACTATGATCTGGAAAAATTTGTATGACTAAGATCAGGGGCCGTCCCTGGGCATAGACTGTATTTAGGGAATGCGATAGGGAGAGTGTATCTCACTCCCTGTCTTAAAACTCAAGGCATTGACCACCAACTGTAGGCCTTACCTTTTGCCTAAACTGTCTTAGATATCAGATGTATGTATACAGTGGACATTGTTTTGTATCAAACTTTTTCTGATGAACGGTCCTCATTAATGCGGGGTATTATTCCTTTTAAATGTTGAAATAAAATTTAGTTTTAAGGGTGTTTGTTAATGCTGGAACTAGTAGTCATATTTAGCCCTGATTTATACTACTACTGTTGTTTTGCTGGAACTTTGGTGGTTTCATGTTACCCTTCTCCCTGTGGGTATTACAGGATGGTTGCCTAGTTGCTAGGGGTAACGTCCCTGTACTACAGTTGCGATGCTGTAGTTTCATGTTACCCTTCTCCCTGTCGGTATTTCAGGATGGTTGCCTGGTTGCTAGGGGTAACATCCTGTACTGCAGCTGCGGTGCTGTGGTTTCATGTTACCCCTCTG
This sequence comes from Bufotes viridis, assembly GCA_033119425.1. NCBI lineage: Eukaryota > Metazoa > Chordata > Amphibia > Anura > Bufonidae > Bufotes > Bufotes viridis. The sequence goes on along the minus strand of CM065589.1, from coordinate 276,779,096 downwards.
ACCTATTTGTGTACCTCTCTGTTTAGTCCTGAAGGGGATAACCTCCCTTTGTCGATTCAGTGGGTGTGTCCTCTCAGGTGCTCTCGTTTGGCTGCTATTTCTGCTTTTGAGTGTGGAGTCTACAGTTAGTCTGTTCAAGCCATGCCTTGTGGCTGTTTCACCCTTCTGCTCTGTCTGGTCTATGTTTTGTCTTGCCAGGTTTTGCCCTTGCTGATACCTAAGGGTCCAGCCATCTACGTCTCAGTATGTGCCGCCTGGTTCTGCACTGTTGTTTTCTGTCCATGTTTGTATGCCATGTCTTGTCCATGTCTGTATTCTGCTTCTGTTGTACGTCCCTGTACTACATCTGTGGTGCTTACATGTTACCCTTCTGCTTGTGGGTATTTCAGGATGGTTGCCTGGTTGCTAGGGGCAACATGCTGTGGTTTCATGTTACCCCTCTGACCTGTTTGTGTACCTCCCTGTTTGGTCCTGAAGGGGTTATCCTCCCCTTGTCGGGTCCGTGGGTGTGTCCTCTCATGTGCGCTCATTTGGCTGCTATTTCTGCCTTTGAGTGTGGAGTCTCCAGTCAGTCTGTTCATGCCATGCCATGCCATGCGGGTGTTTCACCCTTCTGCTCTGTCTTGTCTGTGTTTTTTTTTTGTCTTGCCAGGTTTTGCCCTTGCTGATACCTAAGGGTCCAGCCATCTACGTCTCAGTATGTGCCGCCTGGTTCTGCACTGTTGTCTTCTGTCCATGTTTGTATGCCATGCCTTGTCCATGTCTGTATTCTGCTTCTGTTGCTTGTTCATGTCTGTCTGGCAGTGCTTCACTGCTCCTGCCTGCGGAAGTGGGTCCCTGTGTTCCCCGGAGGGGGATCGCCAAGCGTCTCGGGGGTGCCTCTGGGACCCTCGGCATGTGACAAGCACTTTCTAACAATTCCTAATGACAATTTTATTCAGAAGCTACAGTATGTCATAGCTGTATTAAATGGAACTGTAAAGAAAGAATACATGAAGCATAAAGTATTGAAACAGATGCAGCACATTTGCTCCAAGCATTTCTAAGGATGAAGTCCATGGTCAAATTCTGCAATGTTTCTGCAACCAAAAGAGCATATTGCTGGTCATTTTTTTCTACTCAAAGTGTATGGAACAGCTGCTGTTAGTATGAACAAATGAAATATTCCTCTTCTTAATCAGATGAGTCTTTCGGATCAGTGGCACAAGATGACCAACTTTGAAAAAAGTCACTCATCTCAGGATACCTAAAAGCAGAAGCCAAGGTAAGTAAAGAAGGAAATGTGTATTTACACCTTCAACTGGATCTGGAGACAATTTAAGATGTAATTGGCAGAGTTACTAGTTGTGGAAAGTCTTTGGGTCCACCTGTCCATCAATGTACAGTATGCTTTCTTAGCAAAAATGTGTAATGCCGCAGGAGGAAAAACATACTTGTGGGGCCAAGGAATCTGAAATTTAAGTAGCACAAAGTTGTATTAGTTTGCTTGACTGCAAAATATGAAGTGAAATATATTTGTAGTTTGCACGACTGTTAAGGCTACTTTCACACTCGCGTCTGCATCAGTTCAGAACAGGTCCGTTTGTATTATCTTTAACATAGCCAAGACGGATACGCCTTGAACACCATTGAAAGTCAATGGAGGACAGATCCGTTTTCTATTGTGCCAGATTGTGTCAGTGAAAACTGATCCGTCCCCATTGACTCACATTGTGTGCCATTTGGCTCAGTTTCATCAGACAGGCATCAAAAAGCTGCAAGAAGCGTTCTGGTGTCCGTCTCCACAGCGGAATGAAGACTGAACTGATGCATTCTGAGCGGATCCTTTTCTATTCAGAATGCATGAGAATGCAAACTGATCCGTTTTGGACCGCTTCTGAGAGCCCTGAACGGATCTCACAAACGGAAAGCCAAAACGCGAGTGTGAAAGTAGACTAAATATAAAATACTGTATATTCTCTGTAATGTTTGTTCTCACACTGTACCACTCATACAACAGGCGCTCCACTGATTCCATAAAACATATACCATGGAACTGTACGGCGTTTAGCACTCATATGCAGTATGGTATGCAGGATAGGTTATCAATAAGAGTTTGGCAGGGGTCGCTCTTATGGGCCAATGCCCAAGGAGCCGACTGAGCCCTCCACATGGCCTCCAGCCATGTACATAACTATCCGACGCTCCCTGTATTAAAGGGGTTTTCTGGGATTTACATATTGATGGCCTATCCTCAGATTGGTAGGGGTCCGACTCCCAGCGCCCCCCGACAATCAACTGTTTGAGGAAACAGTGAGCACCACTGCCTCCTCACAGCTTACTAAGCACAGTGCTGACCATTTGATAGCAGCTATGCTTCGTATCGCAGATCAGCCTCAATCACTTGAATGGGGCTGAGCTGCATCTAGGTCATGTGATCAAAGAACATGATGTCACATGGTCTAAAAAGAAGCATAAGCACTCATGGAGCGCTGCAACCTCTTCATACTGCTGATCGGCTGGGATCCTGGGAGTCGGAGCATAACCGATGGAGGATAGGCTATAACTATGTATATCCCAGAAGACCCCTTTATCGCTGTGAGAGTCAGATAGTTAGGTACCTGGCCAGAGGCCATGAGGAGTGCTCAGGCAGTGCTTTGAACATGAGTCCATCAGGGAGTTTCCAAGTACAGCCCATGAGCAGTCCATCCCTATTATCCCGTATTTTTCACCCTATTAGACGCAGTAGCCCATAAGGCGCACCTAGGTTTTAGAGGAGGACAATAAGAAAAAAATATTTTTTTTCCTTATTGTCCTCATGTCAGCCCCCCATGCCTCATGTATGCAGCCCCCAAGCCTCCAGACGCCACCGCTCCTCACCTCCAGCGCTCCTCCTGCTCTTCCTGCCGTTGGCTGTGCTGTGACCCGATGCGCATAGTGTGAGGTCACAGAGCATCCACAGCCGACAGCCGAGGACCAGGAATCGATGAGTACAGAGCCTTCACCGCTGTCCGGTCCAGTGTAGGGAAAGGATAGGGACGAATCATTCCACCAGCATTTATGTTTAACAGGGTTCAGTTGGGGAGATGACAGTCTGGGTAATAGGAACATACCTATTACACTTTGCTGCACTGACTGGGGCCCCAAATTGCCATTATACAGCTCTGTAATTTCAGCAAACCTGTCTTATTAGGGTGCAAGTGCTGTTTGATACAGGCATTAACAGGGTTTATTACAAGGAAATATTTCTATGTATTTCAAGGGCATTGTGCGGTACAGTTTTTTGGCTTGTATTAGTGGAAAAAAAGGGTTTATTAGCTATTGTGTGGTGAAGGGCGAAAATTACAGCCGTGTATTAGTTGAAAAAGAAAAAATATCTTTGCCGCTCTGCTGTGCAGTTATCTGTTTTAAAGCTTTTTTTCCCCTTGTATGCCATGTATCAGTGGCGAAATAAAAATATATTCGCCGTCTAGCTTTGCATATATCTGTTGAAAAGCCTGTTGTGTAAAAGTAAAAAAAAAATTGGGCCTAATTGACGTTCTGCGGTGCAATGATATATTCTGAAGCCCTGTTTGCAGTGTATTAGTGGTGATAACTTGCACTTATCTGTTGAAAAGTCTTTTGTTTTGTATAAAAGTAGAAAAAATTTAGGACCTAGTTTCTATTTTCCCCTTTTTTGCAGTATGGACCGAATTACGTAGTGGTGAAATTTTTTATGTGAAACTGGCTTTTTTTGGGAAAGTTGATAGGTTATTGCAGACTTTCTTCTATTTGTACCGATGTTATATGTTGAAAAGCCTTTAGTGTAGTGTAAAAGTGTGAAAACATTTTGTTGGGAAAATTGACAGGTGATTGTAGACTTTGTTCTGTATGAACTGATGTTATATGTTGAAAAGCCATTAGTGTAGTGTAGCCTTTAGTGTGACTTCATCCGCCCAGGCAAATCAGGTGCAGAACAGCTCTAACATGGACCTCTACATGAAAATAATATATTTCCTGTAATTTGCGAGAGGGGCATAGTTGGAGACTTTGACTTCACAAGAGATACAGATCAGCAGAGTTCAGCCACCTCTATTTGCTTCCCGCTGTTTACTGCTCCTGAATTTAAATTGGGGCAAACAGCTTCAGCTTCCTCTGATGTGTATGCCTATGGGGTGCTTTTGTTATGGCTTTGCACAGGAAGCAATTCTGGATCTTAAGAAACTGGACTTGGACTCCAAAGCAGAGGGTCTCCTGTCATGTCTTGTGTGCTGTGGAGATAGCATGCAAACGGAGCAGATTGAAGCACATAAATATTTTCAACTTACTGAAGCTGCTTGATTTAACCCCTTAAGGACCAGAGCCATACATGTACGGTGGGCTGATCAGGCGGGTGCAGGAGCTGCAACCGCCCAATCAGTGCAGGGGTCCGGCAGTCACTGATAACATGAATATTTTCAGCTTACCGAAGCTGCTTGATTTCATTGTGAATAGATGGTAAAGGCAAAGTCTGCTGGTTTGTTGTCATCAGTGTCTTCATTATGTTTGCTGCTGAACCCACAACGACGTAATTCAGTCCATACAGCAAAAGTAGGTCTACAATCGCCCATAAATTTTCTAGAAAAAAAGACTGTTTCACATAAAAAAAATTCAACAATGAAAGGATAATGGAATTCAGTTATTGTTCTGACGGATCAGAGGAAGGGCAAAATAATCAGTGACATCAACATAAACTTACTGCTGACACCCTCTCCACTCTGTCGGGGCGCTCTACTTGTATAAGCATTTAATAGAACAGGTTCTGTAGACTTCTATGTGGAATTAGCTAACGACAGTGTAAAAGGAGTGCGCTTCTTCTTGACGCTAACATCGACCTGTAAGGCTGAGTTCACACTTGAGTTATTTGGTCCCGTAACTGCCCAAATAAGTGAAGTGTGCAGTGATTCTAAGAGCGACGCCTGTCATCTGCATGTCATACTGACTCACAGTATTATTTCACTATCACAGCAGACTCTCTATGCATGTTACTGCAAGGCACAGTGTTCTACACCACTATAAAGGCTCTCTGCAGCCAGGAAATAGCAGTTTTTTTATGAAATTTTCCACGAATTTATTCAGATCAAACCAAATTTTTCCCCAAAAATTCGGTGAACCGGCAAATCAGATTCTTGAAAAATCATCTTATCTCTAATTTTAATACTGTACGGAGCGCTCACTCTGTACAGTATTGAAACAAAGTCTTATGCGAATCAACTTTGGTTGTTTCATCCAAAGTCAATTCGTTCAATCCTAGTTACAATGCCAGGTTTATTAAACATTGTATTTTTAGAATCTATTACACTTAATGGAAGATGTGGCATAATCAAGTGTAGGTATCACCAGGGCTATAATTAATGCTCACTGAGCCTAAATATGCTATATTAAATGACCATTTACAATCAGTGTCAACAAAGGAAAAGATCAATAATAAAACTATGATCTATTCATAAAAATGTTTGTTATTGGCAGGATTAATAAATGTCACTCATGGTTTTAACTGTGTTTCCCATGTAAATCTGAAATCTGTATACAAAAATGAACCTTACCCTAAGTAAATACTGTGTGTAAATGTTATTATGCGGAAGTGACTGAATCACACACCATATACCATAACTAGATAAGACCACCATACCATGACTGGTTAAAACCACCATATTGTAACTGGATAAAACCCTCATCTCATGACTGGATAAAACCACCATACTGTAACTGGATAACACTACCATACCATGACTGGATAACACCACCATGCTGTGACTGGATAACACCAGTATACCATGACTGGATAACACCAGTATACCATGACTGGATAACACCACCATGCTGTGACTGGATAACACCAGTATACCATGACTGGATAACACCGCCATGCTGTGACTGGATAACACCAGTATACCATGACTGGATAACACCACCATGCTGTGACTGGATAACACCAGTATACCATGACTGGATAACACCACCATGCTGTGACTGGATAACACCAGTATACCATGACTGAATAACACCACCATGCTGTGACTGGATAACACCAGTATACCATGACTGGATAACACCACCATGCTGTGACTGGATAACACCAGTATACCATGACTGAATAACACCACCATGCTGTGACTGGATAACACCAGTATACCATGACTGGATAACACCACCATGCTGTGACTGGATAACACCAGTATACCATGACTGGATAACACCACCATGCTGTGACTGGATAACACCAGTATACCATGACTGGATAACACCACCATACCATGACTAAATAACAACTCACTATACTGTGAATGGATAGAACAACTTAAGGTTTAGGGATGTACTGTTTGATTGTAAGGGGTCCAACCACTGGGACCCCCATGATCATGACAACAGGGATTCTGTACCCCTATAAGAATGGAGAGGCAGGTTTATAGGACTACCATAAATAGTCGAGTACAGCGATCAACTATTTCTGGCAGTCTATAAAGTTTAAAAGGAGCACCCAGAAGTACATGTGAAAATTGCTCAATTCATACAGGTGCATATGTCCCAGCAGTCAGACCCTGTGGATAGGGGATGACTTGTAACAAATACTCACTGAACACAAACACAGTGGTTTCACTTTCTTCAGACCCCCCACCCCACACACACACACACACACACACACACCAATGTAGTTAGGACATAACTGTATCAGAGTTAGTAGTTCCAGGACAACGATGCCAGAGTGATATATGATATGAACACTATTTATTAAACTTTTTAGGGGAAACTCGCCCTTCATTTTTTTTATTCTGGTACCATTTAAAGGGGCATTCCAGATGACTGGAGTTATCCCCATCCAGAGGATAACTATTAGACCAGGACCCCCGCCAGTCAAGAGAATGGGCACACCATACCTGTGGAGCCGCCTGGAAATGAACAGAAGGCATGCACTCTGCTGCTTCATTCATTTCTATGGGATTTCTGGAGATTGCTGAGCATTGTACTTGGCTATCTCCAGAACTCCCATAGAAATGTATGGAGAAGCAGAGTACATGCTCGATTAGCTGATCCGTTTATCTTAGGGGCTCCACGGGGTACAGGGTCCCCATTCTCGTGATCATGGGGGTCCTAGTGGTAAGACCCCCACCAGTCTAATAGTTATCACATATCATGTGGATGGGGCTTAACGTCATACAACCAGAATACCAGTTTAATTGAAGTTGTGACTGTAGCTTTATTCTGTAATAATTTTCTTTTTACCGTTTGGCTCGTGTCTGATTGTTGTACAGCAACCCCAACAGCTATTTCGAAGGCCGCGTCACCTACCTAAGGATTTAGCAGTCCATTTACTGAAGAATACACTCAGACATTTGGCAGTAGGAGTGACTTGAGTGGGGCAGCAGCAATTCTTTCTTCTAAAATAGCGGTACTGGTCCGCGGGGAGCGCCGTTGTTGAGAGGCGGGGTGGGAACTTTTGGTTCCGGTGCCCCGCTGTTTAGCCTTATAGGCTATGATCCTGAGGCCTATGAGGCTGTGCTAAAGTGCAGGAGGTCGTGATGACATGGAGGTCACAGGCGGCATGACATCACACCAACAGAGACCCTGTGCAGTAATGCAGGCAGCCAAAGCAGCAGCAGGGTGGAAGAATGACAGCAGGAGCGAGGTGAGTACTTTGCTCTTTTTTTATTTGGTTTATGGACATTACTAGGGGTACTATTTGTAAAGAGGCACTAGTGGGGGGCCAGGCTATATTTAAAGAGACCACTACTCGGGGCATTATATGTATAGAGGCCACTACTGGGGGCATTATATGTAAAGAGGCCACTACGGGGGGGGGGGCATTATATTTAAAGAGGGCACTACTTAGAGGCTTTATCTGTAAATTGGGAACTACTGGGGGGCTTTATATGTACATAGGGTACTACTGGGGGGGAATTATATCTACTGGGGAGTAAATGGGGATGATTAACAAGTAGGGGCATAAACTGAGGCATTAATACTAGATAGGTGTGTTCAATTTTGCCGAAAGAAGTTGTGGTCAACAGACGTGATCTGTGCAAGACTGAGGGAAAAAAGAAAAGAGAACGACTCCAGCCAGAGGAGACATCCCCTGTAAGACAATGAGTGGAGGCCTAAAGAAGATTATGGTGTAGCAGTATTATTGGCCTTTATAAAGTGTTATTATTGGCAATATTGTATTTTATGTGCGTGACTAACCTCCGCTACATCACCCACCCTGACATGTGTCCCCCCCAATGTCTTGCATGAAACTGGTCCCTGGTGCAAAAAAGGTTGGGAACCACTGTTCTAACGTATTGCAGCAAGCAGTGTTCAGTCAGTTGGTCTAGCAGCAGCAGCCTCCTTCTTGGTGCATTCTGCTCTATGATTGGTAGGGAAATGGAGAACAGCCCCTGCTGACCGCTGTTCCATCAATCAGCACTATGGTTACTTCATAATAAGAAGGAGAGGAGAATTGCTTGTCTTCTTCACTCTACTGATTCTTGTGCGGGTGGTCACGCAGTTCCTTCCCCAAAAATGTTGTGCTTTAAGCTACTTCAGAAAAGAGACTAAATCAAATTAAACCACCATATGACACTGTATTGACCTATGTGAAATCTCTGAATTGCAACACCTGCAAAATGAAACTAAACATAACAACTCTGCCACATAAGATAATAACAGTTGTTGTTTTCTCTATTGCAACATCATGGTTTACTATTCCAGTACTGCGATAAGGTACTATCTTTCAACATTAATACTGTCTTTACTGTGTTTATCACCACCAATCTGTTTCCATAGACATATAGCTGTGGATCACCTGATTAAAACACAGTTTTTCTTTTGTTGAGCTAAGGCTCCAGTTATGACACTATTTCTTAATATGTAAATTAGGCCTTTGGTGCAATAAGGATGGCATCATTGCTCTTGTTGCACCCAAGCTCCAATTCTTTCTGTGGCCAGACCTTTCCTGGCTGTTTTGCTACTGCCTGGCACTGTTAATCAAAGTAGTGATGAGCGGCAGGGGCAATATTCGAATTTGCGATATTTCGCAAATATTTGGGCGAATATTCATCATAAAGATCACTGAGGGCAACTTCCTAAAACTTAACTTTTAAGCTACATACAATTTAAAATACAAAAATTAATAAATACGGTTACCAAATGGACCATGATATCCGTAGTGCAATAAGCTGTCAATACAACGGACGGTTAGCAAAAACTGTCAACCGTTGGCAAGAAAATCAAAACAAAATACCTTTAACGGAGATAATCCAGATATAGTATATCTATCCCTGAGTATATAGCAGGGGGTGGGTATATTAGCGGGAATGTTCAGGTTTGGGCTCCTTTTGCCCTGTTATATGTGCTGTACACCTCTACCAGGTGCACTGAGCCTCTTACCGAGCGCTAGACCCATGCGTTCCATGATCAATGTACGTGGAACGCACAGCCATCCTAGATTTTGTTACCCTTGCGTTTCACGGTCGCTGTATGTGGAGCACACGACCATTTTGTGTCATGTGGCCGTGCGCTCCACGATGAGCGTATGTGGAGCGCACCACCATCTTGGCTCTGTCGCCCACTCAGAACAAGGCATGGTGAGCATCAGGGCAGGGAGTCTCTATCTCCAGGCGAGCTGTGGGACGCATGGCGTCCAAAGACTATTGGTGGGGATAGTTGGGGAGGAGATTTGCATGTTGCCATCCAATAGTGGTTCTCAGACCCAATCATGAGACTATGAGGGGTGGATTCTAGGGGTGGGCTCACCAATCAATTTGGAGCCCGCCCAGTACCCTATCAATTGAAGGAAAGCCCATATCCCTGGCAAAATTGAGCTGTGTTTTGGCCCCCTGGAGCCCCCCAGCTACGCATCCCGCATCTGTGAGAGTACTGGATATATCTCCACATTTACTTAAATCAGCTAAGTTGTTTCTCTTTTTCACAGCAGTGATGTTAAATTATCTAACCAGCATCGGATTTACATCAAGTACATGTTGGTTTCCACACACTGTATAAGTACTTTACCCATGTGTCTTCTCTACCTCGTCACAGATGCATGCTGGTCTGGAACGCTCCAGTAATTTATTATTTTTGATTATCTTTGTATATGGCATCCTATTACCATGCTGATACTATTGGTCCCCTGATGAACCTTTGAAAATCCATAAGGGGAAACACATTGGAACATTGTATGTTATGTCAGAAAGTGATAGGGCTGTATAATGACAGGTTAGCTGAGGTACGTGGACTAAGTACACCTACCTTCAAGGTGTATCTCTGGGCTGAGCAGTGTGAGTAAAGGCAAGAATAGGGACAGATACATTATATCTTTATTTTCTGTCCCAAATGTATTTTGTCCTGATTTTTTGCTAACCGTCCAGTGTATTGACAGCTTTTTGCACTATAGATATCATGGTCCAGTTTAGGACGTCATATGTTGTGTCAGAAATTGATAGGGCTGTATAAGGACAGGTTAGCCTAGGTACGTGGACAGAGTACACCTACCATCAAGGTGTATCTCTGGGCTGAGCAGTGTTGGTAAGGGCAAGAATAGGAATAGATATACTATATCTGGATTATGTCCTTTAAAGGTATTTTGTTTTGATTTTCTTGCCAATAGTAAAGAATTTTTGCTAACCGTCCATTGTATTGACAGCTTATTGCACTACAGATATTAAGGGTCATTTGGTGGCCGTATTTATTAATTTTTGTATTTTAAATTGTATGTAGATTTAAAGTTAAGTTTTAGGAAGTTGCCCTCAGTGATCTTTGTGTTGTTATAGCAACTGTCTTTGGAACATCCTGACATTCAGTAGATTTGTCGAATATTCGTCATAAATTCGCGAATTTGAGAATTTGCGATTATTTTCTTGATTGCGAAAATCGGCAATGTAATATGCATGTATTGCGCACGCAATACAGGCGTGGGTCACTATAGCTACATTTTTCAAGCTGCTAGAAGTTTCCTGAGACTGGAGAAAATGGTTAGCACAACAGAACATTACAATAGCTTTATATGCAGATAGAGTGCTCCAATATATTCGCGATTGCGCAAATCGGCAATTAATGATGCACATATTTAGCTTCTGAGGTCACGCACACAGACAATACTGTCACCCAAATAGCTCAAGACACTATATATAGGTTCCCTGACAACCAGTTGATAGTTTTAAATATTCCCTTCACTTCGGCACTTTCTTTTCTTTTCTATTACTTTGTTGTTATATTGAGATTTAAGTTAAATTAATAAAAAGGTACGTTTTACAGACCATATGCAACAGTGGGCCCCTAGTGGGATTTGATTGGTCAAAGAGACCATTGTTTTTGGATATTAATTAAACCCCTGTTGCTGGGACCTTCTATCCTACAACGTGTGGAATTGGTCCTGTCCCATGCAACGCCACAAGCGAGTGCTGGCCATTTTCTCATAATTAATTAAACAAAGACCTAATTTGCATAAAAAAAGTATCCTAACTAATCAACAAAAGAAAAACAGCATTTTAAGTGAACCACAGCTATGTCTATGAAAAATGTTTGAGGAGATCGCGGTGACAGATTCTCTTTAACATCACAAAATTAATTATTCATCTACTGTGATATTACTGAGGACCATTACAGAATTGTCCCACCATAACAACCTATCCCTTATCCATATGATAGGAGATAGGTCTGTGATAAGTGGTGGTTCAACCAGTAAAAGCAGAAAATAGTAACACTGTTTTATAGCTTTTTAGGCACAGAAAATCCTAACCTTCCAACAAGTGTAAGGCTGAAGTGTAGTAGTAAACTTGCTGCCTACCAAACGGAAAGTCTGCGGTTCAATTACCACCAGTGACCTATAAAAGAATTTCTTTAGTAAATGTCTGTCATAGAGACATTTCCATGGTTTTATGAAATGACTGTGAAACGTAAATAACACACAAAATGATGAAATTAATGAAAACACTGTAGCAAACCAGAAGTGGGATGAAGTCTGTACAAATTAATTTACCTACACTATATTCCCATTCACTGGCAGTCCACAACTGATTAGACCGTGTAAGACTGTGTTGTGATACATCCCTCTGATAAGGGGGAATTGTAACACCGAGCTGTGAATTTATACATTTCCAAGAGGTATAACAGAGGAATGGCACAATACAGAACTCTAGTCAAAGATGCTTCCAAACCTGCATGTCAGGGGGGCTGACAGACTTTTACATGAAAATACTGATGAAATCATAGAAACACAAAAGATATAGTCACATTCTGAGGAAGTTGTCACCGCTCAAAATAAAAATCTTTGTTTGCATTGTCTTCTATATACTACTATTGTAGTAACATTAGGACACAGAGTTTTTCACTAGAAAAACTACTAAAAAAAGCTTACCATTTCAAATTGTGTTGATGTCTGGTGAACGCAGTAACCGGGTCATTGCAGCAGATTTCAATGCAAGACACCCTACGAGACCACCCATCTCCCATGCTACAGTTAGCAAACTGCTTGCTAAGTTTCGTGAAACTGGTTCAGTGTTGGATTTGCCAAAATGTGGACGCATGAAATCTGTCACTAATGAAGAAACATCAGTGGCTGTCCTAGCTTCATTCAGCAAGAGCCCACAGCGTAGCACTCGCCGCATGTCACTGGAGAGTGGCATTAGTCGAACATCCCTTCGGTGGATATTAGCTACTCACAAATGGCACCCTTACAAACTCCAGCTACTGCAGCATCTCAACGAGGATGACCCAGATCAGCGCACTGAATTTGCAGAATGGGCAAAACAAAAATTAGAACAGGACCCTTAGTTTACGCAGAAGATTTTGTTCAGTGATGGGGAAAACTTTTATGTAAATGGTGAAGTTAACAAACAAAACCACCGCTATTGGTCTGACACTAACCCACATTGGATAGATCACTCCAAGACTGTTGGAACAAAAAAATTGATGGTATGGTGTGGTATATGGGGTACAAAGATAGTGGGGCCATTCTTCATCAATGGAAACCTCCAGGCCACTGGATATACGAAATTGCTACTTGATGATGTGTTTCCCTCTTTATGCACTGAAGCTGGCACGTTCCCTGAGTTTTTCCAGCAAGATGGTGCACCACCACATTATGGGTGTCAGGTCCGAGCATTCCTAGATGAACAGTTTCCTGGAAAGTGTATAGGTCGTCGTGGGCCAGTTGAATGGCCCCCAAGGTCTCCCGATCTGACCCCCTTAGACTTTTATCTTTGGGGTCATCTGAAGGCAATTGTCTATGCTGTGAAGATGGGAGAAGAGTGGGAGAAGAGGATTGCATTGACAATCCAACACAATGGGCAGCACATTGAACACATTTTATAAGTGGTCAGAAACTTGTAAATAACTCATGAAAGAATAAAGTTACGTTAAAACCAAGCACACCATTGTTTTTCTTGTGAAATTCCCAATAAGTTTGATGTGTCACATGACCCTCTTCCTATTGAAAAAACAAAAGTTGGATTCAAAATGGCCGACTTCAAAATGGCCACCATGGTCACCACCCATCTTGAAAAGTTTCCCCCCTAAATATACTAATGTGCCACAAACAGGAAGTTAATATCACCAACCATTCCCATTTTATTAAGGTGTATCCATATAAATGGCCCACCCTGTAGATTTATAGTGTTAAACAGAGCAATGCTAAAAATGACACCCCAGATGCTTTAGATTAAAGTAAATGCATTTTTTATTCATGCAGCAAGGTGAACTGCAGATTAGGACAAATGTTTTGCCTTACTGAATGTGAAATGCAGTGCAGTTTATATTGGCTCTTTACATTTTAATGAGTTAAATAACTTTCTGTCATTATAGATTTCATATAAAATGTGTGTACAAACAATATAGCAACACTATTTCAGCCAGGAAACCACAAGGGCCGGTTTGAATTGAGGCCGTTTGAAGGAAATCCATGATTAACTTGGCTAAACATCAAATACACAATAAAAGATTTAATTTGATGCATTTCCCATACAATCAAGGGAATATCAGCCAGGAAACTGTTCACTCACATTTCACAGATCTTAAACTTTGTATTTTCCTAGCAAATCTTTAATTGTTTGAAGATTATGAAAGAGATAGCTATCACATGTTTCCTTACATTTTATAAAACAAAAGTCAACTTAGTTCAATGTCCACGCCAATTAACATCATGCATTTTCCACTAATCTAAGTTACACTTAGTACTTTATACTGTAAAGCATGCTTTATCTGTTACTATCAATCAAGGGGATCTAGAAACTTGAGACTATTTCCAAAGAAACAGAACTTTCATCTTTAGAGTATAAAAACTTTTAAATATGTACGCACTGACTATAAGACACAACTAGGATCTAGCAGAAGAAAATAAGAAAAAACATTTTTAATCAGACCCCCATTCCTCATCAGACCTCAGATAAGACCCCAAAATCAGACCCCCAAGCTCCATCAGACCTCAGATCACACCTTCATCAGACCCCCAAGCCGTATCAGCCTCAGATCAGATCCCCATCAGCTTCAGGACAGGCATAAAAAAAAAAAAACTAGTTTGCTCCAACTGCGATTCACTCACCACTCCCTGCTCTTCTTCTGGCCCACACTGCACTGTGACCTGACGTCGCACAACATCAGATCATAATGCACACGTACGTGTGCAGCTGGCTGCCCACCGAGGGGAGTAAGCCCAGTGTGTAAGATGTGAGTGGTGTGCTGGGCCTAATGTCACGGTGCTCCTACCTTTTAGGCTGTCGCTTCCTGGGGGTCAGTCTCCATTGCAGAGATTGATTTGGAGAGAGGAACAAAATGAAGTGTAGATTTTGTGAAGTTAAACTTTTCTTCTCTTGAAATAGAGTTGCAGTAGCAGAACAGTATTTTATATTTTTCTTTCTTGGTTCCAGCAGTATGAACAGTTCTGGCAGTTGGCCTTGACTGTTTATTCCTTAACGCTATCTTTAGTTTTAAGTTTTGGTTACTGTCTCAAACAGAGTTGGCTGTCTTGGACCCATTGTCACCCTCTAAGAGACAAAGTCCTATTATTATCAGGAGTGCATTGCTCTACAAGACGCTTTCCCAAAGCTCCTGCAGCAGAAGGGGAAAACGCTTCTCTGTGTGCCTTGTCTGGTCTTTTTCACAGCCTAACTCCAACTAACTACAGCTTCCTGAAAACCCTCCCTAGGTGGGAAGTGGGACAGCCGACTTCTCTCCAAAAGGGGGTAAAAAGAATGGAATGGTTACTTCCATTATATCTAAGGCTCTGCCAGAAAAATGAAGAAAAAAAATATATACAATGCAACAGCACTCTGCAAACCAATTTAAGTACAATGAGGCCATAGTTATAGAAAATGTTCTTGTACTAATGCTACGCTTATTTTGTAAATACAAAATTCTTGACAAATACATTTTGTACAGAATTATTTGGGCCCGTCTGCCGAACGTCAAGGCAATCTCTGTAAGACCGGAACTCAACGCTAAACTGTTATGTGCCATAACGGCCACCAAAAAATTCAGGGAGTGCAGGTTCAACATGCATGCTAAGTCCACTCTGTCTTTTACCATTTTTGGTGCCATAATGGCCTCTATTAAATCCAGGGAATGCAGGTACCAACATGCATGCTAAGCCCACTCTATATCTCTCCTAGTGCCAGATGGCTTCCAATTAATGCAATGACAGTCCACTCTATACCTCTCCAGGTGACAAAAGGCTTCCAATGAATGCAGTGAGGGCAGGCTACAGCTAAAATCAGCCTATGAGGCAGACAGGCTAGTCAGGAGTGCAAAACTGAATGGAGTCAGCCACACCTGCTGTACAAACTGCAAAGAAAAAGGGGGTCAGTCAGCACATGCTGAACCCGCACTCCATGAATCTTATGGTGGCCGTTATGGCACATAACAGGTAGTATTTAGTGTTAGGTTCCCATCTAATAAAGATTCGCCTTGACGTGGGCAGACGGGCCCAAATAATTTGTACAAAATGTATTTGCCAAGAATCTCATATTTACAAAGTAAGCTTAGCATTAGCACCAGAATATTTTCTTTAACTATGGCATTATTGTACTTTATTTGCTTTGCAGAGTGCTGTTGCATTGTATATATTTTTTCCTTCGGGTTTCTAGCCATGGCAGCGTGCACCTGCGCATTGGGATGTGCTAACTAACCCCCTTTTTCTGCCAGAACTATGCCACCTGCTGGTTACCAGGCACATTGCATGTAAAACAGTTGCATAACAATATCAAAGCACTAAATGAGAAGATTGCAATAAATATACAAATGGGATACATTGCTAGACATAAGAACCGATAGCCAGGTAATAAAATAGTAGTGCCCCACTCCGGGGTACTACACGTGCACTACATCCTGACATTTTATGTCGTTTTCAAAAATGAGGACGCTTTGCCAAATTTTTTCCCAAAAATTTGCTTCGTAACAAATGAATCTGTCACAAAGTATGTTAAATCAGCTATGTCCCAGCCTGCAGGGAGAGTGTATCTCAGTGTACATCACTGTGCATTGCAGCAGCATGCATAACTAGTCCTTTCTGGTAGTGAAACAGTTACTGTGACAGGCAGGTGGCCACCCCAATAACAGTAGAATTAGAAAGCTTATTCACCCCAATTTAAGAATCAAGGCGTAATACAATTGCTTATCTACTAAACTAGGTGAACACCCCAATAACAGTAGTATTACACAGCTTATTCACCCCAATTTGAGAATCAAGCCCTAACTGAATTGCTTATCTATTTAACAAGGTGGGGACCCCAAACACAGTGAAATTAGACAACTTATTCATCCCAGTTTGAGAATCAAGGCCTAATAAAATTGCTTATATATTACACAAGGTGGACACCCCAATAATGGTTAAATGTGAAAGCTTATTCGCCCCAATTTAAGAATCAAGGTAATTGAATTGCTTATATATTACACAAGGTAGACACCCCAATAACAGTTAAATGAGAAAGCTTATTTGCCCCAATTTAAGAATCAAGGCCTAATAGAATTGCTTATCTATTAAACAAGGTAGACACCCCAATAACAGTAGAACTAGACAGCTTATTCACCCTAATTTGAGAATCAAGGTAATTGAATTGCTTATATATTTAACAAGGTAGACACCCCAATAACAGTTAAATGAGAAAGCTTATTCAGCCCAATTTAAGAATCAAGGCCTAATGGAATTGCTTATTCACCCCAATTTGAGAATCGAGGCATAATAGTATTTCTTATCTATTAAACAAGGTGGGCACCCCAATAACAGTTAAATTAGAAAGCTTATTCACTCCAATTTGGGAATGGAGTCATAATACATTTGCGTATCTATTTAACAAGGTGGACACTCCAATAACAGTTAAATCACACAGCTTGTTCACCCCAATTTGAATCAATGCCTAATTAAAAAGTTGACACTGTTCAATTAGATAGCTCTGTGCCCTACACAGGGATTGATGCAAAGTGGGGTGTCTCCTATGGATCCCTTACAGTCCCTGCACTCTACCTATCCAGTATATCACAATTAAAGACTTCTTGAACGCTGTCCCTAGCGCTTATCACGTCTCTCCCTATGATCAGCTCACAGTGAAGCTTACACTGCATGGGATGAGGCTTTTATAAAGCTGTGACACCATAGGGGCTGGTGATTGGCTGTTCCCGGGCTTCTTACTTTCACTTTGTAACACATATAGCCACCATTTTAGGAAAAAAACCATTTGTTACCACGAAGTGCGAAGAAATACAGATTTGCAGCGAATCAAATTTTTCTAAAACTTTGGATCGAATTCCACTCCGGATTCTTTGATTCGCTCAACCCTAATTGTAATGTAAATGAAAACATTACTCTGTAATTTAACTCTGGCCCTTTTAGATCTAAGCCAACTTTAGAAGAGTTTAGCTCCCCGTACATCAGCGAATAGGGAAAAGTTACTTTCACATAACAGTACAGATGTAGCAGATGTTAAATAGTTTTCCTGCACATTAATACAAAGTATATGTTGTCATGTACCATGTGCAGTGCAGAGAAGGAAGAGGTTAAATTATCACATTTGTTTCTACATATATTCTGTGTTTCCTTATCATTTTAGCATGCCTGCTGTCAGTGAATGGGAACAAACCGTGCATAACCTGTACAGAGCTAATGCTTCTAACAAATGCTCTGGACTCCACAGTAATACATTTTACCTACTGTCACTGGCATACATACAGGGGTTGCAGGGGTCGCACTTGTGATCCGGCCCAGCACTCCAGGGGGCCCGGCCACCTGTGGACCAGGCCCCCAGGCCACCCTAAAGCCTGTTACTCACATGTAATGGAGCGCTCTGATGGAGCCCGCATGAAGTACAGTGGCAATTTCGGGCCCCGTCAGAGTGCTCTATTACATGAATAATATGGGGAGGGGGTGGGGGGGAGCGCACACTCACTCACTTACACGGCCGGCCGGCAGTTCCTTTCCATAGTGAAGCAGGGAAACCTCTCTCATCCCTGCTTCACTGATCTTCAAAGCTCAGGAGCTCCCCCTAGCCCCACATCGCGCTGCTGGCTGTGGGAGGAGATCCGAAAACCCGGGAATCTGCCTTCAGCACAGCCAGCAGCACGATGAGTGCGGGAGCCTGTCGTCAGGGAAGAAGGCAAGTATGTTTTTTGTTTTTTTCTAAGGCTGCAGACTGGGGGCGGGGGGGATTGATGGGCATAATAAATACTTTGAAGGGGCACATAATCTGGCATAACCATTCTGAGGGGGCACATATTTGGGCATATCTACTTTGAGGGGGCACATAACTGGGCATAAATACTGTAAAGGGACACATAATCTGGCATAACTACTGTGAGGGGCACATATTCTGGTCATTACTACTGTGAGGGGGCACATATTCTGGTCATTACTACTGTGAGGGGGCACATATCTGGGCATAACTACTTTGAGGGGGCACATATCTGGGCATAATGACTGTGAGGGAGGCACATATCTGGGCATAACTACTGTGAGGGGGCACATATCAAGGCATAACTACTGTGACAGGAACAAAGGTGGGCATTAGTACTGTGTGGTAGCACTAGATTACCCTGCTATACATTGGCATGGCTCAGTCTTACAGGCCAGCACAGCGCCCCCTGCTGGTGATTTCACAGGGGCAGTCACCATCCCTTCCTTATGTGATTATTATTTTTTTCTCACCACAGGGACCTTGTTCTGGATCCAGCGGACATCACGCCAACACCAGCAACACCCAGGATGAGGTAGGACCAGATTTTATTAGGACTGGGTGAGTGTAACCATTGGACTTAGGGCTCTTTAACACGAGCGGATCCCGTGCGGCTAATCCGCTGCGTGAAAGAGTGCCAAGCCCTGTGGACAGCAGAGACACGGAACAGTGACATGATTGATAATGCTCCGTGCCTCTCTGTGACCTTTTTACTACAAAATCACAGTGAGATAAAGTTGTCACCGTGATTTTGTAGTAAAAAGATCACAGAGAGGCAAAGAGCATTATCAATCATGTTACTGCTCTGAGTCTCTGCTGTCCGGAATGGGGCTTGGAATTCATTCATGCAGCGGATTAGCCGCACGGAAAGAGCCCTTAGTAGCCCAAAGTTGAAAGTGTAACTGCCATATAAATTTATTTTTTTTGCTAAAGTGTAGGGCAAGTGATAGGTAACATTTTTAGCCAATATACTATTTAGCCAAAACGTTTAAGTTTAGTAGTAAACTGGGGCTGAAATGGCCCTTAGCAGCGCTCTCAGAAATGGGGGGGAAGGGGGGCTACGGGTAAGGGGCCCCATGGATCAGTTTTGCACCGGGCCCCATGGATTGTATGTACTCCACTGCCTACTGTCATGGGCAATAGATATTAGATTGCAGCTTCTGTTTTTTATGGTGGCAATTTATATTAACTAGAGATGATGAAGAGTGATCCGATGAATTGCAATTAATTGAAAAGTCTATCCTTGACATGAACATGAACTTAGAGAGAAAAATCATATTTCCACTACATTTCAGTCCTGCAACAAAATGACCTGCTAACATCATTTCAGGTATCTTTTCATTAGCTCAGGAGAAAGTGTTAACAAGGACAAGGCAGCTGATATCAGTCTGTCATGCTGATTAGGTTAGCAGAGCAGACTGGTTGCTTTTAAAGGGAGTCGTGCTTGAAATCATTGTCTTCTTCTTTTAGTCATGGTTACCTTCAAGGTAATACATGTAGTATTATTGTTTTGCATCAAAAGGGCTGCAAAAGCAAGGACATTGCTACTTGTAAGATAACACCTACGCTAACCATTTATCAGTTCTTCAAGAACTTCAAGTAGAGAGGTTCAAGTACTGTGAAGAAAACATCAGGGTGCTCAAAAAAGTCCAGCGAGTACCAGGACCATCTCCTAAAGAGGATTCAGCTACAGGATCGGTTCACCACCAGAGCAGAATTTGCTCAGGAATGGAAGTAGACGGTTGTGAGTGTATCTGCATAGACACTAATGCAAAGACTTTTGGAGGATGGCTAGGTGTCAAAAAGGGCAACAAAGACGCCACTTCTCACAAAGAAAAACATCAAGGACAGACTGACATTCTGTAAGACCTACATAGATTGGACTGCAGATGACTGGGGTAAAGTTATTTTCTCGGATGAAGGTAAGCACTACCATAAGTCCTGTGTGATGCCAACAGTAAAACATCCAGAGACCATTCATTTGTGGGGTTGCTTCTCATCCAAGGGAGTGGGCTCACTCACAGTTTTGCCTAAGAACACGAACGAATAAAGAATTATATTAAATATCACAGGCTTTTTCAATCATGATGGAGCACCATGGCACAAGGCAAAAGTTATAACTCTGTTGCTCTGTGAACAAAACATTAAAATTTTGGGTCTTTGGTTAGGAAACTACACAGATCTCAATCCAATTGAGAACCTGTGACCAATCCTCAAAAAGTGGGTGGACAAACAAAAACACAGAAATTGTTATAAACTCCAAGCACTAATTAGGCAAAAACGGGTGGCCATCAGTCAGGATTTGGCCCAGAAGCTGACATCCAGCATGCCAGGGCAAATTGCAGAAGTCTTGAAAGAGACTGGTCAACACTGTAAATAATGAGTCTTTTTATAAACATAACGCATTTATCAATAAAAGTTAAAAACAAAACTGATGAAGCACTTATAGTTGTACTTCAGTATGCCTTAGAAACATCTGACAAAAAGCTCTAAAAACACTGTAGCAGCAAGTGTGTGGAAGCCAAAATTTGTGCCAGTCAAACCATTAGAAGAGAAATCTGTACTGCTGATGTATACTGCACACAGAGGATTGTCTAGCAGGGATACAAGTGTATCCACCTTTCAGCAGTGAGCAGCCTGTGTAAGCATACCCCAATGTTTATCCACAGACTACAAATACAGATCTTGAAAAGGATAAGAAACTGAAATGTAAGTTAAAGGGTTTTTGTCATCACACATCCTTGCGATATTTCCCCAATGTCTGATAGGTGTGGGTCACCGAGATCTGTAAAACGGAGCCTGAAAAGGCCCATTCACGTCTATAGGAGTGTCAAAAATAATGGAGCAACATGCAATATATGCATTGTCTGGGCGGTACTGTTTCTCATTATGGAGAGATTTGCTTGGCTGCCTGACAGGCCATGGTTGGAGTACTATTTCTCCTTAGTTGGGGCACTATTTCGGCCTTGGCCGAGTAAACATGAGGAGTATTGTAACCTAGTCAATGTTCCTCTGGGTTTCTGGAAATAAGCCAATTTTACATCTTTCCCAGAAACCCAGATGAATATTGCCTGGCCTACAATAATCTGCACATGTCCTACACCTACTAGGAGCTCTCCTTTTATGAGAGAGTACCCTTCACACAACCCATATATATATTGCCGAGAAACCCACAGCAGTATATTAGTCTCTCATATAAGATACCTCTCCCTCTTTCTCAATTTATGCCTCTAACTTTTTCTACCAATGAAAGATATATGTATTTATTTTCAAACATTTGGGTCTTTGGGTTCTTACAGTGCCATACGTATCAACAAAGTCCCATGGAGAGAATATATGAGAAAACCACAAGTGTGTATGTGAAACAATCTATTGTATTTTCATGTATTTACTGCAGCAAGGACATTTACAATGTTAAATAAGGCCAAAAATAAAAGTATGATAGTGTATTTCCATACATGAGTCTTCACTTGTTGAATGTTCCATTGCAGCTGGATTACTAGGCCATCTGTTGATTAATCCCCACAGTTCTCCAAGATGGCAAAATGCAGTAATAAGAAACTACCTACATCCAAAACAGCATGTCCAGGAGCTGTGTTAAGATGATGGTCCAAACCCTTCAAAGATTTGTTTTCCTTTATGCATAACAGATTTCCTGCAAAATACTCCACAACATTCTCCTGGGCCAATTTTCCATATAGCAAGATAAATCCATATCCTCCAGATGTGTAAAGGGTTTAACACGTATATTCCCTCCTTACATAAAACAGTGGCCCAAAATTACTAATGTGTCTGTACCTAGAATTTGTCTAAAGTGGCATAAATTGCTGTGCTTTGGAACAATTAGGATTTCCACAATTTTTGTTACTTTTCTGATCAGAAGGGAGTGGGACTTAGTGGAACAGGTGCCACAGGAGGAGGTGCAGAGCTTCACAATGGGCCCAGAAGACCCTGACACTGGCACGGTGGTAACTGTTGCAGCACTGAGCACTGCACAATGATGCTAGTTAGGAGTAGTCAGGAGGAGTGTTTTGGCAACAATCTGTGTATTTGCAGTGTATGAGGAAGAGAGACAAGAGCAAATCCACCATTGAGTGTGCAGGTATACTGCAGATAACAGTAAAGCTACCAACTACAAGCCTGAGAACAGTTGTGCAGTATGGTACCTGGGTGTTGGCACAGTAGTTCAGTTAGTAGCACTGATGTCTGGCATCACTTGGGTCCTGTGTTTTAATGTGACCAGGCACAACAGTGTCATGGAGTTCGTATGTTCTCCCTGTGTTTTTGTGAGTTTCTGCACACGATCCCAAAAAATAAACATACTGTAGGTTAATTGGCTTCCTATACAAAAAAAAAAGTTTATCCTGTTGGTATAGCCATAGCCCTGGTTTTTGAAGCCAAAAGTAGGAGCGGATTAAAGAATGGAAAAAATGGAGAAGTCGTATCTGTCCTTAATAGTTTCACTCCTAGTATGATCCACACCTGATTATTATTTCAAAAATTTCGAGAGAAAAAAACTGCATGTGTCGCAATATCCTAATGGATATTGTGGGAAGAGTACCTAGATGTCAACCACTGACTGCTTGCTATACAAAGTGATTTCATGTGACATGCCTAAGCAGAGACCCACAGCAGCACTGTAGGGCACACAAAAACTGATATTGGGCACAAGCTAACTGTGGTGGACCTGTTGGAATACTTCATCTTCCATTGCCCCTGTCAATGACAACTCAGAATTGGATGCGCTATTAATTTGTTCTCCAACCATCAAGTGTGCCATGTAACAAAGTGTTCTGCAACCGTCACGCATATTGTGCCACTGTTGTGAAGAGTAAAAGTTTATTTATTTCACTTCCTAAAAAGCTGTGTCATTACTCAAAGGAGACCCCCTTACAGATGTATCATCATTTTTACAATTAATTCCTGAAAAAGTTAACTAGTGCTTATATTGGTGACAATTAGCTACAGGTACCATTTGGGGAAGTAGTGTGCATGGGAAATGCCATGGTGTATGTTACTTATGTATGCGTTTTAAGTGGTCATTTACATATGCATTTAGTGAGTATGCTTACATATGGTTAGTATGTATATGTAAATATAGTGAACATGCCACACATGTTGAAGTGCATGTATGACTTTTTGACCTTGTATGACCGGTTTGACTGTGAGCTATTCCTGAGGGAGTTTTCCTGGAAGTCACTTGGTTTTCAACCTCTAACCTCTTTCATTTTCCAAAGGAGCTGGAAAAAGGTCTACTTATTTTGTCACACAATACAGTAAAGAGTTCCCTGCAATTTGTAAAATAATAAAAAAGTGTTTCCACATTCTCAATATTGATGGACAATGGTCCGATATTGTTTCTAATGGTGTTAAGTGCGTTGCTAAAAGAGCCCCCACTCTCAGCAATCTGGTCAGCCCCAGCTTTTTCTCTGAAAAAACTACCACATTATCCACATGGCTCCATTATACAGGTAGCCATAAATGTGGCCACAAAAAATGTATTTGTTGCAAACATATGGTTCCAGACAAAACATTTAGATCGACTGCACACTGCAAACAATATGATATACGATCGTATATTAACTGTAACACCAAACATGTTATATATCTCATTACCTGTGACATATGTTCTTTGCAATATGTGGGTTGTACCATTAATCCCATAAAAAATAGGATCCGCAAGCATATATCTGATATACCACACCATGAGAACCGCAATATTTCTGCTGCAAGTTTGCACTTTGCGGTTGTTCATGCGGGTGATATCTCTGGATTAAAGGTACAGGATATTGAAAGGGTCTCTCTACCACCCAGAGGTGGAGATCACAGGAGAAAACTTCTGAATAGAGAGGCCTTTTGGATCTTTCAATTGGGATCCCGGCAACCAGAGGGTCTCAATAAGCGACATGATTTGATTCTACAATATTGATTATATTATGTTTGCTTTGAATACATCAGTATATTGATTACCTTTTTATATTAAGGATTTTTTATGTTTTTGCTTGTTTATGTATTTTCTTTTGAGGTTTGTATGGAACCTCCCTCTGGCACCTCCTTCCTTCAGGTGTTGTATGTTAGCCTGATTTTTGGAGGGTGTATATCAGGGGCAGCTTCCAGTCTATTTGTATGTTTGTCATGAGGAAGGACCCAGATATTAGAGAGGTCTGAAACGCGTAACAGTTTTTGGCATCTTGTATGAAGTTTTTACCGCTGGAATAAAGTCTAAGAAAATGAGTCACCCGAGCTGAGCTGGATTTTTCTTCTTGCTTGGTTGAATATGATTGGTTGCAATTATGGGCAACTAAGCCAGTTCTACTTTACACCAGTTTAATAAATGACCCCAATAATGCTTGAGTTATAGAGTAAATATCATATGCTGAGTAGGTATGTAGAAAGTTGATAGTAAATGTTAAGGCAACTGAAGACTAGGGTACCTTCACACGGGCGTTTTTCTTTTCCAGCATAGAGTTCCGTCGTCGGGGCTCTATGCTGGAAAAATACTGATCAGGATTGTCCCCATGCATTCTGAATAGAGAGAAATCCGTTCAGGATGCATCAGGATGTCTTCCATTCAGTATGTGAAAGTTTTTTGGACGGAGAAAATACCGCAGCATGCTGCGGTATTCTTTCCGTCCTGGGATGCGGAGCAAACCGGATCCGTCGTGATCCCCAATGTAAGTCCATGGGGGTGGATCCATTTTCTCTGGCACAATCTGCCACAAAAGAAAACGGATCCGTCCTCCATTGACTTTCAATGGAGTTCAAAACAGATCCATTTTGACAATGTTAAAAAATAGTAATGCCAACGTAACTCAATCACAATAGAATGCGTGACTATGCAATATATCACCAAATGACCACAAAGGGACACGCAGCACAATTTCATAAACTTTATTAATTGATAAAAAGACCAACAATACACATAATGTCAATATTAAAAATTATATATATATGGCGGTAATACAAATGGTAGCCAAGACATATGACTCCCCTCCCATGCATGGAAAACCCCGATTGCCCCTTCTATATAGGGTAAAAAAAAATTGAAAAATAGTTAAAGTTAATACAAGCAGATCCATTCAAACGGATGCATGGGGTTGTATTATCTTAACTGAAGCGTTTTTTCTTCCGGCATAGAGCCACGCCGATGGAACTCTATGCCGGAAAACAAAAACGCCAGTGTGAATGTACCCTTAATATTAAAGATTCCAAAATTATTTTAATAGAATCATTGTTCTCAATGAATTACTAGTGATTTTCGTGTTACAATCTGATTGCTGTTCCCAATACTTTATCCACATATCAAGCTAAAGGTTTATGCTTGTGACCGTATTTTTCATCCCTCTATGGGTCTTCCATATTTTTACATGGATAGCACACTGACCCCTTCATTTCTTTGGGACCATGCACACATCTCACATCTCAGTATAGGTCCTATTCTTGTGCATATTTGCAGATGAGCATAGCCCTTTGTGTTGATGGGAGTGATAAAAAAATATGGAATGATCACTGAAGCTATTTGTATTTTGCGGATGCAGACCAAAATACGGAACATGGCCTGGTGCATGGGGCCTAAAGTCCAATTTTATAGAGGAAAAAAATCCATCATATCTTCTTAAATTTCCATTTCATGGCTCAGATGTCCAATGGTGGGAAACTACAGGCATATTGTTGGTACGAACAGTCATTGCTTATATACAGTGGCGTAGCGTGGGGGGGGCCAGGGCGCCAGACTGCAGGGGGGCGCAGGCCGCTGGCGCAAGAAATATTAAATCACTCTGAGTTTTTGCCTCTGTCTCTGCTGCAGCTGCACCACGCAGCGCCGCAGAGTGATAAGCAGTTTAGGAGTGCGTGCCCTGATGAATCCCCCGGAGCAGGCACGGCAGTATGGCAGTTCACTGACAGGCTCCGCCCACCTTCCAGACGGGAAAGGCACTGCGGAGCCAGAGTAAGAAGAAGCAGAAGATGGCTGCCTGTCATTGAGAGGTGAGCCCTGTTATAGTCTATGCCCTACCATAGCCCTCCCCATTATGAAGCACCATGTGTGAGGACTGTCTGCACTGTGGACTTTGTGTACACGTGGCACAGTTTGAATGGACACACCTCATATAAGTCAGGCAGTGGGACCCAAGGCTTCATATGCCCCTTTTGCTGCTGACAGGATTATTACTTCTGTCATTGTAAGGTCATGAAAAACAAAACGACAGGTCAGTGGTGCTTGTACAATAGTAGAAAACATAGATACTGTGATCTGATCCTATATAAACTGTGCAGGACCAGCCTTCAAAATGATGTACAAATAATGCACACAGAACAGCCTGCTTACTTATGTGATGGGATACACAGAGTTAGAACTGAAGAACAATATAAAGAAATGAAAGATGCGTTTCTTGCATTTCTATTCGCAGCTTCGGATAAGTGGAGCCTGGTTTGACTGGTTGTACATCCATTGTATTGCACCCTTTATTTCTATTCTATTCTATTCTTAGGATAGGTCATCAATATCAGATCGGCGGCCGATCAGAAGCCTTCCCTTCATTGTTTACCTGCTTGCCGTCTACAGCGCAGCGGTGAGCAGGTACAATTACAAGCCGTCCCATTAACTAAAATGGGACGGGATTAGCAAAACCCAAAGGCCTCTTGCACACGACCGTGTGTCCCCAGTGGCCATATTGCGGCCCGCAATATACGGGACACCGGCTGTGTGCATTCCGCATCACGGATGTGGACCCATTCACTAGAATGGGTCTGCAAATCCGGAGATGTGGTACAGAACAGAAGCACTACGGAGTGCTTTCGTGGGATTCCATTCTGTGCTTCCGTTCCGCAAAAAGATAGCACTTGTCCTATCTTTTTGCGGAATGGACTGTTCGCGGACCCCATTCAAGTGAATGAGGTCGCGATCTGCATGCGGCTGGCCCATGGTCGGTGCACGTGCATTGCGGACCGCAATTTGCAGGCCTCTGCACGGGCAGCACACTTTCGTGTGCAAGAGGCCTAAAGATGATTGATTATGGGGGGTCCCTGCACCAACATTGAGATGGTGAGTCCCTAATGAAAAAGGATATTTGCGGTTCTGTCTCTGTGCCTATAAATCACTTCAGCCACCTGATACCTCTTTAAAAATGAACTGGATAGTTTGATAAATAATCTACCCAGTTTTTATATGAACATAGGCAGGGTTGAGATAGTGTGTGCTACCTATCTGTATGTAGTGCAGTCAGTTTACTGTGCCACAGGTGGTGGGGGACTAGGGGCCCACCATGCTCAAGGGCTTACCAGGGGATTTACCTTTTTGCCTGTAGGCCAGTCTCAGCTTGAACCTCCCCCTACTTTGTTGCTGTTCTATCTTGATAGTACTATTTAGCAGGCTTGGACTGGCACCCCTGGCCCCTGCCTAATTACAGTATACATATTATATTAAATCAGCAGCGGCAGGTAGTCCCAGCTTTCTGCTAGCAAGCGCTGCTGCCTAGTGGCATAGTGTGGGGGAGCTGTTGGTGACAAGTGGGGGGCAGCGGCAGGGCACAGGGAGCGGAATGCTTCCATTGTGAAAGCATTCATCTCCATAGTCATATGTATCGCCACCCTCAGGACAGCGATACAGATGGCTGTGCTGTGAGGCAGGAGAGGGAGAGGCGTCTCCCTTCCCTGTTCCTCTGATAGGCTGCCGGCACAAGGCACTTCATATTGGCACATTATTGGGGAGCACTATGGTGGCATCTACTGAGGCCACAAAGAAGGGGTATTTTATATGGGGGGCTCTGTAAAGTGGCATTTTATACTGCGACATATTATGGTGGGTACTAAGGGGAAGGTGGTAGAGGAGTACTATGGGGTCATCTATGGGGGGCACTAAGAAGGGGTATTTTATACTTGCAAATTATAGGGGACACTGAGGGCATCTACTGGGGCACTATATATGGGGCATTTTATACTGGTACATTATGGGGGCACTAGGAGGAGGGGAGATTAGCTCTATAGGGGCATTTACTGGGGGCACTATATAGGGGTATTTTATACTGGCACGTTATTGGGGGCACTATGGGGACATTAGCTCAACTGGGGGCATTAAAAGGGGGCATTTTTGCACTGGCACACATTATGAGGGGGCATTTTTTGTACTGTCACATTATAAGGAGAATTATTACTACTGGGGGGCATTATGGTGGGCTTTAATACTACTGGGGGACTATGGGGAACATGATTACTAGTATTGGCACTATGGGAGCATTATTACTTCTGGTGCACAGTGGGTACATGTTGGGGGCACTGTAGGAGCACTATTAATACCATGTGAGCTCTAGCAGAGAATTAATACTATTGGTGGGAGCCCTATTACTGTGGGGGCACCTTAGCACAGTACCAGCTTACCACAATTATTTTTGGGGGACGTTATGTTTACACTACTAGTGTCAGCACCACTATTTGCTGGGCACAGTTATTTTAGGGCACTGTGTGCCAATAATTATTGAAGGGCACTATCTACATGGTACTAGTATTATCAGGCGGTTTATCTGTTTCTGCAGTATAATATTGGGGAGCACAGCAGCACAGTATTGGGGTGGTAGGATGATTTTGTCCAGAAGATGGGAGGATGATGGAAAAGTAGTAAACTGTAAACTAAGAGACGAGAAATGGCTGAAAACTGGTGGTCTGGTCTGAAGGACTGAAAGGATAAGACGAGGAAAGAGAACATCTACATCAAAGGAGACATCACTGGATGTAAGACATATGGGGCGCTATATACCCCTGTATTTCTGTAGTGATGAGGGGGGGGGGTTGGGGGGGTATATAGAATTTGGCCTACCCTGCCACATCCTGGGCCCAGACTTCAAGTCACACTGTGCATGTTCTGAAATCTGGGGGCTCACACCCATCTACTACATTATCTGTACACAGAGAGCTATCACTGTGTTATCTGTGGTGATACCTACTACATTATCTGTAAAAGGGGTGTGGCCACAGGTTGGGGGGCGCAATACTTGGCTTGCCCCGGGTGCTGGGAACCCACGCTACGCCACTGCTTATATAAACCGTATTATCAGAATATACATGGTGGCTGATAGAAAGTAATCCCAGGGTGGATGAGACCACTTCCAGACATTTGACCTAAATATGTATTGCAACATAACCTTACACTCAAACCCTCTTCACTGGCTAGCCTCATTTTATCTTATTAGCTTTTACAAGTGCACAAAAGCATCAGGTCATTACTCTACACAATGGCCAAAGCCATGAATCTGTCCAACAGAACCTTTAGCCAAAAAAGCAATGTTCCTTAGTGTGTCCCAGAACATATCTCCTCTGCCAATGAATATGTGGAGATTCTTGCAGAGTACTCTTTAGAACAATAAATTCTATGGTATTTGGAAGAAATGTGGATGCAGCTCTAGATGTCAATAGTTATTGAATGTGTTTGAAGGAAAACTATTTACTCAGCTCACAAGTTATACAAATATTTTACGACTAGATTACAACTTACATTTAGTTACTGTACATAATAGTTGTTAAAACTCACAGCATCTGTATGAAAGGTCACTAGTGATATATTAATTCCATATTCATTAACCTCTTAAAGGGAACTTGTCACTATAAAATTGCAATGTAAACTGCAGACAGCTTGTTATAGAGCAGGAGGAGCTGAGCAGACTGATATATAGTTTTGTGGGAAAAGATTCAGTTTTATTCATCTAAATTCTTGCTCATTCTGGACTTTCTTGCTCATTGTGGAAGTCAAGCAGACGGTCCTATCAGTGACTGACAGCTATCTCTGTATACATAGTCATAGAGGGAAGCCTGTCAATCACTGATAGGACAGCCTCCTTTATTTCAAAAGCCAGAGAATGAGCAGGAATTTAAATGAATAAAATATAGGTTTTACTGAATCTTTTCCCACAAAACTATATATCAATCTGCTCAGCTCCTCCTGCTTTATAACATGGTGCCTTCAGCTTAGACACCATGTTCCGCATGACAGGTTCCCTTTAACTCATCATGGGAAATTAAATGGTTTTCTTGTTATCCAAACTTCTATCATACTTTAGGTTTCAAATCCTCATAATTTTCATAATCTCTGCTTGTTTTTGTCTTCCAGAAGTGGGGGGAAAATGGCAGTGCGTCTTATAGTCCGAATGCTAATGACCGCTTCCATTATTAGCATGCAGGAGGTGCGGAGAGCAGTGAGGGAAGCGCTGTGTGGCTGTATTCACCCTCCCCGGTCTTCTTCCCGCTACGCTCAGCACTGTATCCTTTATACAGCATCTGGATATAGGCACAAAGGTGCGCACTATGATCTGATGCTGTGCAACATTGGATCACAGTGCAGCGCGGGCTGAAAGAAGACCAAGGAGTGGTGAGTGGATCTATAGAGTGGCGCCATCCAGAGCAAGTGAGGTAAGTTTTATTTTTTTTTATGTCTGATCTGAGGTCGGATGGGTGTCTGATCTCAGTCTCATGGGGATCCATTCTGAAGCTCTTGGGGTTCTGATCTGAGGCTGATGGGGGTCTGATCTGAGGCTGATGGAGGCTGGGGGAGTCTGATTGGGTTCTGATCTGTGACTGAAGGAGGTTGGGGGGCCTGATCCAAAATAGGGGTCTGATTTTGGGGTCTGGTCTCAGGTCTGATAAAGAATGGGGGGTTAATTTGGGGGGTCTGATGAAGATTGGGGGTCTGATTTGAGATCATGAAATAATTTTTCTTATTTTCCTCCTCTAAATCCTAGGTGCGTCTTATAGTCCGGTGCGTTTATAGTCTGAAAAATACACGATATCCAGCATAGGCAGTTCTTATTATCACTAATCTCTGACTTCTGTAATATTAGTGTTGTTCAGGCTGTTTAGCTCCCATATGATTGATTAGATTAAATACAACTGTAGCAAACCCTCAGTTATGAGAAGCTTTAGGACTTGGAAATGCTGAGAAATGTATATTGATAAATAGCAGAAGTTTTTTTCATTTAAGTAGATGTATTATACTGTACATAGGTCTATTATTTAACTATTTTGAATTATCGTTAAAAGGTTTTGGGTTCAGGATATTGAATCAAGATAGGCCATCAATATTAAATCTGTGGGGCTCTTGGCACCCCTTTGATAAACAGTTCGAAGAGGCAGTGCCTCTCATACAAGCGCCGCAGTCTCTTCATTGTTTTCAAAGGTCCATCTACCGACACCTCAACTGAACGGGACGTTACAATATCCTGCAGGTAGACAAGCAGACAGACCACACGACTGCAATGGGGCACCGGGAAATGCGGGCCTGGTGCTAAACTTCTTCTGTTCTCAACATAACTCCATGACATTTTCTGGCAGCCACCAACCGGGGCGAGTGGCTTATTACTTTTTGATCAAAATGTACACTGACGCCTCTGTTAAACTCTAGCAGGGCAGAGTGCTGGTTGCAGAGTGCTGTTGTATTTCTGTGTTTGTATGTATATGTATATTTTGCCATGGCTACGTGCACCTGCATACAGGGACGTGCTGACTGACCCCCTTTTTATTCCTGTGTAGGATATACTGGAGGTGTGGCAACCTCCATTCAGTCATGCACACCTGACTAGTTTGTCTGCCCTACAGGCTGGTTTTAATCAGAGTAAGTATAAAACTGAATTTCCACTCATAGTACCTACTAGTTGCCATTTGGCTCCAGGAGGAGTATATAGTGGGCTCAGCATGCATGTTGGTACCGGCATCCCTGGATTTAATGGAAGCTGTTATGGCACCAAAAATGGGTTAATAAGCAGGGTGGATCCAGCATGCATGCTGGGCCTGCACTCCCTGGATTTTATGTGGCTGTCATGGCCCATAACAGGTAGGATTTAGCGTTAGGACCACTCATAGAGGCGGCCTTGGCGCGGCAAGTGGCTTATTAGTTTTTGATCAAAATGTACACTGACGCCTCTGTTAAACTCTAGCATAGAGGCAGGGCAGAGCGTAGGTTGCAAAGTGCTGTTGCATTTCTGTGTTTGTATGTATATGTATATTTTGCCATGGCTACGTGCTCCTGCATACAGAGACGTGCTGACTGATTCTCTTTCCTTTTTTCTGTGTAGCATATACTGGAGGTGTGGCAACCTCCATTCAGTCGGGCACACCTGACTAGTTTGTCTGCCCTAGAGGCTGGTTTTAATCAGAGTAGGTATAAAACTGAATTTTCACTCATGGTACGTACTAGTAGCCATTTTGCTCCAGGAGGAGTACATAGTGGGCTCAGCATGCATGTTGGTACCTGCATCCCTGGATTTAATGGAGGCTGTTATGGCACTAAAAATGGGTTAATAAGCAGGGTGGATCCAGCATGCATGCTGGGCCTGCACTCCCTGGATTTTATGTGGCTGTCATGGCCCATAACAGGTAGGATTTAGCGTTAGGACCACTCATAGAGGCGGCCTTGGCGCTGCGAGTGGCTTATTACTTTTTGATCAAAATGTACACTGACGCCTCTGTTAAACTCTAGCATAGAGGCAGGGCAGAGTGCTGTTGCATTTCTGTGTTTGTATATAAAGATTCTTATAGATGCCATTGGGTTCAATGGTAACTGTATAAATTAAAATTAAAATTACATATCACAGTCTGACAAAAGTAGCAAGGAGGATGAGGACTAAGATCATCATTGTGTGTTGGACAGAACCTGGGAGATGGATCAGGGTGCTGGGGAGTAGGTGACATCCAAAGAGGAGGGTGGGAGCCGCAGCGGCAGTAATAAAGAGCAGAGGCAATGAATGTACAAAACCTCCAAAAAAGCTGCCAGGGCTAGATCTTCTTCTTTTATAGTCAGCTTGGGAAATGGTGATGCCGCTGATTGTTAGCACAGGTCTAAAATGTGCTAGATCTAAGCCAAGCTTGGCTGCCACTAGCCCTATTTGAGTATGTCCTGTATGGAAATTATTCTCCATAATACCAGCAGACAAAACTAATGCCGTGTGCAAGATCTGCAGGATAAAAATAAGTTGTGGCCCTTAACACACAAGCATAAGCACCACAGCTCTGTTGCAGCACATGAAGAAGCATTACCCGAGCCAGTGGGAAAATTGATCTGGCCACCAGTAATCAAACAAGAGTGTCCTACTTCTCACAGTCTCCCTTGTGGCAGCCAGGCCACATCCACATGCAGTACAGTGTCCTTGTCCTCATCATATTCCTTCTTCTACTCCAGTCCATTGTCAGCCATTGGTAACAGAATGTGTAGCCATGAAACAATTCTACGTGCCCAGCAATCTGCTGGTATGCAAGCTTAAAGAGCCTCTGTCACCATGATCAACCCTATTAAACCAGGCATACTGGTTGATCATACTGATTACAAATTGTACCTTTCTTTTGTCTGTATGTTAAACATCTACAGAGATATCTGTGTTTTTATACATATGCAAACGAGCATGTTGGAGCACCAGTGGATGGGGTTGAATCCTTGGAGCACTTTCTTAGTAACAACCGTGTGCTCTTCACACTCCTCCTACCCTTGATTGACAGGACTAGACATAAGCAAGCTGTAGGAAGAGCTGTGTCCTAGCATATGCATATAATATATGCTACCTATCATACTTACTATGACTTAAACTTCCAGTTGTGTTCAAAATTATTCAACCCCCAATGCTGTAAAGGGTATTAGGGAATTTAGTGTACATTTGTAATTGTGTTCAGAATGAAATCTTACAAGGACTTTTTAAAGAACTAAATGCAACTAAAATGACATCAATTGTTTTTGTAATACAGTATTAAATGTTTTATTTGTGATTTCTTCATTGACACAATTATTCAACTCCTTAAAGACTACCACTCTTAAGAACAGAGGTTCATTCAAGTGTTTTTGATCAGGTATTGAAAACACCTGTGGATGTCAAGGAGCAGCAATCAAGCATAATAAGCACCAATTAGGCAGATTTAAAGTGACTGTGATACTCAGCTCCTTCTAGACATTTACTGGTGTGTTTACAGACATGGTGAAGTCAAGAGAATGGTCCAGGAAGACAAGAGAAGAGGTGATTTCTCTTCACAGGAAGGGCAATGGCTATAAGAAGATTGCAAAGATGTTAAACATACCAAGAGACACCATAGGAAGCATCATTCGCAAATTCATGGCAAAGGGCACTGTTGAAACGCTACCTGGTCCTGGCAGAAAGAAGATGCTGACTTCGACTGCTGTGTGCTACCTGAAGCGCAAAGTGGAGAAAAGTCCCCGTGTGACTGCTGAGGAACTGAAAAAAGATATGTCAGATGTGGGTACTGAAGTTTCAGCTCAGACAATAAGGCGCACACTGCGTAATGAAGGCCTCCATTCCAGAACTCCCAGGCGCACCCCTTGCTGTCTCCAAAGAATAAGAAGAGTCGACTGCAGTATGCCAAAAGTCACGTGGACAAACCACAAAAGTGTTCTGTGGACTGATGAAACAAAATTAGAACTGTTTGGGCCCATGGATCAACGCTATGTTTGGAGGAGGAAGAACAAGGCCTATGAAGAAAAGAACACCTTGCCTACTGTGAAGCATGGCAGGGGGTCAATCATGCTTTGTGGCTGTTTTGCTTCTACAGGTACAGGGAAGCTTCAGCGTGTGCAAGGTACCATGAATTCTCTTCAGTACCAGGAGATATTGGATGAAAATGTGATGCAGTCCGTCACAAACCTGAGGCTTGGGAGACGTTGGACCTTTCAACAGGACAATGATCCCAAGCATACCTCCAAGTCCACTAGAGCATGGTTGCAGATTGAAGACTGGAACATTTTGAAGTGGCCATCGCAGTCACCAGACTTAAATCTGATTGAGAACCTCTGGTGGGACTTAAAGAAAGCAGTTGCAGCGCGCAAGCCTAAGAATGTGACTGAACTGAAGGCTTTTGCCCATGAAGAATGGGCAAAGATACCCGTAGATCGCTGCAAGACACTTGTGTCAAGCTATGCTTCACGTTTAAAAGCTGTTATAACTGGAAAAGGATGTTGTACTAAGTACTAAGATTGAATGTCACTTGGGGTTGAATAAAACTGATAATGATGTGAGCACAGAAAAGACATTTGTGGTTATTTCATTATAAATGTTATGTTATATTTTTCTGACTTACAAGTGCCTCTTTGATTTAATTGTAAACAAGAGGACTGAAATGATCAAAATCAATGTCAAACTGGCCAAAACACTCAATTTCAGTGGGGGTTGAATAATTTTGAACACAACTGTACTATGTTAAGAATAGAAGTTTTCTATGCTTTGAAAGCTAGCAGAAATTATTGTTTTATTCAAAGGCACAATATATCATTATAAAGATACCAGCTCTTAGCATCTGTCAGGCTTCCTGCCTCATCTCTCTGCATTCCGGCGTTGCTGGAAGCTAAAGCGTCTCCGTCCAGCCCCATTAACTATGGGGAACGGCAGAGATCAAGCTGCAACCAGGCAAATGTGCCGGGTTGCAGCCAGATGAAAATCGCTGTGCGCAGCCTGTGGGTAAGTGGTCAGCCTTGCATGTTGGTGTCCAGGTGAGAGTTGTAGATTTTTTCTCCCTTATTTAACACATAATAAAAGGCTACAGTCTTACTATATGGAGAATAAAGGTTTTCTATACTTAGAAAGCTAATACATATTGCTGGTTTATTCACAGGCACAATATATAATTATAAAGACACTAGTAAAATCATTTCTAAGTATAGAAAACCTCTATTCTCTATATAGCAAGGCTATAGCCTTGTATTATGGGTTAAATCAATATGATGGAATTCCATCATGCATATGCTGGAGCACTTGTATGAGCAGTGTAAAGTTGTGAATGATTTCATCTTGCACCAGACCAAAGCAACAAGGAGTACGTGTTGTTTTGAACTCAGGCAGTGGCAGTTCATCAGTGATGTATGTTGCGTACTCAGGCCCTTAGAAGAGGCCACCAAATTTGTCAGAAGGGACAACTATGGCATCAATAACGTCATCCCCAGTAGTTATATTAGAACTCATACTCACACTGATGCAACAAGGAATGGTGTAAAAAGAACAGCTTATGCATCTTGATGCCTGCCCTGTAGGTGTGGGGGACCCACACAAACAAAGTGCAATGGAAGGGGAAGTGGAGGATTAGGCGCTACCATTGGAGGAGGAGGTGAAGGAGTTGGTGGAGGACCATGAGGCTGATGATGATGATGATGAAGACATTGGCCATGATGATCAATCATCGGAGTGGGGGTTCTCAGGCACGCTGGCAGGCATGGTGAAACAAAATAGTGGAATTTTTTCCCGTTAACGAAAGGGAAGCCAAATTGCTGTATTACCAGGATAAACTGTGTACACAGCTTGCCTTACCTTTTAATGAGCAGATGCCTGCTGTCCACGTGTGTCTGATAAGGAGGCCTCTCTCTGCCCCCTGCTGGGTCACACCCCCTCAACCCTTCCCTGCCTCCACAAGTAATAGAAGCTGGAGCAGCAGCCTGTTCAGTCTCATTAACAAGATGAAGTATTATTTTCACATGCTGTGCCAGGTTGACATAAATCAGCAAACTGAAAAGTACCACCTGGACAACCAGGTTCAGTCTTACCTGGACTGTGGCCTTTCTCTGGCAAATATCATCTTCCCTGACCCCATGGACTTCTGGACAGGCAGAATGGAACAGTGACTGGAACTGGCCCAGTTTGCTTCTTGTCCAGCCTCCAGTGTCATCTTGGAGAGGGTTTTTTAGCATGGCAGGTGGCATTGTCACACCCAGACAAACCTCCACCAGTGTAGAAAACATTGCATTTTTAAAAATGAAAGAGGCATAGGTCAGTGAGGATTTTCACGCACCTCCAGCAGAGGCCAATGAATTAATCTGCCATTGCTGACTGTGGACATTGATCACTGTCCCCTTCATGCCACAGCCCCTGTCTGCCGCCTTAACATCATGTTCTATATCGTATGGCTGCTGCTGCTGCCACTACATTTTTGCCCGGTTAAGCATAATTACAGTGTGCGCTTTTAAACTCACTGATTGTTAATGCTGTCAACCATGCATGTACCGATAACTATATATGTCAGTGTTACTCTGATATTACTTGCTATTGCAGTAATTGTGGTCCAGAGCTTAGTGAAGAGGAAGGGGGAGACAAAATGCAAAAATTCCTTTTTAAAAAAATGTACAAAAAAGAGAACATTTTTTCTTAAAAATTCAGAGTCCAAGTTGACTAGAGGTTGTTATATGCCAATTTTAGGGCAATTGGAGCAACTTTGATTTGGGTAGCACCGATTTTTTTTTTTTTTAATTCGGTGAACCTGAAACAAATCAAATCTCAAAAGGTTTGCTCAACACTAGTATCTAGTGTATACCTATAACTTATGTACCTGCTCATGTGCTGCTTCTCCTCCATTTCTGTGTGTTTGGTAGGGTAGCTATGCAAGTACTACCACTAATAAAATGAAAGGAGGCACTTTACTCTGCCCAACCCTTATCCTTTTAGTAGGCTTGTATCAGCAGTGAACAACAGGGTCCAAATATTATGGACCACAACAACAGGGACTGAAGAGTAAATTTTAGAAATATGAGGAATAGGGGCTAGTAGCTGAGCAGTAGATATCTGTCCACTTAGATGGAATCATGGAATCAGAAAAACAGTAGAATCATGCCCTTCAGGTGAGCATGGTGTACCTAGCTGCACACATTCACAAGGTAATGTCCAGTATTTAGTGGGGTCTGGTATGTGTGAATCCCTCTTTTTGATGTTACAAAGTAAATATTATGCTACTGCTTATGAGGATTATAATGGGTCCTCTAATATTGAGAATGAAATAAAAAGTAAAGGTTACAGAATTTATTTACAATTTGAAGCTCTCAAACTGTTCTAAAACTACAAGTACAACTATTCCACAGCAGCCATTACATCAGCCAGAAAGACTGCAGAGCGGTGGTTTAAAAGATACACAGTTCTATGTCAGACATTTATCATGGGTGTATTTTGCCACCTAGTGGACGTTTGTGTAAGTTCCGAAAACATATTATGAAGTGTAAATAATCATTTTAAAAGTTCTACATCTAATAGACATCAACTCTCCAATGTCCTATCCAGGAGGAACCAAAAATATTTAAAGTGTTACTTTATGTTTGCTCTCCCTCCTGATCTCACATGCCAGTCAAGAAACACATTTGGTGGGAAAGGGTACAAATATCATTCTATGCTGGAGGAGTCAGTCATGTGTGCAAGTCCTATTAAATAGAAAAGGATCTTGGCATATGTCTACAACTGCATCGATATCTGTTCTACTATGTGTACTAACTGTATTTTTCCATGCGCAAAGACGAATCGGGAGGGAGAGTTAAGGAAAAATAGTGCTGTAAGTAACCCAGCCAACAAAATCTCTCCAACCTATACATAAACACAATTGCCCATTTACTAATGTCAGTTAACGTAGATTCTGGCAAAGTATAGAAACAGAGAAAAAGGGCAGCACTCCAGAATAAATCCCAAAATATTTATTCAGCCAACATCCACAGCAGATACTTATCCATTATACAATACCATCAGGAAGGCGTCAAAGCGTCTCTAAATTTATTCTTCAGCAGGACTGCAACCTTAAACATACAGCTAATGTCATTAAGGACTATCTTCAGCGTAAAGAAGAACAAGAAGTACTGGAGGTGATGATATGGCCGCCACAGAACCCTGATTTCAACATCATTGAGTCTGCCTATTACATGAAAAGACAGAAGGATCTAAGCAAATCTACTGTAAATCCACAGAAGATCTATTTCAACATCATTGAGTCTGTCTGGAATTACATGAAAAGACAGAAGGATCTAAGCAAATCTACTGCAAATCCACAGAAGATCTGTGGTTAGTTCCAGTGGCGTACGGCCAATAGCGGCAGACCACGCAACTGCTATGGGGCCCCTGGCAGGGGGGGGCCCGGAGAGGACGTAAGCCCCGCCCCCTACAATGTCTGCTATATGGCGCGTCTTCTTCCATCCCAAGTCCCTATCTGAGGTGTGGGCGGGCCCTGCTTCTTCTGTGCTCAGGCCCCCCTCCCCTCTTCCTTTACATACACTTTGTTGTGTACGCTGCAGCACTAGAAACAGTGCAGGACCGGGTGCCATGTCTTCAGCCAGGAGAGCATGTCACTCACTCTCCTCTGCCTGCTGGGTGCTGCACGGGCCAATCAGCCTTTAGCAGTGCTAGGCTCCTGCTGCTGATTGGCCAGTGTATCGCAGCAGCAGAAAGAACTGAGGGCGGGACATGCTCACTGCCTGGCTCACTCAGCCGTCGGACTCCAGCCCCCACAGACACAGTGAGCAAGTTTATGACCTGGTGGTGAGGGAGGAGGGGGACAGCAGCAAGGACCAGACTTTATTTGAGTGGGGGGAGGCACACTGTTCTCCATGTAAGTGGCAGCAGCAGCAAGCAGAGTTCATGTTGCTGCTGATGCATATCATTGAGAGAACAGTGTGCCCAGGATCCCCCCTCCTCCATATTGCTGATTTCTGCTTATATAGAGGACAGTGTGAGCTCTGGGCAGCACCCCCCCTCTCCACAAGCAAGCAGAGGTCATGGGGGGGTCTGCTTGGGGTACACACTGTCCTCAATATGAGCATCACAAGTATATATATGTGTTTGTGTCTATATGTAAGTGTGTATATGGGTCTATATTTATCTGTGCACGTGTGTGTTTATGTATGTATATGTATAAATGTATGTGTATATATGTAGATATATATCTATATATGCATTTATGTCTATATATATATATATATATATATATATATATATATATATCACCCTGTGTGTGTATATATATAAAATGTGTGTCTTTACGTGTATAGGTACTTATTGTCTATGAATGTATTTGTCTCACTCTCTTTCTTTCTCTCTCTGTCTATATACAGTATATATATATATATGTGTGTGTGTGTGTGT
Organism: Bufotes viridis; assembly: GCA_033119425.1. Lineage (NCBI taxonomy): Eukaryota > Metazoa > Chordata > Amphibia > Anura > Bufonidae > Bufotes > Bufotes viridis. The sequence goes on along the minus strand of CM065589.1, from coordinate 276,738,616 downwards.
GTCCCTGTGTGTGTGTCTGTCCCTGTGTGTGTGTCTGTCCCTGTGTGTGTGTCTGTTCCTGTGTGTGCATCTGTCCCTGTCTGTACGTCTTTCCCTGTGTGTGTGTGCGTCTGTCCCTGTGTGTGTGTGCATCTGTCCCTGTGTGAGTGCGTCTGTCCCTCTGAGTGCGTCTGTCCCTCTGAGTGCGTCTGTCCCTCTGAGTGCGTCTGTCCCTCTGAGTGCGTCTGTCCCTCTGAGTGCGTCTGTCCCTCTGAGTGCGTCTGTCCCTCTGAGTGCGTCTGTCCCTCTGAGTGCGTCTGTCCCTCTGAGTGTGTCTGTCCTTGTGTGAGTGCGTCTGTCCCTCTGATTGCGTCTGTCCCTGTAAGTGCGTCTGTCCCTCTGAGTGTGTCTGTCCCTCTGAGTGCGTCTGTCCCTCTGAGTGTGTCTGTCCCTGTGTGAGTGCGTCTGTCCCTGTGTGTGCTTCTGTCCCTTTGTGTGTGTGTCACCATCACCATACCCACAGTGTTTCTATGTCTTGACGCAGCTGCATCAGGACGTTCTGTGCGGGGCAAGAAGAAGATGGAAGAGGAGACAACGCCGCCAGCATGGAGTCCGTGGGAGAGACACAGGGAGGCACACTGAGGACACAGGTAACACTACCACATTATCAGCACTAGTGTTATCTGTGGTTTTACATAGGACTGCAGGTAACACTGCCACATGATCTACACTAGTGTTATCTGTGATTTTACATAGGACTGCAGGTAACACTACCACATGATCTACACTAGTGTTATCTGTAGTTTTACATAGGACTGCAAGTAACACTACCACATTATCAGCACTAGTGTTATCTGTGGTTTTACATAGGACTGCAGGTAACACTACTACATTTCCGTTAATCAGAGAGCTATCACTGTGTTATTTGTAGTGTTACATAGAACTGTAAATAAAACCTTTATGGAATATCCACAGGAGTCCCATGGATTCAGATACCACAGGGTTTGGTTCCTACTGCATTTCCTTTGCCTCAAAATTGTCCTGTGCCCTTCATTCTGTGAGTTAGTACAAATACGTACAGACGTATGTAAACATTTCTTTATGGGCAAATGGGGGTGTGGCAGGGGAGGAGCCAGGACATGAGGTGGGATGGGCCAGAGGTGGGTACTGGGCGGGGTTAGGGGGCCCAATTCAGATTCTTGCTATGGGGCCCAGTGATTTCTATGTACGCCCCTGGTTAGTTCTCTAAGATGTTTGGAACAACCTCCCTGTCGAGTTCCTTATAGGTGCAAGTGTACCTAGAAGAAGTGATGCTGCTTTATAGACAAAGGGTGGTCCCATCAAATATTGATTTGTCTTAGATTTCTATTTTGTTCATGCACTTTGCATTTTAATTGATAAAAATAAACTATTAACACTTCTATTTTTGAAAGCATTCTTAAGGCACATTTACACTGAGCAGATGAGCAGACAAAATAGTTTCTTCCCGACAACATTTACATGCAGTGATCAACTCCACAATATGAGAACAAGTGATGGCTACTGCTCACAATTGGGTGTGACCTAATGTTTGTCATCGAGTGTCAATATTGCACCACAACTCTTACGTAAAATTCTGTTGCAAACTAAGTCAACCGATAGTTGGTATAGAGTCTGACATAAAATGGATTATTTAGCATGCTAGTTTTTTACATTAAAAAAGTCGTGAAACCCCTTTCGGCTATTTTTTTAAACGCCTATGCAACAATATTTTTTGTACAGGCATTTTTACTGGAGAGTGTCAGAGGCCGGGCCAGGAATGGGCCATTGGCCATGGCAAATTCACTAACATTTATGCCTGTATCCAGGGACTGGAGTAAATTTCAAACTAAGTAAACAGACTACTGGAGAATGAGCCCAATTTAAGACAAGGTGCACGCCTCCTTATAAATTAGGCACATCCTCTGGTAGTGTAGGGGCTATTAAAGATTGACATAAAATGTCAGTCTTTGATAAATGACCCCCAAAGTGTCTAGCCCTGCACCAAATTTATCATCCAGTCTGAGCCACTGTGCATGTCCAGAGATTATGCCATCTATAGAATTAGTAAATTTGCCCCACTGTGAGTTCCCAGAAAAGAAACAATTGAAAACAGAATAATAAACTAGCTTTCCAACTTTGATGCTACTAGCCAATCCACTAAACAAGTAAGTAAAGGGATAGCAGGCAACAGATGTCAGATTAAATACATTATTAATGCTATTTCAATCGATCTCATGCTAAAATGTATTTGGTACACACCACCCAACCTTCCCAGGTCCAGGAGTACAGCACTGAATTTTGGGCACTGTCGTGTAAAGCCTGACACATGTCGCATGCCACATGTGCCCACTTTCAACTCTATCTGTATCATCAGGAGCTGATAGGTTCCTGTTCCATCACTTACTTTTTGACTCCTGGCATGCACACCTCAGTGAGTTCAGGACATTAAGGGGCATCCATACTGTGAGTGGGGCACTATAGAACATCACTACTGTTAGAGAGCAAGGAGGCTTTCTTTGTTGTGTGGAGGGACAAATAGTGTGTAAAAAAAGGGGCTGTAGACAGGCACTCAACATCTATTCCAACATAGATAATTAGATAGGAATTTATTATGGTACATTTAATATAATATGACAAAGGTTAAAAATGAAGATGACAATAAAAAAATCACTAATCCTAAAACTTGTGCATAAAAGTCCTGCAAGGTGTCTCTCCTGATATAACAACCTAAAAAAAAACAGGATTTCTTATAAAAGTTCTCCAGAGAAGATGGATAATTCTGTTTTTCCTTGAGATATATTGTAGCTTGAAATCTATTTATCTTCCCTAAAGGTGTTTAAACTACTATATAAGGAAATTTGAAGTATATTTATCTTCCATGAAACTTATTTAGTTAATATACTAACATAAAGGTCAATATACTTTAATAAAAATTGATCAATGTCCAAGGTAAATGTAATAAAGATTTTTGTACTTTTTTCTTTTCTACTGATATTGCATGAAGCCGTCAAAACAGTCTATACTCATCAATTATTGAAGTGAGTAGTTAGCATCTTAATAGTTCATTCCATATTCATATGTACATGGGCAAGTAGGTGGCTAAAGGGTTAATTATTGACTTTTATGTTTGTATAATAACTAAATAAGTTTTGTGGAAGATAAATATACTTCAAATTACCGTATATAGCGGATTAAATACCTTTAAGGATATCAATATATTTCAAGCTACAATATATCTCAAGCTACCTTATACAGTGGATTTAATACCTTTAAGGAAAAACAGAATTATCCATCTTCTCTGGAGAACTTTTATAAGAAATCCTGTATTTTTCATGTTTCAGCTAGGCAGAGCCCTATAAAACACTGATGCTGCATGATCGTCTCCATTTTCCTGTGAGCTAAACATAGGGAGAGACGTGACAAGACGCTCTTGCACTAGGGACAGTGTTGCTACAAACTCTTAAAGGATAACTGTCACATTTAGACCCTAATTTCAGTTTTCATATATGTAGTTACTAATATGATAATATTCCTGAATCAATAACTATTAGACTTACTTACCCCATATTTAATAAGATTCAGCCCTTAGCAACCAGTCTGCATAAAACTGCAATTTCACTATTCTGTTAAGATGGCCGCCCTCAGCCCTGAGGCTAATCCATAGGACGCCTGCAGTGAAGTTAGTAAAGACCAGCTCTGTATAGGGGGGTCTTGCAGTGAAGTTCCCAGGTCTGGCTGAAGCCTGTAGTCCTTCTACAAGCTCTCCTCTTATCAGATAAGGCTGTCATTTATACACTGAGCAGCCGGCATATGTACATTCTCCAGAACTGCTAAGGGAGTGTCTGCCAAGCACAGGCATGTGGAGAAGTTCACACACACAGCCCAGCACTGTTATTTCCTGTAAGGAAGAACCTGGCTTTTTATACATTCCCTTACAATGTTGACTCACTATCAGTTCCCAGTGCACGCAGCGTGCTCCGTCCTCATCTGGTAGACGGAAGGAGCATAGCAACCTGATTTTATCTCAGGTAAATATAGCCAATACTGGGGACTTTTAGGTGGCTTTTAGGGGTTATTTATTAAACAATCAGAAATTAAAACAGGGCCAACAAGGTGATATTAATCACCAAAATCCAATAGTAAAAAAAAAATAAATTTGACAGTTATACTTTAACCCCTTAGTGACCATCCATAAGCCATTTTACGGGGGCCCAGTCTAAGCGCTGCACAGGTCTCCTGGGCAGCGGGGGCCTGGCTCTCACATGAGACTCACGGCCATGCTCTAAAAGCCTGGACCAGCAGGAGTGCTGATCCAGGCTGTTTAACACTTTACATGCCGTGAGCAATGGTGATAATGCATTGCATTTTAAAACCAATTAAAAAGCTGTTTGTTATAATCTCCTTGTAGGACTATCAAGTGGTAAAAAAACCATATTGCAAAAAAAGTAGTAAAACATAAAAATAAACTATACGTATTTGGTATCACTGTAATGGTACTGACACAGAGAATAAAGATATAATGTTATTTTTACCAAAGAATGAACACCGTAAAATTTATACCGTAAAAACGCAGTGGCGGTATTACTGTTTTTCCCATCTGCCTTCCAGAGAGAGTTAAGAACAGTTAATCAGAAAGTTATCAGTATTACAGGAAGGTCTAATTTATCGCCATTTACATACGTGTGCAGTGCATCAAGATACATAACTAATCCGTTCTGTTAGCTGTAGAGTTGATGTGTGTCAGTATTATAGACAAGTCGAATTTATCACTGTGTATATAAGTGTGAACTGCAGTGCACCAACATTCATAGGTAATTAGTTCTGTTAGCTGTAGAGTTACTGTGCGTCAGTATTACAGGCAGGTCTAATTTATTGCCATGTATATAAGTGTGCACTGCAATGCAACAAGATTCATAGCTAATCCGTTCGGTTAGCTGTAGTTACTGTACGACAGTATTACAGGCAGGTCTAATTTATTGTTGTGTACATAAGTGTGCACTGCAGTGCACCCAGATTCATAGCTAATTAGTTCTGTTTGCTGTAGAATTACTGTATGTCAGTATTACAGGCAGGTCTAATTTATCACGCTTAGTTGGCATAGCCCAGGAATTGCCTCTATGCCGTTTCTTGTCCTGAACCTGCCTCTTGCTTTTGCCAAGTAATGGTAGCTGCCGGCTCTGCTCTGCTATACAGCGATGATGACCTTTCTGAGGACAGTCAGCAGTTACAGGCCAGGACAGACTTGAAGGAGAGGTCAGCTGCTGACTACTTTATGTGTGCAACTACCGATGATGATAGTCAGGTGGGAGCACATGTTGCGAGACGTCAGAGACAGGTGAGGGTGACACAAGGGACTCTCAAACATATTTAGAAGATGATGTAGTTAATCACACATGGGACCCAGGTGAAGAAGAGCATCTTCAATAGGCTTGAGCGAATTGAACTTTGGATCAGAGATCCGAAGTCGATTCATTCAAACACTTATGGGGTCATATATCAAACTGGTGTGGCTTAGAACTGGCTTAGTTGCCCCTAAGAGAATTTGCCTTTCCTCCCAAAATGTTGAGAGACTAACCTTCATAAAGATGATCAACCAGGATTTCCAGAGAATGACGCCTGATGCAACAAAATTGATCATGTTGCCACTAATGATCATACTGTAGTGTGCTGGCACAATGGAATATTGTGCAAAATGGGCTGTTACTTCTGGTGTGCTGTCTCTACTGCCATTTCTACAATGGGCCTTCTTGGCCTAATGATATGTACATGCTAAACTTTTAAAAGGGTCACACTCCTGTTGTTAGGTTCTGCTACTTCTGTGATCTGCCACCACCTTGTGCTGTATCCGACTGCTGCTGCCACCCTCCCAACTGTCATGGGGCCACTATTGTCACTGTTACTGCTGCTTCTGCTGCCGCTCTAACCCTCCCCACTCTGACATAGGACCACTACTGTCACTGCTACTGCCACTGCTGCTGCTGCCACGCTCCCCACTCTGTCATGGGTCCACTATTGTCACTGTTACTGCCACTGCTGCTGCCACCCTCCCCATTCTGTCATAGGGCCCCTATTGCCACTGTTACTGTCATTGCTGCTGCTGCTCCCACCCTCCGCACTTTGGCAAGCACATTGGGATTGGGCCCCCAAGTTGGTTAAAAATACTGTGTTATGCAGCTGTAACTTCCAAGCCTTCACACTGAGATTGGGCCACCAAGTACCTTAGGTGGGTTAATGCAAGCTTTTCTCTGGTTTTCAACGTTCTGTCCAACGGATCAGCTTGCCTATTCTTTAAAACGGAAACAAACATAACCCTACACTTCTATAGAGGACGGATGTCATTTGCTCCAATTTCATCTGAAATCCATTTTTATGTTGGAATTTAAAACACTGCTTTTAGGCTGCTTTTGGCCTGAGTATACCTGATTTATAGTGATTTGTTACAAATTAATTTGTAACAATTTCTTGTCAAACTCCTGCGAAGTTACCGAATCGAATTTTTTATAAACTTAACTCATCTCTATTTATATTATAATATATGTAATAAAAATGTATGTACAGGACAACCCTAAACATACAGCCAGAGCTACAATGTAATAGTTTAGATCAAAGCATATTCATGTGTTAGTATGGCCCAGTCAAAGTCTTCTAGACCTAAATCACATTGAAAATTGCTGATCACAGACGCTCGCCATCCAATCTCACTGAGCTTCAGCTATTTTGCAAAGAATAATGGTCAAAAACTTCAGCGTCTAGATGTGCAAAGCTGGTAGAGACATACCCCAAAAGACTTGCAGCTGTAATTGCAGCGAAAGGTGGCCCTGGGGGTAATTTACTAATCTGAAATACACCTAAATCAGGCTTATTTCAGGCGCAGATGGCGGCGCTGCTATCTGCAACTTTGCCCCGTTCATGCCAGGTCTAAATTTGTTGGCATGGTCAGGAAAGGGAATGGGCTGGCAAGCCTGTCTCATTCATCCTTTTCTACGCCTGTTTTAGGTGTAGAAAATGGTCTAAATGTAAGACAGCTAGGAAACTGTGTTACATTTAGAACTAGCGCTGGATGCACAGAAGAAGAGGCCTGCATCTCTTCATAACTTTGGCGGATCCAAAACTAACTATGGGCCTTTATTAAGACTGGCATCTAAAATGGCGGTCTTAATAAATGTGCCTCTATGTATCCTGTGTTCGTCTATCACATAAAATCCCAATAAAATACATTTACTTTGTGGGTGTAACGTGAAAAAAATGGGCACTCTACCTATATACATTATATATATATATATTGTGAGGCAGTGACAGGCCTCATACATGAAGAGATGTATGTTAGGATTTGCTGTGTTGGCCTGAGGTGAGGACAGGTGTGATAATCACTTGGGGATAAAGCAATCCTCAGTGTGTGGGAGAGGGGAGATTGAGAAGGAAGCCTGCAGAGGCTTTGTGTGGTTCCAGCCAGGAGGGCTGAGGAAGCCTAAGTTTGGGGGGACCCAGCGACGCCTGAAGAAGAGAGGTGTCGCACGGTCAGGAGGACTGCTGGACCATATCCTCCCAAGGTATTTCGCTGCTTCCACCACGATGACTGGTGGGTTGCACTGGTCGAAAGCTAAGAGGGTGTCGGACCGAAGTGAATACCACAGTGTGAACTGCATATTAGAGGTGAGTTAGGGGGACCTCTGTATAGTGAGTGTTTAGCCGGGCAAGCAATTGTTATTTTGTGTGCTTTGAGTTTTCCTTTGGCTCCTCTAGTTTCCCTAGACATGCGCTGTGGCGCTCCGGGAATGCCGACTTTGGCGTGTTACTATGTTGTTAGCCCCCTGGTGAGTTCAACTGTTTGATCCGTTGATCTTTTTATTTATTAATTATTCTAATATTAAATACAGGTAAGATTAAGGCTCTTTATGAACATCAATCATGACAATATATGAAATTATGCACTTATGATTATGGGTGTTTAATGACAATCATGTATATGTATTTCAACAGTGTTTAATGTTGGACTATGACATTTTTTGCACATTTATGGCACTGTATGAACTTTATTTTCTGTGATTTATGCTTAAGTATGTATATTAATTATTGATGTAATGCACATGCACTTTGTATGTATATATATATATCTGATCTGTTCACTTGTATAACTGCTTGAGAAAGGCTCTAGAGTTGAGCCGAAACGTTGCGTATCCATATGGGTGAATAAAAGGGTGTTATTTTTATTTTTGGAGTGCTGCTTACTTACTAAGTAATCCAGTAATCATCAGACTGCTTGATGTCAACGTCTGTCACTGCGTAAGCAAGCCAGCATACAGGTCACAATTCTGGCCAGCAAGCCCAAGGAGCCACTTATTTAAAGCTCCACAAACCCCCCAAGACGATTGAGTGCCTTGGCCTTTGCCACCCTCATCATCGTCCTCATGCTTCTTCACCTCCGACTCATCTTGCACTGGCAGCTTCTCATGCTCATCTTCCTCATCCTCCTCTTCCATGGCAGATTCCCTTTGTGCATCCCCAACAGCTATAGGGCTGACAGCAATATGTGTTAGCTACTCTTCTTCTGCCGTGGTTCCCTGCTGCATGAGCGTCAGTGTCTGTTCTAAGATAAATATGAGAGGGATGACATTCTTCATGCCGCAGATGCCCCTGCTGACAAACTTTGTGGCCTCTTCAAGGGGCTTCAGCAACCAAAAAGAGTCTTGGATTAGCTGCCACTGCCTGACCTCAAAGCAACATATGCTCCCTGCTGCTGAAGCTGTCTGGTTCATGACAAAATCATTCACGGCTTTCCTCCCCTCGTACAAATGCTCGAGCATGTGCAATGTCGAATTCCAGCGAGTTGGCATGTTATGGTTTAAGCGGTGTACCGGCGGGCCATTGTGTCTCTGCAGGTCCAGAAGAGCATTCCTCGCCCTGCAAGAATGACTGAAATACTTGGACAGTCTCCTGGACTTTACCATCACCTTGCATAAGTCAGTGTACTTATTTAAAAAGTGCTGCACCACTAGGTTGATGACGTGTGCCATGCAGGGAGCATGTGTAATTTCACCCAGGTTCAGGGCGGCCACGATGATGCTCCCATTGTCGCTGACCACCTTGCCCAGTTGGAGTCGGCAGGGTGATAGCCAGCGGGATTTTTCCTGCTTGATGTTCTTGAGCAACTTCAACACAGCGTGGCAACGCTTGACCTGACAATGTCATAGGAAGGAGGGGTAGTGCGAGTGACACTGTGCCCAGCTGCTGTTTGGACGTGAACGTGTCCATGGAGGAGGAGGATATGTACCTAGTGTGAAAGACAGGCCGACACAATTGTGGGGGGAGGGGTCAAAAGGACCTTGCCTCATTGCTGAGCTGCTGAGCTGCTGCCGGAAAAAACATTGACCCACTTGGGAAAGACATCTACTGATTCTCGCTGTGTGGGGCCCACATTGTCCGCCACGTGAGAGTACAAGGCAATGATGGCTTTTTGGGAGAAATAATGCCAGCAAATCTTGAATATCTGCCTCACGTCTCATTTATTATACTTTGTACATTTGATAAACTTGGTCTCGACTTTCGCCACTTTCATCTCCAGCTCTAACCCTCAGTTCACACTTGCGCGTTTTACAGCGCGTTCGAACGCGCTGTAAAACGCATAACCGATGCAAACCAATGCTTCCCTATGGGACTGGCTTTTTTTGGGGCGTTTGTTGCGCATTTTGGCCCATAGACTTCAATGGGAACGCGCAACGCTTGTATTTTGCGCGTTTTTGACACTGAAAACGCGCGTTCGAACGCACGTTTATGAATTTGCAACATGCAAAGGCCAAACCCCAGGTGCTAGGCACAGTTTGGAGAGAAGCCAACACTGCAGTCAATCACACAAACGCGCGTAAAACGCGCACAAAAACGCGTGTAAAAAGCGCGACCAAAACGCACGGAAAACGCACGTCTCAGAAACGCTCAGGTGTAAACCCAGCGTAAAGGTTAGTTATGGCATTAACACTCAGTTCACACTTTCGCGTAAAACGCCGGAACGCGCAAAAAAACGCACAAGAGTACAGGAACCATGCATTCCAATGGGGGTGGTTCACACTTGCGCGTTTTTATGCGCGTTCGAAAGCGCCTAAAAACGTCCGACGCATAAGCAAGTATGTTCGCGTTAATTCGGGCGTTTTTCGAGCGTTTGGTGCCAATATACTTCAATGGGAAACGCGATACGCGTGTTGTTCGGGCGTTTGTGCAGCGTAAAACGCGCCTATGGACGCGCGTTTTCAAAGTTTGCAACATGCTGGATCAGCCACCATGGAATTTCACACCTCTAAAGCACTCAGATTGGCCAAACTATATATAGCGAGGGCTGTTTGGTCATTGGCCAACTATGCAGTCAATCACATAAACGCGCGTCAAACGCGCCTACACTATTTACCAAAACGCTTGAAAAAAACGCGCGTTAACGCCCGTCTTGAACGCTCAGAAAACGCTAGGCTTCAAAACGCTCAGGTCTGAACCCAGTGTAATTGAGCTAAAACTGATTATTCTCAATTAAAATATCAAATAACTTCTTTGAAAGAAAAAATTCAGGCTAAGGGCTCATGCACACGAACGTATTTTCTTTCCGTGTCTGTTTCGTTTTTTTTGCGGATCATATGCTGAACTATTCATTTCAATGGGTCCACACAAAAATGGAAGTTTAACCGCGTTTATTCCGTTTCCGTATTTCCGTTCCACAAAAAAAAGAACATGTCCTATTAATGTCCGCAGACAAGTATAGTACTGTTCTATTAGGGGCCAGCTGTTGCGTTCCACAAAATACGGAATCCACTCAGATATCATCCATATTTTTTGCGGACCGCAAAATACATACGGTCGTGTGCATGAGCCCTTAGTGGCATATCAATGGGCTAAAGAGGATATACATTACCTGGAGGAATTGATGGCAGTTAAGCCTAAAGAAACAGTAAAATTAAAGCAACAAGCTTTTCTGATAGTAGTTAAAACAGATACTGGCAGATTTTCATAAATGGCCAAAATTAACGCCTTCATCACAGATAGCCAAAATATTAGACGTAATTCAATGCATTTAATTTTGAATAAATTTTCAAGATCTGACTTACAATCCTTATTATTTACAATCCTTATTAACACGATTTGTATTGGGAGGGGGGAAAAGCAGGTTGAGAATATCCTGTCAAACTCTGTTTGCCACTTAAACGGGTTCTCTGGGAATTAAGAAAATTAAAATACTTAAATATTACTTTTTTAAATATATTCTCAAATACTTTTCATTATTTATAATGGCTCGTTTTGTCTGGGGAGCAATCATCAGGGGACACAAAATGGCCGCTGTCCCTTTGGTTCACACAAAACCTGTCCTGATCACACATGAGGACAAGTTACTTTACAACACTGAGGTAAAGAGCTGCCCTCATCCTCCTCTCTACTTGTCAGTGATTATGATCCTGAATACAGATGATAAGAACTTTGGCTGAATCTCCGGGGAATTTAGTTCATTAGGAGACATAAAGTACAGACTGTGGTAATGTGTTGCTGTGGTAATGGAGACTACATACAAGTGCTGTTGCCCATTAGCCACACCTCATCCTCCTCTCATGTCTCCTCATCATCTCCATTCCCACAGAGATTCACCTATATTGAGGATCATGATTCCTGACAAGCAGAGCAGAGAGGAGGATGGGGCAGCACTCATTGTGGTAAAGTAACGTGTCCGCCTGTGTGATTAGGACAGGTTTTGTGTGTACTGATAGGACTATTTATTTCTTCTAATGGTTGTTCCCTAGACAAAACAAGCAATCCTAAGTAGTGAAAGGTATTTTTAAATATATTTATTATAAAAATAATATTTAAGTATTTTCATTTTTTTAATTCCTGGTGAACCCCTTTAAGGAAATAGCAACTAAAGTGGAAAGAATCAAGAATGGGTAGATGGAGGAAGATAGTTATCCATGGGTAACCCTTACCACTGTGCTGGATCCAGCACCAGGTTTTAATATATTTACTACTCTACAGCTGCCAATACCATAGCTGGGAAGTAGTATGGTGGCAGAGACTATTAAAACCTGGAAGAAGGCATGAAGGTTCAGAGCAAAAGAGATACAGGATCTAAACCAGCTTCAGTCCTTTAAATTGAGTTTTGTTAATAGCCTTATGATTGATTGGCCATTCACTCACTGGCAGAAGATAGGGAATGCATCACTAGGGCATGTTTAAAGGGATACACTGTTTGATGGATTGGTTTAGAGAAAACATTGCCCAGGTTGCTAACTTCCAACTTACTAGCTACAAAAGCTTAGAGGGAATATTCGTTAACTATGGGCACCCTTACCTACTGGGCCTTTGTGTAGGAGCACAGGCTGCACATATGAAAGGTTCAACTCTTACTGGCATACAGTCTCACCAGTGCAATTGTAGAGTAGCATACACCATATTTCCCAATACTACCTATGTAATACAGCACAGGTACTGAAGAACACCATGTTAGCGGTAGAAAAATGGACACTTGTCCAGGACTCTGTTTCCTATGGGGCCTATAACGACAAGACCACCAGGAGAAACCTGACAGTGAAGAAACTAATGAAAAAAGTACTTACTCATTGCTGACTGATAATGGGTATGTGGTTTGCCTTAAAACCACACAGTCACTAACAAACAGCAAGGAGTTAACACTTATTTAATTACCAAGCCGCACTGACCAAGTGCTTCTGGGAGCATTGTGGCTGCGGCTCGGGTTCCGTGATGTAGGATAATATCTTCACTGACCTAGACCACCAAATAATGTACAGTGAAACTCTTCAGTGCCATAGACTACCATGAAATGAGTGATTAGCAGTAACTAGGACAGCAGGGCATGTACAGGTCACACCTTCATTATTCTAGACCACCAGATAATGTACAGTGAACCCCTTCAGTGCCCTAGACTACTATGAAATGAGTAATAAGCAGTAACTAGCACAGCAGGGCATGTACAGGTCACACCTTCATTATTCTAGACCACCAGGGATGTCATTACAAAACTTTAACTTCCTATATGGCCATTAATCCATTCACAGAGTTGACATTGACTAATTTCTACTACTACATTAAAATATGTATCTGTTAATCTCTTTTTACTAATAGGGGTGTCTCTATTAGCCCCTTCACTACTTTAAACCACCAGGAATGTTAAAATAGCTCATTTGCCACCCTAGATTCAAATTACCCTAAAAATTCCAATTAAAATTGAGCCAAGAAAAGATAAGATAAGAGAAGTGTCTTTTTTCAGTTACCATGAAAGACAATTATGCAATAGTGTTTGGTAGTATTATGTGGGAACTATAGTGCAGCATTATCTGATTACGGCATATTTTTTTGTCACTAAATGTGGTATTATGTGAGTTTTTTATGGCAGTATACTGGAGTAATATGTTGCCATTATATGATAGTATTATTTGAACTAATGGAATATGAGCCATATTTGGTAATTATTAAGTCATGGTATGGTAGTATTATTTGTGTACTATATCTATGTAGAGAGAAGTGCACAAGAGATTGTTTATGACGTGGGTGTGTGTGCCATTGTGTACCTGGGTCGATGATCTCATTTACACGTTGGACAGGGATTCTTTTGTACTTTTGTCTGTACAGATCCTGAGTGAGCCTCAGGGGCCAATTAGCAGTTATCTGTTACAGTCTGAGTGCATGCATTCTGTCACACGTACAAGATGATGTCATATCCCTGTGCCTTAGGTTGGGGAGGGGGAGGAGAGCTCCTTTGTGCTAATATTAGCCCAAGCCAAGGAAAAGGGAGAGTTCTCATCACCACAAACAGAAGAAGGACTTCACACCTAGAAGAGTGGACATGAGTTGAGCCAAGCGCCTACATTAAGAAGCGAGAATGAATCCCAGGACGACGAGCAAGCGAGGATCATCCCCTGGAAATGAGCATTAACCCCTGGAGATGAGCATTCTGTCTGACTAACCCTTTCCCTACCCCCCTAGACCAGGCATGCTCAACCTGCGGCCCTCCAGCTGTTGCAAAACTACAGCGCCCAGCATGACCGAACAGCCTACAGGTGAAAGCATACAGCAGGGCATTGTGGGAGTTGTAGTTTTACAACAGCTGGAGGGCCGCAGGTTGGGCATCCCTGCCCTAGACCAACGAGCATTATTATTATTAACCCTTTCATCTCTAAATCCCACTGCCACCAATATTATTATTATTATTATTATTAACCATTTCCCTATACCCCACTGCCACCAATGATATATTAACCCCTGCATTACCATTATATACCCCCTGACCCTGGTCATGTATTGTTTTACCCCCTGATACCTCTGCCCTGCATTTACCCCTGCAGTGCCCTTATCACTGCATTTAACCCCTGCATAGTCCTAAACCCCTGTATCCCACAGCTATATACCCCAGGACCCCTGTATAGCTCTGTTACCCCTGTGTTACCCCTTTTAGGGACAGTTTAGCGTCAGATGGGAGGGTGTTGCCGTTATCGAGTGTATGTATATATTTAGCTAGATTTTTGGGTGAAGCAATTAACGGGGATTGTGTATTTTGTCTAGTGTAGTGAGGGTTCTTATGGTGTTTGAATAGTGTGCTGTGTAGTGCGACTATATATATATATATATATATATATATATTTGCATAGTCTTTTGGATATATATGTATGTACATAGTCATAAAGAATAGTCTGTAAGACTTGTATTTGTTTTAATAAATATAGTTTATTGTTACAATTCAGTACATAGTCTTTTGTCGCTGCCATAAGTCAGCGCACGCAGTTCAGGAAAAACTAAAGAAACAGAGAAAGTTAGGAAATAGGCGGAGTCAACAATAATTGTTTAAGCCTATTTATTCATATTAATTATTAATATTAATCTCAAATATAATATCAATTGCGCCATTTAAAGATAGGTCATCAGTATTAAAATCTCACAATACCTCTTTAACTTCTCTAAGATTTTTATGCCTCATACAACATAGAAAAGGACCATGGTCTAAACACGCTTATGTGTCCAAAACCCCACCACACATCTTTTGCATTTTTTTAAATAAAACTATGCCAATTCATAGGAGGTGTAAACTAGATACACTCAGACACAATTCTAGGGGTATTCTACCATGCTCCAAATATTTAAAGGTCCATGTGCCAGAAGAGTAAATTTGTGTAACATAACGACTGTGATTTGTATTCTTAGACAGTGTAAAGTGCTCCATTCTGTCTAATTCAGCAACTGTTCCTTATAGACAGATCCTGTCACGGCTACAGATTATAATAGGATTATATCTATTTTATGAGGCCACCTGTCACTACATAGTAAATCTGGTAATAGAATAATCTAAAAAAAAATACAAAACATCCTGCATGATATGATAAATGAATAAGCGGATGTACTGCCTAAATGAGGCCACCTTGGCACGGTTAGGCGGGCAGAGATGTGTTTTCATCAAAATATATTGGCTGAGAGTCTCAGATTTTATTATTAGAGCCATGTAACTCCACATATTCATTTCTCATATCGTGCAGGATGTTTTGCATGTTTTTCTGTGATTTTTGATTAGTTTGTAGTATACCTTTGAAGGGGAGGTACCTTCAGGTGTGAATGCGCTTCTATCCTGGGAGTAGCATTCACATGTACTTTTGCCCCCTCTATCAAACAGGCGGCCTTGATTAAGATGGTACATATAGCTGTGCGTGCTCCTCCTCTCATCGGTTGCTGGATGCACATAGAGGCGACTAGGAGCAGCACACTATATGTAGAGGGTCTGCTCTCCTGAAGGTAGATGCCCAACAGCATAGGCAGGTTTAGAGTAGGACCTGCCTGACTGAGACCAGATGCCCAACAGCATAGGCAGGGTTAGAGTAGGACCTGCCTGACTGAGACCACCTTGACGCAGGTAGGCGGGCACAGATGTGTTTTGATCAAAATATATTGGCTGAGTCTCTGATTTTTTTAATATCAGAGTGAGGGCTTAGTCCATATATAATGTTTGCATCTATTGTGTAAGTGTATTATTTTCTGGGATTTTTCTGGTAAAAGAATAATGCTCAGATAGATAGATAGATAGATAGATAGTATATAGTATATCTCTACACATGATACATACAGGAATAAACCTGTAGTGTGTTTATGCATTGTACTGATTTGCTTAGGGCTTAGTAGCTCTGTAACATCATAATGTACAGTACTAGAATGAGTAATACAGTCCTAAAATGAAATGCAGGTGGCAGACAGCCACTTAGTACTTACCCCCACATGCAGATCTGTACAGATGCTTTTCATGACATACTCATCGTAGTTGTTCTCTGGCTTGCTCCAGTTCAGGATCGACAATACTTAATCCCCCACTGCTCTCCTGGATGCTGCTGTTCTCATAAACGCATAATGGTTGCCAAGGCAACTGTGGTGACATCACAACTGCACCGCTTTTATACTTGATGTTACCAGGTTCTCTCTATTGCATTTCATCTTCAAAGTACAGACCGCTGCCAGGATTTTCATTATAGTCACTGGCAATAAGGGAAGCAATCACTACAATTCACAGGAATCATACATATGTAACTGGTGGTCATACACAATGTACCATAGACTACGCAAGTAATCATGCTTTGTATGGAACTGACCAATAGACATCTTTACCAATTTGGAACATGTTTTTCTTCCCACTAAATGTGTTAAAGGACTGGTGTCACTAAAATAAATATATCCGACCCAACAGATATTGCTGTAATATATTACACTTTCCCCAAATACCACCATTTACCAAAACTGCCTTATTAAAGTTATTAGCCAGTCGTGGCACCGTGTGGCAAATCTGTTTTGATTTCAGTTGCTGTTGGTTACATCCTGTAGTGGAGCCTTGTATTACAGGACGCACAAGCTCACAGCGCTTCTTTTTCTACCCTTCAATAACGACTCCTCTATCTGCAGTGTCAGTGGTACTTTCACACTAGCGGCAAGGAACTCCGGCAGCCTGTTTCGGCGGGTGAACATCCTGACGGATCCGTGCTGCCGCTAGTGCACGTGTGCCCCCGGACTACCGCACGGGTCCCATTGACTATAATAAGGGGGGGCCAGAGACCCTACCTAAGACAATTGCCCCCCCCCCAAAAAAAATATGGCTCTCAAAATATGGAGACACTAAAACATGATTTTTTTTGTTTCAAAAATTCATTTCTTTTGGTAAAACTTAAATAAAAAAAAGTATACACATTATGTATTGCCGCATCCGTAACAACCTGCTGTATAAAAATATCATATGACCTAACCCCTCAGGTGAACACCGTAAAAAGTAAAAACAGTGTCAAAAAAGCAATTTTTTGTCACCTTACATCACAAAAAGTGTAATACCAAGCGATCAAAAAGGCACCCTAAATTAGTACCATCCCATAAAAAATAAGAACCTACATAAGACAGTCGCCCAAAAAATGAAAAAAAAACTATGGCTTTCAGAATATGGAGAAACTAAAAAATCTTTTTCAAAAATTCTTTATTATGTAAAACTAAAAATTATGTAAAACTGAAACAAACAACCCAAAAAAGTTGTCATATTTGGTACTGTCGCGCCTGGAATAACCTGCTCTATAAAAATAGCACATGATCTAACATGTCAGATGAACATTGTAAAAAACAAAAAATAAAAACTTTGCCAAAACAGCTATTTTTTGTTGCCTTGCCTTACAAAAAGTGCAATATAGAGCAACCAAAAATCATATGTACCCTAAAATAGTACCAACAAAACTGCCACCTTATCCCGTAGTTTCCAAAATGGGGTCACTTTTTTGGAGTTTCTACTCTAGGGGTGCATCAGGGGGTCTTCAAATGTGACATGGCAACTTAAAATTATCCAGTGAAATCTGCCCTCCAAAAACCACAATCCAAAATCACAAATGGGGTGTTTCTGTAAACTACAGAATCAGGGTAAGAAATATTGAGTTTGGTTTGGCTGTTAATAAAGACTTGGAGGAGGAGATGAGACGCAGGTCACAGTGGTGAGCTAGCACCACATATAGGAGAATACATCACCACATACCTCTTACATCCAGGGACATCTCCTGTCATGTAGATCTTCTCTTTCCTCTTCTCCTCCGTTTGACCCAGATCGCCATGACAAATTTCTCCAGCCGCATCTCGTCTCTACAGAGTTTGTTACACAGACACGTTAGATTTCTCATAATTGGGGTCATTTATCAAACTGGTGTAAATTAGAACTGGCTTAGTTGCCTATAGCAACCAATCAAATTCCACCTTTCCTTTTCCAGAGGAGCTGTCAAAAATTAAAGGTGGAATCTGTTGCTATGGGCAACTAAGCCAGTTCTACTACAACAGTTTGATAAATGACCCCAAAGATCCCTATAGTGTCTACAGCAGTTATAATGTCCTCTAGAGTGCCCCCAGTAATAATAACACCCTACAGTATATTGTGCTCCAGGTAATAATGTCTGTATAGTGTCCCCAAAAATAATGTCCCCCAATAGCAACGCCTCCACACTACCCCCATATAGTATTTTCCCTTCACACTGCCCCCATATAGTAATTTCCCCCACACTGCCCCATATAGTAATTTCCCCTACACTGCCCCATATACGTATTTCCCCTACACTGCCCCCATATAGTAATTTCACCTACACTGCCCCATATAGTAATTTCCCCTACACTGCCCCATATAGTAATTTCCTCCACAATGTCCCCATATTGTAATTTCTTCCACACTGCCCCATATAGTAATTTCCCCCACACTGCCCCATATAGTAATTTCCCCCACACTGCCCCATATAGTAATTTCCCTCACACTGCCCCATATAGTAATTTCTCCCACACTGCTCCATATAGTAATTCTCCCCACACTGCCCATATGGTAATTTCCCTCACACTGCCCCATATAGTAATTTCCCCCACACTACCCCATATAGTAATTTCCCTCACACTGTCCCTATATAGTAATTTCCCCCACACTGCCCCATATAATAATTTCCCCCACACTGCACCCATATAGTAATTTCCCCTACACTGCCCCATATAGTAATTTCCCCCACACTGCCCCCATATAGTAATTTCCCCTACACTGCCCCATATAGTAATTCTCCCCACACTGCCCCATATAGTAATTTCCCTTACATTGTCCTATATAGTAATTTCCCCCAAACTGCCCCATATAGTAATTTCCCCAACACTGCCCCATATAGCAATTTCCCCTCACCCCCCCATATAGTAATTTCCCCCACCCCCATAGAGTAATTTCCCTCACACTGCCCCCATATAGTAATTTCCCCCCACACTGCCCCCATATAGTAATTTCTCTCACACTGCCCCATACAGTAATTTCCCCCACACTGCCCCATACATTAATTTCCCCCACACTGCTACATATACTAATTTGCCACCACACTGCCCCATAGAGTAATTTCCCCCCACACTGCCCACATATAGTAATTTCCCTCACACTGCCCCATATAGTAATTTCCCCCACACTGCCCCATATAGTAATTTCCCTCACACTGTCCTCAAATAGTAATCTCCCCCACACTGCCATCCATTAATTAGTTTGCCCCCGTACTGCCATCCATTAGTTTGCCCCCATACTGCCATCCATTAATTTGCCCCCACAACTGCCATCCATTAATTAATTTGCCCCCACACTGACATCCATTAATTAATTTGCCCCCACACTGCCATCCATTAATTAATTTGCCCCCACAACTGCCATCCATTAATTTTCCCCCACACTGTCATCCATTAATTTGCCCCCACAACTGCCATCCATTAATTTGCCCCCACAACTGCCATCCATTAATTTGCCCCCACAACTGCCATCCATTAATTTGCCCCCATACTGCCATCCATTAATTTGCCCCCATACTGCCATCCATTAATTAATTTGCCCCCTTACTGCCATCCATTAATTAATTTGCCCCCTTACTGCCATCCATTAATTAATTTGCCCCATACTGCCATCCATTAATTAATTTGCCCCCATACTGCCATCCATTAATTAATTTGCCCCCCAACTGCCATCAATTAATAAATTTGCCCCACAACTGCCATCAATTAATAAATTTGCCCCCACAACTGCCATCCATTAGAGCGAGGAGTGGATGGCATTCTGCAATTGTTAATGCGCATGTTCGTTTTCATGACGTCTGACGTCAATGTGAAGCATGCGCATGCGCTGTAGGTGGCGGTATGTCAGGGACTGCTAGCAAAAGGTATATGGCCACCAGAAACTGAAACATTGTACGTACATCATGTGACGACGAGCACGCATCACGTGACGATGTGCGCATGGCACTAGTGGCAGTGAAGGCAAGCATCCAACTCCTAGTAACAGCAGACGCCAGCGTATACTTTTAAATCGCACCTCATTTTTTAGCAATAAACTTAGGCATATACTCAAGTCTGTAGACAAATTTACAGTCTAGCAATAGTATGTATATATTAGGATCATGAATATAAGAGACCAGTAAGAATATATATGAGTGAATTATACCTGAGCATCAGTAGTTATAAAAACAACAGTAGGGGGTAGGAGGGCTGGATCCGGCAAGGTTCAGCAAAAACCCTTCCGTGACTTATAATACAACCATCTGCATCCATTATGAACAGATCCGGTTGTATTATCTTTAACATAGCCAGTCTGTCATGATCACCATTATTAGTGAATGGGGGACAGACCCGTTTTCTATTGTGTGAGATAGTGTCAGAGTTAAACGGATCCGTCCCCATTGACTTGCATTGTGGGTCATGATGGATCCGTCTTGCTCCGCATCCCACGACGGAAAGAAAACTACAGCTTGCTGCGGTTTTCTCTCCGGTATGGGAACAGAACCAAATGGAATGGAAAGCATTTTGGAGCATTGCGTTCTGTTCAGTTACGTTTTGTCCCCATTGACAATGAATAGGGACAAAACGGAAGTGTTTTTTCCAGTATTGAGACCCTATGACGGATCTTAATACCAGAAAATACAAACACCTTAGCCTTAGTTAGCAAATACATGGTAACAGTTATATTAGTCAGTAGTACACATAGAGTAAGTGATAATAATCCGTAACTTGATCTATGACATCATTTGGTCTGAAAAACAAAGAGAAAGGAAATTAGCACACATTTAATAAAAAACTATATCATGAGATACATAAATCAAAGTCACGATTGAGGCCATAAGGGGAAAAAGTTTTCAATTTTTGAATCCAAAAGGCTTCATGTTTTTTTAAGGTTAACTTCCTATTACCACCCCTCTTGACTAATGGGACATGTTCAAGTACTTGGAACTTCAACTGTCTGATTTGATGTTTAGCATTAATAAAGTGGTACGGAATTGGCAACTCAGTCTCCTGGCATCTAATGTCCGATTTGTGTTTAGAAATGAGGTCCCGTGCTTGTACCACATGTACAGTAGCACATGTAAAGGTAGAGCATTCCAGAAGAGGGCTGGATAATCCTATTACCCCTCATTACATTTGTGCATTGTGAACAGTTCAAGCAAGAAAATGTTCCAGTTTTTGTGGGCGCTAAGGTGGTTTGTTTAGAAGTTTTGAAGAAGCCAACATCTGCTCTCACTAAACTATCTTTAAGATTTCTGGGTCTCTTGTAGCACATTATAACCGGATGTTGAAATTCATGTACTTCAGGGTATGATTTTTTTGAGTAAGGACCAATGTTTTTGAATGATGTATTATGGAAACAAAAGGAAGATATGTAATCACCAATGGCAATCAGGGAATCGATGTATCTTTCTTGGTTTTATTATTATGACACATAAGATTGTTATTTAAGTAACAATTGCCTGGGATAACACCTATCTTCAAACTTTTTAGCCATCTCTGTCAAATGTTGTTTTTGTAGGTCAGGGGTGTTACCTATCCTAGTTACTCATTTGAATTGTAACCTAGGTAGAGACTCTTTGGTGCTGGGGTGACAACTAGAATAAAGAAGTAGACTGTTTTTGTTCGTGGGTTTAGTGAAGAGATCTGTTGTTAATGTACCTGCCTCTTCCTTGATGACCGTGGTGTCAAGAAAACTAATGCTACTGGGATTGACGTGTGCTGCAAACTGTAAATCCCTGTCCATGTTATTTATAAAGTGATGAAATTCATCAAAGGAATGTGTACTCCCCTTCCAAATACAGAATTCGTCGTCAATGTATTTATGCCAAGTGATGGCATGTGTTTGATACAGGTTATTGGAGCACCCACTATTGCAAACTATGTTAGTCCTAGTCTATAACAAGAAAAGAAAAAGCCAGTCTGGCTTACGACTAAAGGGAGCTACAGGTGTGAACACCATAGATGTATCTGCTGCACTCATATGTCGATTTCCAATACTTTTGTCTCAGCTTCAAATGGCAGGGTTTTCCACATGAAATCATACCTTAATTGTAATACAACTTATGCAGTTTATTTAATTGCAAACTGCAGTATGTGGGTTGTACCACTAATGCCATTAAAACTAGAATACGCAAACACATTTCTGATGTGCCCCACCATGGCAGTCTGCCATGATGGGGACACATCGGATCTGGTGGTGCAGGGCATAGAGAGGGTTTTACTGCCCAAGCGAGGAGGAGATCACAGAAGAAAACTATTCAACAGAGAATCCTTCTGGATTTTTGCATTAAATACGCGTCAACCAGATGGTCTGAACAGGCGCCTAGATTTGATTCTGCAACAATAATCCATATTGACAGAGTCCTCACAGTTTCCCAACGTATGAAACTTTCTCCTTTATTTTATTATCTTTCATAGCCACTATACATCTCATGTATTTTGCACAGGTTTTTTTTTTTTTTGTTTATTATGTGGTTTTTCTCTTTTTCTTTTTTCTCATGAGAAGTGTTGTTCTAAGGTGTAGCATTTTTTTGAAGGGGTTTGCAGTCATGTGACCACAATTAGTGAAGACAGGTGCAATCTCCCCTACAAATAGTGCCTCTTTTATGTCTTACTGTGTCATGAGTAAGGGCTTGAATTGTTTCTTGTAGCCCGAAACGCGTAGACAAGACTTTTGTAACTGTAACTGGATGTGATTTTACCGCAAGCAAAATAAATATTCCTTTACCGAAGTGGAGCTGGATTCCTTGAACCTCTTTGCACTATATTACCCGGGCCTGACACGGGTCCTCCGTGCTCACAGGTGAAGGTGGGGCCGGTGAGAGCTGCTGAACTTCCCTTTTTACTAGGTTATCGGAGTACACCCAATCCTTTTCAAATTTAGCCATGAATGTATTAGCATACAGGGGGGGCCACATTGGACCCGATCGCAGTACCTTTTCTCTGTAAAAATCATCAACAAACATGAAGAAATTCTCATGAAGTACAAACTTTAATAGTTGAATACAAAATGATTGTTCAGGTCAGGATAAAGTAGAAGTGGATAATAATGAGGTTACTGCTTGTATACCCTTTTCTTGTGTAATGGACGTATACAGACTAGTAACATCTAGGGTAAATAAATAATAAATAAATAAACTGTCTGAAAAAATATTCTCTAAGTCAGATATGAACTGTAAAAAATGAGAGGTATCAAGAATGTGTTTTGTCAAGTTAAAGGAGTTAGAACCTTTTCTAGAAAAATGGAAAGTGATGAGAGAATGGAGTCTGCGGACGGCACAATTGGTCTCCCAGGTGGTTCCTGCAGACTCTTTTGTACCTTAAGTAGGACATAAAAAACTGGTATAATCGGGTTGTCATTTTGTAAAAAGATATAGGTGGCCTTATCTATGGTGCCTTCTTTAATTTAAGAAAAACTTTAATATCATTTCTTATCCTAGGTGTAGGATTGAGGTTGGTGGGCTCATCGGTACTAGTATCTGATAGTTGCCTTCTAATCTCCTTAAGGTAATAAGAGGTGTCCATAACAAGGATCACCCCACCTTTATCTTTTACAATTTTATTTGTCTTTTTTATGTGAAAGGGGCTTTTTTTTACTTGAAACTTTTATTATGAAAAACCCTTTTCTTTACTTTTTATTTTTGTCTCACTGTGGGACGTCAACTTTTGGGGACCTGTATTGTAATGCATTGCGTGTCCTAAGAGACCTCAACCAGGGAGTCGGAGAAGGTGCCCGTACCCTCCGCAAACCCTGTACATGCCCTGGTCAGCTTGACAAAGGGCTTAATACACTGGAATTGGTGTATTCACCGATGCTGGCGTATACAGCAGAAACAGACGGGCCCTTGCGGCTGATCGTACATGTACGGCGCTGGAGATTAAGTCTTGACAAAAGTGATGTTTTGAACACTGGTGGAGGATAAATTGGTCCATCTGCGTGTCACTACACTGGAGGCTGGAGGCTGGGCAAGAAAGAAAAAAGAGTACTGTGCTACAGTAGTTCGGGACACTGTTCCAGTTTGCCTGCCCAGAAGTCCATGGGGTCAGGAAAGAGGATGTGAGCCAGGCTACAGTGTAGGTAGGCCTGAACCTGGGTGTTGAGGCGGGAGGTCTCCATGTGCTGATCTGCCTCAGACTGATGTGGCATGTGAAAAAACTGCTCCATCATGTAGGAGGAGACTGAACTGCTGCTGCTTGTGGCAGCAGGAGGTGGGTGATTCTGCGGGGGACGGAGAGAGGCCTTTCTTTCAGACACACTGGCAGCAGGCATCTGCTTGCTGAAAGCTGCAGAGACACAGTGCTTCCTGGTAATAATGTCATTTGGCCTCCCTTTTGGAGGGAGGAAAAAATTCCCCGATTTTGCTGAAGCCTTCAGTATGCAGCTGCCAGGTAGCCATCCCAACCTCTGCCCACTCCTTGCTCTACAAGCCTCCTGTACTATAGCATGCATGCTATAATATAGGAGGCTGGGATGACTGCACACTCAGTGCCCTGTACCTGGCCTCACCACTCCCAGTCTGAGCTGCCCTGCCCTCTCTCATGCCCAGAACCTGCAGGCAGGGCCCAGGGCACATACCTGAATAAAGATGCCTCTGTGATGGTGCTGCCGTGCCTTCCTTTCCAGTGTGGATTGTCCTCATGTATTTCCTGGGTGCACTTCCAGCACTGCCTGCAGGTGCAGATAGTGAATGATATACATAGCGCTCTGCCGGCTTGTATTGTTCCATGGAATGGGACACACTATGCAGTGTAGATTGTATGCAGGCAGATGGATGGCAGGGCAGGACCACTTTTAAGTGGATGGGCATGGGCCCTCAATGTAAATGCATGTGGCGGGGGCATCTGGACACTGCATAGACCCAACCACCTTTACTCGCAGCCTAACACAGAATGACATTCTAGATATTGATTGGCAGGTGGCTTCTCTGCTGGTGTCTTATGGCCACTGATGAAGGGATTTGTTATCCCGAAACGCGTATGGCAAGTTGGATGACTTATTCGAACAAGCAAACCATCGCTTTAATTTTAAAAAAGAGTGAGCTGGATGATGTCTTAAATCACGTGGGACGCAACGTGTGCAGACATACCCGGCAACTTCGCACTTCAGGCGCAACACGTGATTATAGAGTGTTTGAGATTACCAATCGCCAGGGACACAGTCATCCAGCGCACATCCAACTCCGATCTGGGAGACAAAGCAACACCGATGAACATCCGGCCACATACACGTGGTGAAAACACAGTAACGTTTATATGTTTGCATAGCACTTATGGTTTGCTTGTTGAATTATCTCCTTACAGGAACTATCTAGGTGGTAAAACACCGCTAGGCGATTTTTATATGCAATTTTTCCCATGCGATTTTTTTTATTTTATTTTTTATTTCTTTATGCTTGACCTGTGGCAATAATTGTTGATATCTATGATGAATATTGAAGGATGAACTAACCACATATTTGAGAGAAAAAATCCCTTGCCAAAACCGGGGAACACATAAGTGTGGATCACGATTATTTACTTTGTACCAACTAACCTAGGTCGAACAGTGACTATTTACCTAAGTGTGAACTAGTGACTATTCACTCTACACTATTTTTGAAAAATAGGACTAAACTATTGATGTGAATAGCGATGACTTACCCCGTTGTTGATTGGTGACCACTAATCTCTGTTCTAACTATAGGAAGATTTTAGTGGGTTTGACTTTTAAGTAATTTTATTTTATATTTTAATATATTGTACTTTAGTTTTCTTGTGCTGGTAGATAAATAGATACATTTTGATGTAATTCCATAGAGTTGAATGCCCGATCATTTTTATCTATTTATTATTTTCTGAATGACATTCTAGTCATTCTGCAAGGACACTGCTGCAGCACTGATTGGCGCATCCAGGCTGTCTGTTGCCCCGCCCCTCATTTCCTCTCAGCGTCAGATGAGCATTCTTCTTCCTCCCTCATTAAAGGAGCGCCAGGGCCTTCTCAAACAGCTGCTTAGCGAGGGTCCCATTTGTCAGACCTCCACCGATCAAATGCTGATGACCTATCCTGAGGATAAGCCATAAGTTACAAAGAGTTGGATAACCCCCTATAATTTGACACCTACAGTAAACTCAATATAAAAGCAAGGTAACTATAAACCAACATAAGAAAGATCGATTCTAAGTGAACCATATGGATATTGAATATTATCCAATAATAAAGGATGTGTATAGAAATAAAAAAGGTGAATACAAATCCTCCTCTAAAACCTGCAAGAAAAGGTTAAACATATAAACCTTCATTTGGTTAGCATAATAGCGTTAATGGTCAATCACTTAAGGTATAACTTAAAGAGGCATTCCGGACATGTCTGGTGCCTCCATAGAAATTAATAGAGCTGTGGCTTACATTTCTGACCAACCTCTCCATCCATTTCAAAGGGGCTCCACGGAGTACGGGCCCCTGTTATCATCAGTGGGGGTCCCAACAGTAGGACCTCCAGCAATCTAATAGTTATCCCCTAACCAGAATAACCCTTTAATGCTGTATAGAAAAGCTCCTAAAGTTAGCTTTACATCTGCATGTAACAGAACAGCCTGCTGGAGTTCACCAGATCTGGCTTAGCCAGATACTGCCGTTCACCAGATCCCTGCTGAATCCTATTAGTGAATGGAGTTCGGCAGTGAACAGCAGAATCTGGCTAGGCAGGATCCAGTGAACTCAGTTAAGAGCAGATGTGAAACTAGCCTAAGCTATATCCATTCTCTAACCAGAGTGGGTAGTTTCTTCATCCACTCCAAAGTGGTGTCTTCATCCACTATAACCAGAGACCATTTCTGTAGTAGGGTCATAGCGTCACTAGGAGAAGAGATCAGGTGGGTAATGCAATTTTTGGTAATTATAAGCTTGACAAGATGCCCCCATTTGTAAGGGATGTTCTGCTCTCTTAGGATTTTTATAACAGTGGATAATTCTAGTGGATAATCAGTTGATAACCTGCCAATAGCATCTCTATGGGCTGTTAGGCACATAGGTTTGGGAATGTAGTGCACTTGCAAAGTGACATAACTAGAAATGACCGGACCCCACAGCAAATTTTTGAACGGCCACACTGCCCCAGCAACTTCTTCACAACTCCCGACTCCTGTGCAACTCCCACTCCTGCGGCTAGTCAAGAACGCGCTTTCAGACGAGGTCCGGCAGCTGCTCCATCAGTTTCCTATAGTGTCACTGTATATAATATCATTTTATAATACTTTGAAAGATCCCTGCCAATAAAATCTTTTATTCCTCCTCCTAGTTGGGCCTCTTCTGAGTTTGGGCTCCAAAGCCGCCGCTACCCCTGCTTTCCCTATAGCTATGCCCCTGAACTTGCCCCTAGTACAGGGGGCATTTGTAAATGTTTGGTTTGTTGTTATTTAGTGTTTTAGGTATCACTGGCAGGTGAGGTATGGTTGCCGTCGAGAATGGTGCTAACAACCTCATTCCTCCCCTCTTGGTAGGAGTGGGCTGGCCCTACTTCCTTCCAGGAGAAGAGAGTCTTAGCTAGGACAGTGAGGTAGCACATCCTATTGCTACTGCTCCAAGAGCCTTAGGGACTAGAAAACGAGTTCATCTGTGAGACTTCTGCTGCAGAGACTGAAGAATACAAAAACAACATATATCTACAAAACTACTGTGTTTACAGTCAGCAGAGTGATAAGCTACCACAGTTATACAGTCCGTGCTGTAGGTGAGAGACTATGTATCAGAAACCCATCACCTTAGATTATATCTAGGCCAACTCAATAAAGCCTGCATTACACAGTGCACACTTACAGCCACAAGTGCCAGTTTTCAGCTGTTAACCAGAAGCTCAGGAGAGAGACAACAGCAAGATGGCATACCAAAGGTGCAGTTATCAGCTACTTTGCCAGCCACCATACCACATCATCTAGGGAGAGAAATTGCACGGTATACGACTACTGCCAGATTAACTACTTTTATACTTTTACTTCTAGTCTGATTCCTTAAACGGCAATTTCACTGCACCAGTCTCCAGGGAACAACAGCATGCTCTTTGTTACGCTGTGAGTGGGGGTTCAGCACCTTCAACCAGACTCCTGACTATTCCTTTTTACCAGAAAAAGCTTCAAAAAAAGAAGGTAGGACTGCCTTTCATGATGTCAGAAGACAAACTCCTGAGGACTGGGACAAGACAGCCAATGCCCTATTTGTAAACTGGCCATCAGTATCCAAATATTGCTCCTGGGACAGAAGACTGATGCCTGTCGCCAGAAGCCGATACCCCAAAGATCCTGCATCAAGTGAGGGACCGAAAGAAGAACCACCAGCGGTCTACACAAGATGGCTGGAGCACGTGTCCAGCACGATATGGAGGGATGAAATTGAGATCCTCACCAAGGTCAGAAGACATCCGGCTTGAACCTGCATCATCGACCAGCCGGTGTCGAGGGTGCAGCCAGTTTCTGCCAAATCTCCCAAAGCCCAAGGCCAAAGCTCGACCGGACTTGAACAGGACGGACTGCAAGCCTCCACAAGAGAGAAGATCCAATGGGAGGAAGAGATCATACGGATACCGGCACACCCAACAACTGCTAAAGGGACTGGTGTTGTTATCCAGGTCAGTCCCATTATTACGGTCATTACCGGACCAAAGGTGTCATATGTAGTGCTAGGAAAGCTACCAGAGCTGCAGGGAAGGCAGGCCTGGTAGGCCTATTTACATGCTAACTGGCCTGAGTACACCATTGGCACCGCTGCCAGTACGCTTCCACCATTCTTAAAGCCTATCCGAGTTTTCCCTGAATTGCTTTCAGCTGTAGCAATTATTCCCACAATAGGGCATCCACGCCCTAAAGCTAATCTGTCTACAGAGAAAATTCAGCCTGATTCCCCCACAGGTGATCACTAGAGAACCACAGATAAAGCCTGTACTGGTGCTACAGCCAGGATCAGCACAGAGGATTAAACAGAGAAGGATCCAGATAACATTTCAGCGGCCGTAGGTACCAACCCTGCCTGAATTCTGTCCCATAATTATCTAAAGGGCATTGGAGCCTGAGGGGGTCATCAAAAGCTGACACACACTGGCCTATGTTTAGGCTACATTCACACGACCGTATGTGTTTTGTGATGTATGTTTTTTTATGATGTGTGCTGTTGGCCCTACTCTGTCCACCCTAGCCTCTCCAGCTTAAGGCTTGGTTCAGACTTGCGCGTTTTACAGCGCGTTCAAACGCGCTGTAAAACGCTCAACACATGAAAACCAATGCTTCCCTATGGCCCTGGTTCTCACTTGAGCGTTTTACAGCGCGTTCAAACGCGCTGTAAAACGCTTAACACATGAAAACCAATGCTTCCCTATGGCCCTGGTTCTCACTTGAGCGTTTTACAGCGCGTTTGAACGCGCTGAAAAACGCCCTACGCTCAAAAGTTCTTGAGCTTCTTTGGGGCGTTTTGTCGCGCGTATTGTGATTGACGACACAGTAGTCAATCGTACGAAGCGCGTTTCCTATTTGCAAAAACGCTCTGTAATACACGCGACAGGAACGCACGTTTTACGCACGTATCAAATACGCGCAAGTCTGAACCCAGCCTTAGGGTACTCCACCTTTAATGTTCATGTTAGCCAAACTACCTGAGATGTTTACTGCAACGTTCAAGCTTTCTACCCATAGAAAGAATGCCACGCCAGAGCTCTTTCCGCGTGTGCTTTGTAACAATTCAAGGGATAGACTTAAATGACACCTGAACCCTTTGTATTCCATGTGTGTTTGCGTTCATCTGATTCTCAAGTCAAGTCCCCATTGCTAAGGGCTATAATGTATCTAAGCCATAACGTGTCCTGTGATCTGTTACCGGGATTCGCATGCAGAGCTGTGGACTCAGATTTGGTCTTTATCAGGTACTTCGTCAGCCACCAACTCCTTAGAGGCTCGCAGTATACTCTGTTCTGCAGAAGGGATTAGGTTATTGTGTCTTGAGCAGTCCTCTAGATCCACTAGTTTTAGATTAACGGCAATAATGCCCTCCTCCACCTTATTATGTGCATCTACAAGCTGATTGTGAGCAGTAGTAAATGCCCCCATTTTTTCATTATAGAGGAGTTCATTCACCAATATGCAGAATTTCTTTTTGTAGTGCATTCAATGCTGAGGTGATATCCTTGTGTTTAGATTGTTTGAAATCTGTAAGCAAAGATTTTAAAAGCAGCTTCAGAAACAAGAGCTAGAGAATCCCACAGAAAGCATTGCCCTGATGCAGCTGAGGCAGAAACATTGAGAGGGACCCAGGAAGTGAGGTCTCCTGCTCCGTAAAGGAGTGGTGTAGAAGAAGCCATCTTGGATCCTGTTAGTTGGCAGGGTGAACATTTTTTTTCCTCCTCTACATCCTAGGTGCATCTTTTAGTAAAAAAAAAATAATAAGGTATGTTGTACTCTCATTATCACTGCAACAAGCCCTCCTCACACTGGACATCTTCCCCCATAATCTTAAAGCTGTTAGAATTAAGATATCTATTTGGAAAACTCCTAATCCCTCCCTCCAAATTAGAGATTATAGGCTCCAATGAAAACGAGATTTTTGTATAACTTACCAGTAAAATCTCTTTCTCGCTCTTCCTTGGGTGACACAGAAGACCTTGGGTATAGCTCAGCTCCCTAGGAGGCGTGACACTAAGTAGAAACTGTTAAGCCCCTCCTCCATCAGCTATACCCTCAGCCTGGAGAGAGAGACTGCCAGTTGCGTGTCCAAGTAGTAAGAAAAGGCAAAGTCCAACAAGTTTTTTTTTTTTTCCCTAAATGACATATGGAGATTCAAATATTGTCTTTATGTGATGACACAAAATAGGAACAAAAATAAATGTAGTAACATTGAAATTTTTTTAACTTTATTGTTTAATAAAAAATATAGCAAACAGTCCTATGGATCCTGGACACAGATCCAAATAAAAAATGTGTTAAGTGACCATCACAATCGTCCGCTGTCAAATAGCTGTAGTTCCTGCTGAAATGCACAAGGATATTTAATCTGGTGCTTGCATCACTTTCTTGGCTTTGCTCAAAACAATCCAAATCCAAAACTGCATGCCTCAAAAAAAAAAAAATATCTGAGAAACCTAGTGTTGGGCTAATGCTAGAATGCTGCATGCATTTTAAGTTGTTGAGTGTTTTGTGCCAAACTGACCCTGCAAGTGTAATAAAACCACTCTATAAAAAAAAAAACACTCTATATGCAAACCAGATGGTGTTACACTATTCTGCAAACTGAACATTTCCATATGGACAACTGAAATAATGCTCACTTCAAAGGGGTTCTTCCACAACAAACACTTATCCCCTATACCACCGGACTGGGGATATGGGTCTGACCACTGGAACCTGTGTCCCCCACTTGAATGGAGCATCAGTCATGCATCACACTGCTACTTTATTTAAGCCTATGGGTCAGCCAGATCCAAGCGCGTGGCTGTCTGCAGCAGTCCTATATACAGACCCCAGCTGTTAGACACTCACTGACCAGACACTTATGCCCTATCCTGCATATATACTTATAAAGAATAGGTAGCTATTCCTCTTTAGGCCATGATCACATGTGGCATTTACCTGATATTTTTGTGTTAACAGACAGTATTAGCAAGTGAACAATGCTTTCCTGGAAACCTTCAGAAAGCTACAATACAGGTAGCGTTTTTGCACCCCCATCAATGATGCAAAGACCTGGCCCTCCTTATGTCACCAACAGAACCTTCAGGGTTTTCTATTCATATACCACCTCCTTAGTTGGTGTCCCTCAAGGCCATTGCTTGGCCATGCCCATACCGCAGCCAGCAATATATGGGCACCAGCTGGAAGATCCGGAACAGTCGGATCACAGATCCATTCAAGTTGGATCCATCTGCAGAGTCCACACGGATGTTGCCAGTGCATTGGGTACTGCAAATTGGTATGGCCAAGCAACGTCCGTGTGAATGAACCCTAAAGCTCTGTCCTGGGTCTCCTAGTTCTCAATTTATACATTCAGCCTGGGAGAGCACACACAGTCTCATGGCTTCCAATACCACCTATATGCTGATGTCCCTTCCCTGCTATCCCAAATTTTAACCCGTCTATCAACTATATCTTCATTCTTCTCCTTCCACTCTTGAAACTCAACATGGAGAAAACTGAATTTATCACCATGTCACTTAGATAACAGCACAACACTTTCTCCAGTCTTCAAGGCCCGCTGCCTAGGGATAACATTTTATTGTGCCTGTACTTCAAGCCACACATCCAAACCCTTACCTGCTGCTTTCAAGTCAAGAACATCCTAGCGCATCCCCCTCATCATCTCCCACATGGACTACTGTAACATTCTGTTACCTCCCATCTAGCACTCTTGCTCCCTTCCTATCTTCCTGAAAGCCTACCACCACACATACAAGCATCTTTTACCCCATCTACTGTATCCTTTCAATTGTAGGCTAAGATCGCAGGGGCAGGGCCCACGACCCCTTAGTACCAGTCTGTTAATACTTTCAGGTTTATCATACTGTAATATAAAATACAAAATATATTATATGTAACCCCTCAATGTATAGCACCAGCAGCTCATCTGAACTGGAGTTACTGTGTCAAAAACCTATGGTGCACAAACTAGCCCTAGTTGCGTTTAAAAATTGAGGCACAAAAAACGGAACGCAAGCACTAACTAAAAAATACAACTAACATTCTTCATAGTGTGTTGGAAAGTTAAATTATGTAAATTATAGTGATGTAGTAAAGGTAATCTTACTCGTGGCTGCAGTTGTCCTTTCTGGGCCTGATCGACAGACCCCAACTGACAGCATTTTATATGGACAGGAAGGCAATTTATGTATGCTTGAGACTGACACTGATGCTCCCATAGGAATGAATAGAAAACCTGTCTTCCTGTCCACACATAAGATGCTATGCAGGGGTGTGGAAATTGTATCTCCCGACGCCCGGGACATGCAGTTCCGGGCGCCGGGCAGGTAGTTTGTTCGGTAGCTTAGCCCTGCTTCAGGCAAGTAACAGGGCTGACCACAGCTGCCTTAGGGCACAGAGAAGCCTAAGGGAGGGGGGAGTAAAAATTGAAATAAATCACTTACGCGCCTCTGGCTGGCCGCAGCTTTTCTCCTCTGTATGATCATAACATCTTGGGCTCCCGACAAGTTGTTTGAAGACCTGGGAAAACTCGGCCAATCAGTGGCTGCAGCTGTGTCAGGCCAGTGATTTTCTGCTCAGCCAATCACTGGCCTGACATGACACAGCTGCGGACAGTGATTGGCTGAGTTTTCCCAGGTCCTCAAACAACTTGTCAGGAGCCCAAGATACCAGGATTATACAGAGAAGGGGAGTAGCTGCAGACGGGACCAGGTGAGCATAATGGTTTTTACACATCAGTGGAAGGGAGAGGAAGGTGACATCTCTCCCCCCTCCATGTCACATCTCCATTATTAAATTATTTTTTGTATCGGGACAAGCAGATTGAGGCCCCGCTTTAGTCCTTCAACAAGTAGTTTTTTTAAAAAATTTCCACACCCCCTGCTATGTCACCTGGAGAGTGCTACTTTAACTTCCTGGGTACTATACAGATTTTTTTTATTTATTTTTTTTTAAACAGTTTCCCAATTGATTAGAGCATACTAACACTTATTTTATTTCCTCTTACATGAGGTATACAAGTCCTGTGTTCTATTGTGCCAGATCTATATAATTGGTACAGAGATTGCTTCCTGTTATAAAGAAAATTTAAGGGGTTATCCTATGATTAATGTAAAAATGAAATGGGAGATCTTTATAACAGGGATACCCAATCCGAAGCCCTCCAGCTTTTGCAAACTACAACGCCCAGCATGCCTGGACATCCTACAACTATCAGGGCATGTTGGGAGGTGTATTTTTGCAACACAGAGGGCTGCAGGTTGAGCATCCCTGCTTTATAACAAACCCAGAACCAGCCCTGTACCTCACATGGATCCAGAGATATAAATCTAGCAATGAATGGGGATATCAAGCTGACCGCTTGGGGGCAGTGTCCTTTCTGCTGAAGCTCCCTCCTTCTATTACAGCTCAAACAAAACAATAGCTGATCTCAGGGAGACCAGCCACAAAAACACCGCGGAGCCTCAGTTAAGAGTCTCAACACAGCAATCCAAAGTGCAAAGCTTGGATTACAGCTCAGGAGGCAGCATAGAATTAAGCACGTGCGTCCACGTCAGAGATGTGGAGAGAGAGAAATAAGAAATAGCAAGTAGCGCTACAGACATTTTATTCAATAGCTCACTAGCTATAGTAAATTTTTTATCAAATGCAGCTACAAAAGTATTTAGATCCAGGTGTTAATTTGAAAACCCCTTTAATTAAAGTGGTGCTCTGTGTGTGTTTTTTTTTTTTTTAAGAACCGCTTCCTTTTCTTCTAACCTGTTGAACAATGGTTAATACTTATTAATCCCTTGCTCTGCCAATGCTGCTGTGGGCTCTTCCTGCCGAGACCCAACCAAATAGGTGCACTGCTTTTTTTTTTTTTATTAATCTGCAGAATAGTAAATTCAACTGAACAAGAAATGTGCACCCACCTGGTCAGGATTTAGGTGTAGGCAGAGTGAGGGATAGGTAAGTATTAACCAAGTTGTTTTCTTCCACAGGTTAGAAGAAATAGAACAAAAAAACCAAACAAAAAAAACACAACTTACAATTCAGGTATTTTCCAAATGGGAAAGATCATGAATATCACAAGTATTCAAGCCTATATCCACAGAAGGAAAAGTCTGTACCAAGTCACTGCATTACAGAAGCAGAGCTAGGACATGATCAGCCAGTGTCAGCGCTGCAGCTAAACTCCTACAGACTGTGTGCAGCCTATAAAATTAGAAATGGCATGTCCTACTCAACTTAATGGTCGACTTCAATTCAGTGCATGTATTTATAAGAAATGTGTCGGGCTTAAGTTAATGTTTAGTTTTAAAATATTTGATGCCCTAGCAAAAAGCCATTCGTTTGTCAGAAATACGTAGGGTTGAGCATTTAGGACATTTATAATTTTACATATATAAAATACATTAAGTGCAAATAAATTGCGATGGCGTGAATAGCCCAAAAAGTGCTTCTGAGTCCAACTTCATGGTTCGGTTCCCAAATGGCAAAAACAGAGCTGTAATGATAATCACAGGAGAATGTAGAAAACAAGTCACTTGTTCCGTCTTCTACAGTAAGTTGGCCTTCTGTTACAACACCCGGCTGCTCAGACTGTTACATTTAGTGTCCATTCCACTTCGGATGCTACAGTTTTATTAGTTGCCCCACACCTTCTTCTGTACATTTCTGAAGCTCTATTGCTGGCTGGCTGAAATCAAAGGTCTCACTCAAAGCTTCAACGCCTAAATGACAAGCAGAGGGAAAAATTACATTACAAAGCAGGTGCAAAAGAAAGAAAGCCAAGTGCAATCATATCTTAGTTTAGAATGGAAATCACTAAAGACACCACTCTAGCCTTAACCACACAGTACTGTGGGAAAAGTACTTAAGGAAATATATATAAAAAAATTTTTTTTATAAAAAGCAGAGCAGCACCCCAAGAAACTCACTCAAAGAAAAAGCAGAGGATGTTTATTCACCCAGCAGTGACGCAACATTTCGGCTCCAACATGAAGCCTCTCAAGCCTTGAGGCTTGATGTTGCAGCCGAAACATCGCATCACTTCTGAGTGAATAAACATCCTCTGCTTTTTCTTTATAATCCGTGGACGCTTATCCTACTGGAGCTAGCACCCACTTTTCTCCTAAAGTTGAGAGTGTAAATAATAATATTTTTCTTCTAAATAATATAACTGCTGGAAGACAAAGGGAGAAAATGTTATTCAGCCTTAAAAGGCTAGGTACACATTCTGAGGCAATATTTTTTTTTAAATGATTGCATATTACTCATTTTTGGCTAAATCATTTTTTCCAATAGTCTGTATAAATAAAAAATATGAAAAAAACTGTTAAGTCACCCCCACATTCCGTAGGGAAAACAAATATAAAAAAAAGTCATGGGTATCACCGCATCTGAAAACACCCGAACTATTAAAATATAAAAATAAATTTCCAATACGGTAACTGGTGCAACTGAGGGGCGGGGGGGAACCCCACAAACAGGTTATGGGAGTCAGAAAATGTAAATAAAACTCACCATTTATACATAAAAATCTATACATATCTGACATCATAATTGTACTGACACAGAATGAAAGGAAGAAGTCAGTTTTGCCACAAAGTGAATGCCGTGGAATACCAATAAAACTGTGTGGAAACCGTGTCGTCGTCCCCCGATTACACATCATTTGAAATTTTTGCCCCACTGCTTCCGACTACATTGTATGCTTTAAATGGTGGCAGTAGAAAGTACAACTTGTCCTTCAACAAACAAGCCCTCATACAGCTATGTGAATGGAAAAATAATAGTTATGGCTCAAGGAAGATAAGAAAAATAAACGCAAAAACTCCGGTATCCTAAGGCCCCTTTCCTAAGGCGTGTCCGGATGCGTTCAGTGTAGAGTTGTTTCGGTACCAAAATTTTGATTCGGTATCGATACCATAAAAAAGTATTGCGATACTCGATACCATTCGATACCACGCGAAAAAAATAAACGCCAAAAAAATCCGCGAGCATTCCACATTTTATGAAACCGCCGGCTCATAATACAACAGTCCTATCCTCCTTTTTTGTGGGGGCAAGGCGACTAAAAGAAAATGGCGAATCGTGCATTTTTTCTTTTTCTTTTTTTTTTCTTTTACGGCGTTCAACGCATAAAAGTGGATTTTTTTAATAGTTTGGACTTTTGAGACGCGGCGATATGTAATATTTTATTTATTGTTTATATATTTTATATGTAAAATTGGGAAAGGGGGTGATTTATAATTAATATTTTGGTGTACTTTAACTTTTTTTTTTTTTTTACAGTTTATTTATTAACTATTTTATTTAGAACCTGGGATCTTCTGATCCTATTCACCCTGATAGAGCTCTATCAGGGTGAATAGGATCTCACCCTCTCCCTGCTGCCCTGTGCTCTGTGCACACAGCAGCAGGGAGCAGACCAAGGCAGCCAGGACTTCAGAAGCGTCCTGGTTACCATGGTAACCGATCGGAGCCCCAGCATTACAGTGCTGGGGCTCCGATCACTGCCACTGCCACCAATGAGGAGGAGCTGAGGGGACCCTGTGGCCACTGCCACCAATGATTTTATTACTGGGGGGAGGGGGCACACTGCCCACCAATGTTTTAATACATATAAATGCAGGCAGAAGGCACAGGCTGCCGGCACCTGCCTGTGACCGAGCGCTGCGATCAGAGGCTATTAACCCCTCAGGTGTAGCACCTGAGGGGTTAATTGCCTCTGATTGCAGTGCTGGGTCACAGGCAGGTGCTGGCAGGCTTTGTCTTCTGCCTGCATTTATACAAGAAACTACTCGGCATTGCTGGCCAGTGCTCCCGTCCCCCAGCTCCGCCCCCTCCTCCCGCCCCCTCTCCCTCTATTGGTGGAAGCAGCACAGGGGGAGGGAGAGACTGCCTCCTTCTCCCTGTGCTGCCGAGGAGAACATGGCCGCGCTGAGAGCGGCGCAGCCATGCTCTCCTATACTGGGCTGTGCAGTAGCGCAGCCCAGTATCGATAAAATACTTATCCTGGTATCGAGTGCGATACCAGAGAAAAGTATCGATCGGGTATCGAAAGTTCGATACCCGAAACAACCCTAGTTCAGTAAAAACTGTGCGATTTCACAGGCAAAGCCATTCAGTTTTGCCTGCGATTGCGTTCAGTTATTTCCGCGCGGGTGTAATGCGTTTTTTCACGCTCATGATTTAAAAAAAAAAAAAAACACTGAAGGTTTACAAACAACATCTCCTAGCAACCACAAGTTAAAAACGCAACGCACATGCAGTTTGCGGATGCAATGCGTTTTTCATGCAGCCCCATTCACTTCTATGGGACTAGGGCTGCGTGAAAAACGCAGACTATAGAACATGCTGCGATTTTCACGCAACGCTCAAGTCATGCGTGAAAAAAAAAAAAAAAGCTCATGTACAGAGACCCATTAAAATGAATGGGTCAGGATTCAGTGCGGATGCTATGCAGTCACGCATTGCCCCCACGCGGAAAACTCGCTCGTGTGAGAAGGTCCTAAGGGTTAATGTCAACTGTGCTAGTGGTGCAGAGAAGGGTCTGAAAAGAGCCTATGTGACCGTAAGAACATTCTGTATAAGTGTGGAAATAGGCAAATTTATTTTTGTAATTTTTAGTACATTTACGGCACCTCTTCAAGACAGCCATTTAACGCTGTTAAAACGAAAGTTAAACTAGCACATTAATAATGCTAAAGAAAGGGTAAAGTAATCTCACCATGAGACTCAAACACGTCTGAAGTTTCTTCAGTGCCCATTACAAAGTCTTCGGCGGGAGAGAAAGAGATTAGCTGTGGAAGTGAGAGCTTTCTACCTTGTGGTGATGGGGTCATTAAACACTCAGAATCTAAGGACAAACCTTTGTATAAAGGACTAAACACATTCCCAGAGTCTGTTGGCAAGCTAGATTCAGATTTCTGCTTACCAACCCTTGTTAAAGGAGTCTGTCCTTGAGCAGTCTCACCCTCTGTTAAAGAGGTGTAAAAAGTTCTTTTAAGAGCTTCATAACGAACGCGTATAGAGTCCAGATCCATTTTACGCTCTGCACTCTTCCAGCTGTAGTCCGTGTTATGCAGAAGTTGCTCACCTCTCGACACATTCTTGTTTGCTTCTGGAGTCTCTAGGCTAGTTGTACTGTTAAGACTTATGTTACAGGCTCCTTCTGGAAGGGTTTCATGCAGTATACCAAACTGGATCACATCGGGGCTGTCTGAACGATTGCTGTAATCTACCACCTTTGAAGAATTCCAGGACAGGGTTGTGTGAGCAGAAGCATTATCGTGGCAAAGAGAAGACAGAAGCATTGTGTTGTCCATTATTTTACCAGATGACTGGCTCTCCAATATATAGGTCTGGTTCTTTTCTATAACTGGAGAAACAATGCTCGAGTTCTCACATGCCTTTAAGAAGTTAACCTTTTCTGGCTGGAGTGAAGTTCTCGGAAGTGCCTCCTGGAGCGATGAAGGATCCAAAGTGGTTGTGGGAGCTCGTGCATCCGGAGAATCATTCTGCTCAGACAAGTGAGAGGTAGACAAGAAGCAAGCCATGCTTAGGTCTATCTGACTGCAGTGTGCGGGTTCTGGTTCAGCGGGGGAATGCATACATGGAACTTCCAATGGATTAGACACACCAGAAAATTCTTCCGTTTGGATGGCTTTTCTCCAAGATGTACGGATATCTGAAACTGAAGACAGTTAAAACATAAGAATAACTTCAAATGAGCACGTTTTACTAAACAAACTGAATCCCAACCCATTTGTTTCTATGGGTATGTGACATAAGCATTCTTTCACTGATCAAAATTTGAAGCATATTCTGGATTGCCCAGTTTCACACAGCTCTTGGCCCACAGAAATGAATGGCGCTGTGCGAGATACGGAAGACATTTGGCTGCAATGTATTTTTCACTGAGAAAAAAAAAAAACGTTTTAACTTGCATAACCATCCATTATTAACTGAACAGATCCTGACATTCCATATCGCTCATGTGAAAGTGGCCTCTGCACCGACAGGGTCAGGCATTATGAGGATTTCACCGTCTTGCCCTGTCAATTATAACAGGGGTGGCAGTTAGAGAGCGGAGACTCTCTGGGTAATGGTAACACCCCATTGATGTTACAGGCTCATTTGCCTATATTAAAACGTATTTTGTTTTCTCAATAACGTGGGCACATATGAACATAGGACCAACAGAAATGCCTTCAGGTGCCAAGCACACAACAGATCAGCCAGTTTAAATCTATTTCAGTGCTTGGCCATGAATGGTCTGACCCGCAATGTGCTTGTTAGTACTAGTATTGCGCTGGGTATCAGTCTTGATACTTTTATGCCCAGTTCAGTACAGAGATGGTCTGTTTCTTTGCACTACCCGCATAAGCCATGTTCATCAGCGGCTGCATGTGGCGGTGTAGTCCGGGGAGAGCACAGCAGTGGGAAGGACAGAGCTTTCCCCATGTACGCAGCGCCTCTTCTCTTTCTTGCTGCATGGAGTTATCACATGGTGCGACTTGGAGAAAGGCAGAGCTTGTATAATAATGTGAGCACTCCCGGTGTATGTGCCTGGAAATACCCGCAAAGCCGCCTGTGTGACCTGACCACTCACTGGTTGCTACTGATGAGCACAGCAAACTGAGAAAGTGGACTGTCCAGCAGATAGTCATCCCAACTGCCCACAAGAGCAGCGGCCCCATCCTCCTCCTGCCTGAGATCACTGGCATCATAAGCTGGCCCTTCTCCTCCAAGGGCAGCAGTTCCTTGTCTCGCCCTCCTACAGCGGTAGAAGCAGAGACAGACTGACCCTCTCAAGGCATGTCATAGAAAGTAGGTGCATATGTAGCACCATGGATAGTGTAAGGCTACATTCACACGATCGTATGGGTTTTGCGGGCCGCAAATTGCGGACCCGCAAAACACAGATACCGGCCGTGTGAATGTAGCCGGTCCTATGATAGAAATGCCTATACTTGTCCACGATCGCAGACAAGCTCTTTTTTGCGGGGCCGCGGATCGGATCTACGGATGCGGACAGCACACTGTGTGCTGTCCGCATCTTTTGCGGCCCCATTGACATGAATGGGTCCGCACCCGTTCCGCAAGATTGCGGAACAGATGTGGAGCCATTCATACGGTCGTGTGAATGTAGCACAGATCGAGGACACATTTAGACCCAGAAGCCCAAGACGTCAGAATTATTGCTGCAATGTCTTGCGTATTACTTGTTTTCAAGGTAATGAACTTACTCAAGTTTTCTGGGGTCCTAGGAATTTCCTGTCTAGACAAGAAAGGATCTGAAGATAGCATGCCAATTAAATCATCGAGCTCCATTCCTCGATTCAACACAGACTTCGGCGATTCGTTAGCTATGTAATCCGCAACCTATATAAAAGCAGAATGTGATGGCGGTCACTAAGGTAGTGCAGTTATGGAAATAGTGGAAAGGCAGCTTTACACATAGCGCGCCCACACACACACACACACAAACTGGCAGAGACTAACTGATTACAAACTCAGCTTAAAAAAGGCTGCACGTGTGCCATAAAGGGTTCTGTACTGTAAGCATACACATGTAATCCACCACATGTCTAGCTTGGGTCCTTGAGCCAGCCAATTCCAACATTACCAGTCTCCTCCAGACTTACATCAGCGTTTAAAAGCCACAGATATGATTTAAATAACTACATAACAGCAGTGATTAACACATCTTTACCAGCCAGAAAAATGGAACAAGCCTTACATTTTATACACCCTATATCATATGAACACACACGGATTGACAATAACACTGTCAGAAAAAGATTTACTCAAGACCAAAATCATGAGAAGACAGCACTACTTAAAGCGTGCAACACTAGATTAAAAAAAAGATTGTAAACGTGCTGAAATTTCTCTTTAGCTTTCCTAGTGAAATAGGTGGTTGAAGTTTAGAATCCGTACTCCTATACACCGCTGTCTACTGGAGTACAGATTCTCCGGCAGCAACACATCGCTGCTCCTGGCGGTACCAGCCCCACTCTCCTAAAGCCCAACATAGTCCATCTGCGCCAGGCTTTAAGAGTCCCCTTACCTATAGGGAGGATAATCCCATGAACTGTTTACCGATTCAAATTAGAGGCTTCTACCACTGAAATCAAAGTGACCGTTATTATGTACGACTTACTACTGAAGCGAGCACTGCCACGGAATCAGAAAACGGCTAGGACATGAAAATACATTTTCTTAACCTGTTGTGCAAGATGTAAACGTGCAGCACTCCTCGCATCCTGTTTACATGGTGTTGGGGTATGATGCAGTAAGCTGCTCGAAGGAGTTCTCCAGCTGGTGCCAGAACGATTCTGCACTGAAGAGTTAGATCTTTGTATAAAACTCTCTTTTCCATTAGAGGTAGGTGTTCGCAATTCCTGTCGAAATATAATTCGTGAATGCTATTGTTATGAAAGAGGACCTCACCACAAAATCCAATGCAGGCAGTATGTTATAGAGCAGGAGGAGCTGAGCAGATTGATATATAGTATTGTGGGGAAAGATTTAGTAAAGCTCGTAATTTATACATCTCTGCTTTTTCTGAACTTAAGTCCGCTCCTAAGTACAGCCATCAGTGACTGACATCTATCCATGTGTACCAGATAACAGGACAAACGCTGATAACACCTTCCCATGTACAACTATCAGTGACTGGCATCTATGTACACACACACACACACACTTACACAGAGAATGACAGCCATCTCTGCATACACACAGAAGGCTATCAATCTGATAACACCTCCGAAGTGAACAATGAAGTCCAAAAAACAGGTTTACCATAACTGTATAAATTACAAGTTTTACTGAGTCTATCCCCACAAAACTATACAATCTGCTCAGCTTTTCCTGCTCTAGAACATGCTGTCAGCAGACTGCACTTTGTGGCGACAGGACTTCAAGTACACTGACCAGTGTCACAAAAGTTCAGTGAACGTGATGCATTTACTAGACCGTCCCAAGTGCAAAACCAGTACTGATCATGAACTAAGGGGTTAAGCAGCAAGAACTGAGGCTGAAGTTGTTTCATATGCAACATCCACAGTGGATTATGAGGTCAGTCACTTCCCTGTCAAACATTTCTGATTACCTTTAATTGCCATAGTTAAGTGATAAATACCTGTCTTCAGATACTGTATTTATACTTTATTTTACTCACTGGGTGATTTAGAATTACATATGCAGTATAGAAAACAAGAAATCCGATCAGTGTTAAGAAAGAAAATCCTAGTGTCCCCCCACTAACCTTTTCATTTAGAGACATTCTACGCATACTGGGAGTCGTTTTGTTCTTAAATTGTAGAGATTTCCTTAAGGAGAGGGCAAAAAATGTTTTTATTCAAACACATTACAACATTTCTCAATAAACATAGTACAGCCATGAAGCTGGAAGGGTTTGTCGCACATTAAGTTGATAGAAGGCACTTACTAATGTATTTTTCCCATCACATTATACACGGTTCGTTTCCAGGGGTTCCAACCACCCTACAATCCAGCAGCAGTGGCCGTATAGCCTCTCTGGTGGCCAGGACTTAGGAGCGCGCATAGGCAATGTAAGACTAGTGTATGATGTGATGGAAAAGTGAATCAAGCCAGCAAAGGAAGCAATATGGACAATTAAAAACATTAAAAAAAACATTAGTGTCTTGTATTAACTTTCCCTACATGATAATGCCATTGTGAAGGGAGACAACTCCTTTAAGAATCAGTAGGGCCTGTTTAAAAGTTTAATGGGATCTAAGGCTACTTTCACACTAGCGGCAAGGAACTCCAGCAGGCTGAAAGTACCCTTAAACTAACATGAAGGACTCAGATTATATTCATGTTGGCAAACTTCTTGAACAGCAGGACATTAGTTGTATTGCAACATGGAACTCTGAAGTGCTTTACATATTAAATTGTGTACGTACTGCCTGTGCTCCCTAAAGAAACTGCAATTACATGCACTATGGTTTAAATCAAAATCTGCATCTGAAACTATAGCTTTTGTTCCAGTGAACTTGAAAGGGCAATTTGAAATTGAAGGAGACTTCAGGAATACATACCTTCCAGCAGGTGTAAATAAAGTAACATCCATGAAACTCAAGAAGGAATCGCTGGGTTCCTTGCTCTTAACACTAGAATCAGTATTCGATAACTCTGAGAAAAACAGTATACAAAAAAAATACATTAGTAGGTCAGGCGACCAGCAGAAGTCACAAAAAAATAGACAAAACCAGTGCTGACAGCAAGTATGCAGCAGGGAAAATAGTGCTATGTACCTATTGCTCTAAGGAATCTAAAGTGTTGTCCACCTTGAGAGGCCTTTTGGCCAGGCTGGACACGCACCCCTCCTCAGACAGTCAATGGCAGAATCAGTACAGGTGACCCCCATCAAACTGGATGATGGCAAGCGGAATCCTGCATCCCTGCTCCCAATCACGTTTCTCCCAAGAAGATCGGCTATGCGGGAGGAAGGGGTGCTGCCAAGAAGGACCCTGAATGTGGACAACCACTCAATTATTCAAAATTTTGAAGGTGAAGGTTTAACATCATTAGGACAGACCATTTTTTTGCATGTCATGGGAGTGAATCTATCATGAGGTGAATTTTTGAAGTTATTTTTTCTTGAGTCTGCATTGCTATTTGCAGAAAAAGTTATGAAACAGT
The DNA here is from genome assembly GCA_033119425.1 of Bufotes viridis. Taxonomy (NCBI): domain Eukaryota; kingdom Metazoa; phylum Chordata; class Amphibia; order Anura; family Bufonidae; genus Bufotes; species Bufotes viridis. The sequence continues at coordinate 276,693,994 of CM065589.1, read as the reverse complement.
GTGTCACATTTGAAAAGTTTAGTGCGCCTTTAACCACATCAGCCCCCTAGCTTAAACACCCTTAATGACCAGGCCACTTTTTACAATTCCGCACTACACTACTTTCACCGTTTATTGCTCGGTCATACAACTTACCACCCAAATGAATTTTACCTCCTTTTCTTCTCACTAATAGAGCTTTCATTTGGTGGTATTTCATTGCTGCTGACATTTTTACTTTTTTTGCTATTAATCAAAAATTACCGAAATTTTTGCAAAAAAATGACATTTTTCACTTTCTGTTGTAAAATTTTTCAAAAAAAACTACATTTCTATATAAATTTTTCTCTAAATTTATTGTTCTACATGTCTTTGATAAAAAAATCCAATAAGTGTATATTTATTGGTTTGGGTAAAAGTTATAGCGTTTACAAACTATGGTGCAAAAAAGTGAATTTCGGCATTTTGAAGCAGCTCTGACTTTCTGAGCACCTGTCATGTTTCTTCAGGAGCTAGAATGTCAGGAAAGTATAAATACCCCCAAATCACACCATTTTAGAAAGAAGACACCCCAAAGTATTCGCGGAGGGGCTTGGTGAGTTCATGTATCATTTCATTTTTTTCACAAGTTAGCGGAAAATGACACTTTGAGAAAAAAAAAAAAAAAAAAGTTTCAATTTCTGATAACTTCTGGCAAAAAAAAAAAATCTCAGACGGACTCACTATGCCCCTCAGTGAATACCTTGGGGTGTCTACTTTCCGAAATGGGGTCATTTGTGGGGTGTGTTTACTGTTCTGGCATTTTGGGCGTGGCTAAATTGTGAGCCGCCATGTAAAACCTAAAGGTACTCGTTGGAATTTGGGCCCCTTTGCACCCAGGCTGCAAAAAGTGTCACTCATGTGGTATTGCCGTACTCAGGAGAAGTAGGGCAATGTGTTTTGGGGTGTATTTTTACATATACCCATGCTGGGTGAGAGAAATATCGCTGTAAATTGTCAACTTTGTATAAAAATTTTTAAAAGTTGTCGTTTACAGAGATATTTTTCACACAAAGTATGGGTATATGTAAAAATACACCCCAAAACACATTGCCCTACTTCTCCTGAGTACGGCGATACCACATGTGTGCCACTTTTTTGCAGCTTGGGTGCGCAAAGGGGCCCTAAAACCAATGAGTACCTTTTAGGATTTCACAGGGCATTTTTACGCATTTGGATTCCAGACTTCTTCTGGCATTTTAGGGGCCCCTAAAGCGTGAGGACAGTATAAATACCCCACATGTGACCCCATTTTGGAAAGAAGACACCCCAAGGTATTCTGTGAGGGGTATGGTGAGTTCATGTAAAATTTTATTTTTTGTCACAAGTTAGTGGAATATGAGACTTTGTAAAAAACAAAATTAAAAAAAACAAAAAAAAAAAAACAATTTCCGCTGACTTGTGCCAAAAAATAAAAATTCTGTGGACTCACCATGCCCCTCACAGAATACCTAGGGGTGTCTTCTTTCCAAAATGGGGTCACATGTGGGGTATTTATACTCACCTGGCATTTTAGGGGCCCCTAAAGTGTGAGAATCCAAATGCAAAAAAATGGCCTGTGAAATCCTAAAGGTACTCATTGGTTTTAGGGCCCCTTTGCGCATCTTGGCTGCAAAAAATGTCACACATGTGGTATCGCCGTACTCAGGAGAAGTAGGGCAATCTGTTTTAGGGTGTATTTTTATATATACCCATACTGTGTGTGAGAAATATCGCTGTAAGCGACAACTTTTTAAATTTTTTATTCAAAGTTGTCAATTTACAGAGATATTTCTCACACACAGTATGGGTATATATAAAAATACACCCCAAACACATTGCCCTACTTCTCCTGAGTACGGCGATACCATGTGTGGCACTTTTTGCAGCCAAGATGCGCAAAGGGCCTAATTCCAATGAGTACCTTTAGGAGGGCATTTTTACGCATTTTCTTCTCACGCTTTAGGGCCCCTAAAATGCCAGGGCAGTATAAATACCCCACATGTGACCCCATTTTGGAAAGAAGACACCCAAGGTAATCCGTGAGGGGCATGGTGAGTTCATAGAAGATTTTTTTGGCACAAGTTAGTGGAAATTGATTTTTCATTGTTTTTCTCACAAAGTCTCCCTTTCCGCTAACTTTTGACAAAAAGTTTAATTTTTCATGGACTCATTATGCCCCTCAGCGAATACCTTGAGGTGTCTTCTTTCCAAAATGGGGTCACATGTGGGGTATTTATACTGCCCTGGCATTTTAGGGGCCCTAAAGCGTGAGAAGAAAAATGCGTAAAAATGCCCTCCTAAAAGGTACTCATTGGTTTTAGGGCCTTTGCGCATCTTGGCTGCAAAAAGTGTCACTCATGTGGTATCGCCGTACTCAGAAGAAGTAGGGCGATGTGTTTCAGGTGTATTTTTACATATACCCATGCTGGGTGAGAGAAATATCTCTGTAAATTGACAACTTTGAATAAAAAAATTAAAAAGTTGTCGTTTACAGCGATATTTCTCACACAAAGTATGGTTATATGTAAAAATACACCCCAAAACACATTGCCCTACTTCTCCTGAGTACGGCGATACCATGAGTGACACTTTTGCAGCCAAGATGCAAAGGGGCCCTAAAACCAATGAGTACCTTTAGGATTTCACAGGACATTTTTACGCATTTGGATTCTCACGCTTTAGGACCCCTAAAATGCCAGGGCAGTATAAATACCCCACATGTGACCCCATTGTGGAAAGAAGACACCCCAAGGTATTCCGTGAGGGGTATGGCGAGTTTACAGAAAAAAAAATTTGGCACAAGTTAGCGGAAATGGTATTTTTATTTATTTATTTTTTTTTTTTACAGTCTCACATTCCACTAACTTGTGACAAAAATAAAATTTTGCATGAACTCACCATACCCCTTACGGAATACCTTGGGGTGTCTTCTTTCTAAAATGGGGTCACTTGTGAGGTTTTTGTACTGCCCTGGCATTTTAGGGGTCTCCGTAATCATTACACGTATGGCCAGAATTAGGAGTTTTGCGATTCTCCTTATATTGACCATACGGGTAATGAGAATTCTTTCCGTTCAGCCTCTGCGCTGAAAGAAAAAAATGAACGTCTGAATTTTCCATTCACATTGATCAATGTGGATGAAAAAATCTCTAAAAAATGTGCAAAAAAAGAGGGAAAAGCTATAAAGCTGCGATCGCTAAGGGACCCTAAGGCCTCATTCAAGCGTCCGCAATTCTGTTCCGCAAAATTTTGCGGAACAGAGTGTGGATACATTCAATTCTATGGGGACAGACTTTGTCCCGCTCGGATCCATAATTGCGGATCCGTAGTGGAGATCCGCAAAAGTATAGAACATGTCCTATTCTTGTCCGCAGTTGCGGATAAGAAAAGGCATTTTCTATATAGTTCTGGCTATGTGCGGATCCGCAAAATGCGGAAAGCACATTGCTGGTGTCCGTGTTTTGCGGATCCAGCGGATTTGCGGATCCGATCAAAACACATGCGGACATCTGAATGAGCCTTACAGGGGTGATCAGTGACAGGGGGTGACAGGGGGTGATCAGGGGGTGACATGGGAGATCAGGGGTTAATCAGTGACAGTGGGGGTGGTGGGTGGGTGGGGGGCGGGGGGTTGTGTGGTGATTGGTGCACTTTGATATTTTTTCTCTGGTGGTCCCAAGCAAAGGGACCACCAGAGAAGCGGGCAGCAAGCAGATCAGACGCTGTTCACAGAACAACGTCTGATCTGCGATTTTTTCTGCCATATACAGCCTGCCAGCGCACGATCGGCGCTGGCAGGCTGTAGTATAACTACATGCGAGCGCGCCGATGGCGCGCATTGCGCATGTGCGGGCGCGTGCTCGCGTCATCTCGCGTGATGACGCGCCGATGCGTCGGATCAGAAGAGCCCGGCCGCCGCGAGAACGCGATCCTGCGTGCGGCGGTCCGGGAGTGGTTAAATATGTCTAGAAGCCAGTTTAAGAAACCTGTGGGCCTGGCCCACAAACCCAGTTGGAGTGATAATTTAGCAAAAGTTCCTTAAGATCTGTCTTTATTTGAAAACTAAGTATCTTTAAAGAGAAACTAAATCTTTGAGTAAAATTTTAAGATGTCCCTAATGCCCCAATAATAGGTTTTCTATACTTTATTAATGGATTTTGTATTTTTATTACAGTTTCCCCTCCCTAAAGCTCAGCATTTCCTGTGCACTTAAAACTGACTTGCTGTACACTGCTGACTACTCAGCGGTGTACGGAGTACAGGCTGTAGACACTTTATGAATGGGGCTGCAGCGCTGTTAGTACAGGCAGGAGCACATACTGCCGGAGGTTTACTAACTCCTGGCATAGCACATAGGTACCCTGTACCATGCAAGGATTAGCTAAGCGTCCTGCATGTCAGCTTAGCGGAGCAGACAGAAGCCCGCTTTCTAAACTAATCCTAGGACTGCACAAAATCCAGTAATAAAGTATATTAGAAAAAAAACTTTAGGGACATCTTCATTTTAAGGTTTCATTAATCTTTAAAGGGTTTATTTCCCCCCCATCCCAGACAATGTAGGCATATCGCTAGGATATGCCCCTATTGCCTGATGGGTTGGATCCCATCTCTGGGACCCGCACCTACACAGAACGGAGAAAAAGGTGGTGGAGGCCGCACTGCACATGCGCCCTCCATAAATTTCTATGAGGCCGCCGTATAGGGCATTCCTATTCACTACTACAGGGAGAGCGCTTGGTGGTGGCCGACCCAGAGGTCCTCCGGCACCACTTTCCCCGCTCCAACTCTGGGACCCGCACCTATCAGAAAATGGTGGCACATCCTATCAGATGGGAATACCACTTTAATTATTTCTGCTTTAAGATTTCTCACCTGGAAGAGATACTGGATATTGACTAAAAACACTGTTTCTTAAAGCATCATCTGCCGCAGGATCAAATGAAAGAGGAGCCAAAGGTGGTTGAAGTTCAAGAATCTGGAAGAGAAAAAAAATAAATAGGCTGTGGATTTACCATTAAAAATAAAGTCAGTGCTGGAACAACAACTGAACGCAACCACAGACAAAACTGAGTGAACTTGCAAAAATGGTCCTAGTTTCACTGAACGTATCCTGAGCCAATCCATCACGCTCATGTGAAAGGAGCCCAAGGCCTAATGCTTAGGAAAACGTGTAGATGTCTGGATCTTTTTTCAACAGGAATGTCAATGAGGGGGTTGGGGAAATAACTATACTTACTGGATTGAGTCCTTTAAAAAGGCTGAATGGTGACTTTCCTAAAATCCTCTTCCATTTCTTCTCCCAGTCTCGCTCTTTATCAGCAATTGATTTTTTAACAGATACAACATCCTCCCTTTTTATTTTATGCCTGCAATATTTGGCAGTCATCAAGTAAGATTATATAAACATACAGTCTTACAGGTAACTGAACAAGCACAGATGTGTCTGCTCCGTATCTGTCCGTTACGATTTCTCTCATTTCGTCCCGGTCATCAGAAAGCAATTTCACTTTAGGGAGATTTTGTGACAAACCAAGCAAGTTTCAGTTTGGTCTGTGTATCAAACTCCCATACACAGGCAAATAGAAACATTTCAAGTCTTACCAAACAAACTCACCTCATGTGCTTTAGCCTTTGAAGAATTTCAGTTTCAAATTTCAATTTGGCTGACAGATACTGGAGATCTACTTGGAGTTCTCTGCCATCTTTGTAGGAATTTTCCTGTTTAACTATTTTTAAGGCTTCATTTAGTAGCTGTATAATGGTTACAAGATTCACTTTCCCAGCTTCGTAAACATTTTCCAACTGCAACTGCATTTAAGAGAAATTTTGGGCCAACTTTATAACGTTTATACCATAAAATCTAAATCCACATGAGCAAAGAGCTGGTTGTTTGCAACATATTAGCTTTCTCCAGCACCCCTGACACTTTCAAAAGGTGGGCAAGAAAAGGCAGGCCACAGACAGGACCTCCACGCCTCAACTCATTTACCATGTGCATCAGAAAACTGGTGCACAATATAAGAGAAATCTACTCTAGTTCACAGTAGGTGGCCTGACATGCCAGCACAGGACAGCCTATTTGTATTGATGACCTATACTCAGCATAGATCAATACCTGTTCAGCAGGGGACTGCCACCAATCAGCTCTTTGAAGAGGAGTCTGCGCTCCATGCAAGTGCTCCTTTCTCTTCATTACACATCCCGTCGTCTCGGAAGTGAAGTATAATGACCCATCACTTGAATGGAGAGTGTACTTGTAATTACACTATGCCACCACTACAGGGGAAACAATGGTGTAGTGCAGGGGTAGGCAACCTTTGGCTCCCAGCTGTTGTGAAACTACAACTCCCAGCATGCATAGTTGCTCTGCTCTTCTAAGACCTTACATAGAAATGAATAGAGCATGCTGGGAATTGTAGTTTCACAACAGCTGGGAGCCGAAGGTTGCTGATGCCTGGTGTAGTGTAATGAATTGGAACCAGAACTCACATTGAGTCACCATCTCTTCAAACAGCTGATCAGCGGGTGTCAGACCCTGCTGATCAGATACCGATAGGTCATCTATACAAACAGACATACCCCTAAAGCCCCTTTCACACGAGCGAGCGCAATGCGTGACGTGAACATATAGCACCCGCACTGAAACCTGACCCATTCATTTCAATGGATCTGTGCACTTGTGCGTTTTTTTTCTATGCATCAGTTCTGCGTTGCGTGAAAAACGCAGTATGTTATATATTCTGTGTTTTTCACGCAGCCCCATAGAAGTAAATGGGGCTTCACTGAAAAACACATTGCATCCGGAAATGCGGATGCAATGAGTTTTTCACTGATGATTGCTAGGAGATGTTGTTTGTAAACCTTCAGCTTTTTTTTTTTATCACGCACGTGTAAAGCAATTGCTGACAAAACTGACTTGCAAAATGGTGCAAGTTTAACTGAATGCATCCTGACCTAATCAGTCATGCTTGTGTGAAAGGGGCCCAATTCTTGTGGGGCTAGCTCAGCTGAATGTAATGATACTGTTCACTTAGTAATGTGTAGCTCTATTCTGGAGTAAAAGTCATTTTAATCCATATATGAATGAGCAGTTAAAGTGTAACTACAATTTCACTACCCAAAATGAATTTCCTAACGTCTGATACTGAAGGGCAGATATTTATGACGCTTTCAGTTAATTTTATCCTTCTGATGTCTGTATACAGCCCATAGCAACCCTATTTCTCTGTGCCTCTATTTTAGCATCTTCCCAAGATGGCCTCTGCTTCACTGCCTGTGGTCATCTTTGCCCTGTCCTTCAGGCCATCCAGTATTTCCCTCACTATAGCCCCCTGCTCTCCTTATATGAACTAGCTGGACCAATCAGAATGCAGATAACTTCCCCCACTACCCCAGAGCAGTGTGTATCCTCTCACATACAGCTAACCAGAGTCGAGCCCTGCAATTACATGAAATCAGTAAGTGTTTGTTTCAGCCTCTTAATAGTTACCTGTCAGCTCTGCAGCTGCTCCCTCATCCTCCTCCACACTGATGGGAGAGACCGCTTTAGCTGCTCCTATCTCAGCTTTGGTATAGATGGGCTTTGTATTGTTTGAAAGCTGACATTGCAAGCTTTCAGACAGTACCAGAATGACAGCAATCTATTCAGCACAGGGGAAGATATCACTGATAGAAATCGGGACGCTGTGAATGCAGTTGAAAGTGAAAATGAAAGCAGATTTTACCCACGATTATTCCCGACTCAGTTTCTAACAGCGATTTATCCTCTGTTGCTTGGACTTTAGCTCGCAACTGGTCTTGTTTGAAAGACCAGAATTAATGTTTCTAGCTGCTACCATTCAGGAGATATCACCATCTAAAGCAGCCCTCCTCCTTTCTGCCCTAGCTCAGGCACTCAGGGCTGTGCTCCTCCTCCCAGTATCTTGTTGATAATACAGAGGAGACAGTGCTGTGAGAAGAGGCTGCAGAATAGGACAGTAGCATGCATTTGTGGGAGTTATCAGGCAAAACTGAAAAGGATTACATTTTAAATCACAAGCATTTATACTATACCATTCGGGCATTTATATATCTCACGACGGTTACACTAAGTGCACCAAAAGGAGAGTTCAATTAGGTTTACCAGTGCTCCTGAAACTGAGGACCTATCCTCATAACAGGTCATCAATATCCAATCAGTGGGGTCCTACACCCCCTTGATTAGCTGTTCCTTGCAGCCTCAGGAAACCTCATTTGGAGTCAGAAGCACATTGACAGCTGATTGGCAGGAATGCAAGGCATCAGGCTCCCACAGATTGGGTAAAGAGGACTTATCCTCAGGATTGGTTATCAATATAAGGAGCCTGGAAAACCTATATAAGCCACTCCCCCTATTGATAGACTGGGCAATCTCACCCTGCCAAATCAAGTAGAGAGAGGGACTGACAGGAGCACATAGTGGTTCAGGTCAGTCATCATCTGCATATGGATTAAAAAGTATTTTCCAAAATGATGCAACAGATCACCAAGTAAAAGGCATCATTACATTCAGCCCTCCAAGGCATTGCGCCTGGTTTAACTGAATTTCCTTTAATTTTAAGCCACAACAATGCTAACTGCACCAATCATTAGATCCCCAAGCAAGAGACAACCAGGAGGTTTACCAAAAAAAAAAAAAAAGTTAAGCTTTGCTTGATCCTGTATGACAGACATAAAGGGGCTTTGTCCATCAAATATATCTATTGCATATTCACAGAATAGGCCATAAATATCCTAAAGGGTGCAGCTCCAAAGCGCCAAGTAGTACGAGGGTCCACTGAACACCAGTGAGAAGGAAATAATGTCTCAAGTCTCTAGGAATCAAAGAAACACACATTTTTTGCCATCTAAAATAAAATACATACCACGTTCATTTCACTCTCAATTCTAGTCACCAGTACACTGGGAATGTTTAATGTAATATTAGATCCATCCAGAGAGAACTGATCTACATCTCCCCCAACAACAGAATCGACAACCTCCATTTCATTATCCATAGCCTTCAATGTGTGCATAATAGTGTTCCACATAGACCGGACCTTAAAATAAAATTGCACATGTTCAAACAAAGGAGTAATTTAGTAAACAGAAAAGTGTATTTTTGGCGCAAAGGTCCTTTGCGCTGCAATCTGCAACTTTTGCCTGATCGTGCCAGGTCTAAAGAAGTGGGCGTGAAGGGGACGGGCAGGTAGGCCAGCCTCATTTACCATTTTCTACTCCTGTTTTAGGCGTAGAAAACGACCTTAATGCAAGACAGCTAGGAAGTGGTCTTACATTTAGAAGAGGTGGTGGATCTGTGCCTCTTCAAAACTCTAGAGCAGTGATGGGCAACGTGCGGCTCTCCAGCTGTTGCTAAACTACACCTCCCACCATGCCCTGCAGTAGGCTGATAGCTATAGACAGGCTTTGCATGCTGGGAGTTGTAGTTCTGCAACATCTGGAGAGCCACACGTTGCCCATCACTGCTCTAGAGGATCCACCACTGCGCGATCCTTACCAGAGCCGTGCTTATTGAGGAGATAGAAGGGGCGGGCACCAAAGCCTGGACGATGATGAATCTGTCAGCACAGCTTACTGAGCCGTGCAGACAGATTCATCAGCGTCCAGGCTTTGGTGCCCGCCCCTTCTCTGTCTCTCCTCAATCAGCACGGCTCTGGTAAGGATCGCGCATGCGCAATCCTTACCATACTCGTGCTGAATGAAGACCGAGAGGCAGAAGGGGCGGGCACAAAATCCAGTGGCCTCTCGTTTACAGGCAGGGCCACTCGCCCAAGCAGGGAGCAGCATGTAAACGAGACATCACCAACGAAGCAGGGAGGATGACGTCAGTGGTTCAATGACCACATTCTGTAATATCTAAATGGCGCATTATTTCTAAAGCAAGTAATTTACAAAAATGTTTTATACAGATATACAAAGAAGTTTAGATTAACTTTATAGAACTTGGATAACCCCTTTAATAAATGTGCCCTAAAGTATTTAAACTCCTCGTACAGAAAGTATTTAATATTTGGAAGACAAATTACTTACCTCTTCTATCTTGACATCTCTCTTGGACTTGTCAGACTGAACACTCTGTATTGCACTGAAATAGAAAAGCAATTCCTACTTATAACAAAAATGAAAAAATAGCCAGTCAAAGAAATGGTCTCATCTTATACATTGGAGGCATATTGCTAGGATATGCCATCGTCAGATAGGTGCAGGTCCCACAGATGACAGTGGCAGCTTATCCCAGCAATCCCATAGAGAATGGATTGTACACAAGCAGGTGCTGCAATGGGTGATCAGATGTCAGCCCTTATTTCCTTCCAATTTTGCAGCTATCAGACCAGCCATTTAGGTTTAAGTCAAGTACAATACCCATAGTTCATTGCCATGTTTCATGAATTTGCTTTAATGTTTTGCCAGTTGTCAAACAGGCCTTAGAGTAGGTTCACATGACGTTTACGGGAGGAGGTTGAAGCAGATTTTCCCAAACCCAGAAGTGGATTCGGAAGGATCAGCAATATAAAAATACTTGGGGTCCATTCACACATCCGTAGGTGTTTGGCGGTCCGCAAAACACGGAAACCAGCAATGTCAGTCCTGCATTTCATGGACCACACATCGCCGGCACTAATAGAAAATGCCTTGTCTGCAGTTGAGGAAATAGGACATGCTCTATTTTTTGGGGGAACGGAAATTGCAGATCCGGAAATGCGGACATCAGTGCGCTGTCTGCATCCGTTCTGGCCCTATTGAAGATGAATGGGTCCGCACCCGGTCTGCAAAATTGCGGAACAGTTCCAGACCCAAGTTGTGAACGTGTGAATGGACCCTTATACTGCTCCTCCTATGCTAATCCTACCCTTAGAAAGCAGGGTCCCAGAAAACCTTCCAGCCATCTCAAAATGTTACACTGTTAACATACCATTATAGGTGCTAAATGTATCGCTGGGACACCCAAAATCTAGAGAACTGGAAGACTGAAGTGGGTGTCACACGTGCACAATACTGCTCCGTTCAACGCCTATTCAATCCACTCCAGTGGCTAGGTAATAAATATTGTTTGCAAGCCAACCCCTTTAGAAACACAGCCATTTCAAGGCCTTGATTTACTTTTTGTTAGTTAAGATTACAGTGATACTAAATACATGTAATATTATTGTGCAATTGTAGTAATGCAAATAATTGTAAAACTCATAATTGTCTTTCGTGGCAACACATCAGAGAACCAGAAGTTTTATAACCACAGTAGAGGGGGTCTTGACCATACAATTGTTTAGTTATATAATATACTGCAATACTTTTGTATTGCAATATATTATATGTCAGTTGAAAAACTGCCAGGGAGCCCCTTCAGTCCTACCTGTAGACAGCCTAACAGGCATCCATAGGCCTTTTAAAGGGACAAGGTTTCAACAGTATAGAAATTAAACACATTCATTAAAACACTTGAGGTTGTGAATAAATGCCTCTTAACAAGTCAGCATACCTGAACTGGGTCTGCAATGATGCATATTCAGAGCGCAAGTCCCTTATCTCTTTTACAAGCAACCTTGGGAGTGGAAAATAAAATAAGTTTGAGTATCCATTTCTATAGTAGCAAAAACAATTCCACCATATATTCAAACTATAGAGCAGGGATCAGCAACCTCCGGCACTCCAGATGTTCTGAAACTACAACTCCCAGAATCCTCCTTTCACTTCTGTGGGCATTACTAAAACAGCCAAATAGGTTTGCGTGCTGGGAGTTGTAGTTTCACAGGAGCGCCGAAGGTTGCTGATCCCTGCTATAGAGGGTGATTGATCATACTAACAATTATCTGTCCATGCCTTAGTTTCTATTGGCCGTGTTAAAAGACCCTTTATATCAAAGCCAATCGATGTGCTATCGTAGGGAACCAACAATTTGGCTTTAAGGCTGAAAATCCTAATCCGATTGTGGAGATTCACTGCACGAACAGAATACCAGAGCCCCATGATGTTAGTTACACCTGTAGCCTAGACAGAGGAAGGACACAGGAGGATTGAAATACTCATGTCTTAATGCATTAAAAAAAGACCTGCATCATACAAATCTGCTGATCTGAAACTCACATTTGTCCGGAAACTATTGAGTTGAGGAGGCGTTTAGATCTATGCATCGGGATCAGATGGCCGGCTTTAACAGGCTTGTGTGTACATGGCCAGACACCTATATTACACTTATCTGAAAGCAGTCCTAGTGCCTGCCACTGCAGCAGCGTTGAGGCCCCCTGGTACACATTAGACCAGGGGTGCACAACCTGCGGCCCCCAAACGTGTGTCTCGTGGCTGCTCAGATGTAGCCAGAAGTAAAGAAACAATTCTGCTGGCAAAGACTGCTCCACACTGCATCCTTGAAGCATAATACTAGTTAATACTCACTGTGCTTTTTTCTGATACTCTTTGATCAAAAAGTTCTCCCTTTGTAATGTTAATAGGTATCTATTGCGAGCCACTTTATTCCGGGCCAGAGCCTTCTGGGGGTCCTGAATTCTACACTGCAGGGCGGCTGGAATAAAAGAGTTTTCATCTATAGAGAGAGAGGGGAAAAAAAAAAATAAATAAATTAACACAAAGCTAGTAACACAACGGCAGAGGTGATCTAGTCAGCAGCAGATAACCACAACTCACCATCAACATCTCTTTTGATATGCTGAAGCATAACATATTTGGCAAAATGATACAAGAGTTGAACAAACTTAGGACCCCCAGGAGACAGAAAGAGGGATGCCACAACTTGAGGAAAGCTATTACCCACATCCTCCTATGGAAAGGAAGCACAGTTAACATTGTTTCTACAGAACAATAGTCCAAAAATAAACCAGATGAGAACAGACTGCATAAGATACTTACAGAAATTTTCTTCAGCCAGTCACAGGCCGCTTTCCTAAACTCTGCATCTTTCTTCTTGTCTAGTGGAGGCCAGCAATACCTGTAACAAATGATAAACCACTGTTAGGCCCTTAAGAACTACCCACTGTCTCGCTGTCGCCATTTTAGAAGATGCAGATTACTTCTGTGAGCACTCCTGCTCTACGAACGAACTGTAACTAACAGCCCCGATTCTTAGACCAGTCAATTGCTCCACATCCAGGATTGGAGGAAGCGCCAATCTCAACTCTTAACCCTTGATTACCACCATCTGATCTCATCTGCTGATTGGGTCCCAGTGATCTAGTCTGGATGGGCAAGCCCTCTGCAGTCTGCCCTGGGCACCCAGAAAAGACCCCAGGTTCAGTGATCATGCTTCTAGGGCACACTAGTGTTGTCCTAACCACAGCCTGTGACAGAGGGAGCATAATAGAATAGCATAAGGAAGCCAGCTAAAACATTTTAAAGGGGTTATCCAATAGTACCCCTGCCTGGGCCCCTCCTTGGGGGTTGCTGACAGCCAACAGCAGCCTCCTCCCCACCACCAAGCAGATGTTCTGATCCGTGCGATAGGGAGATGCAGCAGTGCCGGGATTTAGACCACAATAGTGCATGTCTAATTATTTTCACTGACTCACGATCAGCGAGTCCCATCTCAGACAATGGGGGCATATCGCTAGGATATGCCCCCATTGTGAGAGAGGTGCGGGTCTCACCACTGGGACCCGCACCTACAGCGAGAACAGAGCGGGGAAATGAACGGCCATTTATTTATATGGGGCCCGCCAGCGCTCGGCTATTTCCATTTTCCCCATAGAAGTGAATGGGAGCATGGGCCACGCTTGCGCGGTGCACCCCTATTCACTTCCGTGGGAGCAGCACTTGGTGGTGGACGGACCCCAGGAAATCTGGGGTCCTCCAGTCACAGCTCTCCACGCTTCGTTCTAGGTGCGGGTCCCAGCGGTGGGACACACCTATCAGACAACAGGGGCATATCCTAGTGATATGCCCCCATTATCTGAAATGGGAACGCCTCTTTAAAGCAGACAAACCCATTAAAGGTTTAAATAGTATAGGAATTAAAACCTGTTTTTCTCTGAATGGTATCAACAGATCAGGAAGAGGAATGCAGGCAGTTTGCTGAGGTACCCCTACCAGGCTTGATACCAATTTATTGCAGACATCCCATGTAAAGGGGTTGTCCCATTACAAGAACTCATCTCCCAGCTACAGGACAAGTGTCAGATCAACTATTGGGGCTTCAGCTGATCACAAAGACAGGTCCCCATTCTTGTGATCGGGGGGCGGTGATCAGAGCACTACCCATCAATACATTAAACTGCCATGGCGTGGACATGTTCTTGTAGTGGGAGAACCCCTTTAAGTGCAGAACTATACAAATGGCACCCATAGAATGCAACGGGCCTACACTTACCCAGTTCTCCGATCCTACAAGAAATAAAAGGGTGGCATAGTATATGATGCCATATTACCGAGTTACAGAGGCAGTCTACCCTAAGGGCACTACTTCACCATACTGCAGCACACGGAAACCAACCACACAGCCATGGGCACGAGACTGAATGGAGGCCACAAAACGGATTGAGAAGCGGGGCTGACCAGGATGTATCATGGCTGCCACATCGGGCGGCTTTACTTTACCTGAACACTTCCTTACAGCGGCAGGCGTCCAGCTTGGCAAACAGGAAGTGGAAGACAACATAGAAGGCGTCCTTATTGGGCTTGTCAAACATGTTCCTGGAAAGAATAAGACAAAGGCATGAGAAGAGGACAGCAGCTGGTCTGTGGGGGCCACACAGCACTGAGGGGACACTCACACTCCAAACGTGACATGGACAAGCGTCTTGCCAGCAGTGGCCGCCTCTGCTCCAGCATCAAAGCCCAGAGCCTGCAGTATCAGCCACAGGTATTCCTTCTGCCAGGACGCCTGCGGGCGCGGGGCACACTGCATGGCGCCGGTCCTGAGGTAAAGGGGAGGATTACAACTCGCTGCTCCAGTGACTTCACCGCAATACACAGTCACGTCTGCTCCCCAGCCTCAGGATTACGCCCGCCGCCCGCTCCATTCAGGAAAGACCGAGAAAGCTTCTCTGCGGGAGGAGGGGAGGGAGGCCGCCATCTTCCCAGCCAAACCGCCAAAACAGTCCTTTTACCTAGCCCAATCAACAAGCGGCTCTCCCATGCAGCCAATGAAGGAGCAGGAAAGCTCCGGTAGGCGGGGCATGGGAAGATTACGTGATGGCTGACTAAATCCAACGCGCCGTAAACGCCTTGTGACGTCACATGGTCACGTGATGTGTTAGTCACATGGGTTTGACGCAGTTGCGGGATGAACCTGCAGGAGTGTGATTGGCGGTGTTGAGCTGATAGACCAGCGGTCAGCAACCTCCAGTTGTTCAGAAACTACAACTCCCGAAATGCTTCATTCACTTCTGCAGGAGTTAAAAGAACAGCTGTCTGAGTGTGCATGCTGGGAGTTGTAGTTTCGCAGCAGCTAAAGTTCGGAAGGTTGCTGACCCCTGCACTAGAGGGAAAAGTGAGTGGAGTTTGCCAGGAGTAGAGTAGGAGGAAATAGTTTCTCAGTACAAAAGTTGCTAGAAATAAATAGGGTGCTATATGTATCCTGTCAATCCAAGTTCACACTGCGCACATTTGACAAGGCGTTTAACCCTTGCTGTTTTGCAGTTTTATTTTTCACTCCCTGCCTACTCAGAGCCATAGCTTTTTAATTTTTCCGTTCATGTAGCTGTACGAGGGCTTGTGTTTTGCAGGACAAGTTGCACTAGATCATCAGCATCTGATCAGCTGGGGCCCAACACTTGGGACCCCCACTGATCATCTGTTTAAGCTCAGCACTGGATTGGATAAGAGGTGATCCAGTACTGAGCCACGCCCCCTGCACTGATCACATGACGGTGACGTCACCCCAGGTCCTTAGGGTTGTCCAAGGTTCGGGTTCAATGAAGCAGCCCCTTATGGATTCCAAATGCCGTTATGGTCCGCGGTAGCGGAATCCATAACGGGATGCTACTATAACCCGAACTTTAGACACCGAACTAAAAAAAGAAGTTCGCTCAACTCTAGTTGGGAACGCTCAGACTGAAATTGCGGTAGTGAGGTCGATAGTCACAGGCCAGTCTCTTTGCTACCGCTATGGTCAGCAATTTATAATCAATGGCCAAATCAGATGCCCCAATATCTCCTTCTGATGCCTGTGTCCTGGATGGAGTTGGTCATCTGCTCCTGGCTGGGGAGTCAGGCTACTAAGGCGCCATCTTGCTTTACATGTGAGTTGCATCTGAAAGACTGCTTTGTGCTGTGGAACGGCTGCCGCTCCAGAGGAGGTAATGGTCCATCAACTGAGCAGCAGGGTCATTCTTGGTCTCTCCTCAGAGTATGGGGAGTGGAGAGGTGCCTGATTTTTCATATTTGTTTTATTGCTTATTTATTTTATTATGGGGAAAGGGGGGTATTTGAATTTTTATATATATATATTTTTTACACTTTTATTAACACCCTTTAGGGGCCTTTCACATGCGATCCTTAGATCAATTGTCCCTAACGTTGCAATAGATTATAACAATATTGCAGTGTGAGGGACTTGTGGTATTTTAGAGAGTATTAAAGAGTATGTCCCCAGGAAATTCACAGATAAACCAAACACAATGGAGGACATTTATCAAAAGTGGTGCTACTTAAAACTGCATCAATTGCCCATAGCAACCAATCAGGTTAATCCTTTCATTTTCCAAAGGAGCGCTCAATAATGAAACATGGAATCTGATTGGTTGCAATGGGCATCTAAGCCAGTTGTACTTTACACCAGTTTTGATAAATATCCCCCCTGGCCCCTTGTAGGGCTATCTCAGCTGAATATAATGATACCTTTCACTTAGTGATCCGTTGCTTCAAACTGGAGAAAAAGTACATATACCATATACAAATGAGCAGTTACAGAGTTTTCTTACTTCAGCAAATAGCATTTGTCATTGTAAAGGATGTTCAATGGATAAACCTGGTCTGTTAGTTGGATTTTCCGATGTACCGAAGTGAGCTTTAAGTCTGATGGTACGGTAGAACCATTGTAGTTCTTGTTCCAATAGGTACGTATCAAGAGGGTGAGTAGGGCAAAATGAGAGTCCTTTCTATAGTACTGAAGTCTGTGCGGGTGACAGGGTGTAAGAACAAATATTGATGACCAAATTGTCTATATTACCTGTGAGCGCGCCATAATCCGTTGTTCTGGATCTGGTCTTCCTGCTCCTCCGCGGTCGCCTCTTCCGTGTCTGTTTCTTGTGCGGCCTTTCCCTAAAAAATGATGTGGTCGATGGGATCTTTCGCTGTCTGTGCCTGATGAGCTTAGTCCAGAGGAAAATTGCTAGTGACGGTGGTCGTATGAGGCTTGGAAATTGGGGTCTCTCCACTTGTATACTTTATTTAATCTGTAATCCTCTGCGACTAGGACTGTCATGTCCTAGTCGCAGCATGTCACAGAGCGACACCATTGACTAACATTACAGAAAACATTGCGCAACATTGGTGCAACATGCAGGGCCGGGCCGACACGGAGGCTCCAGCCTCAGGGCACAGGCAGGGGCCGGCCAGAGGGAGAGGGACTGACAGGGGGGAACCGCTCAGCGCTCCCTCCTGTCATTCCCTGATTGTAGCGTGACCGAGCTCTGTCCGGTCCGCAGGTACAGAGAGCATCAGTCTCCTGTACCCGGCCGGACTGACAGGAAGTGCGCACACAGTTTGCACTTCAAGTCAGTCGGTCTCGGTACAGGAGACAAAAGCTACTCCTCCTGTACCCGCGGAGGCGCAGACCATGCAGAGCTCGGCCGCGCTACAGCAGAGGTAGGAGGAGAGGAGGGGGAGAAGAAGGAGCATGACAACATGGGGGAGAAGAAAGAGCATGACAACATGGGAGGGGGAGAAGACGGAGCATGACAACATGGGGGAGAGAGAAGAAAGGGCATGACAACATGGGGGGAGAAGAAGAGCATGACAACATGGGGGAGAAGAAAGAGCAGAACTGTGTGGGGGGCAGTGTGGGGAAATTACTGTGTGGGGGCAGTGTGGGAAATTACTGTGTGGGGGGCAGTGTGGCGGACATTACTGTGTGGGGGCAGTGTGGCGGACATTACTGTGTGGGGGCAGTGTGGCTGACATTACTGTGTGGGGGCAGTGTGGCTGACATTACTGTGTGGGGGGTAGTGTGGCTGACATTACTGTGTGGGGGCAGTGTGGCGGACATTACTGTGTGGGGGCAGTGTGGCGGACATTACTGTGTGGGGGCAGTGTGGCGGACATTACTGTGTGGGGGCAGTGTGGCGGATATTACTGTGTGGGGGCAGTGTGGCGGATATTACTGTGTGGGGGCAGTGTGGCGGATATTACTGTGTGGGGGCAGTGTGGCGGACATTACTGTGTGGGGGGCAGTGTGGCGGACATTACTGTGTGGGGGGGCAGTGTGGCCGACATTACTGTGTGGGGGGCAGTGTGGCCGACATTACTGTGTGGGGGACACTACAGTGTGGGGTGGCATTATACAAAAGATCTGCAGATGCAACTCCCATGTATTGGGGCACCACAATTTGGGTGGTCATTCACTAAATAAACCCTGTTATGGGGAGAATCTGTGGATGACACATATGTGTCATCCACAGATTCCCCAATAACAGTGTCATCCATCACAGATCCCCCATAGCAGTGTCATCCACAAGTTGGAGGGGGGGGGGGCGCACTTGGGAAGCTCAGCCTCTGTTGGTGGTGGACCTTGTCCCAGCCCTGGCAACATGAATGTCACGCGACACATGCCGCAGTGTAGTTGTACTCTTTTTGTCACACGACTTATTGTTGCGCAACAGATTTCGCTTCCGTGGGTAAAAATAGATTTATACGTGTGCCCTATATAAAACCTTCTAGGTTAGGCCTCTTTCACATGACTGTGTCTGTGATGACATCTGTGACAAGGTGGTCGTGGTTCATCCATGAAGAATCAGTGTTTGATCCATGTGTCTATTTTTGCCCTTTGTCTCTCATCTGCATTCCAGGTACACTGCTAGGCAGAAAATTGATTTCCAGAGTGTATGCTAGCAACGATCCATGAAAACCACAGACCAAACACATCCATGTTGCGTCTGTGGCTTTTACGGACCCAAAGACAATAATGTGCACAAGGGATCTGTAATCATGGACAAAAATAGTACATGCTTCTGTGTTGTGACCACGGACCCACGGTCACTGGAAAACCACTGATGTGTGTATCCACAATTAATGCGTGAGCAGTTCATGGAGTCCACGGACAGACTCCTCCACTGACGTGTGAAAAAGGTTGTACTGTGCATGTAACACTGCGTGCTAAAATTGTAAGTATTTCTAATATGAGCCACAGTGATAAATCTGGCTTAAGGACCCCATCCACATTAGGGCATTGTTGGCTCATCCACAGCTGCAACTTATTCTGAGCAGGTGCTGGACTGGTTCAACTACCGTTCTGCGCCTGGGCAGAAGCGGATGCGCATGCGGATGGAAAAGCATGTGGTTACATAATTAGACAACGTGACTGCTGAGGCCTCTTGGGGGACGTGGCCTGGCTGGCAATATGAGGAGATACTAGATCTGAGGCTCCTGAGCTAACCCCCTGAAATCCTTTGGCATCCAACATTGCTAAAGGCCTTAACCCTCCTGTCCTGTGCGCTAAACATCTCTCTAACCCAGTGAGAACAAGAATCTGCTAATATGACCCAGAGTGGCAGGAAAGAAAAGGAGGTGAAAGAGGGCCCGCTCTCTACCCTTATGAAGCAAAATAGTGCGGCTGTAGCAGACCACCTGGAACAGTATGCCCGCACCCTGCCTGATATTCGACAGCCGGATCGCAGTTGCTACGGAGTGGTGATAGACAGGAGAGCCCATTGGTCGGAAGAGCACTGACCTGCTGGGCGAAGACATTCCCGGATCATCATCTGAGGCAGTGCATGTGGCGATGGCGGGAGACAGCCCTTCTCATGCTAGTGCTCTGGCAAGAGGGACCCCACTCTTACAGATGTCTATTCTGCAGTGACACATTGCAGTAAAGCTTTAGTGGTTCTGAATGCCTATATGGTCAGCTTAAAAGAGAATGTGTAGCTGATATGGTAACACCCCAGAAAAGTGAATGACTGCATCAACGAAATGGAAGAAATAATTGGACTAATGGAGGATCAAATTCCCCCAGTCGAGAGGGATCTTGGCAAGGGGTTTCATGTGTTGCTGCTAATCAGCAAAGCAGAGGAAAAACAACCTTAGGGTACTTTTACACTAGCGTTAGGTGCGGATCCGTCTGTTATTTGCACAGACTGATCCGCACCTATAATGCAAACGTTTGTATCCGTTCAGAACGGATCCGTTTGCATTAGCTTTAAAGAAAAATGTCAAAGTCAAAACGGATCCATTTTGAATTACATTGAAAGTCAAGGGGGGGGGCGGATCCGTTTTCAAATGCACCATATTGTGCGGATCCTTGTCTATTCAGAATGCGGATCCTTATCTATTCAGAATGCATTGGGACTTAACTGATCTGTTCTGGACCGTTTGTGAGAGCCCTGAAACGGATCTCACAAATGGAATCCAAAACACCAGTGTGAAAGTACTCTTAGATTGGTGGGAGTTCCTGTAAAATCTAAGGGCCTTAATCGTGTGGTGTTCATTGAAACATGGCTCTCACTGTCACAGTTATTTGCAATTGAGAGCCCACAGAGTGCCATTCTGCTTCCCTCCACCAGGGGCCCCTCCCAGACCATGGGAAATGCCTGACATCATAAAGATTGCTGGTTGCAAAGTATGTATCTTTCTGGACTTCTCTGCTAAGATTCAAAAGAGGAGAGACAAGCTAAAAGTTATCAAGCATTGGCTAAGAGAGCTACACTATTCCGAATCTGTGTTCACCCTTCGACGCTCCTTCGGTAAATACACCGAAACTGAAACCTCTCCTGTGGCTTCCCAATGGTTGGATGCTAATGAGCAATCAATATGTATTGCCGCCAGCTAGAGGAATTTCTGAACACTTGCCACTACATTTATTACTGAAGTTGGAAAATAGGGAACAACCTGGTATCAGACCTTGGAAGCGTAATCCCTTGGTAGATTGTGGGGTGGTTATGACGGCACAGTTCAAAGAGTTTTTTACATCTAATTTAAGCTCTGCACCAAGTGTGGTCAGAGGCACAGGCTTATTTTGGCCAAGGCTTATGTTCACAGGCTTTATATTCAGAATATTAGTGGGTGTAAATCTCAAACAATACAGTCCACGCGTGATCTTTAACAAGATGTCCTTGCCAAGGAACTTTTGTCAGCCCATCTAATGTGACTAAAAGTGCTTCGGTGGGGGCACAAACTCAACTGAAAGATCATTTAATTCTGTTGGCTGACAACAAACGCTTCTTTGTCAAACAGCGATACTCTGAGGCAGGAAAAAGTGCTGGTCGGCTATTGACGATTGCTAGGGCGCAAGAGGGTCCCTGTACAAACCTTGAACTTGTAAATAGTGCAGGTACTACTGTTACAGTAGACAGCGTTATCATAGGAGTGTTATACTCTTATTATTAAGTAAATAATAAATTGGAGGTAGGAAAATCAGAGAACTATATTGCTGGTATTACAGTTTCTCAATAGGCCAGAACAGAAGAATTAGAGAAAGCACGGCTTTCTTTCCCCAATGAGAAGGCACCTGGCCTAAATGGCTTGCCTTTTGCCTATGGCGTTCATTAAGAAGTACAAAGATATTTTAATGCCACACACGGTATCTACATTCCAAGCTGCTCTAGTTGAGGGAATTTTACCTTGCTCAATGAGAGAGGCTGTACTGGTGGCATTACCTAAACCTGGAAAGGACCAGAAATACCCGAATTCTTATAGGCTGGTCTCGCTATTAACGACCAGGTTAAATACAGTTATCTTGACCATTGTTTACAATGATCAATCTGGGTTTATGCCCGAGAAGGCCACATCAATTAATCTTAGATGCCTGTTCCTTAATATTCAGACCAGAAAACTCGTTGCAGGGCAATACTTTCACTAGATGCCACACACAGCATTTGACAGCATTGAGTGGGGCTACTTATGGACTGTGTTGTGTGTTAAGGGATTTGGTAAGGAATTCATATCCATTCCTGGGTGCAATTATTGTATACCTTGCTGGAAGCTAGGTTTTAGGCGAATAGGGGCATCTCTGACAGATTTGCCTTAAAACGGTGCACTTGGCTGGGCTATCACTTATCCCCCCTCATTTTCGCTATTGTGATAGAACCCCTAGCATGTTGGATCAGAAAGGCCCCTGATATTATAGGTTTACCATACAGAGGAGCGGAAGAAAGCCTATCATTGTATGCAGATGACATGTTGCTCTATCTGGGAGATTTAGCCAGATCTATCAGCCCTATTATGAATCTTATTTTGGAGTTCGGGAAAAGATCTGGCCTCAAAATTAACTGTGACAAATCTGTCCTGCTTCCTCTGGACCCACTTCCTTTGAGCATCCAGTTGGGTCACACCTGTTTACAGGTAGTTCAGAAATTTACATATTTGGGTGTCATAATCTCCACTAACCCACAAGATTACATACTGGATAACTTGGAATCCTACTTTCTAAATTGACACTGATTGGACACAATTGTTAAAATGATAATAATGTCTCAGCTTCTCTATATCCTTAACTCCTCAGTTTAGATACACCAACAAAAAATTTTCAAAGTACAAGGGCTGTTTCAAACCCTTCTCTGGAGAAAACAACAGGGGCAGTCATTTGACAGTAAAAAGAGTTAAATGTCTGCCACCAAGACAGCAAGCAAGTAAACGAAATATAGGCCCCTCACAACCACACAATGGGGCGGTCATTTGACAGTAAAAAGAGTTAAATGTCTGCCACCAAGACAGCAAGCAAGTACGTGAAGTACGTCCTCCGTTTCCCCCCCCCCCAGCCACGCACCAGTGATGGGCCTGAGCTGCGTTGGGTGCCACTCCGCTGTGAACATGCTTCTTCCTCGTCCTCCTCCACCTCCTCCTCCTCGTCCTCCAGTAGTGGGCCCTGGCTGGCCAAATTTGTACCTGGCCTCTGCTGTTGCAAAAAACCTCCCTCTGAGCCACTTCTAAGAGACTGGCCTGAAAGTGCTAAAAATTACCCCTCATCCTCCTCCTCCTGGGCCACCTCCTCTTCCATCATCGCCCTAAGCGTTTTCTCAAGGAGACATAGAAGTGGTATTGTAACGCTGATAACGGTGTCATCGCCACTGGCCATGTTGGTGGAGTACTCGAAACAGCGCAACAGAGCACACAGGTCTCGCATGGAGGCCCAATCATTGGTGGTGAAGTGGTGCTGTTCCGCAGTGCGAATGACCCGTGCCTACTGCATCTGAAACTCCACTATGGCCTGCTGCTGCTCGCACAGTCTCTCTAGCATGTGCAAGGTGGAGTTCCACCTGGTGGGCACGTCGCATATGAGGCGGTGAGCGGGAAGGCCGAAGTTCCGCTGTAACGCAGACAGGCGAGCAGCGGCAGGATGTGAACGCCAGAAGGGCGCACAGACGGCCCTCACTTTATGCAGCAGCTCTGACATGTCAGGGAAGTTGTGAATGAACTTCTGCACCACCAAATTCAGCACATGCGCCAGGCAAGGGGATGTGCTTCAAACCGGCTAGTCCCAGAGCTGCGACGAGATTTCGCCCATTATCGCACACCACCAGGCCGGGCTTGAGGCTCATGGCAGCAACCACTCGTCGGTCTGTTGTGTACCCCGCCACAACTCCTGCGCGGTGTGGGGCCTGTCCCCCAAACATATGAGTTTCAGAACGGCCTGCTGATGTTTACCCCGGGCTGTGCTGAAGTTGGTGGTGAAGGTGTGTGGCTGACTGGATGAGCTGGTGGAAGCAGAGGAGGAGGAAGCCGAGTAGGAGGTGGAGGCTACAGGAGGCAAAGAATGATGCCCTGCGATCCTTGGCGGCAGAAGGACGTGCGCCAAGGAACTC
This sequence comes from Bufotes viridis, assembly GCA_033119425.1. NCBI lineage: Eukaryota > Metazoa > Chordata > Amphibia > Anura > Bufonidae > Bufotes > Bufotes viridis. The sequence continues at coordinate 276,670,076 of CM065589.1, read as the reverse complement.
TCCGCCTGGGGCCCAGCCGCCACTACATTTACCCAGTGTGCAGTTAGGGAGATATAGCGTACCTGGCCGTGCTTACTGGTCCACGTATCTGTGGTTAGGTGGACCTTGCCACAGATGGCGTTGCGCAGTGCACACTTGATTTTATCGGATACTTAGTTGTGCAGGGAAGGCACGGCTGTCTTGGAGAAGTAGTGGCGGCTGGGAACAGCATACTGTGGGACAGCCATGGACATCAGCTGTTTGAAGCTGTCTGTGTCCACCAGCCTGAATGACAGCATTTCAAAGGCCAGTAGTTTAGAAATGCTGGCATTCAGGCCTAGGGCTCGAGGGTGGCTAGGTGGGAATTTACGCTTTCCCTCCAAGGTTGGTTAGATGGAAAGCTGAACGCTGCCGTGTGACATGGTGGAGATGCTTGGTGACGGAGGTGGTGGTGTTGGTGGCACATCCTCTGTTTGCTGGGCGGCAGGTGCCAAGTTCCTCCCGAGGCGGAGGAAGAGGCCGAGGCAGCAGCAGAAGAGGCAGGAGGAGCATGAGTAAGTTCCTTGTTTTTAAGGTGTTTACTCCACTGCAGTTCATGCTTTTCATGTAGATGCCTGGTCATGCAGGTATAAATATAATAATAGCATTCTTAATAAAGAATGCTTAGTAAAATGAAGATGAAGGGGTTAAAAATAATAAAAGTTAACTTACCTTAGCCACTTGATCGCGTAGTTGCGATCTGTCTTCTCTTGTCCAGCATCAGCTAACAACTAAAGGACATGTGATGACGTCACATCACATGGTGCAATCACATGGTCCATCTTACCATGGTGATGGACCATGTGATTGGACCATGTGATGTGACGTCATCACAGGTCCTTTAGTTCTTAGCTGATGCTGGAAAAGAGAAGACAGATCGCAACTACGCGATCAAGTGGCTAAGGTAAGTTAACTTTTATTATTTTTAACCCCTTCATCTTCATTTCACTTAGCATTCTTTATTAAGAATGCTATTATTTTTCCTTATAACCATGGTATAAGGGAAAATAATAAATTCTCCAGAATACTCTACCCGAAACCGGACTTCAGCTGTTGGTGATTGGACCATGTGACCCAGTGATGTCACTGAAGGACCTTCACCCCCCCTCCCCCAGCTGAAGACAGAACAGAAGACCGGCTGCTACACGATCAAATGGAGGAGGTGAGTTAATGATTTTATTATTTTTAACCCTCTATTGCCCTTTTTACTTTGCATTCTCTATTGAGAATGCTATTATTTTACTTTATAACTATGTTATAAGGGAAAATAATAAAGATCGGGTCCCGATCGTCTCCTAGCAACCATGCGGGAAAATCGCACTGCATCCGCACTTGCTTGCGGATGCTTGCGATTTTCCCGCAGCCCCATTCACTTCTATGGGGCCTGCGTTGCGTGAGAAACGCAGAATATAGAACATGCTGGGATTTTCACGCAACAGTGATGCGTGAAAATCACAGCTCATGTACACAGCCCCATTGAAATGAATGAGTCCAGAATTAGTGCGGGTGCAATGCGTTCACCTCACGCATTGCACCCGCGCGGAAATCGCGCCCGTGTAAAAGGGGCCTTACAGAATCACACAGCATTATAATGATTTATAATGCTGTGCGACCCTGAGAGTCCTGGAATATACTGAATTACACTGACATAATGATGTCAGTGCAATACAATAAATTTCAGGACTCTCATTATAAATCATTATAAAGCTGTGCGATCCTGTCAGAGGTCAGAACAGGACCTCACAAGGGTACTTTCACACTAGCGTTATTCTTTTTGGGCATTGAGTTCCGTCCTAGGGGCTCAATAATGAAAAAGAACTGATCAGTTTTATCTTAATGCATTCTGAATGGAGAGAAATACGTTCAGGATGCATCAAGATGTCTTCGCTTCAGTCACTGCACGTTTTTTTGGGACAGAGAAAATACCACAGCATGCACAGACCTTTAAAAATGTAAAAAAATAAATACGGTAATGATCAATTTTTCCTGATGACAACTTGAGACTGATCCGTTATTGCAATGCATTTGTGAGACTGATTCGGATCCGTCTACAAATGCTGTCCATTTGCCTGCCAGATCCTCACAACACAAGTTTGAAAGTACCCTAAGGCCTTATTCACACGTCCGTAGTGTTTTGCGGATCCGCAAAACACCTTGCCACCGGCCCTATAGAGATGCCTATACTTGTCCGCAATTGCGGGCAAGAATAGGACATGCTCTATATTTTTGCGGAGCCGCCGGCGGCGCGCTCCACAAATGCGGATGCGGAGAGCACAGTGTGTGCTCTCCGCATCCATCACGTCCCCATTCAAAATGAATGGGTCCGCACCCGTTCCGCAAATTTGCGGAACGGGTGCGGACGTAGATTGCGGACGTGTGAATAAGGCCTAACATCATTGGCTGGAGCTGTGTATGGAACCACGCACTGTCAGATGTAAAACAGTGCAGGAACCAGATGGAAAAAGCATTGGATTGGAGCATTGTGTTGCTGGTAAGTATCAATCTTCTATTTCAGGGGGGAGGCTAAAAAACAACAACCTTAAAGCACTATGTGATGCTCATGGTTGGTGTGCATCAGGAGGTCTTCGCTTCAGTCACTGTGTGTCTTGCACACAAACTTGTTTTCTTTCCGTGTCCATTCCGTTTTTTTTGCAGACCGTCTGTGGAACCATTCATTTCAATGGGTCCGCAAAAACTCTGTGTGCATTCCGTTTCTGTATTTCCGTTGCGCAAAAAGATAGAACTTGTCCTATTATTGTCCACATAACGGACAAGGATAGTACTGTTCTATCAGGGGCCAGCTGTTCCGTTCCGCAAAATACAGAATGCACACGGACGTCATCTGTATTTTTTGCAAACCACAAAATACATACGGTCGTGTGCAAGAAGCCTAAAGGTGTTATTCCACCGGTATTTTTTTTTTTACTCATTACAACAAAGTCACAATTGCATTAAATTAAAAAAAAAAAGTGATATTAACCTCACCAATCCCCCACTTGATGCTTCCCAGGTGCCTCCAGTGGTCTCTACTTAATTGACCCTCAACACAGGAATGAACTGCCATAGAAACCATTGTCTGTATGTCACGAGGGACCCGGAAGTAAAGCCCAGTGGGGGAACTGATGGCAAAAAAAGCCACATAACCCTTCATGGCAATGCAGCAGTGAAATACGTCTATGAAATGTTATAAGTCACATAGAGTAGGTTTTCCCGGACTCTTATTGACTGTCTTTCCTCAGAATAGGTCATTACTACCTGACCAGTGAGGGTCAGACTCCCGGTACTCCTGCTGGTAAGCTGTTTGAAGAGGCTTCTTCTAAGGCTACATGCACATGACCCGTGGGTGTTTTGTGGTCCGCGGATCCGCAAAACACGGAAGCTGCTCCACGTTACATTCTGCGGCCCATTTCTAGAGATGCCTATTCTTGTCCGCAAAACGTACAAGAATAGGACAGGCTCTATTTTTGTTGCGGGGGCACGGAACGGAGCAACGGATGCGGACAGCACACTGAGTGCTGTCCGCATCTTTTGCTGCCCCATTGAAGTGAATGGGTCCGCGCCCGAGCTGCAAAATATGCGGCTCGGACGCGGACCACAAAAACGGCCGTGAGCATGAGGCCTTAGGCTAATTTTAGATGAATATGTCAACTGCAGAAACACACTGGGCCAGATTTATCATTACACTTACATCTGCCCAAAGTCACTTTTAGTCAGATTTATTGATGGTCCTTTAATACTGTGATAAATGTGGTTTGATGGTAGCAGTTTATCCTTCAGTAAGTGGCTTTACAAAAGTTGCATGTTCTATTAAAAAGTCGCATAAGATAAGCATAGTCCCTCCTGGAGTGAAATTGCGCATTTTTTGCGACTTTTTAAATGGTCGCAATAGTAGAATCTGTCTGGAAATTAATTTACATAACACAACACACCCACTTTCACAAAACTGGAGAGCTTAGGACAGAGCTTGAAAAAGTTGCAAATAAATGCGCAATTTTACCGATTGCGACTTTAGCTAATGATAAATCTGGCCCACTGTGTGTGAGCGATATCCCCCATTATATACTCTGCTCCTGTGACAAGAGCACATGACATTATCATTTTTAAAGGCGTCCGGCTCTGTCCAACCCCGCTATAATTTGTGCTGATGGCATGTCCGTACAAATCCTTCCCGGTCTGGCAAACACACTCACTATTATAAATCATCATGCTGTGTGGTCATGTCACAGGAGCAGTGTCCTTAACAGCAAATCACACAGAGCATGTTACCTGCAGCGGACACACTAATCTGAATTTAGCCTTAGATTTACAATGTGTCTGAGCTACAAAACTAAAAACAGCCACTATACAATGTGCGGCACTGAGCAACCCCTTGATGGGCAGGGATGCCAGGAGTCATACCCCTTCCAGACATTGATGGCCTATGGCTCTCAGAAAACCCTTTGACTATCAACATATTTCCTGTATCTTAGTCTCCTACAAAGTATTTTTACTATAAGCTAATGTGATTTCATATGGATTCATAGTAGCCATGCCACCACTTTTTTTTAATGCATCTTTATTAGGTGAAGGTCTGAAAGACTGCTTTTAGTCTTATACAAAAGCAGAACATGTGTATATATGAACTCATTCTTGGTTTATTACACGGCCATTAGCTCCAGAGAAATCTTGCATTTCTTCCTCTACCAATACATCTGCGTTGCCATCTGTTTCTGAAGCAAGGTCATTGATGCTGAAGTCAGGCACCTGAAGAAAGATAAGTTTTACTTTGTTAGACATTAGAAGAAATAAAAAAAACTCTTTGTTAAAGACCTCATGAAGGCACTATCTGAAGACAGGTCTCCTATTCTTGCTTAGAATGATGGTGCATGGAAGAGGGGGGGGGGGGGGTTCAATCATCACAAATCTGCAGCATGCCTTGAAAGCCACATGGGTTTTTCTTTTGCTGGAATTGTTCTTTGAAAACTCAATACTCTGTTGCATTCTGCACTTTTGAATAAGGCTCCTATTTAACTTCAGACTCCAGCACCAAGAAGTGCCATAAAAGTGAGCCTGCTGAAGTGCACACCTCAGAGGTAGAGATCACATATTTCTTAGCAATAGTTTATTTTTGGTCTCTACCTTATCCCAATTTTGAACAATTTTTGACAACCAAAAAAAGTGAGCAACAGTGCCTAGAGTGGAGACTTATGGGGCGTTCAAGAGGTTCTATTGTCAAGAATAAGTGTAGTTTCAGGTTTAAAGCGCGTTTTAGCTAAGCTCTGAGAGATGCTAACACAATTGACTTCTATATCAAATCAGACCGGGTGATTAACTGATCGTTAGGACTGCATTAGTGACAGAGGCAGCTGGAAGCCTCTATGATAGAGGCATCTCCAGCACTCAGTAAAAATCTGAAGACTGGCTCCTTAGTAAGGGCTCATTCAGATAGCCATATGCATTTTGCAGTCACAATTTGCGGACTGCACATGGCCATCACTTAGAAAATGCCTATTCTTATCCGCAACTGCAGACAATAGGACATGCTCTATTTTTTGCAGAGCTGGAATAACAGATGTAGACAGCACACGGTGTGCTGTCTGCATTTTTGAGGGCTCATAGAAATGAATAAATCTGCAGACCTTCTGCAAAAGTTACAGAACTCTGTAAGAGCTTTGCTAAGAATTTTAACACCCAAGTCACTGGCCACAGTAATTACCTACCTCAGCCAGCCATTGAGCAGGCATCTCCTACCATTGCACTATGAAGTGGAGATCAGCAGTGGCACTCACTACCTTAACCAACCACTGAAATGGCATCTTTGGAAGGGGTAGGCATATAATTATGGCTTTTTTTTAATAAGCCAAGTATGATGGAACCGTTGAGATTTCCCCATCCCTTACCAAAGCATTGTACACTCCAAGTCATCAGCATACACAAGCTGTTATGGACAATCCCTTTAGAGATCCCATTGACTGAGGATTCTTATTTTAAGCCTGAAGTCTAGCATGCAAATGGCTAGAGGTGATACCTTGCAGCTTTGGATGCTTACACCATCGCTACATGTAAAGCTCGCCCCGTATTGAGGATTTGTCTTACTGCAGCAGCACCATTTTTAAAATTAGAACAGCGAGTGCAAGTTAAGGCACAACCAGATATTAAGTCTGGTAGAGTAGTGGTGTACACACGGACCTTTGACACAGACAAGTTAATGCAGGTATTTTATTAATTCAAAAAGTGCACAAAAAAAGTTAAGTGTACATAGTAGGGTTTATACATCAGTGATGCAGTTACATTTGGGAAGATAAGTAACCGCCAAGAGTAAGACAAAGTCCAATGTTGAGACAAAGCATTTACACTGTCAAATGGCTTGTCCCCACTGTTACTGTCCCTCAGATTAAGGTGGAGCACCAGGATATGGGCAGTGCTATGGTAAACTGTAGTTAGGGTTAACCCATTTAGGTGATTAAGTGCAAAGTTTTTTAGTAAACTTTTCAGTCCTCCTTGTTGGCAGAGTCTCCCCCATCAACTTGCTCCCCATGTTGGTTAGCAGCCAGTTGTGGGTAAAAGGGACCTACCAGCCAATTTAGTGGAGTGTTGTTAACCAAGTAGTCCATCACATCATCCATAGAATCCTTCATTTTGGTGAACTGTGCCTTGGTGGTGGTTAAGAGGCCATCAGACAGTTCTCTAAAGGAAGAGGCAGAACGGAAATTTTGATAGACATCTGCAGCCATGGCACTAGCATTGTGAGCTTTGTTCTGGATATTTTGCGGAAGGCCTTGAACACCAGAGACCAGAGAGAGACACGTGGTTTGCAGTTGATGAGTAAGATTCCGGGCAATAGTCAGAGTGCGGGATTCAATTTGCTGCAAAGATAAATTGTAATGTTATAGCATTTCCAGTGTACAGATGTTGCCCACCACAGTATACAGGCCCATCATTACCTCGGCGCTTTCATGTTTTCCACTAGCATCTTGCCCTGTGCCTTTTGTCCATTCCACCCACTTATTGTACATCTTCTCCTGAGCATCATGGATTTTCTGATTGGCATCATTCATGTTCTTTCTTGCATATTCAATCTTAAAGATAACAGGGTAAGGTTAACATGCAACTTGTGTTCATAGAAGTTAGTTAAACTGATGAGTTTCCTCAAAATCATATGAACATTTTTTGGTCTAGAAGTGGAATGAAATCTTTAAAGGGAGTTGGTCACCAGGACACACTCCCTACATAGAAGCCCCATTAACTACTGATCTATTCTGCTCACGTCTCATCACTATATTCAGTTCAGATTCTCCTTCAAATCAGTAATTCACAAAACTTTTTCCCCCTACAGAGTGTAAACTGCAGCTCTCACCTCCTGACAATTCCAAAATTGTCAGGAACAGTGACCAATAATTGCCTGTGACATCAGTTCAAGTAAAAGGACCAACACATCACAAGTTGAGTGTATTATACTATTGCAAATGTATTTATTTTTTTAACCATTAAGAATGTCAAAACTAGATGAAAGCAAATCTACCAACCAGGTCAACTGTGTTCTGGAGCTGAACAATGGCCTCCTGGCTTCGGCACTTTGCATCCTTGATCCGGGTCAAAGCTTGTTGGTAAGCGCGTTTGCGAGTCTTTGTAGAAAGGGATCCAAGGCGAACATAATAGCTGGGCTTATTAGACAATTCAAAACCTTCTGTTTTTGTTGCTTCCTTAGCTAAAATACAAAGAAATGACAGTTAAGTTTACATACCTTCTTCAAGGGCAAAGAAAGTTTGGGTTGCGAGATGCATGGTCTCTGCACACCTGGTGAGACGCGCTTTTCCTTTTTGCATTGGAGTGAAGTGTTCTGTTCTCCAAACCAGGTGACGTGGCAATCTTTACAGAAAAAGCCCATTTCACTCCCATGCAGAAAAAAAAAGCTAATTTGTGTACTACCAGGTGTATAGCAGATGCTTCACTTAAGCCACACTAGCTTGGGTAGGTTGCCACTTACCCAACTCATCATCAGTTGGCGGCAGGTATTGTTCCAGAAGACTTTCTGACTTGGCGAGTGCGGTGTCCACACGGCTGCTCACGACCTTTACTACACCGCTTCCCAGAACAGTGTTAATGCTGCCATTTACGACAGCCTTGGTCATCTCCACACTATCCTGCACAGCTCCCTTAGTTTTGTCAACCACTCCCACAATACTCTGGAAAACTGCATCTTTGACTCCAACAACTGCTTCTGAGGCATTAGCCACAATCTAAGTATAAAAAAAAAAAAGAAAGTGATAGTATAAGATGCTTGCCTGTTAAATAAAGCCCTCATCCATCAGTCTAGCCAGGAATTGCTTTCTAGTTAGTGACACTTCGAAGGCTTCACATGAGCCTAATAGCTTACCTTCTCAGATGGCTGATAGAGAATAGGCAGCTTCTCTTCAATCTTATCCAGTCCAACACAGGCAATGTTATTGGCCAAGGCAACTGAAGGGGAGGAATAAAGATTGTTAAAGCGTCTGATGCAACTCCTAGTCATCAGTACAAAGCCAGCAGAGTTCCTGTCAACACTAGGACTGTTTGCACAACTTGACATTTGGCCTAGTTCCTATGCCAGGAGGGAATGAGCTGCGCGTCTAAAGCAAAGCCTGCATATCACATACAACCGTTTCTGTTAAGCACATTGCCTTGCCCCAACACCCCCTGCCCAATTTCTTCCACTGCCTTCAAAGGGTAGTCCCATCTCTAACACTTGTGGCATAGCCAAACAAGTGTCTGAGACATGGCCATACCCGTCTCTAGGAAGTAGCTGCATGCAGCAGCCAGAGGTGGTCTGTACCAAGTAGCCTGTGCGCCACCATTTCCACAACTCAGTGCAACAGCCTGCATTCTGCTCAGCTCTGTATCGTCCTGACCATGTCTGGCTGCCTTTTCCCAGATAGGAGGTATATTCTGAGATAGGAATACCACTTTAATTGGTAAACATACCCCAATAAAGCAAACTAGAGAAAACAAAAACATTGAAACTATCAAGACAAAAGCCTAACCCACCACAACCTTAACAGTAAAAAAAGTGAAGGACTTCCTTCAACATACTTTGAGGCTCAAGTTTCTGTAGGATGGGCATGGCACTGGTTAGAGCCACAGAAGTGATCGTTTTCACACTTTTCTCAGCGACGTCACATACAGACTTCAGGTAGGGATGGTTGTCTTTAGTGTTCACATAGGCAGAAGACACCATGTCATACGTTGAGCTCACCAATGGCAGGTTAATCAACCTTACCACCACATTCTAAATTAGACAAAAAAAAAAAAAACAACAACTCAAGTACTTGAAAGTAATAAACCAAGACTATAAAAAAAAAAAAAAAAAAATATAGATGATTATTACTCTAGGCCAGGGATGCCCAATATGCAGCCCCCCCCCCCCCAGCTGTTGCAAAACTACAATTCCCAGCATGCCTTAAAAGCTGTAGGCTGTCCAGACATACTGGAAGTTGTAGTTTTGCACCAGCTGGAGGGCCACAGGTTGGGCATCCCTGCTCTAGGCAAAGTTAACACCGAATATATTGTAGCTAATTGAATTTTAGAAGGAGCCAGAATAAGAATCAATATGTATTCCTGGAAAGCCAGAGCAGTGGAGCCTGCCTTCATGGTGCCCAGTAATCATAAGATAGGTGTGCTGCAATGCCCCCTGGTTCCGCTGATCAGCAGGATGAAAACAGACTTATTGTATTGAAGTTAAAGGGGGTTATCTGCTTTTTTCATACTGGTTTTTTTCCAGACCCCCCAGTCTTTGTTATCAGAGATGACCTACCACAGGGGTATCTGGCAGTAGCTTTTTCCTTCCTCTGTATTTAAAAGCTAGCTAGCAGTCAGAAGAACCTATCGAAGGTGAATGGGCCTCTTAATAAGCTATAGATATGTAATGCGTATGTACACTGGAGCAGAGGCTATACAGCAGTATACATATACTCCTACAGGCAGCACTGCCGCAGTTTCTGCTGGATTCTTATATAACCTCAGTGGTACTGTAGGGGTCACCTTTATAGAAAGGCCATAACGAGACGGACCAACTGGAGCTCTAGGCGGAGAACAAGACACCGACAACAAGTCCCATCAAATATAATATAATATCAGAGCTAGTACACATGGATGATATCATCTCCATGTTACCCAGCATGAGGAGGGCACATACATGAACAGAAATCCCCAAGACACATTCACACTCTAGAAAGGTCTGTACTTGCATCACCCCATACAGCTGACCAGTATCCCATTTGGATCAAACACTACTAAAAACCAAGACTTTGTAAGCAAGTTGGGCCACCATGATCCTGTAACCAAGGGTCAGACATGTCAGCTGGCTGTTTTGGGCTACATTCACATCTCTGGTGACCATTTCCAGCCAATTCCGCAACCTTGGTTTTTCTCTAAGGCCAAACACCCCTTATAGACAAACCCCTTGTTTTTCACACAGACACAGCACAAGTCAGGAACTATATGCGCACGGCCTGCGTCTATATAATGGGGGCAACTCCGACATTAACCAGCCCCCCCAATCAAAGATAAGTTTCACTTCCACCCATTGCCCAATCCCTCCTAGTTACCTGTTGCTGCTGCTCCACCACGTCAGCCATATTGCTAGGTAAAGACCTGCAAAAAGCAAAGCACACAATCAACCGCAAGAACTGACGAGCTTCCAGGAGGCGCCACCTGTCAGTGCTACAAACAGCCGGATAACGAGCAGCAGTACCTACCCTGCGCCGCCACAGACGTAAGCAGAACGACTCAAGCTCCAGTACAAGGAAACAGTGACTGCTCCTGGCGAGTCCGCGTACTTATAGGGGCCTGACCACGCCCACCCGACTAGGCGCCGTCTCCTAGAAGCTTCCCGGCAGTCAGCTGACTGGTGAGCGGCGCGGTGACGTCATGCAGCGAGTGCTGGGAGCGGGGGCGTTCGGGGGTCAAGGGTAGAGCAGGATACGTGTGTGTAAGGCCATTAGTCAGCCCCATTACTATTAGGAAATAGGTTCATGGCTACAGGTCGACATGCATAGCGGTTGTCAGGGCAGTGGGGTCTGTACAGTATCACTGCAACATCTCAGCTCTCTCTCCAAAAGGTTTATCATCTGTAGTGTTGAGCGAACTTGTGTTTTAAGTTCTGCTTCCCAAGTTTGGGTTCTCAAAGGATCCCGTTATGGATTCCGCTACCGCGGACCATAACGGAATTTGGAATCCATAATGGGATACTTCGAGAACCCGAACTTTGGACTCCGAACTTAAAAAACAAGTTCGCTCAACACTGGTCATCTGCAAGGGGCCATTAGGCAACCTGCACATGGTTCATATTTGGATGCAGTAAATCCAGGTAAAAAATGCACAAAAATCCGCACTTCTACGTTTTTTGTGAGTTTTGGGGTGATTTTAGTGCACTTTTTCTGTTGATGTGGATAACAACTCTTATAAGGCGCAGAGGAGCACAAACGATTGGCGTGCTGCCGATTTTAAAATCCACGTAGCAGGTCATTTTCTGCGAGTACAGGATACACAAGGTGTACATGAGATTTGACAAGTCTCCTTCCATTTGCTGGTACTGTATTCCTGCATGGAAGAACTGCATGCCATCCGCGATGTGTGCAGGAAGCCTAACTCACAATTAGCCTTCAACTTCTGGCTCATACACCTGCACTGAAATTTTGCTGACGGACATGTGGTTTCTGCCTCCCATTCATTTCAATGGAAGGCGGTGCTTGGGATCGGGGGGAGGTTTAGGGGGAGTCTGCAGTTTATAGTGCCGAGTAAGTGACATACCGTTTTTTTTTTTTTTAAGCGTTTTTTTCTTTTTGCCACACACAAAATGCAGCACCCTAAGGCCAGTTTCAGACAGGCATGTTCACATACTCCCTCCGTGTGGGAATGTTATTTCCCGGCCTGAACTCTGCTCCTGTGACAGGACCTAACTTCGGATGTAATGATTTGTACTCGCGTGATGCTGGACAGGCAGCCATCTTATCTAAGGGCCTAAGGAGGTTGTACCTCCTCCCTGTAGCCCCAATCTCATAGAGACCGGCCAGTTGGAGCTCCCTCACTGTAAAAACCAGTAAGGCTTGCAGTTGGGCTCCAGTGGGGGTGACTGGAGCTGAAATGGACAGCACCAATCACCCCCAGGGTTTTACAGAGGACAGCAGTGTTTAGTGTCCCCTGTGAGCACTGCAATTGGCTGGTGTGCTATACCAGCAAATCATAGCACTAGAGGGGAATAGGCAACCATAGTTGGTGACTGCAGGCGGAGGGGTTATGTGACCCTCAGTGCTGTGTGCTGGCTGGTTGGGACTTGTGCACCTGAGGTCCACTGCAAATTACAGTTAAAAAAGAACTTTTGTGGGAGATCACCGTTATCAACACCGTCACATTCCTTCCCGACAATCGCCTGCTCGTCAGTGGAGGAGACACATTTACATGCAGTGATCTCCTCGACAGTATATCGAGCAGTGATCACTCATGCCATCGCTTGTCCCCATACAGAAGCATTCCTTCCTGACAATCTCCTGTTTGTCAGTGGAGGGGACGCAGTTACATGCAGTAATCACCTCCCCAGTATAGGGAGCAGTGATCATTAATGCCATCTCTCATCCCCATACAGAAGCATTCCTTCTGACAATCGCCTGCTCATCAGCGGAGGAGACACATTTACATGCGGCGATCTCCTCCACAGTATAGGCAGCAGTGATCACTAGTGCCATTGCATTCCTTCAGACTATTTAAAATTAGGCCAGTCCTCGACCACTTTATGTCACGGTCCCTCCCATGAAGGAGGTGAGAAGATCGGAGAGACTGGCGGCACTTGAAGGTATCTGACAGTCTATGTTTTCTCCTTGCAGTGTTGTTGTTTGGTAATGACCACACCTCTTGTCAAGTGGAGCTTGTAAGTCATTACTGAGGCCCTATTTAGTTCTGACTCACACTGCTTACCATGCGGTTGATATTTCCTGCTGGAGTTGGTTGAGATGGTGTGTTGTTCCTTTAGGTCTCCTGCTCTTCCATTCTGCTTTAAGCTAGGTGCATTTTGTTTTGCATTTTGTTGTTCGCTTGTTTTAGTTGCTTTCTAGGCCTCAGAGAGATGTTAGTTCCTTCATCTGGGAAGGAACCAGTAGTCTCATTCCCTGCCACCACTCCTAGGGATTTCCAGGGTCTCCAGGGCTAGGTTCCGGTGTATGAGTATTCCCACCTTCAAGGTCTACTCATATTGGCAGGAGTCAGGGAGAGGTCTAGGGATTCCTAGGAGGTCACCATCCCTCTCTCTTAGCTTTAAGGCCTAGACTCCTGTCTGTTTCCTTCTGTGTGTGTTCTGGTGTTTTCCCCTCCCCTATAGCACCAATTTTGCTGAGGTGTACACCCGCCTAAAAAAAATCTTCATAAATGAGTCCCTTATACATTTTAAAGGATCAGTGACTTTCCACCAGTGTCTACCCAGTAAGAGTGCAAGATATGGCATTAAAAAGTATAAGCTGTGCAAGAGCACCTCTGGGCACACCCACAGGTTACAGGTTTACAAAGGTCACACGGATTGAACCTCCAGATTGCCCTACCGTCTTACTCTACTTTCACACTAGCATTTTGGCTTTCCGTTTGTGAGATCCGTCATGGGCTCTCACAAGCAGTCCAAAACGGATCAGTTTTGCCCTAATGCATTGGTGGCAAACCTATGGCACGGGAGCCAGAGGCAGCACTCAGAGCCTTCTCTGTGGACACCTTGGAAAAAGTCTATAGAATTGATGGCGAACCTTTTAGAGACCGAGTGCCCAAACTGCAACCCAAAACTCACTTATTTATCGCAAAATGCCAACATGGCAATTTAACCTGAATACTTCAGTCCAATACAGTATATCTGCCATGTACTTTATCCTTTAGCTTTAAAAGCCTGCCTACATTCAATGCGCTGCCTGTGCTGTACATAGCGCGCCCTGTGCTGATGAATGGCAGGAAAAGTCTAAGGAATATTAGTACACCATAGACTTTTTCCAGGGTGCGGGTGCCCACAGAGAGGGCTATGAGTGCCGCCTCTGGAACCTGTGCCATAGGTTCGCCACCACTGGTCTTTGGTGTACCAATATGCCTTAGACTATTCCTGCCTTTCATCAGCGCAGGACGCACTATGAACAGCACAGACAGCGCACTGAATGTAGGCAGGATATTATAGCTAAATGATAAAGTAAATGGAAGATTTGCCATATTGATATTCAGGTTAAATTGACGTGTTGGCACTTTGCAATAAATAAGTGGGTTTTGAGTTGCAGTTTGGGCACTCGGTCTCTAAAAGGTTCCCCATCACAGTTTGCCTCGGATCAGTCTCCATTCCGCTCTGGAGGCGGACACCAAAACGCTGCCTGCAGCGTTTTGCTGTCCTCTTGATGAAACTGAGGCAAACGGATCCGTCCTGGCACACAATGTAAGGGCGTATCCGTTTTCTCTGGCACAATAGAATATGGATCCGTCTCCTATTGACTTTCAATGGAGTTCATGACGGATCCGTCTTGGCTATGTTACAGATAATACAAATGGATCCGTTCACGATGGAAGACCTTAAATTCCAGGGGTACTGTAGCTTGTGGTATGGTATACTAAAATCAGAGAGGCTATCCTAGGTCCCTGCTCAGGCAACTACTCAGAAAGGTGACAGCAGGAGCTCCTCAATGAGAACAAAGTGGTTAAGTACACGGACAACAGGTCACAAAAACAGCAGCTCTCCCCTCTCCGAGGTACCACTGCCACTAGCCATACTTAAATTGACATGCTGCGGATTTGGAATCCACACCACAAATCAATTAAAAAAAATTAAGGGCTCATGCATACAACCGTTGCGGATCCGCAAAACACAGATATCAGCCATGTCCATTCCGTATTTTGTGGAATGGATCAGCTGGCCCCTAATAGAACAGTCCTATCCTAGTCTGTAATGCGGACAATAATAGCAATATTTTATTTTTTTCCCTTCGTCCTATGACATCACCATGAAAAAGGGCCCTCCGCCAAGGACAGGAAACCCCCAGATATTTAAGAAGGAGGGGACTCTCCATTCCTCAGTGGTTTTCTGTCCTGGGAGAGGATTCCTACAAGCTGTCCGGTGGGGAGTAGTTGCTCTCCATGTTAAATCACCTGCTGGTCTGGGAAGTGTGGCAGGTGAGTTACCCGCTACGCGCTCCACAAAGATTGAGGAGGCGGCAGGGTGGCATACCTTAGTGGGGCCTCCTGGGTGAATTTTTGGCTAAGACAGGAAGCGCAGGGCACGTCCAGGCAGGAGGATATGGGCGCAGGAGTTCGTGGAGGAAGCTCCTCCCGTCCGTAGTATCATGAAACCGCCGGGACTTAGGGAGTTAAATCTCGCAATACTTCGTCTCATAGTGCGTTGGAGCGCAGGAGATTCTAATTTCCGGCTGCTTTTAAGCCCACCTAGAGCGGCCTGTAGATCCTTGTTGGGAGGGACCAGATCCAAGGCATGTATTGGACCTCTGGCAGCATGGAAGATGCTGGAGAGGCATAGAAGGACCCTGTCTACCCCTGCACCTGTGGAATGGTTTAGAGGGTATGTAAGGCAGAGGGTTTTTTCCCCTTTGACATATGGGTTTATGATGGCATATTGTCTTCTAGGATAACCCCAGGAAGGTGTCGGCCAGGGCAAAGCATAAGGAATGTGAGCTATGTAAAACCTAATTACCCCCCTCCTATGTTAAACTACTCGTTCCTGCATAGAAAACACTATAGCGGAGGAGTCTCCTTCAGTATTCAAGTGTATAAAAAAGCTGATTAGAGAAGAAGTGAGTAATGCCTTTAAGGGTCCATTCACACATCCGTGTGTGTTTTGCGGATCCGCAAAACACGGACACCGGCAATGTGCGTTCCGCATTTTGACGACCGCACATCGCCGGCACAATAGGACATGTTCTATTTTTTTGCGGAACGGAAGTGCGGATCCGCAATTCTGGATATGGGCGGGACGTAGTGTGTCCCCATAGAAATTAATGGGTCCGCAATTCCATTCCGCAAAAATGCGGAACAGAATTGCGGACGTGTGAATGGAGCCTGAATGTAAAAAAGAAGCCCATAGAAGCAAAGACAGATCTCCTTCTGCACAGGATTATTCAGATGTCTCTAGCTCAGATTAAAATATCTTGGCGGTAGAAAGTGGGGAAGTTTTATCCGACTCATCCTTGGAGGAGGATAGGGGTGGTAGACCGTTCTTCCTCATTCAGGAAGTTGATCAACTTCTGAAAGCCATTAGAGCCACAATGAATATTGAGGACCCCAAGGAAGTAAGATCAGTACAGGATGTAATGTTTGAGGGAAGAAAAAAGAGATCTTTTTTCATTCACAAGAATGTGGCAGTGTCAGGACTCAAACCCGTGGCCAGTCATGTCCCAGACGGTAGCTCTACCCACTAGGCTACCGTCTCTCCTTGGACTATTCTCTAGCTAACTTCTAACTTCTACTACCTCTCTTGTCCTTGCCTTGTCCTGCTGATTATCCCAATCTCTTGCACCTGCTACTTCCCTATAAAACCCAGCCCTTGAACCCAGCCCTTTGCTGGTTATTGTGCCTCCAAGCCTGTAGCAAGCTTCCTCTCTGCTCCTCCACGACTACTGCTGTTTACCGTTGTTGCCGACCCGGACCGTTTGACCTCGCTGAACTGCCGCCTGCATTGACCCTTTGCCTTCCACCGACCACGCCTCTGTCTACCCTTGCTGTTACCTCGCTGCCATCTCTACTGCCGACCGGGACTGATCGACCACGCTACCTGCCTCCTGCTTCTGTGGTTCTTTGCCACTGGACTCCAACCACCAGCCGGCTGTCCTCTGACTCAGGTGAGCCAAGGACCGTTACAGAATAACCAGCCCTACCATGGAGTCCGCAATGGCCACTCTGCGCAAGCAGGTCTCCGAACTTCAGGAGTTTGGCACCACTGCCCAAGAGGAAATTACTCAACTTAAAGGCGCAATCCAGAGCCAACAGAGGGAAATTATTGACTTGCAGCGTCAACTACTGGACGTACGCGGCGCGGTCACCGACACCCATATGCCTCTCCCGTCAAAGTTTAACGGCGATCGGAACCAATTTCGGGGGTTCCTCAACCAGTGCCGTATTTACTTTCAGATGCAGCCGGGCTCTTTTACCTCAGACAGAAAGAAGATACTGTTCATCATCAACCTTCTAACTGATGAGGCCCTGGCATGGGCATCCCCATATGTGGAATCCCACAGTCTCGTATTGAATAACCTAGACAACTTCACCACAGCCATGAGCCAAGTGTTCGACGACCCTAGGCTGCACAGTCTAAGGCAGGGAAGACGCTCTGTAGCCGAGTATTCCTCAGAGTTCCGCCGCTGGGTCACGGACACCACCTGGAACCCAGCTGCCCAGAAGAGTCAATTTCGCCGTGGACTCTCCGAACCTATAAAGGATGAGCTCGCCAGGGTAGACGCCCCAGACGATCTGGATGATTTCGTCCAACTGTGCATCCGGATTGACCGGAGACTGGCAGAAAGAAGGAGAGAAAGACTCTGGTCCCTAGATAACAGGCCCGTGTACCCTTTCACTCCAACGACTCAGCCGGCTCACCAATCCTCCACCGAGCCCATGCAGGTCGACGCACTGCGCAAGACTCTATCGGCTGCTGAAAAGGAGAGACGACTATCCGCAGGCCTTTGTCTTTACTGTGGCGAGCCAGGGCACTTCGCTATTAGGTGCCCCAATAAGACTCGCCGAACCATCGCTGTCACAGAATTACGGGAGTTACAAAGGCCACAACCTCACCCTTGGCCTCTGAAACCATAGACACTACAGGTACCGGGTCCCACTTCATTGTATCCATCCTTATCACCATTGGGGAACGACAGCTTCCCTGCTCTGCAATGCTTGACTCGGGGCCGGGCGGAAATTTCATGGACTTGACCTTCGCCCATGAGAACAACATACCACTGGTAACCAGGGCAGCCCCCTTCGATCTGGAAACCGTCGATGGTACCCCGCTCTCTTCTGGGCCGGTTACGCACCAGACCGCTGACCTTCAACTCTTCATCAAACCCGATCATCAGGAGACCATTCACTTCTCTCTGATCGCCTCCCCAAAGTTCCCGGTGATCCTGGGCATTCCATGGTTGGCCACCCACAACCCCTCGGTGGATTGGGAAACCCGCTGCTTACGGCTTCCGTCTGAGTTTTGTTCGCTCAATTGCTCCCACAAACCCGTCCTTCCATCCGAAGACACGACTATCTCTGAAGTATCCGTCAGGAATCTACTACCCCTCAATACCGTGAGTTCCAAGATGTCTGCGACAAGAAAAACGCAGACAAGCTGCCGCCACACCGACCCTACGACTGCCTAATAGAACTGTTGCTCGGGCCGAAATACCCTTTGGCAGTATCTATTCCCTCTCGGAGCCTGGAACTCAAGGCTCTGAAAGAATACCTGACGAGGACCTAAAGAAAGGGTTCATCCGGCCCTCTACCTCCCCAGCAGGAGCCCCTTTTTCTTTGTGGAGAAAAAGACTCATCCTTGCGTCCCTGCATTGACTACAGGAAGCTAAACGACATAACCGTTAAGAACCGGTACCCGCTCCCGCTGATTTCTGAACTCCTCGAGAGACTCCGGGTAGCGAAAATCTTCACCAAACTTGACCTTCGAGGGGCCTACAACCTTGTCCGAATCCGCCCTGGGGACGAATGGAAGACCGCCTCCGGACACGTTATGGTCACTTTGAGTACCTGGTCATGCCTTTCGGACTTTGTAATGCTCCCGCCACCTTCCAGCACTTCATTAATGATGTCCTCAGGGACATGCTGGATCTGTTTGTAGTCGCTACCTGGACGACATCTTGATCTTCTCAGAAGACCTCGAACAGCACCGCGAACATGTCCGCAGGGTATTGCAGAGACTCCGCCAGAACTCTCTTTATATCAAACTCGAGAAATGTGAGTTTGAGCGAACCACCACTCAGTTCCTCGGGTACATCATCTCCCCAGAGGGCCTAAGTATGGACCCAGGGAAGGTCCAAGCCATGTTGGACTGGCCCATTCCAAGAAACGTGAAGGAGGTACAAAGATTTATTGGCTTCGCCAACTTCTATCGGAAGTTTATCCGGGACTTCTCCAAGGTCATCGCACCGATCACCCAACTCACCAAAAAGGCAGTCCCCTTCTCCTGGACACCCGAGGCCCAGGAGGCCTTCACGAAGTTGAAACTCCTCTTCACTTCTGCTCCAATCCTAGTCCACCCAAACCCCGAGTTGCCTTTTACTATCGAAGTGGATGCATCTGACTCCGCGGTAGGGGCAGTTCTGTCACAACAGACAGGGGAGAAGATGCTACTACACCCGTGCGCATATTTCTCTCGCCAGATGTCCCCCTCCGAGAAGAACTACGACATCGGGAACAAAGAACTACTGGCGATCAAGGAAGTCTTCTCCGAGTGGAGACACCTGCTGGAGGGAGCTGCCAACCCCATAATCGTACTAACCGACCACAAAAACCTCGAGTTCATCCGCAGCGCTAAGAGACTCACAGCCAGACAGGCCAGATGGAGCCTATTCTTTTCCCGCTTCAACTTTCTCATCACATATCGCCCGGATCAAAAACGGCAAGGCTGACGCCCTCTCCAGAATGTTTTCGAGCCCTCACAGAGTAATAAGGGCCAAGACAACATCCTATCCGAGAAAAGTGTTGTGGGGGCCACCTACTCTAAAGAACTCCTGGTCACAATCAAAGAAGGATACGAAAATGACCCCTTCCTCACCCACCCCACAAGGAATGTCAGCCTCACGTTTAAAAATGGTCATTGGTTTCATCAGGACCTACAACTTTATGTACCAGAAATCGCACGACTCGAAGTGCTCAAACTTAACCATGACTCCAAGCTGGCCGGCCATCTGGGCACAAGAAAGACCCAGGAGCTTCTCTCCCGCTCCTTCTAGTGGCCAACATACAAGGAGGACACCAAGAAGTACATCTCCTCGTGCACGGTCTGTGCCTGCAATAAGACTCCTCGTTCCTCTCCCGTGGGTCTGTTACAACCCCTCCCAATTCCCTCCCGCCCCTGGGGCTCGATCTCCATGGACTTTGTGGTAGACCTTCCTCCTTCAAAAGGGATGAACACCATCCTGGTTGTGGTCGACCGCCTCACCAAAATGGCCCATTTCATCCCCTACAAGGGCCTACCCACGGCCAAACAGACGGCTGATCTTGTCCTTGTCCTGGACGTGGTCTCAGACCGAGGCGTACAATTTACCTCAAAGTTCTGGAAGGACTTCTGCCTGGCGCTCGGGGTTAAAGTGAACCTTTCCTCCGCTTTCCACCCTCAGTCAAACGGGCAGACGGAGAGAACTAACCAGACCTTAGAGCAGTACCTACGCTGTTTCAGCTCCCACCTGCAGGATGACTGGCTTGACCATCTTCCCACAGCCGAGTTCGCCTACAACAATGCTGAGCACAGCTCAACCAAGCACAGCCCTTTCTTTGCTAACACAGGCTCGCACCCCGTGTTCATTCCCCACCTGCCCGTCGCCTCCACCCTCCCAGCAGTGGCCGAGCGCCTAACAACCCTACAGGAGGCACAAAAGGACATAATAGACAACCTCCAGCTCGCCCAGAGGCGCTTTAAACAGGGAGCAGACAGACGCCGCAAACCCACCCCGGGCTTCCATGTAGGAGACAAGGTATGGCTGTCCACCAGGAACCTCAGACTGAAGGTCCCCTCCAAAAAGTTAGCCCCAAAATACATGGGTCCGTTCCAGGTCACCGCACAAATCAATGAGGTCACGTTCCGGCTTGACCTTCCGGATTCCATTAGGGTGCACCCAGTCTTCCATTGCTCCCTCCTCAAGCCATACGTGGAGAATACCTTCACTGGCCGCCACTCGCCCCCTCCACCACCCGTAAGGGTACAAGGTGAGGAAGAGTTCGTTGTCGAGAAAATCCTCGACTCCAGGATCCACTGAGGAAAATTGCAATATCTAATTGGGTGGGAGGGCTACCCTCCCGAGGATAACTCCTGGGAGCCTGAAGAAAATGTTCATGCCCCCAGACTTGTCAGGGAGTTCCATCTGAGTCACCCAGATAAGCCTTCCCCTGCGGTGCCCGGAGGTCACCTCGGAAGGGGGGGAGTACTGTCAAGACTCGAACCCGTGGCCAGTCATGTCCCAGACGGTAGCTCTACCCACTAGACTACCGTCTCTCCTTGGACTATTCTCTAGCTAACTTCTAACTTCTACTACCTCTCTTGTCCTTGCCTTGTCCTGCTGATTATCCCAATCTCTTGCACCTGCTACTTCCCTATAAAACCCAGCCCTTGAACCCAGCCCTTTGCTGGTTATTGTGCCTCCAAGCCTGTAGCAAGCTTCCTCTCTGCTCCTCCACGACTACTGCTGTTTACCGTTGTTGCCGACCCGGACCGTTTGACCTCGCTGAACTGCCGCCTGCATTGACCCTTTGCCTTCCACCGACCATGCCTCTGTCTACCCTTGCTGTTACCTCGCTGCCATCTCTACTGCCGACCCGGACTGATCGACCACGCTACCTGCCTCCTGCTTCTGTGGGTCTTTGCCACTGGACTCCAACCACCAGCCGGCTGTCCTCTGACTCAGGTGAGCCAAGGACCGTTACAGTCAGCCATGATAACGAACAAGTGAAAGAATCCAGATAAACGCAGTTTTATTCCTTCGTCGGTTAAGCGCAAATACCCCTTTGATGCCGCGAATTCAGTACTCTGGGACGTGCACCCAAAATTGATGTGCCAATTACTAAAGTTTCTCGCAGGTCGTCTTTTCTTTTTGATGATCTAGGGCAGCTTAAAGACGCTGTGGACAGAAAAGCAGATACCTTCCTGAGGCGGACCTTGGAATCTGCCAAATATCACAGCCACATGTACTGCTAGGGCCCCTATTTTGTGGGTTAAGCAGTTAGAAGACCAGATCAGGAATAAGACTCCTAGAGACCAGTTGTTAGAAGCCATCTCTGTTATTGCCAAGGCAGCTGATTTTCTGGCGGATGCTTTAGGTTGTCTGCTCGTTCATTTTCCGTGGCTAGTTCTGCACGTAGAGCCCTTTGGCTTAAGAATTGGTCAGGGGACGAGGCATCTAAGAATAGGCTGTGTAATATTCGGTGTGAGGGAAAATATTTGTTTGGATCTGGTTACTATTCTTAAAAAAGGAGGAGATAGGAAGAAGGGCTTTCCCTCTACCTTTCGTAAGCAAGATACCTCCTTTCACCAGAATAGAAGGATTTCCAATAGAGAGAAAAGCCCGAATGAGAGAGATTCCAAGTGGAAATTTTCCTCCTCCAAATCTAGAGGTTTCTTGTTCAGAAACCAGAATTCCGCTTCTGCCAAAAAATGCAATCCCCGCCAGGGTGGGAGGAAGAATATTGGACTTCATCCCATCCTGGTCCAAAATTACCAACAGTCCTTGGATTCTAGAGTCTTTAAGTGTCTTCCCCCAGAAAGATTCTTACGGACGGAGTTGGGCCCGAGGGCTCAAGGGACTCTAGAAAAGGAAGTGGAGAAGCTTATTCTAAAAGGCGCACTTATCTCGTGTCCTCTATCAGAATAAGGTATGGGGTTCTACTCCAGCCTTAAAAAAAAAAAAGCCAAGTGGAGATTTCAGGACCATCATAAATTTGAGAGGATTAAACAAGTTCTTAGTATATAGGAAGTTCAAGATTGAGACAATGAAGTCGGTAGTGAACCTCCTATACAGGGACTGTTATATGGTGGTCCTGGACATCAGGGATGCGTACTATCATCTCCCAATATACCCGGTTTACCAGAGATTCTTAAGAGTGGCACTTAGGATGCAGGGATGTCTAAAGCATTTTCAGTTCTAGATTCTACCTTTGGGGATCTCCATGGCTCCTCGTATCTTCACAGAGCTCGTAGTGGAGATGACAGCCCATATAAGGGAGAAGGACATCCTGTTTGTGCCATACCTGGACGACTTCTTGATCATAGCTCAGTCCGAACGGACCTGTCTCACCCAGATGGAACAGGTAATCTCCATTCGGAACTCTCTAGGGTAGATAATCAATGCAGGTTAGTCCAGAATGGTCCCTCAGAAGGAAGGTTCAACAATTTCTGGGCATATTGCTGGACTCTGCCTCTCAGAAATCCTTTCTGCCTCCAGAGAGTAAGGTTAGTAGTAGATCTGCTTATTCTGAATCCTTTTCGCTCTACCAAGAAAGGCAGGTCAATTCTTGGAACTCTAACCTCCTGCATTTCAGCAGTTCTGTGGGCTCATTCCAGGAGCCTTCAATGGGAGATTCTCCAGACATGGTCAGGAGGAATAGAGGAGTTAGACAAGAAGATTTTAATTTCCAGGCAAACATGCAGTTCCCCAAAATGGTGGCTGGGTGAGGTTTTGTAAAGCCATTGCAAGGGACATTCCAGCTAGAATTTCAATGAATCTTTGAATCTAGTTCTGCACAGTTTGGTGAAGGAGCCCTTTGTACCAATTCCCGAGACCTCTATCAGGATGTTGACTCTTAAATGTGCTTTTCCGGTAGCCATTACATCCGCTAGAAGAATGGGGAGATTCAGGTCTTGTCCATCAATCCCCCATATACTTCTATCCAGGGAGATAGAATTGTCCTTAGGCCAGACCCAGCTTTCTTTCCCAAAGTAGTGTGGAATTTCCATTAGACTCAGGTGATTCTTCCATCTTTTTGTACCAATCCCAAGTGTCAAAAAGAGTTGGAGTTTCGTTGTTTAGATGTCAGGAGATGTGTTTTAGCTTACCTTGATGCTAACAGGGGATGGAGGAAATCAGGCTACCTGGTCTTCTGCTCTAACCTTCTATAAGCCCTATAGACTGGACCTCTCTTCTGTTTCTGACATTTCTTTTGGTTGCAAGGTCTTGCAAGCTGTTATCCCACCCTAACTTTCTATCTTAGGGATCTCTCCTGGTGCTGTCATAGGACGAAGGGAAAAATAATTATTACTCTTACCGGTAATTTGATTTTCCAGAGTCCATGACAGTACCCTTATATTACCCTCCCTTTATTATGGTGTTGGTGATGGGTCTTGGTTATGGTGCACAGGGCGCGCAATATAAAAAAAAAATATAAAAAAATGTTTGATGAATTAAACTCATATAGATTCAGATGGATCAGAAGGATGGATGTTGGGGATGCTCTGTTTCGTCTCTTAAGACCACTGAGAAATGGAGAGGCCCCTCCTTCTTTAATATCTGTGGGTTTCCTGTCCTGGGCGGAGGACCCTTTCTCCTGGTGCTGTTATGGACTCTGAAAATCAAATTACCGGTAAGAGTATTAATAATTTTTGCGGAAACAGACATACGAAAACGGAATACACACGGAGTAATTTTTAATGAAGTGAATGGTTCCGCATACTAGCCACAAAAAAAACGGAACATAGATTTTTTGAAAGCTCATCCATTTTGTCACTGCTCTAATACGCTCTAGATTTTCTGCCCACAAAACCGAAATGAAAATCCTCAGCACATTTGCTACATGTGAACATAACCTGTCATGGCAACTTTTTGGTCATGTGTAGGGATGAGCGAATCGACTTCGGATAAAACATCCGAAGACGATTCGCATAAAACTTTGTTTCAATACTGTACGGAGCAAGCGCTTCATACAGTATTAGAATGTATTGGCTCAGATAAGCTGAAGTTATTACTTTGCGAAATCTTGCGAGACTTCGCATAATAACTTCATAAATTGAGAATTCAAAAATTTATACTGTAAAAAAAACCATTTCCCGAACTCGGGTTCGGTTCCAAGGTACCACTTGGAACCGAACCCGAGTTCGGGAAATGTTTTTTTACAGTATAAATCAATTTCTGAAGTTATTATGCGAGACTTTGCGAAGTAATACCTTCAGCTCATCTGAGCTAATACATTCTAATACTGTATGGAGCGCTTGCTCCGTACAGTATTGAAACGAAGTTTTATGCAAATCGACTTCGGATGTTCCATCTAAAGTCGATTCGCTCATCCCTAGTCATGTGCTCACATGAAAGATTTTCAGTTCAGTAGAAGGCAAAATAATGTTTGTAAATCTACAAGCAGAGCAGCTGGTGAGCATACTACTGGTGGCAGTATAAAGGTCATTACTAAGGGCAGTCCAGGCAGAATGCTGAAGGTAGGTCTGGCTTGTTGCTGTGGCCAACATCTCACCTCGTAAGGGCTGTATTACCTGACCAATTTCTGTCCAATCAGACCAATAGTTGGTGTGTATAACAAAAGATCTGTGTGTGTAAACGTCCATCTGGCCAATGATTGGTCATAAAATCTGTTGCTGTAATATGGCCCTAAGCCCCCTGCTACTTATCTTAATTAGAGGCAGCTAGAGAAGGAGGACAAAATATGGGCAACTGTTGCTGTTCATCACAGTAGGGCAGCTTCTTGGGCAGTATTTAACCCTTCACTGTGGTATTTGGTTCTCCTGAGGCAGTATTTAGTGGTGTACTAAGGTATTGCTGATCCCATCTACTTGTGTTGTCTTCTGTTGTCAATTTGGACCCACCTACAACATTTGGGCCATTTTTAGTTTTTTTCCTGGGCCACATTAAGTTCGCTGTCTGCCCCTGGTTGACAAGGATGTTGGTTTACAACTGCTAGCACTGGAAAAATGAAGTGAGTTTGTAATGTCTTTCTAGGGGGGATCTTATATGGAGGATACACCCTATAACTTTCAAGTGTTTAATAGTTAAGGAAAAGGATTGTTTAAATATTAACTATGCTAATGTCACTATTTAAAAGCTGTAGTCAATGTGCAACTGTCCTATGACATGTGGCGGTGACTTTGAACTGATGTTGCAATATGACCTGCATCCACTCTGTTACTATTATTAGGTAGTGTAGTCTCCAGCAAGTAGTCTCTGCTTTTCAAACAGCTATTGTATCATTCCTTAGATCATTTACGTGAAATTTGAAATTATCGCTGTGCGAATAAACTGATTAGTATATGTCTAGCTCCGCAGAACCCCAGGGATCAGCCGATTTAGCCGGGGAAAGCTGCACTTCCGTTACAGCAATATTGTACTACGTGTTTCCCATTCAAATGCCAGAATTCTACCCAATTTAAAAATTGTTGATGTTCGTTTTAAGAATGTATCTAAGCCCTTTTTAAAACCATCCACTCTTCCTGCTGTGACCACATCTATTCCACAGATTCGCAGTTCTTACAGTAAAGAAGCTTTGACTCCTCTGGAGACTAAACTTTTTCTTCTCCAGTCAGATGCAGTGCCCCCTTGTCTTTTGAGGGGATTTTACATGGAACAGCTTTTCGCCATATTTTTTGTACAGGCCATTTATATAAGTTAATCATGTCCTCCCGCAGACTCATATTCTCAAAACTAAATAAATTTAATAATTTTAATTTGTTCATCATAACTAAGACCCTCTATACCTCTATTAAGTTTAGTTGCTCTCCTTTCCAGCTCAAGAGCATCATTTATATGCAGTGGCCCCCAGAACTGAACTACTGTACATATTCCAGATGAGGCTGCACCAATGGTTTGTAAAGTGGTAATATTAATTTTTAATATTAATGCATCAGAGGTCTGATGCATAACAAAAATTGTATTTTTTTTTATCGCTGTATTTCAAAAGCCATAACTTTTTCATTTTCCAGTTGATGTAGTTTTATATAAGCTTGTTTTTTTTGTAGGATAAGAATTAATTTTCATTGGTACCATTTTGGAGTACATGGGGCTTGTTGATTAACATTTCATATTTTGTGGGCAAGGGAGAATGGCAAAAAACTATTTTGGTATTGTTTTCCTATGTTAATGGGGCAGTTTAAATAATGTTACCTTTATTATACAGGTAGTGATGAATTCGACGATGCCATATACAGTGAAGGAAATAAGTATTTGAAACACTGACAATTTTCCAATTTTTTCCACCTTCAAAGAATGGAGAGGTCTGTAATTTGTATTATAGGTACGCTTCAACTGCTAGAGAAAGAATAGAAGAAAAAAATCCAGAAAATAATATTGTATGATTTTTGAACAATTAATTTCCATTTTATTGCATGAAGTAAGTATTTGATCACCTACCAACCAGCAAGAATTCTGTCTCTCACAGTCCGGTTAGTTTTTCTTTAAGAAGCCCTCCTACTCTGCACTTATTACCTCTGTTATTTGCACCTGTTTGAACTTGTTACCTGTATAAAAGACACCTGTCTACACACTCAGTTTATCACACTCCAACCTCATCCCCATGGCCAAGACCAAAGAGCTGTCTAAGGACACCAGGGACATAATTGTAGACCTTACAGAAGGCTAGGATGGGCTACAGAACAATAGGCAAGCAGCTTGGTGAGAATGCAACAACTGTTGGCGCAATTATTATAAAATGGAAGAAACACAAGATGACTGTCAATTTTCCTCGGTCTGGGGCTCCATGCAAGATCTCGCCTCTTAGGGGGGTAAGGATGATTCTGAGAGAGGTCAGGAATCAGCTCAGAACGACACGGGAGGACCTGGTCAATGACCTGAAGAAAGCTGGGACCACGGTCTCGAAGATTACCGTTAGTAACACTACATTGTTATGGATTAAAATCCTGCAGGGCACACAAGGTCCCCTGCTTACGCCAGCACATATCCATAATGGAAGTTCACCAATGACCATCGTGGTGATCCAGAGGAGGCATGGAAAAAGGTAATTCGGTCAGATAAGACAAAAATAGAACTTTTTGGTATCAACTCCACTCGCCATGTATTCGGAGGAAGAAGAGGGATGTTTACAACCCCAAGAACACTGTCCCAACCGTGAAGCATGGGGGTGGAAACATCATACTTTGGGGGTGCTTTTGTGGACAGGGGACAGGACGACTGCACTGTATTGTAGGGAGGATGGATGGGGCCATGTATCGGTGAGATTTTGGCTAACAACCTCCTTCCCTCAGTAAGAGCATTGAAGATGGGTTGTGGCTGGGTCTTCCAGCATGACAATGACCCGAAACACACAGCCAGAGTGGTTCTGTAAGAAGCATTTCAAGGTCCTGGAGTGGCCTAGCCAGTCTCCTGTCCTGAATACAATCAAAAATCCTTGGAGGGAGCTGAAACTCAGCGACCCTGAAATCTAAAATTTCTGGAGAACATCTGTATTGCGATTTACATTTTTTTTTTTTTTTAATGGCCTTGTGAACAGCCCCATAGACTTCAATTGGTTCTAAAAACAGCTGTTACAAGCGTTCCTCACACAGGCATTTTTCTGACGACTCCCTGCTATTCATCCTTTAACCCCTGTAGAGGGATGTTGACTTCGCTGCAGGGAAGCAACTTTTTGGGATAGTCCCAGTGTAGTTGGGGGCTGACCCACTGGGGTCAGGGACTCTGCTGCAAGCACTTGGAACTTGGAATAACAGAAAATGTACCAAAACCACAGGTGTGGTCTGAACAGACACTTAGACTTGTATGCTGGTTTTGAGATCCAGGAAGCAAAGTTTGGATGTATCTAGACACACAAAAGACGGGCAGGCAGGATAGTAGTGCAGACACAAGCAGGGCAGCCTGGGTGTTTGGCAGGAATAGATAAGGGTTTACAAATTGGTTTATCCCAAATTGCAAATAGAACTGAAAGTGCAGGATAACTCATGCTGGGTGGGTCAGTACTGGAGTCACACTGGATACTTAGGCAGGATATAATGCACGTAAATCACAGAAAATAAACTGAAGAATCGCTGAAGCACTAGACTTCAATACACCTTTACTGGTCGCAAAGGAGCCTTGAAGCTCAGGCACCCTCTGTCTCGAGAGGGTAGCTTAAGTAACCATGGGACCTTAGCTATTTGATGGGGTGGATTAGCAAGCACGTGCATTGGCCCCCTAGGAGAGCAGAGGTGAGTGTGCATTTAAGGGGTTAACTAAAGATAGATACAATGTTTGCGCTACAATAGATAAAGGGTTAACTAAAAACAGATAGCGCTGGGGCAAAACAATAAATCATTTATTAAGGTATAGGGGAGACAATAGTGCTATCTGTATATATAAAATGCACCGATTAAAGATGCACCGATATGGCTAGGCAGTGCACGGAGGTGCAGTGTGGTGTGTAACAGTCCACACCTCCTTCAGCTCTGCCTCACGCTTGGTAAAGACGACAGTATTAGTGGCTGAGACGGCTGCCTCTACTGCTGGTGATTGGTACACTATCACCCAGCAGACTCGGCAGTATAGACTAATCCGACCCAGCCCTACTGCAAGTATAAATGAAGCCACTAAGCGTTCATAGTACGGATGTAATTGCTATATGCTCAACGCGTTTCTTGCCCTATTGCGGGCATATCTTCAGGAGCTAACAGGAAGAACATATGAGCTGCGGACATCGCGCGCCACTGATGACGTGCACACGATCAAGCATCCGGCGCTAGTATGGCCGTGAACGGCCGCTCGGCGTTACAGCTTAAATAGCCACAGTCCAACCCAGAGGAGGAGCTCGCCCAGGATAACGTCACAGAGACAGGAGAGGAGACACGGATAACTCCTCCCCCGGAACAAATGCAATGCAAATCCGTGGTATGTATACATATTATATGGTGTCACTAGTCGGCTGGACATTGTGGTAAGGGGATATGGCACAGTCGGGTTGTCTGTTCAATAGGAGAGATCAACTTTTCTTTTTCATATCGGGGGTCTGTCGTGCGGTCTTAATGATTCCATTTCTTTTGCCTGTTTTTTGTGAATTCCCAGGTCATGCAATCAGTTTCTGCGTTCACTATATCTAATAGTACATGTCCCTGATGTGACCTCTTGGGATCTGATTGCATCCTGGCATATGCACGACAGACCCCCGATATGAAGAAAGAAAAGTTGATCTCTCCTTATTGAACAGACAACCCGACTGTGCCATATCCCCCCTTACCACAATGTCCAGCCGGCTAGTGACACCATATAATATGTATACATACCCACGGGATTTGCATTGCATTTGTTCCCGGGGGGGAGGAGTTATCCGTGTCTCCTCTCCTGTCTCTGTGACGTTATCCTGGGCGAGCTCCTCCCTCTGGGTTGGACTGTGGCTATTTCAGCTGTAACGCCAAGCGGCCGTTCACGGCCATACTAGCGCCGGATGCTTGATCGTGTGCACGTCATCAGTGGCGCGCGATGTCCGCAGCTCATATGTTCTTTCCTGTTAGCTCCTGAAGATATGCCCGCAATAGGGCAAGAAACGCGTTGAGCATATAGCAATTACATCCGTACTATGAACGTTTAGCGGCTTCATTTATACTTGCAGTAGGGCTGGGTCGGATTAGTCTATACTGCCGAGTCTGCTGGTGATAGTGTACCGAATCACCAGCAGTAGAGGCAGCCGTCCTCAGCCACTAATACTGTCGTCTTTACCAAGCGTGCAGGCAGAGCTGAAGGAGGTGTGGACTGTTACACACCACACTGCACCTCCGTGCACTGCCTAGCCATATCGGTGCATCTTTAATCGGTGCATTTTATATATACAGATAGCACTATTGTCTCCCCTATACCTTAATAAATGATTTATTGTGAGTGTGCATTTACCCTAAAGAGACAGAGACTGGAGCACTCGGTAGCTTTCAGAGAACTCTGGAGCCCAGGACGATGGATGGCATGGTGAGTAGTGCTGCGCACATGCCCACAGGGTACAGCTGGAGTGTAATGGGCAGGGACTGTGGGTCTAACACCGAGCCATAACAGCGGGAGTCTGCTGTGACCTGGAGCAGTATATCGGTGCACCATGTGTGGAGTCTGTTCATTTTCTGGTTTGGGTGACATGGACTGAACAGGCTGTGCTGACATACAGTAAAGACCAGTACACCCTCCAGAAAGGAGCTCACAGTAAGCACAAAATCACAGCAGCTGCCAGGGCAGGGCCAGTGTAGGGAGGCGCAGGGACTCCTTCTTGTAGTTTGGCCTGCCATGTTAATTGCATTATATATCAATCCTGCAAAAAACAGAACAAAGATCAGGATCAATCAGGAGTTAAAGCAGGAATGAGAACCAGGAAAGGGATGAACCACAATCAGTATGCAATGCATGGCATGATGATTCTGCTTTAAATCGGCATATTTTGGCTCTAGTTGCCTTAGCAACCTGGTGCCACTATGCATCCATAGCAGAAGAGTCATGGCCCAAACCACGGGGACTGTGGTAAAAGAACGGAGGAAATGTTTGATTGCCTAACAACCGGATGAGGCTATAAACGTCAGGCAAGGTGCATAAAGACAAAATCAGCCTATCACGTCTCTGGTTTCTTATGTTTCTATGTGGAATGTTCACTTGATGTATGGATCCACTTTCAGCATCTGGAATTTAAACAATAGTATAGTACATACTTATTAGGAGAATTCTACATTACTTAAACTGGTTAACCAATGCAAACCTAAGTTGGTCAGTTCTCCTCTTATTTTTAACCGTAACTGTGTAATCTGATTTCTTATACTTATAGGGGTTGTCCGGACTCTAGATATTTATGACCTGTTCTTATAATAGGTCATCCATATGTGATCGGTGACGGTCTGACACCGATCTGCTGCTCGCAGCAGACATTGGAAATAACACAGTGGACAGCAGCAGAAGGCTCTATCCGATCTGATATGATCTGGTAATGGAAGGATGAATTAGAACTCCGATTGCACGCCAGACTTCATTGGATTCTGACCTCACAAATGCTTCGGCTGAATGAGCATTAATTCCCAGTCTTCAAAATCTTGTGGAAAGGCCTTCTGAATGAGTGGATGCTGTTATGAACTCAAAAGGGGACACATCCAAATTGAAGGGGTTTTCCGACTGTCTTAAACTGATCAGCGATCATCAGGATAGGTCATCAGTATGTGATCAGTGGAGGTCATCAGTATGTGATCAGTTTGACTCATAGCACCCCTGCCAATCTGCGCCACAGCCTCCTCGCGGGGATTACTGAGAGTGGACCCCCACCGATCACATACTAATGACCTATCCTGTAGATAGGTCATCAGTTTAAACACTCAGAAAATCCCTTTAATACCCATGTTGTTGAAATGGAATATCCAGACAGCTCCTACAGCTTATTCTCAAGTTCTCTCCTACTTGTGATGGCAATAGTCTTGCACTAGCCATATAGCTGCTGAGTTATGCTGGCCATCGACGTAAGCTAACTTTTAGCGATCATTCTGAATGTTTATTTTATGAGGAGGAGAAGACAGTCTGTTGCCAGATAATGGCGATACCGCCAATATTAAACTAATGTGTAGGTGCAATGTTAGTTAGAATATATCTGTTAAGAGCTCTTGGCCTTAAAGGGATTGTGCCACAAAAATATTCAGCATTTTTTAAACCAGCACCTGGATCTGAATACTTTTTTAATAGCAGATAATTAAAAATTTTGTATAGTCACTAATTCTTCAATAAAATTTATATGTATAGCGCCATCTATTTTTCCTTCCACCTAACTGAGGTGGTCACAGGCGCTCAGTTTAAATGTTCAATTGCCACCAGGCATATCTTCTGTTGTGGCAGTTACAGGGGAAAGCGCTGCTACAGAAAGGAGCCATCCTCCCCCCCCTGAACCGCCGACCTGAAGTAAATCTGGCAGAACAATTGTAGCAATAAATGAGGAGATCTCTAGATCCATGTGATGTAAGGGTTGGTTCTAGCTTGGTTGCCATGTATCATATGATTTCCATTTTTTACATCACTCATGACACATCCACTTTGGCAAAAGATTTGTGCTGACTGATTCAGAGGATTACCTGAACTGATATTGTGTTAACCCCTTTAGTTTTACCTGGTGAACAGTAGTAAGGTCAGGACCTATTTTCAGTCTTTGAATTTAAACAACTAATTGCAAGATTGGATCTTTGAAGTGTTGAGAAATCAAAGCACAAAATATGTTGGCATCTGAACTGTTTTGCATGATACGCTTTATTTAAATAAGACTGTACAACCTCTTTAATTTAATGAGGTCAAAGGTAATCATAGTTGTCTTCAGCCGTCCATGACTCACATGATTTTCTAAGTGTTACATTTCCTTTATGCCTGTTAGTAGATTATTCTGGTTCATTCTACTTTGTACACAGCAATAAGCCTTCTGTTTCATTTTAAGCCTTATTATGAAATAATGTACTGTGGTAACACTCGAGCATTCAACTCCAGTAACCTCTAATAGGCACAATAAAGTCAGTATGTGCTCACCCATGTATTAGGAAAAAAAGGGCTGTGCATTTCTTTTTGTATTCTCCAGGAAATCTGCCCAAAACTGATATTGTGACCCCTACTAGATCACATCAGAGGAGCCTGTGGTCTCGAAGCCCCAAAACAACAGCAGCCTAGTACATTAGCCTAATACAAGATTTTCATCACTGGAAATCTTTTGATACAACATTCTAACGCTCGGCCATTCAAATCAGTGTATCTTTGCTTAGAATGTTCTCTCAGAGACTACCTTGGCTAAGGGGAGTTATATATGTGATGTACCCTTTCAGCTGGCACAAATGGGTATTGTTATAGCGACGACATGGGAAATAGATGTTTGTCAAACCAACAGTTTTCTCTTTTTATTGTCAGAAGTAGGAATACAGTTGTCCCTGATTCACAAGAGTTACTGTTAAAGGAACACAAAATACTGATGCACTTTTAATATCCATTGATTGGCTACTGCCCCTTTGGGACGTCATCACTGCAGCAAGAAGTAGAAAACGGCGGGGGACTCTAAATTCTCAGATTGGAAGTGGGATGGGATCAGTGAGGTGCCCGTGCCTTTTTTTAAATTTTGACCATACTGAGCCATTTTAACTCTTTCAGCGACTTTTCAACCTAAATCCCAGGCCAGTGACTTGTGTCACTTTATCCAAGCCATTGTGAGATTTTCTCGTGACACACTGTACTTTATGACTGTGGTAAATTTGAGTCGATATATTTCACCTTTATTTTTTAAAATAATCCAAAATTGACCAAAAAGTTAAAAAAAATCACAATTTTCTAAATTTGAATTTCTCTACTTTCAAGACAGATATTAATACCTCATAAAATGATTATCAATCAACCTTCCCCATATGTCTGCTTTATCTTGGCATAATTTTGTAAATGTAATTTTTTTTTTTTTTAGGACGTTAGAAGGCTTAGAAGTTAAAAAGCTATTTTTCTAATTTTCAACAAAATTTCCAAAACCATTTTTTTAAGCACTAATTCAGTTATAAAGTTATTTTGAGGGGCTTACATAATGGAAACCACCCATAAATGACCCCATTTGAGAGACTACACCCTTCAAATTATTAAAAACTGATGTTACAAACTGTTAACCCTTCAGGTGTTCCACAAGAATTAAAAGAAAATGGAGGTGAAATTTCAAAATTTCACTTTTTTGGTAGATTTTTTATGTTAATCAATTTTTTTCTTGCAACACAGTAAGGGTTAACAGCAAAACAAACCTCAACATATATTACTTTGATTCTGCAGTTTACAGAAATACTCTATATGTGGCGGTAAACTGCTCTATGGACACGTGGCAGTGGTCAGAAGGAAAGGAGCGCCATACTGACTTTGGAGGCAGATTTCGCTAGAATGGTTTTGAGGCACCATTTTGTATTTGAAGAGACCCTGACATACTCCTATAGTGGAAACTCTCAAAAAGTGACCCCATTTTGGAAACTACACCCCTCAAAGAATGTATTAAGGGCACTTTGACCACCTAAGCGTTTTACAGAATTTGGAAACACTTGGCTGTGAAAATGAAAAGTTCCAATAAAATGTTGCTTTAGCCCTAATTTTTCATTTTCACAAGGGGTAACAGGAGAAAAAGCACCCCATAATTTGTTACCGATTTTCTCCTCAATATGGCAACACCCCATATGTGGTGGTACACTGCTGTGGGGGCACATGGCAGGACTCGCCATATGGCTTTTGCAGTGCAGATTTTGATGGATTGGGTGCCATTGGTTTTTATTTTTTAAGTGATTGTCTTAAGTGGGGGCTCATTTTTTGAGGAATGAGATGATGGTTTGATTGGTACCATTTTGGGGGAAAATAAGACTTTTTGATCGCTTGGTATTACATTTTTTGTGAGGCAAGGTGAAAAAAATGGCAGTTTTTTTAATTTTTGTTTTTTGTTTTACATCATTCACCTGAGGGGGCATATAATGTGATATTTTTAT
Source organism: Bufotes viridis (assembly GCA_033119425.1). Classification (NCBI taxonomy): domain Eukaryota; kingdom Metazoa; phylum Chordata; class Amphibia; order Anura; family Bufonidae; genus Bufotes; species Bufotes viridis. Next base: position 276,634,987 of record CM065589.1, on the reverse strand, counting down.
AGAGCAGGTTGTTACGGACACGGTGATACACAATGTATGTATTATTTTCCTTTTTGTTAAGTTTTACACAGTGAAAGCATTTTTGAACAAAAAAAAAACTTGTTTTTGTGTTGCCATTTTCTGAGAGCCATATTTTTTTATTTTTTGGGCGATTGTTTTAGGTAGGGGCTCATTTTTTGCGGGATGAGATGACAGTTTGATTAGTACGATCTTGGGGTACATAAGACTTTTTGATCACTTGGTATTACACTTTTTGTGAGGCAAGGTGACCAGAAAATAGCTTTTTTGACACTGTTTTTATTTTTATTTTTTACAACGTTCACCTGACAGGGTGGATCGTGTGATATTTTGTAAGAGCCGGTCAATATGGACGTGGCGATAACTGATATGTCTACTTTCCTTTTTTTTTCATATTTTTTATTTTAAAAAATGTACTTTATTTGGGGAAAAGGACACTTTTTTTTTCCTAAAACTTTTAATTTTATTTGTAAAACTTTATTTTTTTAGCTTCTTTTTTCATTTTTTTTTTTAAGTCCCAGAGTGGGGGTCTGCTAGTCAGCTTTTGGGGGTCTGATCCCCTTTACAATGCATTACAATACTTCTGTAGTGTAATGCATTGGCTGTAACTGTATTACAGGGGGCTGGATCTCACATGCTCTCACGGAAGGCAAACAGGATGCCTAAGGAAGGCATTCGGACTGCCTTCCCTGCCATCGGGTCCCCGTCACAGCAGCGCGGAGACCCAATAGTCACCCCGCACCCGGCAGAATACCACACGTGCCGCGGTCAGTGCTGACCGCGGCAGTGCAAGGAGTAATGCGCCGGCATCAGTGTTTTCACCGATGCCAGCGCATACAGCAGGGGTGTGGCTATCTGTGACTGCCGGACGTCTGTAGCTGATCGGGCAGGCACAGGAGCTGGGATTTATGACCCTGATACCAGCACCGTTAAATATACCTTATTTCCCACTTCATAAGACACACTATTTTCCCCCCACAAGTGAGGGAAAATGGCAGTGCATCTTATGAAGCGAATACTATTGAGTGTTTCCATTATGGGGGGTCTGATCTGAGGTCTGATGAGCATTAGGGGTCTGATCTGAGGTCTGATGAGGAAGGGAGGTCAATCTGAAGTCTGATCTGAGGTTAGATGGGGGTATTATCTGAAGTCTGATGGGGTCTGATTTGAAGTTGGATGAGGAATAGGGGTCGGAATGGCAGAAATACTGCATTTGTTTGGGATGCCTTTAATATTCATAGGAACCAGAGCCTTTTTAAACTCATACAGAGACACAGAGTTATGCCAGCCTCTGGCACCTGCTCTTCTATCAAGAATGGGACCCTGTTGCATGCTGCCATGACTGGAGAGAAGACTGCGCACGTGTGGTTATCTCCTTTCACTTTTAAAGATTAGTAAGGCGGTTTGGCTATTTTCAGAAGAGTTATATCAGTGATTAGAAATAGCTGCAGTAATGGGGGATGAACAGTTGTAACAGTTATCATTCATCCCTTATTACTTTGCATCAGGTTTTGTAAAAGGCACTTTAAAAAAGTGCCAGTTGACTTATATGTTGTCAATTGCTGCTGGTTTTTGGTCCAGCATCAGCACGTATAAGAGGACCACAACTCTAGTGGTAGCTGAAGGAAGCCTGAATTTTTAGATTCAAGAAAAATTTTCCTATTAAAGAGCCTCTGTAAGCATGATCAACGCTATTAAACCAAACATACTGTCTGGTAGGGTTGATCATGCTGAATAAAATGATTCCTTTCTTTTGTCTGTATGTTAAACAGCTGCAGAGATATCAGCGTTTTATTCATATGCAAGTGAGCACATTCAGGGAGCAGAGCTTACTCCTTGGAGCACAGCTTTTGTAATACCCCTGTTCTCTGCACACCCCTTCCTGTCCTTGATTGACAGGGCAAGACATCAGCACATTGACAGCAGAGCTGTGCCCTAGCATGTACATATCATATATACTAATTACTATAGCCTTATCATGTTGAGAATAGAGGGGTTCAATGGTTAGAATATTACTGGTTTATTCATAGGCTCAATATACTTTATGATTATAAAGACACCAGTAATATTAGCTTTCTAAGGAAAACTATTATTCTTTATATGGTGTGGTAAGGCATAAGATAAAGTGCTGGAAGGGGTGTATATTTCACCCAGAATCCTCAAATGGGTGAGGTAAATGAAATCCAGAAAGCTGCAGTGGTTTAAGCAAAGTGTAGTTTGCTGAGACAGGTTTGGTTAGATTCTGCTTGCTGTCTGAGTACAGAGCCCCACATTCCCACAGTCTGTCCCGTCTGTCCTCATGAAGTCCATTCCTACAGAGATTTAGCTAAAGTTATCATGTGTATTCAGGACAAGTAGAGCAGAGAGGAGGCTGAAGCAGCTCTTTAGCTCTGTGTTGTGAAGTAACTTGTCCTCCGGTGTGATAAGGACAGGTTTTGTGCACTAATAGGGCAGCGGATATTTTATTTCTCCTAATGATTGCTCCCCAGACAAAACAAGCCATTATAAATAATTAAAGGTATTTGGGAATATATTTGTTAGTATTTTTCATTTTCTTAATTCCCGAAGAACTGCTTTAAAGGGGTTGTCCGGGCTTTTACTACTGATGACCTATAATCAGGACAGATCATCAATATCAGATCATCAGGGGTCTGACACCCGGCACCCCTGTCAATCAGCTGATTTAGGTCAAGTACAACCACCAAATAATATAATCAGTAGAATAAACTAATCATCAGTTAAACATTAGAACTTTAACTATACAACAGACAAAATTTATATACATTCAACAAATCAAATTGTTAGTTTGATGTTTCACTATAATTAATAATCACTTTAAAACTGTGATCATACGAGTGCAATAAAAACTATAGATGAGTGTAAGTAACCATGGTTTAGTCATGCTGGCTGTCACAATAACTTGCAAGCGTTCTTCCCTATGACCTTTTACCTACTTTCTGCAGCAGTGAATTTCCCTAGTATCAGCTGCACATTCATCACATTTCTATTTATCCATCTCACATTTACTAGAACAAGGATACTCAACTGCAAGATACTCAATTGGGGGACTGAGGTCCACATCTGGACTGCGGGTGGTAGGTGTGCGAACCCCTGCATGTCTTGATTTTAACTGTATCTGCATCCTGAGCTCACAGATGTCGTTGAATATATTGGTCAAGCAGAGAACCATCAGCTCCCTGCTTCACCATTCCCCTGTCATCGGTGGTTTATTGCAGGTAAGTGGGATGTAGCAACATCTGAGCAACACTCCGTCACAGCACAGACCAGGGCAGACCTGATCTGCTCTGTTAATCAGGGAAGCATGGTGTAGGTGAGTATACAGATAAGAGACAATAAGGGGCATTACTCTGGAGGCCACTTAGGGGAACACAAGTGTTAGGGGGACACTTGTGATGGCAGCACTCTGTGTGGGGCCACTTACTGGGCCTCAGTCTGTGTGTGGTGCACTTAAGGGGTATCATACTGTGGTGAGCACCAAGGGATTATCCTGCTGTGATGGGATCTTAGGGGCATCATACTGTATAAGGAGGAACTAAGGGAGTCATCATACTGTGTCAGGGGCACTAAAGGAGCATCATATTGTATGGGTGCACCAAAATGTCACCCTGCTGTGAGGGGGGCTTTTAGGAGCATCATACTGTGTGAAGGGCACTAAAGTAGCATACTACTGTATGGGGGGCACTAAGGGGCATCATGAGTATCTAAGAGGCATTAAAGGCCATTATCACTGTCCGAGGGACACCAGGGGGCCTCACTTTGTAAGGCGGTACTAAGGGGACATTCTTACTGTGTTGGGGCACTAATGGAGCATCCTTACTGTGTGTGGAGGCAGAAAAGAGCCACCATTACTGTATGGGGAACAAAGTGGATTAGGTGAGATTAGAGTCGTGGCTTTGTAAAAAAGCAAATTGTAGCAGCAGACCATGCACCATTATTGCCATCCACATATGTAGACTTTCACAAAAAGTACAGGATAGGGGATAACTAACCGATCCAGAGAATGGGAATCCCTTTCCTCATTGTGATGGAGCAACAGGTCGAGCATGCACCCTGCAGCTTTATTTATTCTCTATAGGACTGATTACAGCACTTGGAAATTTCTGGCAGTCCCATAATAGTGGAAAAATGTAGTGGCAGGATGCATGCTTAACGTTCTGCCCCCTCAGGGCTGGAAAATGGGCCCCCCATTCTCGGGATTGTGGTTGTCTCAGCAGTTGGACCCCTACCAATTAGTTACTTACCCCCTATGCCAGGGATCAGCAACCTCCGGCACTCCAGCTGTTCAGAAACTACAATTCCCAGAGTGCTTCATTCACTTCTATGGGAGTTAGAATAACAGCCGAGCATGTTTGCATGCTGGGAGTTGTAGTTTCACAGCAGCTGGAGTGCCGAAGGTTGCTGACCGCTGCCCTATCCTATAGATAGGTTATAACTTTAAATGGTCAGCAAGCCTATATTGCTATTTCTGATGACATTTGTATCTGACCAACGTTATGTAGTTGCAACAAAGTACATACAACATAATTCAGCAAATGAATGTGATTTTGCAATGAGGTATGGCAGTATTGTGCCTTTATTGTCTTGTTCCAATAAAACGCGTTTATTTAGCATTTTCTTCCCCCTTTTTTTATTTATTTACGAATACACTTCAAAAATGTTTATGCTTGGTCATGTTTTGATCTACCTTTACAATGGCCATTATATCATTTTTATGCCCAGAGCCAAATTTTACAATTATTTTGAGTATGCCCTTCAATTGTGTTTACTTCTTGTTGCAAGTAACCGTCTAGAATTCTGACAGAAGAAACTTTAACAGCTTTCGTATGGGATGAACACACCCTTTATTTCCAGTTATTTCCATCAAGAACCAACTGTCTCAATTATCTCAGTGATATAATTTTGCTTTGTAAGTTGCCACAACTTTCACCCAGACATTGCAGCATTTCATTTCTCTTCTGATCAACAAGATTGCTCCAATATTTGTCTAAGATACATAATAACTTTATTATCCATAAATCTGTATGTGTTTCCTCTTTCTCAGGCTAGATTCTCTATCCTGGTACAAGAACAAAAAAAAAAGGAAGCATCGAATCCAGCAAATGTCAGACTCCATTGACTATAATACGGTCCATTAGGCTTCTATTATTTTGTCCTGCTGTAAACCTAAAGGAAATCACCGGGAATTTAAGAAAATATGGAATCTGTCACCATGAAATCCAGTGTTAAAACAGGCACAATGCCTTTTAAAGGGGTTGTCCAGGTTCAGAGCTGAACCCAGATATTTCCTTATGTTCACCCCTCCACCTCCCATGACATGAGCAAATTGCAAAGGCATTTTTAGGAGACGTACCGGGCTCTCCATAAGGACTGCAAGGCAGAGGCTTCTGCCCAGCAGTAAGCCTTGTAAAATGCCTAGGGCAATGCTAAAGCTCGCCCATCAGAGCTGGTGACGTCACCGGGAACACTGCTGGGCGGAAGCCTCCGTCTAGCGGTGTGCTATTTTAAACAAAAAAGCCCTTGCCCTGCAAGATATCAGGGGGATCGGAGGGGTGAAGATAGGGTATGTCCGGGTTCAGCTCTTAACCTGGACAACCCCTTTAAAGGGGTTATCTGGGAATTAAGAAAATGAAAATACTTAAATATGACTTAACTTACTTAAATATATTCTCAAATACCTTTTATTATTTATAATGGCTCGTTTAGTCTGGGGAGCAATCATCAGGCGAAACAAAATGTCCGCTATCCCATTAGTTCACGCAAAACCTGTCCTAATCACACAGCAGGACAAGTTACTTTACAACACTGAAGTAAAGAGCTGCCTCATCCTCGTAAGAGCTGCCTCATCCTTCTCCTCTCTACTTGTCAGGGGTTATGATCCTGAATACAGCTGATAAGAACTTTAGCTGAATCTTTGGGGAATTTAGTTCATGAAGAGACATGAAGTACAGAGAGGACGGATACGACAGACTGTGGTGATGTGTTGCTGTGGTAATGGAGACTGTAAACAAGTGCTGCTGCTCATTAGCCACACCTCACCTCCTCTCGTGTCTCCTCATCTTCTCCATTTTCACAGAGATACACCTGTATTCAGGATCATGATTCCTGACAAGCAGAGCAAAGGATGAGGCAGCTCTTTAGCTCAGTGTTATGAAGTAACTTGTCCTGCCGTGTGATTAGGACAGGTTTTGTGTGTACTGATGGGATGGCGGTCATTTTATTTCTCCTAATGATTGCTCCCTAGACAAAATGAGCCATTATAAGTAATGAAAGGTAATTGTGAATATATTTATAATAAAATAATATTTAAGTATTTTTATTTCTTTTTAATTCCTGCAGAACCCCTTTAAGGATAGTTCAACTGCATGTAATGGTACTTTTTACTTAGCAATCTGTAGCTTCATTTTGGAGAAAAAGTACTTTTAAGCAACCGGCAAATGAGAAGTTAAGGGGTTTTCTGAGAATAATTACTTTTTATCTAATGCCCGCAGTGTGACTCCTGAAACAGAAAATTCATATTTACCTACCCCCGGCCATTTCAGTCCACAAGGCTGCCTCTGGTGGTGTCCATGTTCCAGTCCCTGGAGTGTTAACATCTGATGCTTCATGGGCATAGTCACATGCTCCACTGCAGCTAATGACTGGCTTCAGCTCCTGCAGCAGGTCTGGCCGCCGGAGTCCCATGCCTCTTCCTCCACTTCAGGCCTTGACCAGCGCTTGCTGGGCAGGTCTCTCCAGCACACCCACACGCCTTAGGGGAGGTTGTCTAAGCAATAGGTGTCTGTAGCTTGCTAGTGCCTGCAAATGGTATGCTGTTTGGTTTGCCCATATATTGATCACTGCCTGATTTATGACTATGATTCTCCAATGCCTGCTCTGACCTCGGACCACATTACCATATTACATGAACTCCACCTGCCCTGACCTTGGCCTGTCTCTGACTATGATTTTGCTTGACCCTTCAGTGCTATGCATCAGTGTCTCTGATCCCTGTGGGTTAAAAACCAACCACACGGAGGTAGGGGCCTGGTACGTTCCCTGCAGCGAAGTGCAGATCCCTGTATAGGGATTAAATGGTGAAAAACAGAGAACTGCCAGGATAATGCCTTTAGGTTTAACCCTGTTGGTTGGCTCAGGGGATCCACACCCACTGTCTGTAACAGGTGGCTGGAAGAGGACAGCAATCCCTGGGTTCAATTGGAAGAAGCTTTGTTAATAGAAGGCTAGTCTCTGAAACAGCTTTTAATATTTACAATATTAAAGTTACCAACCCCACCTTGTGAGATCTGTACGAAGAAACAATTAGAGCATGGAAAATATTAGGGGAGTACAGATCAAATATAATCCGACAATTTAGGTTATCCTATGTTAGAGCTCTTGCCTGAGTGAGCTCTTATTCAGTGGCAAACTACAGGGACTGTGACACTGAAGAATGTGTTGATATACTAGAGTATTATTGGCATGCAATAATAAAGGTGCGTCTAAACTATGGGAATCTGACTGGATGATGGAGTTTTTGGCATTATATAGATTGCAAGGGGTTATTCTAAACTATAACATTGTTAACAAAATAAGATGGTCCAATAGGTCATCTTCGATATGTTCAAGGTACCTGACACTCTAGCAGAATAAGTGATGGCTTTTATTGGTATATAAGGAACTACTATCAGGTAACCCTATAAGAAAATTATACGCTACAAGACAGCATGGAAAAAAGATATGAAGCAGAAATTTACAAAGAGAAAATGGGACTGGGCTTGTACTTGGACCTGTATGCATACTGTATATGTCTTGATCACATTGCTGTTTTGAAATCACATGCTCCTATACTTATCCCCACTTAAAATGTGTAAAATAATCCCACTGAATAAATTATTATGTTGGAAAGGCTGGCTCCAAGGAGATTTATTCCACATGCTGTGGATGTGTGAGAAGGTGAAATGTTTCTAGGAAGATATATTGATATCAAGGTAGTTATCTGACCATAATCCTAATTCCAATTATAAAATCATGGTTAAACAAGATTTTGTTTTTCAATTAAAGGGAGGAAGAAAAACAAAAAGGGGACAAGGGAGGGAAATTAAGTATATAGAGCAAAAAATATTCAATCTGAGTGGTTATGTATTATCCAGAGGGGAGGAAAACTTATCTAAAAAGTCCTGAAATTTTCTGCAACCATGGGTTTTAAAGGGGTTTTCCAGGACTTACTTGATGACATATCTTTAGGTTGGTCATTAATATCAGATTAGCAGGAGTCCAACTTCCAAAACGGACACGTCATAAACTTTCACAAGTTGGAACCAGGCAACTGGAACTACACAGCCCTGTGTAGTGGTTGTTCCTAGTACTGCAGCACTGCTCTAATTCACTTCATAGGATAGGTTATCAATAAGCAAATGCTGGAATGATGGAAATAACTTGCTTTAATAGGTGTAAAGTTATGCATGATTTACATTTAAAGAAATGCACTGCATTTTCATGGTGACTGTTTTTCGGTTTAACAAATAGAACAGATAGAGGGCCATTACGGAGCTCCAAGTGAATAATAACATAATTATCAACTCTGCAGATAAAGGAGGTGGGATAATGATTATGGACTGAGAATTCGACAATAACGAATCAATTCCTTTACAGAGTGATAATAATAAAACATATAAAGAAAAACACTATAGACCCCACGAGAAAATTTTTAAAAGCGAGGAGGATCTAGTGAAAAGAGGTAACAATTTAGGTGTATTACCAAAAAAAGAAGTCCAGAACATTAAAGGGGTTGTCTCACTTCAGCAAATGACATTTGTATACACAGTTAATACAATCCATGTACTAATGTATTGAATTGTCCATATAAACTCCTTTGCTGGCTTAATTAATTTTTCCATCTCATTATACACTGCTACTCTCCAGGAGTTACGGCCATCCTGTAATCCAGCAGTGGTGGCCATGCTTGCACACTATAGGAAAGAACCAAGACAACACCCTTTAGATTATCCCCAAATCAAATCTGTTCAGTGGCACTGCAGATCCACATGCACTTTCATAACAATGCTTGTTTGTTTAGCTGAAACAAAATCTACCTGCGTATTACAAGTCATGATATTCCGCTGCAACAAATGTAAACCCTTCTTTGGACATCTGCATTGATTCCACTACTCAAGGATGTGATAGTTTTGCCTAGACCAGTGTTAATTTTACCATTTAGTGCAACATAGATGCTAGGCTACTTTTACACTAGCAATTTTTGCGGATCCGTCATGGATCTGCAAAAACGCTTCCGTTACAATAATACAACCGCCTGCATCTGTCATTAACGGATCCGGTTGTGTTATGTCTTAGGGCTTGTTCACATCACCGTTTTTCCTTTCCGTTCTCCGGCTCCATCAAGGAGCAGGAGAATGCAAACAACGGATTCTGGAGATAACTGACACCTAACTGAGTGTAACGGAGGGAGCCTAAAGACCCCATAGACTATAATGGGGTCCATTCCATGTCCGCTCAGAACATGATTTTTGAGCGGAGACGAAAGTTGTGCATACAGGACTTAACGGAGCCGGGGAACGGAAAGGATAAACAGTGATGTGAATGAGCCCTTATATAGCCATGACGGATCTGTCATGAACACCATTGAAAGTCAATGGGGGACGGATCTGCTTTCTATTGTGTCAGAGAAAACGGATTCGTTCCCATTGACTTACATTGTGTGTTGTGACGGATACGTCTTGCTCCGCACCACATCGCGGATAGAAAAACACTGATTGCTACGTTATTCTGTCCACAATGGGGATGCAACAAAACGGAACAGAATGCATTTTTGTCCCTATTGACAATAAATGGGGACAAAACTGAAGCCTTTTCCTCCGCTATTGAGATCCTATGACGGATGTGTTAAAGTAACCTTAGCGCATATTCATTTCCACTAACCTAAAGCAATTGTTGCAATACTTTTAGGTATTTGCCTGCAATATTTAGTCAAAGTTCATAACATGACCTAACTGTACTTACAACATGAATGAGACGGCCAAAGTCTGTGCTTGCAACAGGGTGATTGAGTAAGTGCACTTTGCTATTAGAAATCTAGTTCACTGTCAAGTACAATAAATGAGATAACGTGAAAATGTAACAGCCAGGGACGGTTCTTGAACAGGGCACAATTGGAGAGGTTGAAGGTGGTAACTTGGTACCAATAACTTTTATGTACAGGGTCACCTAGAAAACAATGGAGAATTAGGATTAAGTGGGTTGGCATTGTTAGCATTATAAGCATTATTTAACCATCAGCGGTGATTTTTGATGTAATAAAACTAATTCGTATTTACTTTCAGGTCCACTCATCTGCTTCTGGGTGCTTCTCTCTGAACATGGCCACTGATGGAGGGTCCTGTCCACAGAGGCCTCCAATCATTTACATTAGGGACAGACAGTGGGGTAAGCTCATGCGTAGTCTGTCCCCAGCGTCAGTGAATGGAGACCGCTGATAGATGGGACACTCCATCAGCTGCCAAATTCGGAGCGCAGCACCCAGTAGTAGGTGAGTGGAGCTGGATGTAAATATAAATGTGTTTTATTAAACCATCAGACATCAGTGCTGATAGTTTAATAATGATTGTTACTAGCTGCATGCATGCAGTTCTCAGCGCATGTGTAGGTAGTAATATAAACTGGTCAACCCCTTTAATGAGAAAATTACAGAAATTTGCATCCATTTTTTCTATTTTTTTTATTGTTCCCACTGGATTTAAGTTGAAAAAACTGGCTTAATTCAATGTGACAGGCTAACTATGCTCACTTTCCCACTCCCTTTTGAAAACTGAGTGGTGTAAAATGACAAAATGTTGCAAATAAGCCCAAAAAGTTGCAATACTTTGTGCCGAAGCACAAAAATAAGTGATACTTTGTAACTCCTTTACTTGATCCATTCACACAAAGAGTAGAACTCTAAGGCCATCATAAATCATCTATGGTATTTATTCAGATCCTCTGTCCTTGCAGTCTCCAAGGATACATTTAGAAGAATTATAGAATAATCTGATAATGATTTGAACACTGTACATTTTATTAGCTTTCAGAAAGGGTATAAGGCTAGAATCACACATAAAGTTTATGTGGCACAGTTTGGTTCAGTTTTAGCCAAAGCCAGAGGCAAATAAAAAAAAGGAATGGCAAATATAAATGATTTATACTGTTTCCTGCTAGATCCACTGGTTTAGCTCAAAAGAGTGCACCAAAACTGGCACAAAAACTATGATAAAAAATGTTTTCTTGTAAAGCCATGAATTCCCTAATAATGTTGATTGACAGGAATTATTGTCACAAAAATATAATTTAAGTAAATATGAGGTTCTTCACCTAATATGCTCATAGTTCGCTATACTAATAAGACACTAATAATAATGCAACACTAATACTAGAGTAAGCTCTATTTTTCTGTGTCTTTAGCCCACACAATGACTATAGCAACCTGACAAGACACAGTGTTCAGTCACTGTACTGTTAGGCCTTGTTCACATATCCGTTTTTCACTGACTTGTGCGGTCTGCATTTTCCATAGATGGCACATGTACCCATTGATTTTTAATGAGTCTGTTCACGCATCAGTATTTTTTTACTAACCGTGGGTCAGTGAAAAAGTCATGGAGACATGCACTACTTTTGTCTAAGATGTGGCTCTAGTAGCATACCCAATATATAATGTCCAGCTATTGGTAGAAACAGGGGATTTGGGAATGCTGACAGGTTCTGAGTTTTAGGGTGCCTTTCCCCTTCCATAGTAGCAAACACTTCAAACTAGATTTAGAAAATGTGCAATCCACAGTCATTGGCTCATATGGACCTGTAGGGATCTATGTATGAACAGGGCTGGTGATGACAGGGCCGGTAATGACAGTCTTAAAAGTCCAAACGTTGTATCCAGCACAATAAAGGTCATCTAACTTATACAAGCACTTAGGGTCAAGGCACGGCACCAATATTACACATAACCAATAAATCAAAGTCCTGGCCTGTTTGGGCGCTAACTAAACAGTGGTTTCTACATCACCTTCCATCCAGATCAGACTATTTATAGGAGACAGGTCTACCAGCTTCAAGGCTTTGTCACACTCTAGTGTGGGAGGTAAACCCCCACACCGAACATAGGAGGAAAAAGGGAAAAGGAAATAAGGCCTGAAAACTAGGGAAGGAAGTTGGACACCTCCTAGTGAAAACTCTAATCAAAGCCCTGAATGACTACCAGTATGAACAGACTCCAGAGGTAGGTGAGTTCATACACAGGAATACCTAGTCCTATCTAACCCTAAAGGATCCTGGTGCTAATGACAGGGATGAGACATCCTGTTCCTCCAAAAGGAAGGATGAACAGGAGTCTCCCTAAGGCCTAATACAAAACAACAAAGAAATGCAACACACAGAAAAGCCAAAAGGGAAAGGTAACACTTAACTTCCAATAAGCTATGGCAGCACCAGAAACTCAGCTGAGATCCAAACACCAGCTATCCACAGGTCCAACTGAAGCTATAAACCGCACAGCATTGTGGGAGAGACACTATAACTAGGGAAAGTTAAATGACCACAATAGCAACACCTGGAGGTTAAGGGTGTGGCCAGTACCAGAAACAACACAGACGCCAATTGTTCCACAGGGTAAACATGTCAAACCAAACCACGTGTTCCCAGTCTCAAAGATATTCTGCCAATCACTGTCACGGGGACGTCCGTATGTCTCGGTACGTCCGTGACAGGCTCTGACCCAGGCTGAAGCTCTAAGGCCTCTATTTAATCCCCAGTAAAGATCTCAGTTACTACACCTGAGAACACCTCAAGCTAGGGGGAATATAGATGTACTGGAGTGGGGTGGAATGGTAGGTCCCTCTACCAATCCTACCTACTATTCAAAAAAAAAATCCATCCCATAAACAAAGTCTGAATAAACAGCTTCAATAAACTATAATTTGCTAAAACCATACATCCTTCTGGATTTCATTTATCTTACCCATCTGAGCAATCCGGATATAACCCCCCTCCAGTATTTTACCAAAGACATTGTTACAGACCCAAAACATTACTTCAAAGATCAGAACTGGATTTTCATCAAAACTGGATTTGATATATGCATCAATGGGTAGCATCATCTTAATAATTCTGTCCTAAAATGTAAATATGATATGCAGTAAAATTGAGAAATAATAAAAACTAACAATAGAAATAATAATAATAGTGGGGAGAAATTGAGAAAGAGACAGGTCAGTCCATGTCCTGGTAAAGACATGGGACGTTTTGAGTTCATGCTGACCTGAACCAAAAAACTTGTAAAAAAAAATGCAGTTTAATTTCTGAATTTAACCCTTTAAATTATAGATGAATCTGGACTCCCTCCTAGACATCTTGACTATATAATTATCACCACACCAATCTTTAGAGATAAATTAGACGGCTACATATTTCAAACTTTGGTGAATATTTTTAAAATCACAAAGAATGTTTATCATAGGCAATACATATATTATATATGTACTCACATATCCCCTTCTTCACCCTGCCCAGGCTAGGGCAGCGCAAAAGCAACCAGCAACAATGCTAGGCAGAATCCTCTCCAGCTCCAGAGGGGCTGCCTGGATGAAGAATGGGATATGTCCAGGTTCACCTTTGCACCCGGACAACCCCTTTAAGGTTCTCTCATTGTACTGTTTGTTAAAAGGACATTGAATGATGTAAATAATACTGTAACGGATCGACGGGCACCCCGACTGTGTACCTCCGTTGAAGGATGCTCCTAGCGCTTCTTGAGGATTCCAAGTACTCTAGCCGACACCACAACCACCAAATCGGAGGAGCATATGAGTGCTGTAAACAGCCGAATAGGAAAAACCATATGAATAGGTTTACACTCCTAGCAGTCAAACTGGAACAGCATACAATAAATCCCCCCCAATAACGACACGAAACTTCGTTTTGAGGGTCAAGCAGGAACTTCCTGTACTGGCACATACAGCCTCTTTTATTCACAAACCACAAACATAGTACGGCCCACAGGGTTTTGAAATACAACCAATCAATCCGAACAATACACACAGACACTCCCACACAAAATCCTCACCTCTGCCTGTGATAGGATTACTAAACACAATGGTTAATATAATTATCACAGGCAGAGATAAACAGGTGAGGTAAATGGCTGTCATCCATTGTTCTCACCATGTGCCTCTAATACATGATATGGTGGCCACCCAGTAACTCCACAGTATGTCCCCCAGATGGTTCTAAAAGGGCCAGTAGCAGCATAATAAAATACAATATGCCCAAATGCTGGTTTAAAAGGGTACAATCTCCCAGGGGCCATAGTCGCAGGGGAGGAGGCGGGCAATCAGTCTTCTCCAATGCCCAGTGGCGAGGTTGGTTTCGTCACAGGGAGCTCCAGAGGGGCTGCCTGGATGAAGAATGGGATATGTCCGGGTTCATCTTTGCACCCGGACAACCCCTTTAAGGTTCTCTCAATGTACTGTTTATTACAAGGACATTGGATGATGTAAATAATACCTACATTGTTATAGGTCAGCAATTCCTTAATATTCCAACATAGTTGTTGGTGGTGGATAAAATAGACACCATTTTTTGGCAAATATTGTAACTTTGCAGCAATTACGGACCGTACAACTAAAAATCACTTTAAATCTGCCCAGGAGGCCGCAGACAAAGCAGGTGAGAATTATTTGTACATAGGTTCCACTTTAAGTCCCAAATTTGGTGCTTCTGTGTATATTATAAATGGTTTGGATTGCAAAGTGTTGCCTAAAGTATTATCCTAAGAATCACAAAAATAAACGTGGCCTAAATGGGTGGGACTGCTCCAGACCCCAAACACTGTAGCGTGTTTCTAACTGGGGGGGCAGTTCCTCCGCATGTGGTTCGCAGCGAACGGCTATCCCCAGCAAAAATTGCATACAATGGAGGATGCCGGGGCGAACCACAAGCACCACACAAACATCCTACACAAAATAAAACATGTGCGGATGAAAATATATAAACACATAACTCACAGAAAAAAGATGCACCACATGGATAAGCAACTGACAACACTGGCTAATCCCTCACTCTGGTGTTAAAAGCTGAGAGATTCGCCAATATTTCCAATCAGGAACATATCGGAGCCCCTTTAGGCACCACTACACGGTATCTCAGCATGACATGGGGTCCTACCACTAGACTACCTATGGTGTGTGAACAAGGTCTGAACAGGTATTAAGTAGCCTACAGCCCCATCCCACTCACCTGCACTGCAGGACCAACAATGCAATGGGGAACACATGAGGCCGCAAGCTACACCTACAACAGACCATGTGACACCGGCTTCCAGGTGCAACAGAATGTTTACAAGCCATATGCAATGGCACATTCAATACATATAAAACAAGAATCACAAAAATAAATGTGGCCTAAATGGGTGGGACTGCTCCAGACCCCAAACACTGTAGCGTGTTTCTAACTGGGGGCAGTTCCTCCGCATGTGGTTCGCAGCGAACGGCTATCCCCAGCAAAAATTGCATACAATGGAGGATGCCGGGCGAACCACAAGCACCACACAAACATCCTACACAAAATAAAACATGTGCGGATGAAAATATATAAACACATAACTCACAGAAAAAAGATGTAGGATGTTTGTGTGGTGCTTGTGGTTCGCCCCGGCATCCTCCATTGTATGCAATTTTTGCTGGGGATAGCCGTTCGCTGCGAACCACATGCGGAGGAACTGCCCCCCCAGTTAGAAACACGCTACAGTGTTTGGGGTCTGGAGCAGTCCCACCCATTTAGGCCACGTTTATTTTTGTGATTCTTGTTTTATATGTATTGAATGTGCCATTGCATATGGCTTGTAAACATTCTGTTGCACCTGGAAGCCGGTGTCACATGGTCTGTTGTAGGTGTAGCTTGCGGCCTCATGTGTTCCCCATTGCATTGTTGGTCCTGCAGTGCAGGTGAGTGGGAGGGGGCTGTAGGCTACTTAATACCTGTTCAGACCTTGTTCACACACCATAGGTAGTCTAGTGGTAGGACCCCATGTCATGCTGAGATACCGTGTAGTGGTGCCTAAAGGGGCTCCGATATGTTCCTGATTGGAAATATTGGCGAATCTCTCAGCTTTTAACACCAGAGTGAGGGATTAGCCAGTGTTGTCAGTTGCTTATCCATGTGGTGCATCTTTTTTCTGTGAGTTATAAAGTATTATCCTCACATAAAAAGAGCCAATATTTATGAATAATCTTTCAATTTGTTTAATATCAAAATGAGACCAGCATATATGGCTACAGGTAAACCAATGGTTGACAGTGGTAAAAAAACAAAACAAAAAACCACTTGTTTAAAAACACACTGCGATGTTGTTTTTTTTATTAAAAAACTATTCAAAAGTGATCCTTTTATGGTGGCAGATGCCTTCTTCTCTGTCTTCTGAACAATGAAATGGCGGCTGCCCTTTTGAGAAGTTTGCCCATAGCGAATTGCAAAAGTTGATTCCAAATTTTTGGGGGAAATTTGTAACGAAATTTAGAATCAATTCGCTAATCTCTGTTGGCCAATTCTTGTCTTAAAAGAGCAAGAAGTTTAGAAATGAAGGACTAAATGACACAAAATTTGTCAATCTAGCTTGGCAAGAGAGAAATAAGGGTGCTTTCTTCATTTCCTTGTTGTCAACATGGCATATGGAATATTTTTGGAAAGTACAGTTACACTTTAAATGTTCCCTTTAAAATATATATGTAGCTAGCAGGAATGTATACACTTGGAAATAAAATAAATTAACCTTTTAGACTTAAGCCCCTTTCACACGGGCAAGTTTTCCGCTCAGGTGCAATGCGTGACGTGAACGCATTGCACCCGCACTGTCCTGACCCATTCATTTTTATAGAGCTGTGCACATGAGCGGTGATTTTCACGCATCACTTCTGTGTTGGATAAAAATCGCAGCAAGCTCTATATTGTGCGTTTTTCACATAGAAAAGTGAATGGGACTGCTTGAAAATTGCAAGAATCCGCAATCAAGTGCGGATGCAGTGCAATTTTTCTGAAAGATTGCTAAGAGACGATTGGGATGGGGACCCGATCTTTATTATTTTCCCTTATAACATGGTTATAAGGGAAAATAATAGCATTCTCACTACAGAATGCTTAGTAAAATGTGGATTGAGGAGTTGAAAATAAAAAAAAATTAACTCACCTTATCCACTTGATCTTGATTGCGATCTCTTGTTTCTTCGTCAATCATTAGCTGCCGGCTAAAGGACTTGTGGTGACGTCACATCACATGGTCATGGACCATGTGATTGGACCATGTGATGAGCGCAGTGACGTCATCACAAGTCCTTTAGCCGGCAGCTAATGATTGAAGAAGAGATCGCAACTACGTGATCAAGTGGCTATGGTGAGTTAATTTTTTTTTTATTTTAACCCCTCAATCCACATTTTACTAAGCATTCTATAGTGAGAGTGCTATTATTTTCCCTCATAACCATGTTATAATGGAAAATAATAAAATCTATAAAATACTCAACCCGAAACCGGACTTCAGTAAAGAAGTCCGGGTTCGGGTCTGGGTACCAAACATGACGATTTTTCCCATGTGTATGCAAAATGCATTAAAACGCTTTACACTCACGCGGAAAAATTGCGCATTTTCCCGCAACGCACCCTCATCTTATCCGGGCATCAGACGTGAAAGAGGCCTTAGACTTCTAGACTTGTGCATTGAGTTCTGTGAAAGGTCATGTTTATAGTCAGAATCTATCTAAGCTAATAACACAAACTGTTGTACCATTCATGCATTTTAATGAACACATTAAAGGGGTTATCCAAGACTATAAAATACTCCCCAATATGCCGGGCCCCTCACAATGAATATACTTACCTGGATCCCTGCTCCCTGCACCGCTCCTGGTCTCCGAACAGCTGCTGCTGCTTCTCTCCGTGCGCGAATGAAAACATCCGGTGTCGGGGGAGCAGCCAGTGGCAGGTAATGACGGGGGGAGTCTCCATAGCATCGCGGGTGTCGCAAACAGGGATTTTTGTGACACATTGTATCATATCTTTCCTTCACTACTTTAAAACAACATCACAGAAGTAGTCACATTTACCAATCCAAATTACAAACTGATAAATTTGACGAATGAAAAAAGATGCAGGTACAATATTCTGGTGCAAAAAATATATCTTAATATATTTGCCCCACTACATGCAGCATTCTTCTGTCTGAGTATGAACACAGAGCAGATAAATGTCATAAGTCTGTGTCTGGCTCAGGCATAGAAAAAAATTGGCCAGACACAACTATGTGAATCCAAGCTTAGACTTACTAGATATCAGATATCAGAATAGTGTGTGTACAATGCATTTGGAAAGTTTTCAGACCCTTTAACCTTTTTTCACATTTTGTTATGTTGTGGCCTTGAGCTACAATAAAAATGAAATTCAACTTTCTCCACATCAATCTGCATTCAATACCCCATAATGAAAAAGGGAACACAGAATTTTAAAAAGGTTTGCAAAACGAAAATTTTCCATGGACATAAGCATTCAGACCCTTTACTCAGTACTAAGTTGGAGCGCCTTTGGCAGCGATAGCCTCCAGTATTCTTGGGTATGATGCCTCTGGGCTCTACAGGCAGGTCTTTTCTTCTCATGGCTTGGTTTTTGCTCTGATATAAATCATCAGCTGAGAGACCTCATATAGACAGGCGTGTGTCTTTCCAAATCATGTCCAATCAACTGAATTCGCCATAAGTAGACTCCAAACAAGGTGTAGAAACATCTCAAAGTTGATGAAGAGAAATGGGTGGACTCCAGAGTTAAATTTTAAGTATCATAGCAAAGGGTCTGAATATTTAGTTTGCAATGCAAAATGCAAAATTTTTCCTTTTTGATACATTTGCATTCATTTCCAAAATGATCTTTTCACTTTCTCATTATGATGGAGTATTGAGTGCAGATTGATAGGGGACAACTTTTTTTTTATTTTAGTACAAGGCCACAATATAACAAAATGTTAAAGGGTCTGAAAACTTTGCAAATGCACTTGTATTCCCTTATGTGTCCATTTTTGGATTATGAATTGTGCTGTTGAGGGGAAAGGCTTGTTTGCATCTTTAGTGGCTGCTAGTTTATTTAGGGGCTATTGTATTCAAATGGTTATAATCAAAAGGAATAATAGAATTTCTCAGTCTGGAAGCATAATAATAAAAATAGATAAAAAGGCTGGGCACTCTAATGGATATACTGTACACACTTTTATTGAAGTAACCGTTTAGAATAAAAAAATAAAAAAATTGTAGAACAGCAATTGTTGCACCAAATACTCTCACTTATAAACTGGCATTAAAATACAATCTGAAAGTCCACACGGCTTCTAATGAACACCGGTGAAAATAACACAGTATAGGATAGTATGGACGTCTTCCCAAAATTCACATTGAACTATCAATATCAAGTCAACGTACACTAGCAGTATATCTATTAGTAGGTTGTATGATTGACACTACTATAATTTGACTGTGCCGTTGTTTTGATATTGAACTCAGTTCATAAGGCAAATATAGTATATATGCCTTTATTACGGCAGCCTCAAGTAACTGTAAAAGCAGCAACAAATGATTGTAATACGCAGCACAAATTCAGTCATATATATTAAAATGCCGTAACATCACCATCACCAAAAATTAGCAGCGGTCAGAGGGGTATTTCAGTTCACCCAAAGATGGCACTAATTGAACTGATCTAAAACGTCCAATATAGCGGCCTAAAACTGAAAAAGGTCATGCAGCCCAAGACTGTAAAAAATCATATAGCAGCAGCCGTCCCAGTTCAATTATGATATAGTGATGGATTTCCTTCAATTGATATTGCAGATCCTTAGTCCAGATCGTAACATCCCTTTGTTTAATGTTCAAACCTGCATGAAGGTGGATCGCAGAGGTACTAGTAACCTCCGCATGTGGCAGCGTTCACAGCGGCGTCCCGCTGGAAGTGTGGTACACTGCCTATGTTAATCTTGTAGGTTATGCCGGCATTCAATATTAAAACAGTCTTACCCACTACCTTCGTGTCTTCTTATGCTCTTTAATACATGTTCCCAATGGAGTCCACCCTGGTGAAATTTATGCACGCTAGTTATCTGTCTTAGCTGACCAGACGCGTTTCGGGGTGAATAATACCCCTGGTCAGACCCCTGAATATATAGCAAACCACTACCTTGAACGCGCCTGAACTCTTCAAATACCCTGGACACTCCGTGAGAGGTGATCGTATACACTGAGCGTGTGATACAGCTAAGACAGATAACTAGCGTGCATAAATTTCACTAGTGTGGACTCCATTGGGGACATGTATTAAAGAGCATAAGAAACAAAGGTAGTAGGTAAGACTGTTTTAATATTGAATGCCGGCATAACCTACAAGATTAACATAGGCGGTGTACCACACTTCCAGCGGGACGCCGCTGTGAACGCTGCCACACGCGGAGGTTACTAGTACCTCTGCGATCCACCTTCATGCAGGTTTGAACATTAGATAATAATGAAAATGGATATTATTTCAGTAGTTTACTGTAGCGGCCCTAGCCCCCCTTCTAACACCTGGTGTACATTTACAGCAGATGTTGGGGCTTTAAAAATGCCATAGCTGTCAGGTCTTCAAAAAAGACACCTCCAGCACTCTTCTTCTTCCTGCTGCGGCTGTGCTGTGATCCGACATGCAGAGCGTGAGGCCACAGAGCATCCTCATGCTCTGCACAGTCACAGCACAGCCGATGGCAGAGGACCAGGAAGTGGTGAGTACAGAGCCCGGGGAGCGCTGCTTTAACGGCTTCCCAGTCCTCCGGTACTAATGAGCGCTTCCATAATGGAAGTACTCAGTAGTATTCGTCCCATAAAACGCAGTGACATTTCCCCCCCACTTTTATGGGGCGAAAAATACTGTATCCCCGTATGGTGAATGGTATAACAGGAAACAAATATCAAAATGGCTGATTCACAGTTTTTTGCACAGTCACTTCAGCTCCAAAAAAAATTGTCAGTTATCAAAAAGTCATAACACCCCAAACTGGTATAAATTAAAAATATACATTACCATGCTAAACAATTTGCCCCCACACAGCTCCATACAGGGAAGTGCACAGATCTCATAGGGCTCCATAGCAAAACTTAGTATGGGCCCTCCTGCTAACCCAGTTTCCCAGTTCATGTGCGTCAATTTTTTCTCCAGCTTCCCAACATATTGTACTGGTTCTGGTATTTTTTACACTAAAATAATGTAGTTTCAGTTTGCAGTGCCATTCTTATGATCAAAAATACTGGAAACCTGACAGACTCCATTAGGATACATTTGGATCTTTTTGTAAATGGATCTGTCATAGTTATATAATGAATAAAGTCATGACAATAGTCTGAACAGAGCCTAATTCTCTGAATACATTTTACCTTGTTTTTATGTCGATCATGATAACCTTTAGTCCTTATTATTCTGTTTTGTTTCTATTATAATGTACTAGTTTATCTTTAATTCTATCAGTATTTTGATGTACTTTGCTTTATTGTGTTGTTTAACAGGGTTTAAAGGCCCACTAACTTTTCCAAAAACTTTTGATATGTCATAAAGACATATCAAAAGTTTAGATCATGAATGTCTGAGCACTGAGACCCCCACCGATCCCTAGAAAGAGGGTAGAGAAGCACAGCATAGTGCTCTCTCCTTGCTGCACAAGACGAGCTCAATAGAAGTCTATGGGCCTGTCCTCAGGATAGAGAAGAGAGTGTGATATGCTTATGATTCTTTCTAGGGATCACGGGGATCTCAGCACTCAAACCCCCACCAATTTTAACTTTTAATATGTCTGTATGACAGGGTTTCTCAACAACGGTCCTTGGGACCCACCTACCGGTCAGGATTTGAGAATATCACACAGAATGAATACTTTGGTAAGTCCTGATGCAGGGACACTAATGATATCACCTGCTTGATACTAAGGAAATCCTGAAAACATGACTGGTAGGTGGGTCCCGAGGACCGGAGTTGAGAAAACCTCCTCTATGACATATGAAAAGTTAGTGACCCTTTAATTCAATACAGCAAAGATACTGTGAATATTTATGTAAGTTGGAGTACAACATCTGGGATATACACCAAACCTAAGTACAATAATTTGTCTCCATTATGGAACATTTATGGTATATCCAACTGAAATATACATGTATAGTTGTAATAGAAAATCCACATAATCTTGTTTAAAGCTTGTAATGCCTTTGTTATATTTCTTAATAAAACAAAAATTTACAAGAAAATCCACATAATAGTGTCTACTCATTTGGAACAAAATATCAAAAGCTTTCCACTTGTGGACAGCAGCCTCTGCTGGACACTTTATAAATCAGCATAAGCTGAAATGAGAATATGTTGTAAAGTCTTAAATTGTATTCACTCAACTTTGTTATATATTAAATATTATATAACGTTATTCTAAACCACTATGATCTGTTTGCAGAATCAATGCTAACCGTTTACAATATGCACCGTCCAAGTAGATCTATTGTTGTTTTCCAAATCAAGTCCAAGAAGGTTGGACAGTACAATGGCAATGTAAGGAAGACAGTCAGTGCCCTCAGCATTTTATATGCGCAAACAATAATGAGCTGGAAAAGGAAGATATCCTAATACATTATACTACTTAGATCTCATTCAGACGTGATAAGTTTATTTTACAAAAGTACAGTACTGTAGGTTTCTGGCTTCTGGACATACTATGAATTTCAAGTCCATCAAAGAATTAAAAGTAGACAGCACAACAGACAAGCTTTAGCAGTGGATACACTAATGCAGCGGAGTTGATCTTTGTTCTCCGATATGTATCCATAGAAAAGGCACAAGGCATCAGCATCTAGTTCCAATGTTTCCTTTACTCAAAGGCTATGGACACCTTTGAGGGCATTTTTTATTATTGCATTCTACTCATTTTGGGCTTAAAAACTTTATTGAAGATTTTCAACAGCTTGTCAATCATTTTAGTACCACCACCAATCAACAGAAATGAACGGAGCAGCAGGTCGGGCATGCAAAATGACACTCCATTCATCTTTATAGAGTTTCCTGAGAGAGCCAAGTACAGCGGTTGGCTATTTCCAGAACTCCCATAGAGATAAATGGCATGGCAGTTCACATGCTCAACCTGACGCTCCATTCATTTCGGGGTACTCCAAGGACCTCCTCCGATATTCGTATATAGTTTTGTATTGTTATGTATTTTGTCTTGTATTATATGGCCATATCTACTAGTAAGATATGGATGGCAAGGGTTAACTAGGAAAAGGGCTATCCACCCTGTTCCTCCCCTCTTGGTAGGGCTGGGTTGGTCCTACTGAAAGGGTTAATTCCTGTGAGAATGTAGTATAGAGAGGAAGCACAAGTAGAGAGGAAGTGCTGCTGTTCCTGGAAAAGATTCTCCAGAGAGATCGAGTATTATTCTGCCTTAAGTGAAGCCTTGAGAAGTTAGATGGCAGAATGAAATGCTACAATCAGCATCTATGGACTCTGCTGTGAGGTGAGAGACTATGGCTAAGGCCTCTTTCACACTTGCGTTCTGAGGATCCGGCAGGCACTTCCGTCCTGCCGGATCCGTCACAACGCAAGTCGCCTGAAAGCATTAGAAGACTGATCAGGATCCTGATCAGTCTTCGAAATGCTTTGAGGTTACTATGGCAGCCAGGACGCTATTAAAGTCCTGGTTGTCATAGTAGTAGTGGGGAGCGGGGAAGCAGTATACTTACAGTCCGTGCGGCTCCCGGGGCGCTCCAGAATGATGTCAGAACGCCCCATGCGCATGGATCATGCGCCCCAGGAGCCACACGGACGGTAAGTATACTGCTCCCCCGCTCTCCACTACACTATACCATGGCAACCAGGACTATAGCGTCCTGGCTGCCATGGTAACCAGTCAGAAAAAGCTAAATGTCAGATCCGGCGATGCGCCGAAACGACGTTTAGCTTAAGGCCGGATCCGGATTAATGCCTTTCAATGGGCATTAATTCCGGATCCGGCCTTGCGGCAAGTGTTCAGGATTTTTGGCCGGAGCAAAAAGCGCAGCATGCTGCGGTATTTTCTCCGGCCAAAAAACGTTCCGGTCCTGAACTAAAGACATCCTGATGCATCCTGAACGGATTTCTCTCCATTCAGAATGCATTGGGATAATCCTGATCAGGATTTTTCCAGCATAGAGCCCCGACGACGGAACTCTATGCCGGAAAACAAAAACGCAAGTGTGAAAGAGCCCTAAGACACCCATCGCCAGACTGCTTCTAGGCCAGTACTATATAGTGCTAAACTGCAGCCATCTAACCTGCTTCCATGTCCTTATTGGTGCTACAGAACTGCACTTGGAAACTGCTGCTATTGACTGTATTAGAAGTTCTACGTTGGTGGTTTATCTTGATATCTGGAATTTAGAAAACTATTAGCGTCTGTTATATTTTAAATATTGGCGTTGTTACATTTTGCTCTGATGAATGCGACATTTGAGCGGATCTTCCATTATGTCGATCTGTTTTTGTAGTGTACCCTACATATTATGTATATCTATTTATCGATGTTTGAAATCAAGCATCTATTGTTGCTTAGTGCAGGGATGGGCTAACTGCGGCTCTCCAGCTGTTGTAAAACTACAATTTCCACCATGCCCTGCTATAGGCTGATAGCTGTAGCAGTGTTTGCATGCTGGGAGTCGTAGTTTTGCAACAGCTGGAGAGCCTCTCTTTGCCCATTCCTGGCTTAGTGCAACCTTGATCGTAATTATATGCACATTAGCAATTGCTGTAGGGTTGGAGATGATTGCAGCACATGCGTTAATTCATATAATTCACCACCTTATCTGGTTACATCATCATGGCGACAATTATGGTCCTTCTACGCATGCACGGCAGTGGAACTTGTGGAATACATCTTGCTTTGGTGATGACTACGATATATGAGCACATGCGTGACATCTCTCTTAATCTTCTATCATGTCGATCGAATAGTATATTGTGCCCTACATATTACGTATATTTGCCTATTATTATTGGTGTGTAATGCATTATTGACCAGAATTGTATGCATATTGACTTCTATTGCAGAGTTACTTTGGAGATGCTTTCAGCGCATGCGCGTATGCGTGAAATTTGTCGCCTTATCTAGTTATATTACCTTGACAATAATCGCGGTGCCTTTCTGCACGTGAGGCAACGAAACTCGCTGAATCACTACTCAAGCCTTGTTGTGAATGATACTCACACCTCTCTTTTAGCATGTGTGCGCATGCGTAGTGCGATTTAGTGGTCACCATTGCCATGCGCCTCTCTGGTATTTATATCTCCCCATGGTCAGTTGCAACTTTACCCCTGACGAATCCACAGGCAGCGGTGATATGCGTAGGGCTTTGTTCCTTCCACTTCGGCAGACATGTGAGACCGGCACCTTTGCTAACAATAACTTGTATGTTTTCTACACAATTTCTTCCAGCGCTAATTTTTGCTCTTTCTATTATATTTTTTTAAATAATCAGCACTGGACACTTGATATGGGGGTTGTTATAGACCAGTGGCGTTGCTAGGGCTGGTGTCACCCAGTGCGGTAGAAAATGGTGTCACCCCAGACCCCCCCCCCCCCCCCGAAGCAATAATGTTTTAGTCATATAACCAAAAATAACAGATACTCACTAGTGCTTAGGCCTCTTTCACACTGGCGTTTTTCCTTTCCGTGCTAGAGTTCCGTCCTCGGGGCTCTAAGACGGAAAGATACTGATCAGGATTGTCCCAGTGCATCTTGGATGGAGATCAATCCGTTCAGGATGCATCAGGATGTCTTTAGTTCAGTATTCAAACGTTTTTTTGCCGTTGAAAAATCCACAGCATGCTGCGGATTTTACTTGGGCCAAAAAAATTGAAGGCATGCTGCAAGGACGGATCTGGAATTAATGCCCATTGAAAAGCATTAATCCGGATCCGACTTTAAGCTAAATGTTGTTTCGGCGCATCGCCGGATCCAATGTTTACCTTTCTGAATGGTAACCATGGTAGCTAGGATGCTACTAAAGTCCCGGCTGCCATGGAAAAGTAGTGGGGAGCCATGGGAGGAGCTACTTACCGTCCGTGCGGCTCCCAGGGTGCTCCACAATGACGTCACAGCACCTCTACATCACATGGATAATATGATCATGCGACGTAGGGGCGCTGTGACGTCATTGTGGAGCGCCCCAGGAGCCACACGGAAGGTAAGTAGCTTCTCCCCTGGCTTCCCACTACTTTTTCATGGCAGCCGGAACTTTAGTAGCGTCCTGGCTGCCATGGTAACACTAAAAGCATTTTGAAGACTGATCAGTCTTCAAATGTTTTCAGGTGTGTTGCGTTGTGACGGATCCGGTGGGCATTTCCGGCGACGGAAGTGCACGCCGGATCCTCACAACGGTAGTGTGAAAGGGGCCTTAGTTATTAATTCACTTACAGTCCGGTGTGTACGAAGTGTCTTCACATATAACTCAAGAGGAATTGCTGCTGTTATGTTAATGTATGCTATAACATTGCACCATCCTTCTGAACATACACATCTGTCATCCGCCTTACCTCATGATCCTGGAGCTGTGCTGTACAGTGGCCGCCGAGCTCTACAGCACAGCTCCAGGATCATGAGGTAAGGCGGATGACAGATGTGTATGTTCAGAAGGATGGTGCAATGTTATAGCATCCATTAACATCAGCAACAAGTCTGGGCTGGTTCAGGCTGTGCTGTGCCTGTGTGAGTGATGTGACCTGGGCCGGTGCAAGCTCAAGCGAAGCTACATCTTGGCGACCCCCCGCCCGCAGCTCACCTGGTCCTGGTCCTCTGTGCAGCAGCTGGCTTCTCCTCTGTGTGGTCCTGGTATCTTCGCTATGCTTCAATCGCTTGAAGACTGTACTTTTCGCCCTATAAGACTATAACACACACATAGGTTTTAGAGGAGTATAATAAGAAACAATATTTTCCACTATACCTCAGGTCAGACCACCAATGTTAATCACACCTCAGATCAGCCCCCCGTGTCAGCCGTCAGCCCCCATCCATCATGCCCCCATGTCAGCCGTCAGCTCCGATCCTTCATGATCCCCAATGGGGAAATGTTGGAGTCTGTACCATCGGGGGTGACATGGTGAGGGACAATGTTGAAGTCTGACTGTGCCAGGGGGTACATGATGTCACCCCCATGGCACAGATTCCAACATTGTCCCTCTCTTCATCATTGTCCCCTCATCATGTCATTCCCCCCCATGGGTGGCACATTTCTTTTCTTCCTCCAGGCTCCATGGCACAAACAGACATTTTGTGATTGTCCCCATCATTTCTCTTTTCTCACCCCCAGGATTGAGGCGCACATAGTGCCCCATAATAATGTGCCAGTAACACGTGCCTCTCCATGCCACCACATGTGCTAGTAATAAGTGCCTCTCTTGTGCCTCCCCCATGTGCCAGTAGCCCCCTTATTGTGTGCCAGTAGCCCCCCATATGTGCCAGTAGCCATCTCCCCTTATGTGCCATTAGGCCCCTCATGTGCCATTAGGCCCCTCATGTGCCATTAGTCCCCCTCATGTGCCAGTAGCCGTCCCCTTTATGTGCCAGTAGCCGTCCCCTTTATGTGCCAGTAGCCGTCCCCTTTATGTGCCAGTAGCCGTCCCCTTAATGTGCCAGTAGCCCCCTTTATGTGCCAGTCGCCCCCTTTAGTGCCAGTAGCCCCCTTTAGTGCCAGTAGCACCCTTTGTGTGCCAGTAGCCCCATTTAGTGCCAGTAGCACCCTTTAGTGCCAGTAGCACCCTTTGTGTGCCAGTAGCCCCCTTTATGTGCCAGTAGCCCCCTTTAGTGCCAGTAGCACCCTTTAGTGCCAGTAGCACCCTTTAGTGCCAGTAGCCCCCTTTAGTGCCAGTAGCACCCTTTGTGTGCCAGTAGCACCCTTTAGTGCCAGTAGCACCCTTTATGTGCCAGTAGCCCCCTTTAGTGCCAGTAGCACCCTTTAGTGCCAGTAGCCCCCTTTAGGTGCCAGTAGCCCCCCCCAAAAAAAATGCGATGCGATGCAGGCCTCTTCCGGCCTGTGTCTCGAGCTGTACGGCTCCGGCGGCCTCTGATAGGCTGCCGGCCTAGTGCTGGCAGCCTAACAGAGGAACTGGGAGAGAGAGGACACGCCTCTCCCTCCTCTGCTGCTGCTCCGCACGGAGATGAGCGCAATGCAAGCGCTCATCTCCGTCGCGTCTGCCAATAGTCAGTCCGCCCCTGGTGACACCCCATCAGACTGGTGTCACCCGGTGCGGACAGCACCCCCCGCACCCCCCTCGCAACGCCACTGTTAGTAGGGCTTTACCATGATTGCCAAGCATTATATTGTTTATCTGAATGGTTATCTGAATGAGCAGTGACTTGTAGTTTTCCAGCATATTTAAAAGGAATTAAAGGGGTATTCCCACTTTAATGATCACTGTTAAATCTGTTAATGATTTAACAGTGATCATTTCTCTAAATATAATTAATTAACTAATTCCCACCCCTTATAAGATAATTAACATATACTTACCTGATTGTTGTTTTCCGTCTCCCCTGGTTACGGCCACCGCTCTTCTCCGGAATCGCGGTGGCCGCGCTTGCGCAGACGACTTCTCTTCTCCCTGCCGAGCCACGCACGTACTCCCGAAAGTGCACGCCGGTGCCGCGCATGCGCTATGATGACTTCTTCCTGGCCAGTATAGTATACTTGCCAGGAAGAAGTCACCAGGGCGCATGCGCGGCGGCGTGCGCGTTCAGTCCAGTGCGTGGCCCGGCAGGGAGAAGACTTCAATCAAGAAGGATCCCGCCCCCTGCCGAAACCAGGAAGTGGACGGCGCGCCTGGAGCAGGTAAGTATGAAACGCGCAAATGGGAATAACCCTTTAATAACCTATATTTACTAATTAAAAACAGATACTGATAAATATTTTGTTTTTATTTTCCTATAGATAGTTCTTTTTTTCTATTCTTGTACATGATTATGAGGGCAGCCATCTTGCTTTGGCAGATTTCTGAGGTATGCTTTACAGAAGCTACATGGATTATAGGAACCTGTGTAATGGGGAGGATCATGGGCTTAGCTATAGGGGGTGCAGAGGTAGCAGACGCTACCGGGCCCAGGAGCCTGAAGGGGCCCAAAGACACTTGTTCCACATAAGAAGACACACAAAGCACTGAGGGAAGGGGGGCCCAAGCTGAACTCTTGCACCAGGGCCCATGAGCCGTTAGCTACGCCCCTGGGGAGGATTTATTGGGTTGGGGTGTAGTAAGAATAGCTTTTCCTATGCCAGTCTTAATAGTAAACCCCATTGGCATGCCATATTCCACAATCACTAAGAGGTAATAATTCTGGTGCATGTCAGGAGTTTTGTGTGCAGAAAAAGAAATCTATGCTATCTATGAAGCAGAGGTGGATTTCTGGCCTAATGTGCCGGTTTTGAACTAATGGTGGTCTGTTATGGGGGATCTGTGGATGACACTGTTCTGGGGGGGGGGGATCTGTGGAGGCTGCACTGTTATGGGGGGGATCTGTGGATAGCACTGTTATGAGGGATCTGTGGATGACACTGTTATGGGGGGGATCTGTGAAGGACACTGTTATGGGGGATCTGTGGATGGCACTATTATGGGGGGATCTGTGAAGGACACTGTTATGGGGATCTGTGGATGGCACTGTTATGGGGGGGGGATCTGTGGATGCCGCACTGTTATGGGAGGGGATCTGTGGATAGCACTGTTATGAGGGATCTGTGGATGACACTGTTATTGGGGGGGGGGGTCTGTGAAGGACACTGTTATGGGGGATCTGTGGATGGAACTGTAACAGGGGATCTGTGGATGGCACTATTATGGGGGTATCTGTGAAGGACACTGTTATGGGGGATCTGTGGGTGGCACTGTTATGGGGGATCTGTGGATGACACTCTTATGGGGGGGATCTGTGGATGCCGCACTGTTATGGGGGGGGGATCTGTGGATAGCACTATTATGAGGGATTTGTGGATGACACTGTTATGGGGGTATCTGTGAAGGACACTGTTATGGGGGATCTGTGGATGGCACTATTATGGGGGGATCTGTGAAGGACACTGTTATGGGGGATCTGTGGATGGCACTGGTATGGGGGTCTGTGGATGGCACTGTTATGGGGGATCTGTGGATGGCACTGTTATGGGGAATCTGTGGATGATACTGTTATGGGGGATCTGTGGATGACACTGTTATGGGGGATCTGTGGAGGAAACACTGTTCTGGGGGGATCTGTGGATGACTGTTATGGGGGATCTGTGGATGACACTATTATGGGGGGGGGGGGGTCTGCGGTCGATACTGTTATATATGTGTCATCCACAGACCCCCCACCCCATAACAGTGCCATCCATATACCCCCCACTCCATAACAGTGCCCTCCACAGATGTCTCCCATAAAAGTGTCATCCACAGATCCCCCCACCACATAACAGTGCCATCCAGATATACAGTCTGCAGTACAGCTCCTGTAGAACGCAGGCAGGCCGGGCGGGCGGCAGCGTAACTCTCACTGATGTCACGTGCCTGCGCTGCCTACTTTATAAATGAAGTGAGTTACGTTGCCGCCCGCCCTCCCGGCCTGCCTGCGTTCTACAGGAGCTGTTAATGAGTGGATATCACAAGTGAGGGCGCATCTTTAATAAACTTGAAATGAATTAGAGATTTTATATTCGTATACTGCAGACTGTGAGTGGCGGGGCCAGAGTACAGTGAATGCACCTGGCCCCGCCGCAATTGCGGCCTCCAGCCACTCCTTCCAGTCCGTCCCCGCTGACACATCGCAGTCTTCGATGTCAGCATTTGCCCCATAAGACGCAGGGGCATTTTCCCCCCATTTTTGGGGCAAAAAATACGGTAAGTTGTCCCTTCCACTGTCCAGCTCCTCTTGCCCACCCATTTTTTTGTAAACATCGTAAGGGAGGTGAAAAGGGCAAAAAGTCACATTTTGTCCCCATTCATTTTCAATGGGGACAAAACTGAACTGAGCAGAACAGAATGCTCGAAAATGCATTCCGTTCCATTTGGTTGCGTTCCCATACCAGACAGAAAACCGATGCAAGCTGCAGTTTTTTGTTCGGCATGGGATGCGGAGCAAAATGGATCCGACATGACACACAATGCAAGTCAATAGTGCCGTTTTCTCGGACACGAAAGAAAATGGAACCGGTGCCCATTGACTGACAATGCTTTTAGTGCCAGATCCGTCTTTTTCATTTTAGAGATAATACAGCCGGATCCGTTCAGAACGGATGCAGCCGGTTGTATTATCATAACGGAAGTGTTTTTGTTGATCCTTGCCAGATCCAGCAAAAACGCAGATATGAAAGTAGCCTTATATGGCAAAGTGTTCTAGGCATGCTCTTGCTATTGCGCAAGGAGCAGGAGGTAAACTATGGCCATCGCCTATTGTAAATGGTGTGACATTGGGTTATCTATATACAAGTAGTTCCAAAATAAAGGACCATTCAGTTCCGTGTATGACGTTTATAACATTGTTAAATTATTTACACTAGGGGGAAATTTATCAAAACTGGTGTAAAAGAAAACTGGCTTAGTTGCCCATAGCAACCAATCAGATTTCACTTTTCATTTTCCTAAGGAGCTCTGTAAAATGAAAGATGGAATCTGATTGGTTGCTATGGGCAACTAAGACAATTCTACTTTACACCAGTTTTAATAAATCTCACCTTTAGTCTTTATGACTATAGAACGTCTATTTACATGTGCTTCAGTAGCTAAGACATAACTTTTAATTTATATTGCTTTTAAAACATAAACTAAACACACAAAGTGAGACTGATTAAAAATCTCAGTAGTTGGCAGACTTTTGCCCTATGTTTTGTCCAGTCTCTAAATAGTTAATTCAGCTGCTATCAGTATTTCTCAAACAGCTTATTAAATAGGTAAATATGTAGCCATCTAGTCACCTTCACTGGCTACATAGCTATCTTGTTTCCTACTCTTTCCCTATGTATAGTTAGATTATGATGCTGTCTGTACCTAACTACTGTGTTTAAAATACACAAACACATTTACTGCCTCCCGACATGTTTCGCCGGAAAACCGGCATCTTCAGGGGATCGGGCAGGTTTGTCCGTGGGTTAGCGGTAATTGGCCATCTCCTCTCCATACGTCACCCGCTTACCGGCTCGTACCTGCTTCATTATGGCCGCTTTGTCTGTAGCAGAGTTTCGAGCATGCGCGCCGACTTAGAAATCTCCTTCACTACCCGGCTAATACTGCGCATGTCACGGGACATTGCTTCTTTCTTCTGCTTTTAGCAATAGATCCAAGGATAATACTCATTGCCATTATATGTGTATCTCTCATTCTCATGATTTGTAGCTAAATTTGATTCCTTAACATCTAATTAAACAGCCCATAATCTTTTGCCTCATTACTGTATATTACACATGATTATGATCAACCATTATTTTCATGAATGTATCTACTATGACTTCAAACAGTACTTCACAATCATGATTATTGGCTATATATCACAATCATGTCCATAAATGGCCATAGTTATACTATTTTTTGCACATGATATTGATCAATTATTGTTTTCATGAATTAATTTACTGTTATAACCTATGATATAGTACATCATGGTCATGATTATTAGCTGTACACCACAATCATGTCCATAATTGGCCATAGTTATCATACATTGATTTATCGTGACAATCATGCAGCTGATAAAGTCAACTATACATAATAATAAAGATCATGGTGAACCTGAAAAAATAATATGAATTTTATCAAATGTTATATTTTGTGTAAGGGTCCATTCACACGTCCGGATTTTTCCTTTCCAGATTTACGTTCCGTTTTTTTTTCAGATCCGTGTTTCCGCAAAAACCTTCAGTTTTTTTTACAAAAGTGCATCCGCATCCGTTCTGTGTGTCCGTGTTTCCGCAAAAAAAAAAAAAAGAAGGAGAAATAGATGTTGTTAGGGTACGATTAGGGTTAGGATATTTAAAACAGAGGACATGTGATAGAACAGGCGCCATTTTATTGTGCTTTTGGTGTCGTTCAGAGCCGTGTGACAAACCTTTGCTTGGCTGGCATCGTTTTCCTCCGGTTTCTCAGCGATCATCATGGCAGAAGACCTGGATAACGTACTATTTCACTGGATTCTTTCTCGGCGATTCAAATGGCAGTCAGCGATGCTAGATGAAGAACCGGGGAGGAAGAGGAGAAGGCTGTGGGTCCATTCCATTCTTGCTCAGCGCCTTCATAATTTATATAACGATCTGCGACTTAACCCCATTAAATTCAAAAGCTATTGCCGGATGTCAATGGAAGCCTTTAATCTCCTGCTGGTCTGTCTTCATCCTGACCTGAGTTTCCTGGACACTAGTATGAGGCGCTGAATATTTCCCGAGCAAAGGTTTATTGTCACCTTGACGTAAGTTAATTTTCCATTTTTATATACAATATATTGCATATTATTATATGAAAATGAATGCAAAAAACTATTTTTCTT
The DNA here is from genome assembly GCA_033119425.1 of Bufotes viridis. Lineage (NCBI taxonomy): Eukaryota > Metazoa > Chordata > Amphibia > Anura > Bufonidae > Bufotes > Bufotes viridis. The sequence goes on along the minus strand of CM065589.1, from coordinate 276,601,368 downwards.
TTTTATATTTTTTTTAGATTCCTTGCTACCGGTAAGTCATTTGCTTCATTGCATTTTGAGTTTCTGCTTGGGATCTCAACAATCTCTGGGATTGTCTGTCATACCTGCAAAGTTATCTGGCAGCATCTTAGAGAAGCGGTGATGCCACCCCCAAGGCGGAAGATTGGCTTCGTATCGCTGAGGGATTACACCAATCTGCGCAGTTTCCTAACTGCATTGGGGCACTGGACGGTAAGCACATCTGTGTAAAGAAGCCTTCTCACTCTGGGTCCCGGTACTTCAATTCCAAACAATATTTTTCTGTAGTGCTGATGGCCTTGGCTGACAGTAATTACGGGTTTGTAATTGTGGAAATCGGGGCCTATGGGAGCACTTCAAACACCCGCATCTTTAGTGCTTCCAGAATGAGTGAACGACTTCAGACAAACCAGCTTGCCCTGCCAGAGCCCAGTAGACTACCCGGATCTGCAGGGCCGCCGGCTCCATTTATGATCTTGGCAGATGAAGGATTTGCATTGTCACACCACATGATTCGGCCCTTCCCTAGACGCGATCTGGATGACCGGAAGCGCATCTTCAACTGCATCTTCGATTGACTTGCGCCCGTCGGTATGTGGAGTGTGCTTTCGGAATACTGTCCACTAAGTGGAGAGTGTTCATGTCATCCATACAGATGAATCCAGACAATGCCACCCTGGAGAAACAGGCTTGTGTACTCCTACACAACTTCACCAGGATTCACGATGCCTCCACAGATGCAGATTTGGGCCTAAATAGGGGTTTTTCGGTCAGTTTAGACCTGAGCCGGCCTGGACGCCCTGGAACAGCTGGACTAGCTGTTTGGGGACTCTATGCCGACTACTTCTGGAGGCCTGAGGGGGCATTGTCGTGGTAGTTGGACGCCATCCGTGGAAATCGTTGATTTCAGCTGGAATCTGGTTTAAATTTTACTTTAATTTTTAATTTCTTAGTTCAGTTAGATCCCATGTTGTTAGTTTAGATTAGGGACTCGCAAGAGAATGAGGACCCTTGACGTGGGCTTGCGGGCTGAGGTATTTTGCAAAATCCAAATTTTGTTATACATTTGGTGTAAATACCTTCTAATACCTCATTTCTAATTATGTCTATTAAAATTTATTTATTAATTTTTAATTTTTTAATTTGTGTATGTCCTCATAGCTAAACACGAACATGTCCCATTTTTATTAATGTATACTTTTATTAATAAAAAAGGTATATGTCTGTGTTCAGCTTTGAACAAGGACTACACCAGACGTAATCAGGCCCCGCAATCCACAAAGATTAAACTTCTATACAGAAAAGGTAAGTATATAACTTCATGCTCCGATGCTCTCCCTTGCCCTGCACTTGATCGTGCATGGAAAGGGCTATCTTTGTTAAACATCGCCACTGCTGGGCAGATGCTTCTGGCAAGCTGTGTGTTTGGTGATGTCACCGGCACAAATGTGTTCTTCTGCGCTGACCTGGCATGTTAAAAAGGCTAGGGCAGTGCTAAAGCCGGCCCATCAGAAATGGTGACGTCATCAAGAACACTGCTTGCCTGAAGTATCTGCCCAGCAGTGTGCTGTTTTAGAGGGAACCTGTCACCGGGATTTTCTGTACAGAGCTGAGGCCACTAGCACATCTGCAATATCCAGTCCCCATTAGAGTTGTTTCGGTACCAAAATTTTGATTCGGTATCGATACCATAAAAAAGTATTGCGATACTCGATACCATTCGATACCACGCGAAAAAAAAAAAAAACGCCAAAAAAATATGCGTGCATTCCACATTTTATGGAACCGCCGGCTCATAATACAACAGTCCTATCCTACTTTTTTGTGGGGACAAGACGACTAAAAGAAAATGGCGAATCGTGCATTTTTTATTTTTCTTTTACGGCGTTCACCGCATAAAAGTGGATTTTTTAATAGTTTGGACTTTTTGAGACGCGGCGATATGTTATATTTTATTTATTGTTTATTTTTTATATGTAAAATTGGGAAACTTTTTTTTTTCTTTTACAGTTTATTTATTAACTATTTCCCCCCTTAGGGGCAAGAACCTGGAATCATTTTCATCCTATTCACCCTGATAGAGCTCTATCAGGGTGAATAGGATCTCACCCTCTCCCTGCTGCCCAGTGCACACAGCAGCAGGGAGCAGACTATGGCAGTCAGGACTTCAGGAGCGTCCTGGTTACCATGGTAACCGATCGGAGCCCCAGCATTACACTGCTGGGGCTCCGAACACTGCCACTGCCACCAATGAGGAGGAGGCAGGGGCGTAACTATAAGTGACTGGGCCCCACAACAAATTTTTGTATGGGGCCCCCCGCGCTTCGCAGCCAGTGGGGGAACAGATAAGGGCCAGGGCCCAGGGTGCAGACAGGAGCCAGGGAGGTGCAGACAGGGGCCAGGGGGGCACAGAAAGCGCCAGGGGGGCGCACACTGGGGCCAAGGGGGCAGAGACAAGGGCGAGGAGGCACAAACAGGCACCAGGGTGAGCCCAGATAAGGGCCAGGGCCCAGAGGTGCAGACAGGGGCAGGAGAGAAGCAGACAGAGGCCAGAGGGGCACAGAAAAAGCCATGTTGGCGCACAAAAAGACCAAGGGGGCAGAGACAAGGGCCAGGGAGGCACAGCCAGGGGTGGGCACAGATAAGGGCCAGAGGGGCACACGCAGGGGCCAAGGGGGCAGAGACAAAAGCCAGGGAGGCGCAGCCAGGGGTGGGCACAGATAAGGGGCAGGGGGGCACACACAGGGGTCAAGGGGAGCAGAGACGAGGGCCAGGAGGTGCAGCCAGGGTGGGCACAGATAAGGGCCATGGGGGCACACGCAGGGGCCAAGGGGAGCAGAGACAAGGGCCAGGGAGGCACAGCCAGGGGCACAGACAAAGGCTGGGGGGGGCACAGATAAGGGCCAGAGGGGTGCAGACAGGGGCCACAGAGGCACAGATAAGGGCCAAGGGGGAGCACAGATAAGGGCCAGGGGGGGTGCACATAGGGGCCATGGGCAGAGCTAGCTGGTGGGTGGGTCCATGGGGGGGGGGCGTTTCTGGCCGGGCAAACTTTGTTAGAGAATCAAATCATCTCTGAACTGTCAACTGACTGTGTGAGAGTCAGGAGAGGTGAATAGAGCAGCGGCAGCACGAGCTGACAGGGGGCACACAGGCAGCGCAGAGAGCACACACACATCATCACATTCTTTACATACCTGAAGTCCGGCACAGTGACTGATGTGCGGGTGCTGCTCTGCTGCTCATCTCTTGCCTGTGTCTCAGGTCAGCAGTTGGACTGACTCGGGGGGCGGGGCTAAGTAAGGCTCCGATGATGGAAAGGTCGGCACTGCAAGGGGCCCGGACTGGCCTGAGAAACTTTATTAATTATTAACTCCTTGGTGTTATGCTGCCAGGCGCCGGGCCCCTTGTCAGCCTGGGCCCCGACTTCCCCTGTAGTTACGCCACTGGGAGGAGGTGAGGGGACCCTGTGGCCACTGCCACCAATGCTTTTATTACTGTGGGGAGGAAGGGGGGGGACAGGGGAGCCACACTGGCCACCAATGTTTTAATACAGGGGACTGGGGGGGCGGCAGCAGCACTGGCCAGCAATGCCTAGTACCGTTTGGTATATAAATGCAGGCAGAAGACACAGGCTGCCGGCACCTGCCTGTGACCCAGCACTGCGATCAGAGGCAATTAACCCCTCAGGTGCGGCACCTTAGGGGTTAATTGCCGCGGATCGCAGTGCTGGGTCACAGGCAGGTGCCGGCAGCCTCTGTCTTCTGTTCTGCCTGCATTTATATACCAAACGGTACTCGGCATTGCTGGCCAGTGCGCCCGCCCCTCCTCCCGCGCCCGCTCCGCCCCTCTCCCTCTATTGGTTGCAGCGGCAGCACAGGGGGAGGGAGACACTGCCTCCTTCTCCTTGTGCTGCCGAGGAGAACATGGCCGCGCTGAGAGCAGCGCAGCCACGCTCTCCTATACTGGGCTGTGCAGTAGCGCAACCCAGTATCGATAAAATACTTTTCCTGGTATCGAGTGCGATACCAGAGAAAAGTATCGATTGGGTATCGAAAGTTCGATACCCGAAACAACCCTAGTCCCCATAGCTCTGTGTGCTTTTAGTGTTTAAAAAAAAAAACGATTTGATACATATGCAAATGAACCTGAGATGAGTCCTGTCCCTGGACTCATCTCAGGGACAGGACTCATCTCAGGTTCATTTGCATATGTATCAAATGTTTTTTTTTATACAATAAAAGCACTGAGAGCTATGGGGACTGGATATTGCGGATGTGCTAGCGGTCATCTAGCAGCCCATGTTCTCAGCTCTGTACACAAAATCCCAGTGACAGGTTCCCTTTAAGAGCCCTTTCCATGCACTATCAAGCGCATAGCAAGGGAGAAAATCAGAGCAGGGTCTGCCAGGATGAAAATTGGTTATGTCCGGGTTCAGCTCTGAACCCAGACAACCCCTAGGTTGAGGGGACATGATAACTTCTACTGTTAACTCAACCTCTATGCAGCTGTTAAAAAAATAAAAGAAGTCATTATGTACCATATCATAAAAAAGAAGAATTTCTGTTGAGCGGCCGCTCCGTGTATTGGGTCCCCAATGCATGGAAAAGATGCACAACATTCGTGTGCATGAGGCCTTTTTTTATAATAATGACCTAAACACATAATAATAATGACCTAAACGCATACTGAATGCTGTCCGCATCTTTTTCGGCCCCATTGAAATGAATGGGTCCGCATCCGTTCCGCAGTTTTGTGGAACGGATGCGGAATGCAAACTGCGGACGTGTGAATGGACCCTTATTGTATTATTTTCCTTAAATCAATTGGCTAGTTGGGCTAGAGTACTTTTATATTGTAGTTACATTATTCTCCTTTCTTAAGCTATTAGGGTACTTTCACACTTGCGTTAGTGTGATCTGGCAGGCAGTTCCGTCGTCGGAGCTGCCTGCCGGATCCGCCCTTTAGTGTGACAACTGACAGCATTTGTAGACGGATCTGGGTGCGGATCCGACTACAAGTGCATTGCAAGAACGGATCCGTCCCTCCGCTTTTCATACGGATGGACGGATCCGTCCTGCAGTCTTTTCACAGTTTTCCTGGTCTGCGCATGCGCAGACCGAAAGGACGGATCCGTCCTTCAGTTGTTTCGCAATGCCGGATCCGGCACTAATACAAGTCAATGTAAATTAATGCCGGCATTCCGGCGACTGATCAGGCGCTGGGCTGGGAGGAGGCGGCGCTGGGCAGGTAGGGAATCTGTTAATGACACTGGGGGGGAATCTGTGGATGACACTGGATGGGGGAATCTGTGGATGACACTGGATGGGGGATCTGTGGATGACACTGGATGGGGGAATCTGTGGATGACACTGAGAAGGGGGAATCTGTGGATGACACTGAGGGGGGAATCTGTGGAGGACACTGAGAAGGGGGAATCTGTGGATGACACTGAGAAGGGGGGGGAATCTGTGAATCTGTGGATGACACTGAGAAGGGGGGGGGGGAATCTGTGGATGACACTGAGAAGGGGGAATCTGTGGATGACACTGAGAGGGGGATCTGTGGATGACACTGAATGGGGGGGGATCTGAGGATGACACTGGATGGGGGGGATCTGTGGATGACACTTAAGGGGGGGGATCTGTGGATGGCACTTAAGGGGGAGGGATCTGTGGATGGCACTTAAGGGGGGTTTGTGGATGGCACTTAAGGGGGGAGTGGATCTGTGGATGACACTTAGTGGGATCTAGGGAGGGGTGTGAGGTCCTGGAAGGGTGTTTGGCTGTCGTTATTCACTTTTAAATACAGGAAAGGGTGGAGACTAAAAGGAAGAGCAGGGTTTACAGAGGAAGGGGTTTGGCCTTGAAAGGAAGGGGCGGTTCAAATTTATATTAGGGGGGTGCCCGAGTTTAGTCTCGCCTAGGGCAGCACAAAACCAAGATACACCACTGAATAGGAGAGTGGCTACAGTGCTGAATAGAAAAACGCTGGACTCAAATTAAAGTTAGACTTCACGCTGGACTCAGATCAGCTCATAAGCATGCGGTGCAAGGCATCTTTGTATATTATGAGGCTAACCATCTGTCACACCAGTAAGTGAATAAATCTAAGGTACTTTTTAATAGTTAATGATTGTATATAATTAGTTATATTATAATCAAATACCCACATGACAGGTTTCCTTTAAATTATTATGAATAATACAAGGGCTAGGCTTAGGGCTTGCATTCCTATCAGCTTCACCAGTGTGAAGGCAGCCAACAAAAAATAGTGGGTATATGAGATAAAGAAGAAAATGAGCTATGGGTGTGGTACTTACTTAACCAGACCGACTGGTTCACACAAGTACTTTATAAGAATAAGGGCTCATGCCATGCACACAACCTTATGCCCTCCAAGACATACGGTCCGTGAGCGGGCCATATGTCCCGGAGTGGCATCGATCGTGCGCACGGGAACGCACAGCATCATAGATTACAATGATGCTGTGCACGTTGGGCCGCTCCAGGGGCTATTGTCCCGCATTCATATGATCTTATGGGTGCAGGACAATAGTCCTGCGGGCGGCCCGACGAGCACAGCATCATTGGAATCTATGATACTGTGTGCTCCCGTGCGCATGATCGATGCCACTCTGGGACATATGGCCCGCTCACGAACCACATGTCTCAGAGGGAATACAGTCATTTTCATGAGCCCTAAAAGGACTGTGAACAAATGTGCATCACCCAGCAAGTTAGTTTAACCAATTAAGCTTTAAGGCCTCATGCACACGACAGTGAAAAATGGCCGTGTGACGGCTGTCTAAGTAACGGCCGTCACACGGCCATTTTTAGCACCAGTGAAAGTCTATGGGGATATTCACATGCCGTTCTTTTAACGGGCAGTGAATAGTGTCCGTCCAAAAATAGGACATGTCCTATTTTTGGCCATTTCCACGGCCGTGCGGACCCCTTTGAAATCAATGGGACTGTTTTTAACGGCCGATTGACAGGAGTGCACCCGTCTAACGGCCGTTAAAAACGGCTACATTGTGGGTTAATAAATGTGCCTGATATTTCAAATAATGCCCCTATAGTTGAAATAATGCCTCCATGGTCTCCCGAAGCACTCAACTCATCCAGATGCTTGCGGTGCGGCAGTCTCTTCTCTCTTCATTGAGAAGGACCTGCCGAAGGACCTGCGTTGTGCGTGGTGACGTAATAATACCCTCACAGAGTCCCCCAGTAGAAATTAGGCCCCCTATTATTCCCACAGTGGTAATAAAGCTCTCTTCAGACCCCTCAGTAGTAATAAGGCCCCCATAGTGCTCTTAGTAGAAATAAGGCAAATCTATAAGTCCTATAGAGCCCCCAGTAGTAATAAGAACTCCTAATGTCCTCTGGATTTATAATACCCCTACAGTGCCCCCAGTATTTATACTGCCCCCTACTGTTATAATGCTCACCCTGAAGTGCCCCCAGTATTTATAATGCCCCCTGCAGTGCCCCCTGTAGTTATATTCCTCCCTCCACCATACAGTCCTATGTAAATACCATCACACTATCTCTCCTGCTCCCTCTAAAATACAGTCCTATGTAAATAACATCCTCCCCCTCCATTCAGCCCCTCCAATATATAGTCCCATGTAAATAACACTATTTCCCTCCCTCCGCCATAGAGTCCCATATAAATAACATCACACCATCTCTCCAGCCCCCTCCAATATAAAGTCCCATGTAAATAACATCCCTCTCTATCTACAGCCCCCTCCAAAATACAGTCCCATGTAAATAACATCACCTCCTCCCCAGCCACCTTCAACATACAGTGCCAAGTAAATAATATCACCCCCTCCCCAGCTGCCTCCAACATGCAATCCCATGTAAAAATCACCCCCTGAACATTCAGTCCCATGTAAATAACATAATTCCCCCCCACCAGCCACTTTCTACATACAGTCCCATGTAAATAACATCTCCCCCTAAACATTCAGTCCCATGTAAATAACATCACTCCCTCAGACTCCTGTAACAATATATTGTCATATATTTTTTATTATGGTAACAATAAGAGTCTGAAATACATATTTATGGTGAATCATGTGGTTTTTATAAGTATATGGGGTTAATATTTTGAGTTGGTGATATACATGCTTGCAACATTGACATGAGGTGTCACATGACTATGTTCCGGTCACATGACTGGGACTGTAGATATGCATTTTGATAGATATGTATGTATATGTATAGATACACATTGTAAACTTGTACTATCGGCTCCCCCGTTTGGTATATACATATTGCATCAATATTCTATGCGAGAACCTGATTTGTGTAACTTACGAGTAGAGATGAGCGAACTTTAAAAAAAAGTCCGGTGTTCGGCGTTCGGGTTGTGGTAAGGCGCGCATCCCGTTATGGATTCCACTATAGCGGCATATGGAATCCATAAGGGGCGGCTGCCACCAACCCGAACTGTTGAACAGCCGAAGGACCTGGCGTGACGTCACTGTCATGTGATCAGTGCAGGGGGCTGGATTTGATCCCGTGCTGAGCCACGCCCCCTGCACTGATCACATGACGGTGACGTCAATAAAGATTTTAAAAAATTTCATGCGTGTCCTCTTGTTTTGGGTACTTCCGATCTGTGTGATTTAGTCACGCTGAGTAGTATTATAGTGTTTAGTCAGTGTAAAAATTACTTCTCCTCATGTAGCAGACATCACCACAGCTTCTTCCATTTAGGACTTCTCCTCTCCACTGCTGCCCTCTCCTGCACAGGTCACATGATGGTGACATCATCGCAGGTCCTTTTCAACCACTGCCTGTTTTACTGGTCACATGATCGGTGATGTCATCACAGGTCCTTCAGCTCTTCCAGTGCATTACATTCAATACAGTTGTATCTAGCTGGCAGGCAGGACATTCGGGGCCTGGGACAAAACATCAGGGGCCCGGGTCCAGGCCCCGAATGTTTTTATCTAGCAACGCCCCTGACCCTTACAGTTCTAGAATGCAGTGGATAACACTAACAGCATTATGTCACTGTTATCTAATACATTATAGAACTTTAAGGGTTACATAGCATCATAAATCAATATAATGATATGTGACCCTGGCAGTGCTTGGAGTTCAGGATGGATGCTGTGTTATACTTACACTCCAAGTCCGGAGTGTACAACGCTCGTGTGAAAGCAGCCAAAGTGGCCTAACAGAAATACAACTGATGATAACTGAATGATAATGGGTATTTTAGTTTAAACGTAACATTAAAAAAATATTTGCACATTTTAATGTGTAGATATATTTTAAAATAAAGATTAAGGGCAAAAGCTACAGTTCCATACTATTGTTTATTCACATCTTACAGTCATATCACAATGCTAGCTGCAATCTTTTCAAAACTGCCCAAAGCCCTAGAGTTTTGCGGCAATTTTACAGAAAATCACTAACAATTTAAAAAAAAAAGTCCAAAACTCTCAGCACTTAAAGGGTAACTGTCATATTTTTATTTTTTATTTGCTAGTTTATTAGAGCCAGGCATGTATACCTGAGTTAGTCTGTCAATGATTATTAAAAGATCTGTATCTACCTTATAATAACAGCTTTCATTAATGTCCTCTGTCCCTTTTCACTGCTCACTTAAAAGACTGTTGCTAGGGCTTTTCTGTCTTCCCTTTAGTGTAAACAGAAGACTGAGGGGCGGTCCTTCACACTGTATAGCTGCATTAGGCTTCAGAGTGAGGAGGCGTGTCTCTCAGTAATCCAATCTGATTGGCTGGCATGGAGCTGCAGGCTACAGCTAGTGTGTATGTGAAGTGAGGGGAAGGAGTTTTGGCCTCAGAGAACTGGCAGAGGAGCCATCTTGAGAAGGTCCTCATATTGTAAATGTTTAAACAGCCGTAAATAAGGGAAAACTCAAGGAAAACAGTGGTATGTGAAGAAACTAAAGATTGCTTTATGCATAATGCTGCTGCAGCAGTAACATAGGCTAAAAATTATTTTTTGATGAAAACATGACATTTACCCTTTAAAGGATTTGACTAGTGCCATGTATGCCACTAACTGCACATTAGAAGGAGTTATTCTGCTTTCCACACTTTTACACAAGGCTACAAATAAATTAAAGAGGATCAGTCGGCTCTGCTGCCATGTATGTTTTAGTAACTGCTTGCACCCACCTTGTAATAATAATTTTGGATTATTTATTCTTTTGTCCAGTGTGCCAAACTGCAGTGGGGCACACGGCTGCCTGGGTGCCATTCGCTGTATATAGAAAGACCGGTACTCGCTTCATGCAGTTCAGTGCTTTATTGTCGCATCAATATGAATACATCTGACTCGTTTTCGGCTCAGGCATGAGCCTTCTTCAAACATAAATACACCTTTAATGAAGTGAAAACACTTACATATATCATTTCATTAAGGGGGTATGTATGTTTGAAGAAGACTTGTGCATGAGCTGAAACGCGTCACATGTATTCATAATGATGCAACAATAAAGCATTGAACCACATGAAGCGAGTACCGGTCTTTATATATACAAGTGGAATTGGAATTGCCTTCCCTAGAATGCGAGCACAGCATAAAGTGGTAACGTAGTGCAGACTGGAACATAGACTGAATGTCATTCACTGTGTCCAGGCCTTGTCGACCGTTCTGTCAGGGGGCGTCCTGACAAGATTAAACATTAACTGCACCGATGATCCAAACCCTGCATCATCAGTGCACGGTGGATGCTTAGAAAGCTAAAGGACCTGTCATGACATCATCATAGGTCCTGAATGGTCTATAGAGTAAAGGAACTGCGCTAAAAATACAGGACAGTCACCCCCTGATATATATAGAAGAACTGCAGGAAAAGCTCTTTCCCTCTAAGGGCTCATTCAGATGGCCTTATGCTGTCGGCAAAAATGCGGATCCTTTTTTTTGCGGACAGTTCAGCATGTTCGCAAAAAAACGGATTGCATTCCACATTATTGCAGACCCATAGACTTCAATGGGGCCACGTCCTGATTTTCATTGACAAGCATAGACATGTTTTATTTCTTTTGCGGAGACATAGAACGGTAGAAAAGGGCCCCATATAAGTAAATGGGTCTGCATCTAATCTACAAAAAAACGGATCTGCATTTTTGCAGACAGTATACAGCCATCTGAATGAGCCCTAACTCCAGCCTTCCTGCTCCTGTTCTGTACAATGCTGATGCCAGTGGGGGAGGGGCTGTTTTGTAATCCCAGTCCGGTCCCGACTGTGTGCGCATCCCGCTATCGGTCATTCAGTGAATAAGTCACTGAATGGCGATTGAGGGATGCACGCAGTGCGACAGAGTGCATGGGATTCACCTAGTCGCAGACTGGCTCAGGTCTGCGGCCTGCTAGAGTGTTCAAAAAATAATAAATGGTCACTTGACCAAACAAATCACACTAGGGGCCCACTCCTTATATTTTATATGTTAAAACTTAGCTTTTATTTGGACTCACTTAGGGTACTTTCACACTAGCGTTGGTGCGGATCCGTCTGTTTATTTGTACAGACGGATCCGCACCTGTAATGCAAACGTTTGTATGCGTTCAGAACGGATCCGTTTGCATTAGCTTTAAAAAAAAATGACCAATGTCCAAAACGGATCTGTTTTGAATTACATTGAAAGTCAATGGGGAACGGATCCGTTTTCAAATGCACCATATTGTGTCACTGACAACGGATCCGTCCCCATTGACTTACATTGTAAAAAAAAAACGGATCCGTTAGGCTCCGCCTCTTCAGACGGACACCAAAATGCTGCATGCTGCGTTTTGGTGTCCGCCTCCAAAACGGAATAGAGGCGGAACGGAGCCGAACTGATGCATTCTGAACGGATCCTTATCCATTCAGAATGCATTGGGGCTTAACTGATCCGTTTTGGACCGCTTCTGAGAGCCCTGAAACGGGTCTCACAAACGGAATCCAAAACGCTAGTGTGAAAGTACCCTTAAACTACAAAAATAAGAAGTGACCAAATCAAAAAAGAACATTATTAAAATTATCAGCTGTGTATCTCAAAGGGAGAACAATAGATTATACAGACTAGGGATGTAATCTGAGACCAGAATAGATTTATGGTAGGGCATTGCCACCAAATATGCATAAGGGTGTCGGTGGCTGATAAGCATCGCCAACAAAGGCTCGATGCAGTAGGATATATAATAGACAATCTATAAGGGGTGTAGTACCATCTATAAAGTAGCTTCCTTGATGCTTCTAAGTGATTGACACAACGTGACATGCTAGAGCTTAGTGAAAACACAAATGACCATTGGGCTGGTGTAAAGGTTTTGTTAAGATCACGTTCCCATTTAACTTGAAACGGGATTTTTTTTAGGGTGACAGTAGATTGAAACTCCTGATATGCTACAGAAATGCCTTTTGTAAACTCTAGAGGATTTTGAAAGTAGGCTGTATATGAGGTAGATAACGTGTTTTGTTTAGTATTCATAGATGACAATAGGTGTCGAAGCTGAAGACATTTGTAGAAGTCTTCCTTGGGTACCTAAAAGTGGTTTCTTATTTCCGAAAATGAAAAGAGGGTATTGTTAAATGTCATATGCCCACAGAAAGTATTCCCCTAGATTCCCATTGTGTAAAATTTGTACCCGATAAACAGGCTGTAAAAGCCGATAATGGAGCATCTACATTTCTAAAGGGGAGGGCTTTGGGTATGAGTGGAAATTTATTTCATAGTGATAATCCCGCTTGTCTAGTCACCAAGAGACTCCAACATTGCAGAAATCGCAACCAATAATGTGTGATAATACGACAATAAACACCAATTTGAAAACACACATATTCCAAATATCAAATTTTATTATATACCATGATTACATTATAAACATAATAAAACCCATAAAAAACAGATTATGCAGGAGAGAGTATGGAAAAATGTGTAGCCCCTGATTAAACTGTGGTAGAAAAGACAAAAGGGCAATCACATCAAATTATAACCATCATGGTTAAGTAACAGACGCTACCCATGTCCTAAACCCACCCAGCATCCATCAATCTCAATCCATCTTAGAAGGCACAGTACCTAAATGTGATATAGAGACAAGCGCCCACACCCCCAACCTGGAGTGCTGACAACACAGTGCCTAAAAACACATACATGAATGGACACAACTGTGGGAATACCAACCAGAGATCAGGAGATACACCACCCTGACGTACGTTTCGCCGTCGCTTCCTCTTGATTAATAATGCTCCATGTCTCTGCTGTCCAGAACGGGGCTTGGCACTCTTTCACACAGTGGATTACCCGCACGGCATCCGCTCGTGTGAAAGAGCCCTTACTCAAACTAGGCTTATCTGCTTTATCCAGCAGCCGTTGACTGCTAGAGTGTTGGGCACATGTGCACTGATGAGTCATCAGAGCATGTGCACCTGGCTTTCCCGTAGGCTGTGCACTGCTACACTTTTTTTTCAGGGGGAATTTTAGTGAGTGAAGTAGGGAAACCTAAATTGGGACTGGGACTAGCCTCATAATGGAGGATTATTACAGTGTGGGGACCTAAAAAGAGTCTGCGTAGCAGACCCATGGGAATTTTACTAGTACTACTCAGAGTCCATTTAGGTCCCCACAATAATAATCCTACTTATGGCTCATGCACACGACTGTATGTATTTTGCGGTTAGCAAAAAACAGATCCGCAATAAATATGGATGACGTCCGTGTGCATTCCATGTTTTGCGGAATGGAACAACTGTCCCCTAATAGAACAGCCCTATCCTTGTCCGTAATGCGGACGATAATAGGACATGTTCTATTTTTTTTTGCGGAACGGAAATACGGACATACGGAAACGGAATGCACACGGAGTAACTTTAGTTTTTTTGTGGACCCATTTAAATAAATGGTTCTACATGCGTTCCGCAAAAAAAAAGGAACAGACATGGAAATAAAATATGTTCGTGTGCATGAGCCTTTATTAACATAATAATGACTAACTGTCATGCATGAAACCTTCATGCAATATGATTCTCAGCTTGGAAATACATTATGTTTTACAAAGTGTTCCGAGTGAACCTATCACCTGCTGTGAGAAGCTGACCATATTACAGAGGCTACACCATTGGATAAAAGCAAAGATGGTTGGATTAAGTGACAATGTTGTGCAAAATAATGATTGGGTGATATGGCCTAGAATTAAAAGCTCAGTTTTTTCCAACTTTAGGATGAGTCTCGATATTATTTTCAATGTTCTTTTTTCTTGCTCTCCAGCCATCCTATATATAATAATTGGAGTGGCAGAGCACCTGCTGTCGGGTTAATAATAATTCAATTAGGAATTATTAATTATGGTCATAAAAATAATTACCATTCATTTTTCATAACTTCTTGAAATCATGATCTGGTAAATTGTAGATAACCTAATCGATACAATTCACATCTGAGGCCGACTATTACCTCAGATAATAAGTTCTTTTCACGTGAGATGACAATAATGCTAAAGATATAGTTTTGCATTATATAATAATAATAGGCAGGTTTTATAAAAATATGCAGATTTATTGGTTACAAGGTTATAAACATAAATAAATAAGCACAAAGATATATGCAAATGAATATATACGGAGTTGATATAAAGCATAACAAGCTTAACAATACATGTGAGTAGGAACAATTTGTCACATTATAACAAAGCTATTATTTGGTTAGGATATTAAAATAAGAAGTAAAGTTATATATATCACTTCTGTTCAGAGGAAACCTCATGATATCAGGATGGGCATGTCTAATCCTAGACATCAATATGGAATGCTGAATACATTCTACCCCCTTCTAACCAACTACACCTCACATGACTTCAAGAATGGGCAAATCCATACAAGGATATAACTTAAAAGAGATAACTGTATCCTTCTGTCCCATTCTGGACTATTTTCACATATATGATTTTGGTAAGACTATTAAGACAAACAACAGAAATGGGAAGAATTTGAACCAAGTCTTTCCAGTGGATATTTATCACCTAGCTTGGCGAAGAATGTTACTATCAATATATTTATATATGCAATCATTTAATACTTTGATAGATTATGAGTCCTGATTCTTCTGCAGTTAGAATGAAGCCTCACAATATCCTAAGACTACATCTCAATATGGAGATGATCAATTAATTAATGTGTTTATGTATTCGCCAATCTACATGATATGATTTAACCCTGTGTTTCCCAACCAGTGTGCCTCCAGCTGTTGCGAACTACAACTCCCAGCATGCTTGCACAGCCAAAGGCTGTCCGGGCATGCTGGGAGTTGTAGTTTTGCAACAGCTGGAGGCACACTGGTTGGGAAACACTGATTTAACCCACATTATCCAATTAGTCTTAATAAAATGAAATATCATTTTTTATGTCTCTTACCAAGTCCTAGTAGGAATCACACTTCTGCTCCTAGGAAAGCTGAGTGGTCCATTATCGCATGTCTCACCATGACTTTCATGTTGATAGACCCCTCTCTCTTGGGTGTTGGATCTTGGATCCCCCTTGTGAGTCCTCTTCTTGTTCTGGCTATGATGATCATGCTCCCCTATTCTACTGTGTCACTATAATTATTTCCCCCCTTATCTCATGTCACACCCTCCTGGATTAAAATCTTCCAATCAACTGAGGTGGGTGTAACGTATGTTAATGACTCTATGAGATCATATTTACCCACAATGCAATTGTGGAGAATGGTGGCATGATATCCATCTGTCTCCAGATGGCACCATTGTGCAAGCTATTAGCGCCATACCATAAAGAGTTAACTATGGTACTCTTGTATTATATACATCTGACCTTCATAGCCTTAAATCAGAGATAAGGGATTAGTTTAGACACTATGAAACAACTAACGACAGACCTCTAGGCGTCTCTCTGAATGTTTCTCACACTATTGATCTATGGACCGTAATGATATCAATGGGCCTTGTTTTCTCACAGAGATATCAGTACTTCCTCTGTCATACCAGCATGTAATTAATTGTTACAAAAACACACATCTTTACAGACACTCTTAAAGACAATGAATATCTATATTGACTAGAATAATAGGATATCAATGTATATACCTATGAAAAGGCACAACAATGCTTGACCTGCCACTCCATTAGGATAGTGCAATGGAACCATTGTTCTCTTGACTTGTGGAGATTTTATTCGACAAAGTCAGCAGTTTGACCTTCAGCAATCAGTTAGTTATTCCGTATTCTGTGGATATGGGTTAACTTTAACCCCTAAAGTACCAATCCTATTTTGGCATTAAAGGGGTTTTCCAAGCTCCCGATATTTATGACATGTCCTCAGGATAGGTCATTAATATCCAATTGATAAGAGTCTAACACCACGTATCCTCACCAAATAGCGGTTTTCTGCAACCTCCGATGCTACAACTAGCGCTTTGAATGTAACAGGAAGCACGGCTCCATTCAAAGTGTAGTGGCCGTGCTGTGGTACTGCAGCTCAGTTCCAATCAAAATGAATTTGAGATATCATCAGGAATTTAAGGCCTCAGGAATTTTCATCATATTCAGACAGCCAAACTTTTTTTTTTTATCCATTGTCAGTATGAGGGCTAGTTTTGCTGAATTTGTTGTATTTTCAACTGCACCATTTTGGAGTACATATAACTGATTGATTAACATTTACTAACTCTTTCTCACAATTTAATGTTTTAAATGTTGTGCCTTTCCTTTGTGTGCAACTAGGAATGTCCTGGCTCTTGCTCCTTAGGATTTGAAGGAAACATCAAGACCAAAGTATAACATGACACTGAATCATATTGTTTAGGTCTGTAAATACCTCCTGACAACAGCGGATGCAAAGTGTGTTGTTCTAAAAATCACATCAGGACCAAGAACTGAGACAGGCAAGCCTAGAGATGCCTAAGAGCCGAGGAAGACTGAAACAAGAAAAACTGTCTAAACTTAACATCACACCTGTCATCCATCACTGTTCCATCTAGGGTTGTTTCAGGTATCGAACTTTCAATACCCAATCGATACTTTTCTCTGGTATCGAGCTCGATACTAGGATTAGTATTTTATCGATACTGGGCTGCGCTACTGCAAAGCCCAGTATAGGAGAGCGTGGCTGCACCTCTCTCAGCGCGGCCATGTTCTCCTCGGCAGCACAGGGAGAAGGAGGCAGTCTCTCCCGCCCCCTGTGCTGCCGCTGCAACCAATAGAGGGAGAGGGGGCGGAGCGGAGCAGGGGGACGGGAGCACTGGCCAGCAATGCCTAGTAACGTTTCATATATAAATGCAGGCAGAAAACACATGCTGCCGGCACCTGCCTGTGACAGAGCGCTGCGATCAGAGGCAATTAACCCCTCAGGTGCCGCACCTGAGGGGTTAATTGCCCCAGATCGCAGCGATGGGTCACAGGCAGGTGCCGGCAGCCTGTGTCTTCTGCCTGCATTTATATATGAAACGGTACTAGGCATTGCTGGCCAGTGCTCCGCCCCCCCCTCCGTCCCCTGTATTAAAACATTGGTAGCCAGTGTGGCCCCCTGTCCCTCCGTCCCTGTATTAAAACATTGGTGGCCAGTGTGGCCCCCCTGTCCCCCTTCCTCCCTCCCTCCCGCCAGTAATAAAAGCATTGGTGGCAGTGGCCACAGGGTCCCCTCACCTCCTCCTCATTGGTGGCAGTGGCTGTGATCGGAGCCCCAGCAGTGTAATGCTGGGGCTCCGATCGGTTACCATGGTAACCAGGACGCTTCTGAAGTCCTGGCTGCCATAGTCTGCTCCCTGCTGCTGTGTGCACTGTGCACAGGGCAGCAGGGAGAGGGTGAGATCCTATTCACCCTGATAGAGCTGTATTAGGGTGAATAGGATGAAAATGATTCCAGGTTCTAGCCCCTACAGAGGAAATGGTTAATAAATAAACTGTAAAAGAAAAAAAAAAGTTTCCCAATTGTACATATAAAATATAAACAATAAATAAAATATTACATATCGCCGCGTCTCAAAAGTCCAAACTATTAAAAAATCCACTTTTATGCGGTGAACGCCGTAAAAAAAAATGCACGATTCGCCATTTTCTTTTAGTCGTCGTAAAAAAGTAGGATAGGACTGTTGTATTATAAGCTGGCGGTTCCATAAACTGTGGAATGCACGCAGATTTTTTTGGCGTTTTTTTTTTTCCACGTGGTATCGAATGGTATCGAGTATCGCAATACTTTTTTATGGTATCGATACCAAATCAAAATTTTGGTACCGAAACAACTTTAGTTCCATCCAATTGACAGGTGTTAGTGGCACATCTTCATGTGATTCCACCTATGCCCACAGCATAACCAAACCTTCTATTATAATTACTGCAGCTTAATAAAATATCACAAAGCGGTAAAGTATTGAGTCATTTATTATAAAGCTGTAGAAAGTAGAATACAATAGTTAGGGGGCGCATAAGACAACTAACAGGAAACATCTACATTACATAGACATCTATACATACTATACATAGATGTTTTCAGGGGGATTGTTGTTATACTCGCTACATACATCCCAACTACCATTCCAGTGCTAGGCGAAGAGTGACATTAAAGTGATTTTTCAAGATTTTTTTTTACTGATGACCTATCTTCTGGATAGGTCATCCGTATCTGATCTGTGGGCTTTTCCTAGGCCATGTGACATCACGTTCATTGGTCACAAGACCTAGGCGCAGCTCAGCCCCAATGTACAACGCTGTAAGCAGAGAGAAGGCCATGGCACTATTGCAAGTGCAGCTGCCTCCTCAAACAGCTGGTCGTGGGGGTCTCGGGTGTCGGACCCCCACCGATCAGATACTGATGACCTATCCGGAAGATAGGTCAATAAACTATGCAATCGCTAATGATGCCCCTCTGATAATGGGAGAATTACTGGTTAGGGCGGGTTCAAATCACCGTTATGAATTCCGTTTTTGTTTTGATTATAACGGAAAATAACGGAATCCATAAGACGGAAGTCAAAACGGAAGCCTTTAAGAGGCATTCTGTTTTGATCTTTCATAATGCAAGTCTATGGGCAGCGTAACCGATCCGTCCTGGTTTCCATTATGCAGGAGTCCAGTCCTTTATAACGGAAACCAGGGCGGATCCGTTATGCTGCCCATAGACTTCTATTATGACGGAATGCAAAACGGAAGCCTTTAAAAGGCATTCCATTTTGCTTTCCGTCATAATAGAAGTCTATGGGCAGGCATAATGGATCCGTCTGGTTTCCATTATGCAGAACGGAAAAAAAGTCCTGTCGACAAGACTTTGTTTTCCATCTTGCATAACGGGAACCAGACGGATCCGTTATGATTCCCATAGACTTCTATAATGGCGGATCAAAACGAAATGCCTTTTAAAGGCTTCCGTTTTGACTTCCGTCTTATGGATTCCGTTATACCCATGTTATAATTGAAAAGAAAAATGGAATCCATAATGATGATGTGAACCCGCCCTTACATAGCCAAATTAAAAGATTGTGGAGTTAGGGGAAGAGATGGGTGGGGTCCCAAATGCCATCTTACATGCTGGAGCTGCTGCAATTTACCCCTTGTGGACCAAGCAATTTTCTTTTTTTTTTTGGTCCGGCTACACTGGTTGCGGCCAGGATCACAGAGTGGCGGTGATCCCATAGAAATAAATGAGATTGCCGTGTGACTCGCAAGAAATCCAACACTGCTGAATTTCTTGCTACTGGAGTGGAGATTCCATTCATATCTATGGAATCACGGCTACTCTGCGATCTGGTTGCGACAGCTGTCGCACAACAAGTGTCTCCGTGTAGCCAGACCCCTACTACCGGCCTTCCCAGAGCTATACCATTTACTTTTCTGTTCACATAGTTGTATGGGGCTTATTTCTTGTGGGGAAAGTTGTACTTTCTAATGGGACTAATTATTACTGCATACAATGTAGTGGGAAGCTGGAAAAAATTTCTAAATGGGGTGGAATAAAAAAATAATCCGCAATAGTTTTCTGCATGCAGTTTTGGAAGCCAAAATCAGGAGTGGATCATAAAAGGAGAGAATGCATCGCTACCCTGAAGTGTAGCAGCGCATGCACAGTTGTTGCTCTGGTAGCAACAGCAGAGCCTTTACTCAGAGCAGCTGCGCAGGTGTGAGATTGTCAGAACTGGGAGAGATGTCCTGCCCTGTCAGTCCAGTGGCAGGAGGCGCCTCTTGGACAGGGGGAACTCGATTTGCTCATCTTTAGTCTGGGGACAATAAACAGGAGAGAATTTAGTCTGTATACAGGGGTGTATCAGAACCATTCTAATAACATACATACAGCACCAACACCAATCTAATAACATACATACAGCACCAGAACCATTCTAATAACATACATACAGCACCAGAACCAATCTAATAACATACATACAGCACCAGAACCATTCTAATAACATACACACAGCACCAGAACCATTCTAATAACATACATACAGCACCAACACCAATCTAATAACATACATACAGCACCAGAACCATTCTAATAACATACATACAGCACCAGAACCAATCTAATAACATACATACAGCACCAGAACCATTCTAATAACATACATACAGCACCAGAACCATTCTAATAACATACATACAGCACCAACACCAATCTAATAACATATATAAAGCACCAGAACCATTCTAATAACATACATACAGCACCAACACCAATCTAATAACATACATACAGCACCAGAACCATTCTAATAACATACATACAGCACCAGAACCATTCTAATAACATACATACAGCACCAACACCAATCTAATAACATATATAAAGCACCAGAACCATTCTAATAACATACATACAGCACCAGAACCATTCTAATAACATAAATACAGCACCAGAACCATTCTAATAACATACATACAGCACCAGAACCATTCTAATAACATACATACAGCACCAGAACCATTCTAATAACATACATACAGTATCAGAACCATTCTAATAACATACATACAGTATCAGAACCATTCTAATAACATACATACAGCACCAGAACCATTCTAATAACATACATACAGCACCAGAACCATTCTAATAACATACATACAGCACCAGAACCAATCTAATAACATACACACAGCACCAGAACCATTCTAATAATATACATACAGCACCAGAACCATTCTAATAACATACATACAGCACCAGAACCAATCTAATAACATACACACAGCACCAGAACCATTCTAATAATATACATACAGCACCAGAACCATTCTAATAACATACATACAGTATCAGAACCATTCTAATAACATACATACAGCACCAGAACCATTCTAATAACATACATACAGCACCAGAACCATTCTAATAACATACATACAGCACCAGAACCATTCTAATAACATACATACAGCACCAGAACCATTCTAATAACATACATACAGCACCAGAACCATTCTAATAACATACATACAGCACCAGAACCATTCTAATAACATACATACAGCACCAGACACCAATCTAATAACATACATACAGCACCAGAACCATTCTAATAACATACATACAGCACCAGAACCATTCTAATAACATACATACAGCACCAGAACCAATCTAATAACATACATACAGCACCAGAACCATTCTAATAACATACATACAGCACCAGAACCATTCTAATAACATACATACAGCACCAGAACCATTCTAATAACATACATACAGCACCAGAACCATTCTAATAACATACATACAGCACCAGAACCATTCTAATAACATACATACAGCACCAGAACCATTCTAATAACATACATACAGCACCAGACACCAATCTAATAACATACATACAGCACCAGAACCATTCTAATAACATACATACAGCACCAGAACCAATCTAATAACATACATACAGCACCAGAACCATTCTAATAACATACATACAGCACCAGAACCATTCTAATAACATACATACAGCACCAGAACCATTCTAATAACATACATACAGCACCAGAACCATTCTAATAACATACATACAGCACCAGAACCATTCTAATAACATACATACAGCACCAGAACCATTCTAATAACATACATACAGCACCAGAACCATTCTAATAACATACATACAGCACCAGAACCATTCTAATAACATACATACAGCACCAGAACCATTCTAATAACATACATACAGCACCAGAACCATTCTAATAACATACATACAGCACCAGAACCATTCTAATAACATACATACAGCACCAGAACCATTCTAATAACATACATACAGCACCAGAACCATTCTAATAACATACATACAGCACCAGAACCATTCTAATAACATACATACAGCACCAGAACCATTCTAATAACATACATACAGCACCAGAACCATTCTAATAACATACATACAGCACCAGAACCATTCTAATAACATACATACAGCACCAGAACCATTCTAATAACATACATACAGCACCAGAACCATTCTAATAACATACATACAGCACCAGAACCATTCTAATAACATACATACAGCACCAGAACCATTCTAATAACATACATACAGCACCAGAACCATTCTAATAACATACATACAGCACCAGAACCATTCTAATAACATACATACAGCACCAGAACCATTCTAATAACATACATACAGCACCAGAACCATTCTAATAACATACATACAGCACCAGAACCATTCTAATAACATACATACAGCACCAGAACCATTCTAATAACATACATACAGCACCAGAACCATTCTAATAACATACATACAGCACCAGAACCATTCTAATAACATACATACAGCACCAGAACCATTCTAATAACATACATACAGCACCAGAACCATTCTAATAACATACATACAGCACCAGAACCATTCTAATAACATACATACAGCACCAGAACCATTCTAATAACATACATACAGCACCAGAACCATTCTAATAACATACATACAGCACCAGAACCATTCTAATAACATACATACAGCACCAGAACCATTCTAATAACATACATACAGCACCAGAACCATTCTAATAACATACATACAGCACCAGAACCATTCTAATAACATACATACAGCACCAGAACCATTCTAATAACATACATACAGCACCAGAACCATTCTAATAACATACATACAGCACCAGAACCAATCTAATAACATACATACAGCACCAGAACCATTCTAATAACATACATACAGCACCAGAACCATTCTAATAACATACATACAGCACCAGAACCATTCTAATAACATACATACAGCACCAGAACCATTCTAATAACATACATACAGCACCAGAACCATTCTAATAACATACATACAGCACCAGAACCATTCTAATAACATACATACAGCACCAGAACCATTCTAATAACATACATACAGCACCAGAACCATTCTAATAACATACATACAGCACCAGAACCATTCTAATAACATACATACAGCACCAGAACCATTCTAATAACATACATACAGCACCAGAACCATTCTAATAACATACATACAGCACCAGAACCATTCTAATAACATACATACAGCACCAGAACCATTCTAATAACATACATACAGCACCAGAACCATTCTAATAACATACATACAGCACCAGAACCATTCTAATAACATACATACAGCACCAGAACCATTCTAATAACATACATACAGCACCAGAACCAATCTAATAACATACATACAGCACCAGAACCATTCTAATAACATACATACAGCACCAGAACCATTCTAATAACATACATACAGCACCAGAACCATTCTAATAACATACATACAGCACCAGAACCATTCTAATAACATACATACAGCACCAGAACCATTCTAATAACATACATACAGCACCAGAACCATTCTAATAACATACATACAGCACCAGAACCATTCTAATAACATACATACAGCACCAGAACCATTCTAATAACATACATACAGCACCAGAACCATTCTAATAACATACATACAGCACCAGAACCATTCTAATAACATACATACAGCACCAGAACCATTCTAATAACATACATACAGCACCAGAACCATTCTAATAACATACATACAGCACCAGAACCATTCTAATAACATACATACAGCACCAGAACCATTCTAATAACATACATACAGCACCAGAACCATTCTAATAACATACATACAGCACCAGAACCAATCTAATAACATACATACAGCACCAGAACCATTCTAATAACATACATACAGCACCAGAACCATTCTAATAACATACATACAGCACCAGAACCATTCTAATAACATACATACAGCACCAGAACCATTCTAATAACATACATACAGCACCAGAACCATTCTAATAACATACATACAGCACCAGAACCATTCTAATAACATACATACAGCACCAGAACCATTCTAATAACATACATACAGCACCAGAACCATTCTAATAACATACATACAGCACCAGAACCATTCTAATAACATACATACAGCACCAGAACCATTCTAATAACATACATACAGCACCAGAACCATTCTAATAACATACATACAGCACCAGAACCATTCTAATAACATACATACAGCACCAGAACCATTCTAATAACATACATACAGCACCAGAACCATTCTAATAACATACATACAGCACCAGAACCATTCTAATAACATACATACAGCACCAGAACCATTCTAATAACATACATACAGCACCAGAACCATTCTAATAACATACATACAGCACCAGAACCATTCTAATAACATACATACAGCACCAGAACCATTCTAATAACATACATACAGCACCAGAACCATTCTAATAACATACATACAGCACCAGAACCATTCTAATAACATACATACAGCACCAGAACCATTCTAATAACATACATACAGCACCAGAACCATTCTAATAACATACATACAGCACCAGAACCATTCTAATAACATACATACAGCACCAGAACCATTCTAATAACATACATACAGCACCAGAACCATTCTAATAACATACATACAGCACCAGAACCATTCTAATAACATACATACAGCACCAGAACCATTCTAATAACATACATACAGCACCAGAACCATTCTAATAACATACATACAGCACCAGAACCATTCTAATAACATACATACAGCACCAGAACCATTCTAATAACATACATACAGCACCAGAACCATTCTAATAACATACATACAGCACCAGAACCAATCTAATAACATACATACAGCACCAGAACCATTCTAATAACATACATACAGCACCAGAACCAATCTAATAACATACATACAGCACCAGAACCAATCTAATAACATACATACAGCACCAGAACCATTCTAATAACATACATACAGCACCAGAACCATTCTAATAACATACATACAGCACCAGAACCATTCTAATAACATACTATAGCACCAGAACCATTCTAATAACATACATACAGCACCAGAACCATTCTAATAACATACATACAGCACTAGAACCATTCTAATAACATACATACAGCATCAGAACCATTCTAATAACATACATACAGCACCAGAACCATTCTAATAACATACATACAGCACCAGAACCATTCTAATAACATACATACAGCACCAGAACCATTCTAATAACATACATACAGCACCAGAACCATTCTAATAACATACATACAGCACCAACACCAATCTAATAACATATATAAAGCACCAGAACCATTCTAATAACATACATACAGCACCAGAACCATTCTAATAACATACATACAGCACCAGAACCATTCTAATAACATACATACAGCACCAGAACCATTCTAATAACATACATACAGCACCAGAACCATTCTAATAATATACATACAGCACCAGAACCATTCTAGTAACATACATACAGCATCAGAACCATTCTAATAACATACATACAGCACCAGAACCATTCTAATAACATACATACAG
This sequence comes from Bufotes viridis, assembly GCA_033119425.1. NCBI lineage: Eukaryota > Metazoa > Chordata > Amphibia > Anura > Bufonidae > Bufotes > Bufotes viridis. The sequence goes on along the minus strand of CM065589.1, from coordinate 276,575,468 downwards.
CACCAGAACCATTCTAATAACATACATACAGCACCAGAACCATTCTAATAATATACATACAGCACCAGAACCATTCTAATAACATACATACAGCACCAACACCAATCTAATAACATACATACAGCACCAGAACTATTCTAATAACATATATATAGCACCAGAACCATTCTAATAATATATATATAGCACCAGAACCAATCTAACATAAAAAAAACACTGCACCATAGCCAAAATCAGTACATATATATAGCACCAGAACCAAGCATGGTACATAAACTGATCCATACAGGTACAATTTGCATAGTCAGGATTTTCCCTTCCATATAAGTTTGGACAGTGGGAGACTACAGATCCCAGTATTACCTGAACAGTTGTTTGACAAAAGAGAATGCTGCCACCCATAATCATGCTGTAGACCATACAAGTGACCGCACCACTGATTAGACGCTGTCAGTGGAAAGATACTGACTTGCAGTTGACGTATCACGCACAGTTGTTCCCTTTATTTTTCTTTCCATCCAGTTCAGTCCACCATGATCACATCTCTCGGCCACTACTAATCTTTGCCGGTCTTTACTTTTCCACTGCACCTGCACCCCGTTTACTAACGCAAACTCCTTATAGGGCCGCAAACTGCGACCTGACTATATTAGCAGCATACAATGTGCCTGTATTTACAATTATGTGAAATATTATGCCCACACTCTGTGCCCCCTGCCAAGCTCCTGGTACATGTTCTGTGCCGTCTGTTTATAGTGCCACATGCTCGTTGTCCATTGTATATAGTACCATATGTTCTATGCCCTGTGTGTATAGTGCCAAATATTCTGTGCCCCCTGTATATAGTGCCAGATCCTGTGCCTCCCTGTATGTAGTGCCAGGTTCTGTGCCTTTTGTATATAGCGCCCAGTATATATAATGTCAGTTATGTGCCCCCTGTATATAGAGCCAGAGCCTGTGTCCCTGTATGTAGTGCCAGGTTATATGCCCCGGTATATATGGTGTCAGTTCTGTGCCCCCTGTATGTGGCGCCAGGTTCTTTGCCTCTTGTATATAGCGCCAGGGTTTATGCCTTGGTATAGTGTCAGGTCTGTGCCCCCTGTATATAGTGCACACACACTCCATACTCTCCAGTGATGTCACCCAATGATGCAGGCCTGGCCTCTTCTGGACGGGCCTGCTCTTACAATACATTGCAGGTGGCATGATGATGTAATTGTACCTCTTACATCACAAAAAAGCTCCGAATGGTGGAAAAAAGAGCTGGGTTCCCTTGTCCCACCAGTACTGAGGCAGTTGTATCTGCATCAAATACAACTATGTGCATGGGGTCCAAATCTAGGTGCCCCCGAAGACTGTGAGTGCCTGGGAGAGGGTGCTTAAGACCTGGGTGAGTTCTGGGAAAACCAGGATAGTTGACATATCTGAGGTGTTCATATGCACTACTTGTGATCAAAATGCCTTGTGTTGTGTGTATGTTCTATATAAGGGTACGGCTACGCTTTTTTTTTTGTCGCGTGACATTTTTTGTAATTAAAATCTATGGTGTTGCACTGCGAATGCTACACGTAAGTCGCACAGAAATCCATTCAATTTGTAGCGTTACAGTGTAGCGCATGTCACAGTGCAACACCATAGACTATGATTACAAACAATATTGCGCGACATTGCTGCAACAAATGTCGTCCTCAGGGGCGTAGCTATAGGGGGTGCAGAGGTAGTAGTCACTACCAGGCCTAGGAGCCTGAGGGGACCCAAAGACCCTTGTGCTGTATAAGAAGACACTGCTTTTATAGAAAGTGCATGGTGGTCAAGTTACACCTCTGGCTGGAGGGAAGGGGTTAGGTCAAGAATTTGGCATTGGCAGGGGGGGGGGGAATTGCCGATTCAATTTTTGCCTCAGGCAGAATAAAGGCTATGTGTTCCCCTGCCCCTGGCCACAAAGCACTGAGGGAAGGGGGCCCAAGCTGGACTCTTGGACCAGGGCCCATGAGCCTTTAGCTTAGCGCCTGGTCCTCGTGTAGGCCTAGCCTAAATGGGCAGGACATTAAAAAAAAAAAACTACTTTCACATTAGCGTTTTTTTGCGAATCTGTCATGGATCTGCAAAAACACTTCCCTTACAATAATACAACCGCATGCATCCGTCATGAACGGATCTGGTTGTATTATGTCTTATGTATTGAACTCCATTGAAAGTCAATGGGGACGGATCCGTTTTCTATTGTGCCAGATTTTGTCAGAGAAAACGTATCCCAGCACACAATGTAAGTCAATGGGGACGGATCTGTTTTCTCTGACACAATAGAAAACGTATCCATTCGCTATTGACCTTCGTCTTGCTCCGCACCACATTGCGGACAGAAAAACTCTGCTTGCAGCGTTATTCTGTCCACGATTGGAGCGCAACCAAACGGAACAGAATGCATTTTAGTGCATTCCATTTCGTTCAGTTTTGTCCTCACTGAAGCGTTTTGATCTGCTATTGAGATCCTATGAAGGATCTCAATAGCGGAATAGAAAACGCTAATGTGAAAGGAGCCTAAGGTGTGCTATGCACCCCACTTTATTTCTGTAAACTCTCCCCAATCTGCCTTCTCAAAATGTATCCAGTTCAGGGGCGCATTGGCCATAGACCTTACAGGGAAATTTCCTGGTGGGCCGATGCCCAGGGGGCCGACCAAGCCCTCCTCTCTGCCGCTTGCTGGATACATAATGTGGTAATTAATGCTGTGAGAATCAAGGACTCATGTACCCAGCCAGTGACTGCACATGCCCTCCTGAATTCAACTCCTATGGCCCACACCTCACCTGTTAAGCCCCCTGCTCCATATCTTAATCAGAGACAACTGCAAGAGGAGGAGAACAGAAAATGGCATCTATTGACGTCCACCACACAGGGAAAGCCCTTTGGGGAAATATATTGGGCATTGTGGTATATGGTATTTTGCGCTATGGTCTTGCCGCCCCCCTACTTATGTTGCTCTGCCTCCTGTTGATTTAGACCCTCCCACAACAAAGGGCCACTTTTATTTTTTATTTTTTCCAGGGCCATTAAGCACAGGGATCTCAAGTCTCCCGGACGTTCAGGGAGTCTCCCGCTATTAGATAGCGGCTCCCTGACGCCCGCATGTGAAACAATATATTCCGGAAAGCAGGGCTCGAGTCCAGGGGGCAAAAGGACCAGCAAGCAGTGAAGCCTTTGTACTTACCGCTTCCTGGTCCTCGGCTGTCGGCTCTGTAGACTGCGCACAGGAGTGCGTCACTCTGTGACGTCACGCTGTGCGCAGCCTTCACAGCACAGCCGATAGCAGCAGAGGAGGAGCGGCGTCCAGGAGAGGCACTGGGGTAGGTGAGAGGCACTGGGGGGCTGATGAGAGGCACTAGGGGCTGGTGAAAGGTACTGGGGGCTGGTGAGAGGCACTGGGGGCCGTTGAGAGGCACTGGGGGCCGTTGAGAGGCACTGGGGGGCTGATGAGAGGCACTAGGGGGCTGATGAGAGGCACTGAGGGGCGTATGAGAGGCACTGGGGGGCTGGTGAGAGGCACTGGGGGCTGGTGAGAGGCACTGGGGGCTGATGAGAGGCACTGGGGGGCTGATGAGAGGCACTGGGGGCTGGTGAGAGGCACTGGGGGGCTGATGGAGAGGCACTGGGGGCTTATGGAGAGGCACTGGGGGCTTATGGAGAGGCACTGGGGGGCTGATGAGAGGCACTGGGGACTGGTGAGAGGTAATGGGGGGCTGATGGAGAGGCACTGGGGGCTGATGGAGAGGCACTGGGGGGCTGATGGAGAGGCACTGGGGGGCTGATGGAGAGGCACTGGGGGGCTGATGGAAAGGCACTGGGGGGCTGATGGAGAGGCACTGGGGGCTGCTATGAGGCTACTGGGGGCTTCTATGAGGCATGGAGATCTTTTCTGAGGTCTGATTGGGGGTCATTCATATTGGGGTCTTATTAACATTGGGGATCTTATTGGGGCTTTTAGCTGAGGTCTTATTAACATTGGGGGTCTGATTGGTGGTCTGACCTGAGGTGTAATGAAAAATATTTTTTTCTTATTGCCCCCCTCTAAAACCTAGGTGCATCTTATAGGGCAAAAAATACGGTACTTGCTTGCTCCTCCTCCCGACCTCCCCTGCCCCTTGCGTACGCCGCTCACTGTGACGTCACGCGAAGGCACTTGGGTGAGTTCCCACACTTTTTTTCCCAGGACTTGACCCCTGCCAGAAAGGTTTACTCGCAGTAATCCTTTCAGGCAACCTGTAGCAATGTCCCCTTCTCGGCCGGTCCTCTGGCTCCTCGAGAACTCCGACTGGTGACGTCACGTCCTATGACTTGCCAGTCGGAGCTTTAGCCCACCTGCAGCTACTGTGCATGCGCCAGCCTTAGGGTACTTTCACACTAGCGTTTTGGATTCCGTTTGTGAGATCCGTTTCAGGGCTCTCACAAACGGTCCAAAACGGATCAGTTAAGCCCCAATGCATTCTGAATGGATAAGGATCCGTTCAGAATGCATCAGTTAGGCTCCGTTCCGCCTCAATTCCGTTTTGGAGGCGGACACCAAAACGCAGCATGCAGCATTTTGGTGTCCGTCTGAAGAGGCGGAGCCTAACGGATCAGGTTTTTTTTTACAATGTAAGTCAATGGGGACGGATCCGTTGTCAGTGACACAATATGGTGCATTTGAAAACGGATCGGTTCCCCATTGACTTTCAATGTAATTCAAAACGGATCCGTCATTTTTCTTTAAAGCTAATGCAAACTGATCCGTTCTGAACGGATACAAACGTTTGCATTAGAGGTGCGGATCCGTCTGTGCAAATAAACAGACGGATCCGCACCAACGCTAGTGTGAAAGTACCCTTACTCGAACAACCGCCACTGCGGCTGCGCAGCATCACATGCCACTGTCAGAAGCCTCCATTCCCCTCATTGCTCCGTCACCCAGGCCTAGTAGAAAGTTCTTTTTGGTCATACGTTATATAATGTTTTACTATGTTCCCATATATGTTTTGTTCATGTTATACTTGCCTTTATACTGCATCAGCACAGTAACCTTGTTATATGTTATGTTCTGCATATGTTTGGAAAATGTAATAAAAAGTTCATGAAAAAACAAAGAAAACCTCCATGAAATGAGTTTTCGCAGGTTGGGATGTCTGTAAGTACCCAATCCGCCCCTGATCAAGTTAGTTATAGCCCACCACGAGCAACTTCCAGAAAATGTTTTATTACATCTGAGGAACCCCATAGGTCCCATTAACCAGCCCCCTCCAGAAATCCAGTCACAGTAAAGCACAGCAGTAATAACCCGCTCGGGAATCCTGTGTCACGTGACTTTCCCAAGTCAGAAAGGGGAACTACGCTGCAGTACCGGGACTGGCCGGTAGGCGTCAATAGGGAGGCGGTCACCGGAGCCAAGCCCGGAAGTATTCTCCGGTCTGAAGCGAAGATCATGGCGCCAGTCGTACGGGTGACGGCCGTGGTGTCAGGGACAACTAGCTGGGAGATGTTGTAATGTAAACTGCTGCCATTAAGACTTTTCCTACTTGTGTCTTGCCCGCTGGCCCAGGTAAGTGAAGGGGCGGACTGGGCTTGAACCTGGGTCTGTGGGAGTGGGCTGTGGTAGCCTTTCCATTACATATGAGCTGTCTCCAGCCCTTCACAGCAGTTACTTCTTATCTGAGTGCAACAAGTGGCACCTGCCCACTGCATGCTTGGTGGGACTGCCCTATGCATGTAGCAGAGCCCACTGTGTATGTGAACTTTTGTCTGCGCACTGATACCTTTCTGCAGTTTACCTGCAGTCCTATGTAAAATCACTAAAAGGGCTTGTGGAGTTGTGCCAGCCGGTGTAATGTTGTGGAGGTTCATTTTACCTTGTGCTCTTTGTCAGCAGGTAATGCAGTGTGGCGCGCGGTTTGTGTGTGGGGATCAGGTTACCTGACATTGCACTCAGCAGCCAGTGTCCTCTTACACCCAGGATGGAGCTGGCCATGTACAGTAGGTACACAGTGTGGTGCCAGCCTGAGGTGCCAGCTCTGTCCGCTGTGCAGGGGCGCATACTGATTATCACGCTGTAGCCTCGTCTGTACAGAGGGTTCTTCTCGTTCTACTGAAAGCCGCTCTTATTGCACCTAGAAGATTGCAGATGACACAAGGGACATCAGGCGTAGCCTCAAGCTACTGGTGTGTCCCTGTATCTCCCATACACTTTGAAGGGGTATCCTGGTTGTAAGAAATGATCAGGTATCCACAGGATAGGGGTTAACTAGTGTTGAGCGACCTTGTGTTTCAAGTTCTGCATCCAAAGTTCGGGTTATCGAAGGATCCCGTTATGGATTCCGCTACCACGGACCATAACGGAATTTGGAATCCATAACGGGATAACCCAAACCCTAGACGCAGAACTTAAAACACAAGTTCATTCAACACTACTAAGTTATGGTCCGTGGTAGCGGAATCCATAATGGAATTCTTAGATAACCCAAACCTTGTACTCCGAACTTGAAACCACAAGTTAGCTCCACACTAGGAATTGCTATTAGATCTTTGGGGGTCCTACCACTGGGATGCCCAGGCTCATGAGAAGGGGTACCCCTTAAACCTCAGGGCCCCCTGAAATGAATGGAGTGGTAGGTCTGGCATGCGCGCGGACGCTCCAATTATTTCTTTGAGAGTTCTGGAAATAGCTGAGCGCTGTACTGACCTATCTCCGGAACTCCTGTACAAATAAGGGCGCATTCACACGACTGTGTCGTGTTTTGGGGTCCGCAGAATGCGCATCCACAAAACACAGATGGTACCCGTGTGCGTTCTGCAATTTGTGGAACGCGACGGGCGGCCCATCATAGAAATTGTCTATTCTTGTCCGGACAAGAAAAGGACATGCTCTATATTTTTTGTGTGGCCGCGGAACGGAACAGATGCGGACAGCACACAGTGTTTTATCTGCATCTTTTGCTACCCCATTGAAATGAATGGGACTGCACCCATTCTGCAAAAATGTGGAATGCATGCGGACCTATTAATATGGTTGTGTGAATGAGCCCTAAACGGAGCAGCAGTGCTCGTGCCTTACCTGCCGCTTCATTCATTTTAGGACCCCAAAGCATGTAGGGTCCCACTTTTCTTGATCACTTGAGGTCCCAGTGGTAGGATCTAATAGTTATCCCCTAACAGCAAATCACCAATTATTATTATTATCGTGTTCACTTGAATGATGACCACCTTTGTTTTAATAGTTTTTCTTACTGATGACCTACACTCTGGATATGTTATCAGGATCTGACCGGCGGGGATCTAACACCAGAGACCCCGCTGATCAGATGTTTGAGAAGGCACCGGCGCTCCTGTCAGCTTTCACCAGGCCGAGTGACGACATGTCCATCAGTCACATGGCGAAGGAGCAGCTCAGCCCTATAGAAGTGACTGGGGCTGGGGGCAATACCTGTACAGCTGCTATACCATGTACGGCGCTGGGCTTGGTGAGCGCAGAGAAGGCCGTGATGCTCACAGGAGCTCTGGTATCTTCTCAAACAGCTGATAGGCGGGGGTCCCGGGTGTCAGACCTCCACCGATCAGATACTGATGACCTATCCAGAGGATAGGTTAGTATAAAAACCCCTTTAAACATATCTGACAACCCCTACAATGTCTTAACGCTCATTTGTCAGCAGATTTGTACCTATGACACTGGCTGACCTGTTACATGTGCGGCTGAAGGCATCTGTGTTGGTCCCATGATCATATGTGTCTGCACTGCTGAGAAAATTATGTTTGCCTTTACACCTAAATCAGTGGTGGCCAACCTATGGCACGGGTGCCAGAGGCGGCATTGAGAGCCCTCTCTGTGGGCACCCCCACCCTGGAAAAAGTCTATGGTGTACCAATATGCCTTAGACTTTTCCTGCCATTCATCAGCGCAGGCCGCACTATGTACAGCACAGGCAGCGCACTGACTGTACGTAGGCTATTATAGCTAAGGGCTCTTCCACACTGGCGTTTTTGTTTTCCGGCATAGAGATCCGTCGTCGGGTCTCTATGCCGGAAGAATCCTGATCAGGATCATCCCCATGCATTCTGAATGGAGAGAAATCCGTTCAGGATGCATCAGGATGTCTTCAGTTCAGGACCGGAACGTTTTTTGGACGCAGCAAATACCGCAGCATGCTGCGCTTTTTGTTCCGTCCAAAAAGCCGGAACACTTGCCGCAAGGCCGGATCCGGAATTAATGCCCATTGAAAGGCATTAATCCGGATCCGACGTTTAGCTTTTTCTGAATGGTTACCATGGCAGCCAGGATGCTAAAGTCCTGGTTGCCATGGTAAAATGTAGTGGGGAGCGGGGGAGCAGTATACTTACCATCCGTGCGGCTCCCGGGCGCTCCAGAGTGACGTCAGGGCGCCCTCCACGCATGGATCACGTGATCCATGGGCATGGGGCGCTCTGACGTCATTCAGGAGCGCCCCGGGAGCCGCACGGACGGTAAGTATACCGCTCCCCCGCTCCCCACTACTACTATGGCAACCAGGACTTTAATAGCGTCCTGGCTGCCATAGTAACCTGAAAGCATTTCGAAGACTGATCAGGATCCTGATCAGTCTTCTAATGCTTCAGGCGACTTGCGTTGTGACGGATCCAGCGGGTCGGAAGTGCCTGCTGGATTCTCAGAACGCAAGTGTGAAAGGACCCTAAATAATAAAGTACATGGAAGATATACTGTATTGGACTGTAGTGTTGGCATTTTGCGATAAATAAGTGGTTTTGGGTTACCATCACTGACCTAGAGGCTGTGCTCTCTCTGCAACTGCCGCGCCCTCTCCACTTTGACAGGGCCGGGAATGATGGCATTCTCCCTGCTTGGTCCTGTCAATCAGATTGAAGAGGGCACGGCAGTTATAAAGAGAGCTGAGCCTCTAGGTGTAACGGCAACGCCCCCATTGCTCCTAGAGGCTCATTTGCATATATGGAAATATAATTTTTCTCAGCAATGCGGGCACATATGAATATGAGACCAACACAGACGCCTTCAGCTGCCAAGTGCACATGTAAGGCCTGTTTCACAACGGAATTTGCTCCGGATGTGTCCCGGGTGCATTGTGGAAAACCGACGCGAGTGCGCATGCAATTTCAGTCAGTTTTGACTGTGATTGTGTTAGGTTGTTCAGTTTTTCCACATGAGTGCAATGCATTTTGCATGCACGTGATAAACTGAATGTGGTACCCAGACCCGAACTTCACTGAAGTTCGGGTTTGGGTTCTGTATTCTATTGATTTTATTATTTTCCCTTTTAACATGGTTATAAGGGAAAATAATAGCATTCCTAATACAGAATGCTTAGTAAAATGTGCATTAAGGGGTTAAAAAATAAAAAAAATGAACTCGCCTGATTCACTTGATCGCGCAGCCGGCATCGTCTTCTTCTTTCAGGACCTGCAAAAGGACCTTTGACGTCATCGCGCTCACCACATCCTGCTGAAAGATAGAAGAATCCTTCTTTCGTCATTCAGCAGGACCTGCGCTGACGTCACCACGCGGTGAGCACAATGACGTCATCAAAGGTCCTTTTTCAGGTCCTGAAAGAAGACCATGCCGGCTGCGCGATCAAGTGGATGAGGTAAGTTTATTTATTTTTATTCTTTAATCCTTCAAGTCACATTTTACTAAGTATTCTGTATTGAGAATGCTAATATTTTACCTTATAACCATGTTATAAGGGAAAATAAATAATACAGTAAATTGTCTTTAATCAATTTACTTACATCATCTCCTTAGCAACCACGCGTGAAAATCTCATTGCACCCGGACTTGCTTGCGGATGCTTGCGATTTTCACGCAGCCCCATTCATTTCTATTTTACTAAGCATTCTGTAGTGAGAATGCTATTATTTTCCCTTAAAACCATGTTATAAGAAAAAATAAAGATCGGGTCCCCATCCCGATCGTCTCTTAGCAACCTTGCGGGAAAATTGCACTGCATCTGCACTTGCTTGCGGATGCTTGCGATTTTCCCGAAGCCCCATTCACTTCTATGGGGCCTGCATTGCGTGAAAATGCACAATATAGAACATTGTGCGATTTTCACACAACGCACAAGTGATGTGTGAAAATCACCGCTCTTCTGCACAGCCCCATTGATATGAATGGGTCAGGATTCAGTGCGGGTGCAATGCGTTCACGTCACGCATAGCACCACCGCGGAATTCTCGCCCGTGTGAAAAGGGCCTAACAGGTCAGTCGGTTTCATAGATACAAATCTGCTGGCAGATGAGCTTTAACATTGAACAAACAAACAAAAAAACATTATAAACTCGCCCCTCGGCGGCTTCCAGCTGATGACAGTGATCGCGGCAGCGGTGCTGGATCCAGGCACGTCACCGCTGGTCGTGGCAATCAAACAGTAACGGGAGGACTGGTGCTGGAGAAGGGGGAACTTATTGTGGTTTATTTCCATTGTAGTGGGTATCTTTTAGAGGTTGGGTCATCCAAGATAAGTAAAAATCTCAGACATCCCCTGTAATGGAAAGTTGCCCTCTTCTTCACTGAGAACAAGGCTATCCCGGATCTGACATTTATGGGACATCAAATTGTTATGCCGTCATTCAGGCTGGAGAAAAGTTCATGTTTATAGTGCGTTTAATATCATCCTGGATAATGCGACTTTTGATCTCTGTATTGGGATGCTGTCAGCCTGTGCGCTCAGTATCCACCTCTAGCCCTTCCCCCACAGTGGCTGTAGTATAAAGGACGGGTCTGGTGGGAAGTAGAGGGCAGCTTCTGTGCTTTCTTGGGGAGTAAAGACTGGCTCTGATGATTAGGCTACATGCACACGGACGTATTTTGTTTCCGTGTCCGTGCCGTTTCTTTTTACGGATAGGATGCGGACCTATTCATTTCAACGGGTCTGCAAAAAATGCTGACAGCACACCGTGTACTATCCGCATCCGTATGTCCGTTCCGTAGTCCCGCAAAAAATAGAGCATGTCCTATTCTTGTCAATTTTGCGGACAAGGATAGGCATTATTATAATGGATCCGCCAAAATAAAAGGATCCGCAAAAAAACTGATGCCATATGGACGTCTTAACGTTATTTTTTTTTTTGCGGATCTGCAATTTGCGGAAAACAGATACGTTCGTGTGCATGTAGCCTTAGGGAAGTGAAGGAAAAATTAGTGTATACACTTTACTACAAAAGGGGAAATAGAGGGGGCCCACAAGTGTAGCCGTTCTGATTACTGCAGCCAGGAGTGGCGTGACAGGTAAGGCCAGACTTTTGCATCCTAGGTGGCTGCATGTTCTCTCCTCAGCTGGATTGGGCAGAACTGGTCCTGAAGCTTTTTGTTGCTGGCTCCTATATCTGGATGAGATTTGTCCAGGCCTGCTGTACCCGCTTGTCATGGGAAAATCAATTTAAACAGTACTTGTTTTGCCTGCAACGCCAAAAGGGTATTTGTTTTGACGACAGTCCAAAAGGAATATTTTCACAACCATTCTCACCTTAAAGAGAGCATTTCTGATAATATATTAAGATGCACTCTAGCAAAACCCGTTTTTTTGCCTCTGTTGAGCAGCGTATATTTTTCATCTTGTCTTGGGCTTTGCTGAGACAGAGGAGGTGGAGATTCTTCACACGAAGTGCAGCAAGTGATCCATGACATAGAACTGTTGTCCCGTAATTCACACTGCAGTCTCGGTGTACTTCTATGTGATGCAGCTTCAGCCCGTCTCTCCTGCCTCCTGCTTATGATTGATACTGTAGGTTCCTCACTGTCAGCTCTTACAAGCACGAGGCAGGGAAGAGCAATGTGAAGCTTTATCTCATAGCAGTACACTGGAGATTCTGCACACAATGTATAGACTGGTAGGCCTCTTTCACACGGGGCGTAACGTTTGACGCCCGGATCAGAGGCGGGTGCGTTGCGGGAAAATGCGCAATTTTTCAGCGCGTGTACAAACTTTTGTAATGCGTATTGCACGCGCGTGTGAAAAATCGGCATGTTTGGTACCCATACCCGAACCTGGACTTCATCACTGAAGTCCGGTTTCGGGTTGAGTATTCTGTATATTTTATTATTAATAGCATTCTCAATACAGAATGCTTAGTAAAATGTGGATGGAGGGGTTAGAAATAAAAAATTTAACTCACCTTATCCACTTGATCTCGTAGTTGCGATCTCTTCTTCATTCATTAGCTGCTGTCTAAAGGACCTGTGATGAGGTCACTGAGCTCATCACATGGTCCATCACCATGGTGATGGACCATGTGATTGGACCATGTGATGTGACGTCACCACAGGTCCTTTAGATGGCTGCGAATGCTTGAAGAAGAGATCACAACTACGCGATCAAGTGGATAAGGTGAGTTAAATTTTTTATTTTAAACCCCTTAATCCACATTTTACTAAGCATTCTGTAGTGAGAATGCTATTATTTTCCCTTATAACCATGTTATAAGGGAAAATAATAAAGATCGGGTCCCGTCTCTTAGCAACCATGTGGGAAAATCGCACTGCATCCGCACTTGATTGCGGATGCTTGTGATTTTCCCACAGCCCCATTCACTTCTATGGGGCCTGCGTTGCGTGAAAAACGCAGAATATAGAGCATGCTGCGATTTTCACGCAACGCAGAAGTAATGCGTGAAAATCACCGCTCATGTGCACAGCCCCATAGAAATGAATGGGTCCGGATTCAGTGCGGGTGCAATGCATTCACGTCACGCATTGCACCCGCGCGGAAATCACGCCTGTGTGAAAGGGGCCGTAGTGTGAGTAAGGATATATCACTGCCTTACTTTGTGTATGGAGGAGTGTACAGTGAAACTGGGTGGGGAGGTAGATGTCTTAGGGTATGTTCAGACGACGACAATTGTCGCGCGACAAAAAGTCGCACTATTGTCGCGCGACAATTTTTATAATGGGAGTCTATCGTGTCGCAGTGCGACATGCGACATGCTGCGACTGCGACACGACAGTCGACAAAAATCCATCCGGGATGGACTTTTTGCGACTGTTGTGTCGCAGTCGCAACATGTTGCATGTTGCACGTGCGACACCACCATAGACACCCATTATAAAAATTGTCGCGCGACATTAATGTGACATCAATGTCGCGCTACAAATGTTGCAGTGTAGTGGTTCCCAAATTGTCGCGCGACTTTTTGTCGCTCGACAATTGTCGTCGTCTGAACATACTCTTAGAGCGGTGCGGCCTGGCAATTGGTGATGAGCTGCATGCTGATCCCGCATTGTGTGTGGGCAGCCATACACAGACCGATTTGGAGATTTGATAATTGGCTTGTGTAAGGGTATTTTTTAAGTAAATTCTGACATGGATTCCATAGCAAAAAAAGGCATGCAGCTCTTCCCTAGCGATATGCCAAGGTCCCAGATAAGCTCACTCCTTTGAAAGGGTTGTCCCATCTTGGACAATGGGGGCATATCGCTAGCATATGCCCCCATTGTCTTATAGGTGCGGGCCCCACCGCTGGGACCCGCACCTATATAGAGAACAGAGCCCCGAAAGTGAAGGAGGGCGCACTGCAAATGTGAAGCCGCCCTCCATTCATTTCTATGGGGCCGCCGAAAATAGCCGAGCGTTGGCTCGGCTATTTCCGTAGGCCTCATAGAAATCAATGGGAGCATGGCCCGTGCATGCGCTGTGTGCTCCCATTCATTTTCTATGGGAGAGGCGGGTAGAAGCGCTGGGTGGTGGACGGACCCCGGAAAATTTGGGGTCCTCCAGCCACAGCTCTCCCCGCTCCGTTCTCGATATAGGTGCCCGAGATGGGACCCACATCTATAAGACAATGGGGGCATAGCCTAACGATATGCCCCCCCTTGTCCAAGATGGGAATACCCCTTTAAGGCCGGGTTTACATGTTGCATGCATGCATTTTTTTGATGCAGTTTTGTAATGCATTGTAAAAAGCAACGGATTAAGGTTTCCTGTACACGTCCAGGTTTTGATCAGGTTTTTTTAAAGAAAACCAGGAGTGGATTCAAAAAAGAGAAGTAGTACCTGTCCTTGCTTTTAGCTTCTAAACTGCATAAAAAAAACCTGAACATGTACAGGCAGCCTACTGCTTAATTTCCCTTGTGGTGGCCATGCATTTCTCCCCAGTGTATGATCAGTAGGGGTCTGAGCAATAGGGTCTCCGCTGATCACAGAATGGCACACTGCCACTCCAGTCATAGGGCCAGATTTATCATTACACTTACATCTTACTCCACTTTTACATCTGCCCAAAGTCACTTTTAGTCAGATTTATTGATGGTCCTTTAATACTGTGATAAATGTGGTTTGATGGTAGCAGTTTATCCTTCAGTAAGCGGCTTTACAAAAGTCGCACATCTTTACAAAAAAGTCGCATGTTCTATTTAAAAGTCTCATAAGATAAGCATAGTCCCTCCTGGAGTGAAATTGCACATTTTTTTGCGACTTTTTAAATGGTTGCAATAGTAAATCTGTCTAGAGATTCATTTACATAAGACAACACGCCCACTTTCACAAAACTGGAGAGCTTAGTGCAGAGCTTGAAAAAGTCGCAAAAAAATGCGCAATTTTACCGATTGCGCATTTTTTTGCAACTTTTTCACTCCATTAAAGTGACTTTAGCTAATGATAAATCTGGCCCATAGTCTTTATACTTCAGCTAGGTACAGCACTCGGCTATGTCAGCAGTCCCGTAGCGTTTACATGGTGCAGCATTCTGTGTGCTGTAAAGATACTCCTTTCAAACAGCAGACAAGGAGAAAATGATCACGTATCCTGTGGAGACTATCAAAAAATGTGATATATTAGGGCTCATGCACACAACCGTATGTATTTTGCTGTCTGCAAAAAACGGATGACATCTGTGTAGCATCCGTATTGCATTGTTTTTGTTGCGGATCCATTATAACAATGCCTGTCCTTGTCCGCAAAACGGAGAAGAATAGGACATGTTCTATTTCTTTGCAGAACGGACATGCGGAAACGGAATGCACAGAGTCTTTTTTTGCAGACCCATTGAAGTGAATCATTCCGCATACGGACCTGTAAAAAACCGGAACAGAAACGGAAAAAAAAATACGTTCATGAGCCCTTATAGAGACATATTTTGGTGGTGAGTGGTGAGGCCCCCAGAGATCGCTAGAATGAGGCAGGAGATGGGGTCAATGAAAAGTCAGTTTTGATTCTGTCGTCAGCAGCGAGGGGAGGGAGCCCTGTGTGCAAGCACTTCTCTCTTTGTTCTAGTGATTGGTTGGGGGCTCAGCACTCAGACCCCAACGAATCAAAACCTTTGATATATGAAGCACCGCAGGCTTAGCTCAGGCGACACCTGTCACCCCTGCCCATCTGCTTTTTGAGAAGGCACAGGTGCTCATAGTAGCGCCACGGCCTTCTCTCAGCTTATCAACTACAGTGCCGTACATTGTACAGCGGCTGTGCTTGGTATCGCGCTCAGCACCATTCACTTCTATGGGACTGAGCTGCTCCTAGGCCACGTGACTGATGAATGGCCTAAGCAAAGCTGCGAGAAGACCACTGTTCCTTCTCAAACATCTGATCGGCAGGGGTACCAGGTTTTGGACCCCCTACCAGAGGATAGGTCATCAGTATAAAAGTTTTGGAGAACCCCTTTAAAATTCACAGAAAACACTGAAGCAGACTGAAGAAAAACATTAGGCCCCTTTCACACGGGCAAGTTTTCCGCGCGGGTGCAATGTGTGAGGTGAACGCATTGCACCCGCACTGAATCCGGACCCATTCATTTCTATGGGGCTGTGCACATGAGCGGTGATTTTTTTAACGCATCACTTCTGCGTTGCGTGAAAATCGCAGAATGCTCTATATTGTGCGTTTTTCACGAAACGCAGGCCCTATAGAAATGAATAGGGGTGTGTGAAAAGCGCAAGCAAGTGCGGATACGGTGCGATTTTCACGCATGGTTGCTAGGAGACGATCGGGATGGGGACCCGATCTTTATTATTTTCGCTTCTAACATGGTTATAAGGGAAAATAATAGCATTCTCAATACAGAATGCTTATTAAAATGTGGATTGAGGGGTTAAAAATAAAAAAAATTAACTCATCTCATCCACTTGATTGTATAGTTGCCTCTTCTTTAATCATGAGCTTCTTTCTTCTTTAATCATGAGCTGCCGGCTAAGGGCCCTTTCACACTAGCGTTTTTGTTTTCCGGCATAGAGATCCGTCGTCGGGGCTCTATGCCGGAAAAATCCTGATCAGGATTATCCCCATGCATTCTCAATGGAGAGAAATCCGTTCAGGATGCATCAGGATGTCTTCAGTTCAGGACCGGAACGTTTTTTGGCCGGAGAAAATACCGCAGCATGCTGCGCTTTTTGCTCCGTCCAAAAATCCTGAACACTTGCCACAAGGCCGGATCCGGAATTAATGCCCATTGAAAGGCATTAATCCGGATCCGGCCTTAAGCTAAACGTCGTTTCGGCGCATCGCCGGATCCGACGTTTAGCTTTTTCTGACTGGTTACCATGGCAGCCAGGGTGCTAAAGTCCTGGTTGCCATGGTAAAGTGTAGTGGGGAGCGGGGGGGCAGTATACTTACCATCCGTGTGGCTCCCGGGGCGCTCCAGAGTGACGTCAGGGCGCCCCACGCGCATGGATCACGTGATCTGACGTCATTCAGGAGCGCCCGGATGGATGGTCGCAATGATCTAAGTATACTGCTCCCCCGCTCCCCACTACTACTATGGCAACCAGGACTTTAATAGCGTCCTGGCTGCTATAGTAACCTGAAAGCATTTCGAAGACTGATCAGGATCCTGATCAGTCTTCTAATGCCTCAGGCGACTTGCGTTCTGACGGATCCGGCGGGACAGAAGTGCCTGCCAGATCCTCAGAACGCAAGTGTGAAAGAGGCCTTACCCTGGGTTCAGACCTGAGCGTTCCAAAAACGCGCGTTTTACGCGCGTTTTTGACGCGCGTTTTTTTGCGCGTTTTTGCAAATAGGAAACGCTGCAGCCAGATGCAGCGTTCTTGTGATTGACTACTGTGGTGTCAATCACAAAACGCGCGTCAAACGCCCCAAAAGAAGCTCAAGTACTTGTTTATGCGTTGGGCGTTTTACAGCGCGTTCAAACGCGCTGTAAAACGCTCAAGTGTGAACCACTCCCATAGGGATGCATTGGTTTTAATCTGTTGAGCGTTTTACAGCGCGTTTGAACGCGCTGTAAAACGCTCAGGTGTGAACCCAGGGTTAAGGACCCGTGGTGACGTCACTGCGCCAGTCACATGGTCCATCACCTTTTGAATGAGTCTAAACTGCTCCTAGGCCATGTGATGTCATGTTCATCGGTCACTGAGCACCACGGCCTCTTCCAACATCCGATCAGCGGGGAATATGCCATCGCTATCAAAATCCCGGACAACCCCTGTAATAATAGTCATGTGTAAAGCTTTTAGAGCCACACATAGCACGTGCTTAGATCCTTATCTGGGTCTCCGCAGTTAAGAGATATGGGAAGTGATCCTAATCACTCATAAATTCCGTTCTGCAGAGTTAAGGCTGGTCATTGACCTAAGCTTTTTCATTATTTTACTGTACTGTAGAAACCATTCAAGTGGATCTGGGTGTGTCCCAGCTAGATAATTGCATAGTAACATAACATGAATACTTTGAGGTAGGGAATAAGATAATATTGTGTTTAAGGGGTTGCCCAGTGGTATTCATTTTCATATATGGCTCACAGTGGGTTAAAAATAGTTAAAAATAAAAAAAGAAGCCATAATCAGCCTCACAGATCTCCCACCACAGGCTTGTTATTTCTCATATTGCCTCCTTTGCCGGCTGGACTCATTTTTCCCTCACATTATACACTACTCGTTTCCATGGTTACGACCACCCTGCAATCCATCAGTGGTGGTCGTGCTTGCACACTGTATGAAAATGTGCCAGCCTCTCTGGTCACAAGGACCGTGGGAGCGCACATAGGCCAGTGCATTTTTCTATAGTGTGCACGCACGGCCACTGCTGCTGGATTGTGGGGTGGTCGTAACCATGGAAACAAGCAGTGTATAATGTGATGGAAAGATGAATCCAGCCGGCAAAGGAGGCAATATGGACAATCACAATACATTAGTAAGCGCCTTGTATTAACTACATAATAAATGCTGTTTGCTGAAGTGAGACACCCCTTTAAGGCTACGTTCACACGACGACAATTGTCGCGCGACAAAAAGTCGCGCGACAATTTGGGAACCACTACACTGCAACACTTGTAGCGCGACATTGATGTCACATTAATGTCGCGCGACAATTTTTATAATGGGAGTCTATGGTGGTGTCGCACGTGCAACATGCGACATGTTGCGACTGCGACACAACAGTCGCAAAAAATCCATCCCGGATGGATTTTCTCCGACTGTCGTGTCGCAGTCGCAGCATATCGCATGTCGCACTGCGACACCATAGACTCCCATTATAAAAATTGTCGCGCGACAATAGTGCGACTTTTTGTCGCGCGACAATTGTCGTCGTGTGAACGTACCCTAAGTGTTCTTACCCAGGTGGAGTTCAGCCTGGAATGAACCTCGATCAACAAAATAACAAATTGGTCGGCGCTCATTTAAAGGGCCCATGCAAACTGCGGGGAATGAATGATCGCTAATGCAAAACAGCTGGAGCAAGTAAAAAAGTGACCCAGCATTTTGCTAAGGGCATCTGTCACTAGTTTATGTTGCTTTTAGTTAGGACACCATAAAGCTGCTGACAGATTCCCTGTAGTAGAAGTTTGGTGCCCTTATTGATTGTTTGCTTGCGCTTGTATTATAGGCAGCCATCTGAAGATATGATGGAAGATAAAGGCCCCCGAGTTGCAGATTACTTTGTGGTGGCTGGATTGACAGAAACCTCTAAACTTCTGGACCATGATGCGGCTCGCTTGGAGACCAAGGCAGGTCGCCCCAAAGCTCCCATTACAGATATTGCCATCATCAATCGGACAGCTGGTGAGGCAGTACCAGAGGGTTACACAAGTATCGAACTCACACCAAGTGGCCTTCAGGCCAATCTCAATCATGGGAGTCTAAAGAGTCCAGAGCTGTTCATTTGTTACAAACGAGAGAAAGGGAAGGCACCACTGATCGATATTGGGTAAGTCATGTTTAAAGGAGAAACGCAGAAGAACGTTCTTATACCATTCAGGTGTTTAAAGGGGTTGTCCGCTTTATTTATATTGATGACCTATCCTCAGAATCGGTTCATCCGGTCATCAATATCAGATTGGAGGGGGATCGACACCCGGCCTTCTCTTCGTTGTTTACCAGCTCGCTGTTGCAACTGCAGCGGTGAGCGGTGTAATTACATTTTTGCTGTCCCATTCACTTCAATGAGAAGACTCCCTCCTATCCGCTTGAACAGTAGAAGTGAATGGGACCACTTAGGTGTAATTACATGGTACGAGCACTGCCTTCTCTTCAAACATCTGATCATCGGGTGTGCCGGCAGTCGCCCCCCGCCGATCTGATATTGAAGACCTATCCTGAGGATAGGTCATGAATATGAATCTCAGGATACTGAGATACTGAAATGTGTGGTGTATAACTTATTGTTCACTTTTGGAAAAAGTGTTTGTGTACTATGAAGCACCTTCTTTATGTTATCTACCTGGAAACCTTTAGTACAACATTTCTAATGTATTCGCTTGAAAAATTAAGAGGGGAAATGTGTTCTGATAAAGGCCTGAGGCTGACTGACTGCACAGGCGCAGCGCTCGCTCGGTAAGGTAAAAAAAAAAATGAATCGTAATGTTATTCTTGTAAGACTTGCCAGAGATGTGATTAAAAAAACCTAATAACCCCTTTAATCACATGCAATAGTCAAGCGGCAGAATCTCTCAGGATGCTTTTCAGTCACCTCTTGTTAACACCTTCCTCACCTGCATAGAAAATAGTCCCTCACACGCAGTCCCTGTGGTTCCACCAATAAATAGCACTATGGTATATAATGAGGCCCCCCACCCCTAGCTACAGTTTGCTTCTCCACGGTCTAAAGAGATATATAGCTGTATGCTGCTATGGATTTATAAGTAGAGAGGAATGAGTGAATGAAAGAAATGCCTGGGCTGCCATTGAGAGGAGGAAGAGAGCAGGGGAAATACTGACCATATTCTACCACTGATTGCAGAAGAAGATGAACCAGAATTATGGTGGAAGGAGAGACCTTAGGGGGTTATGCATGTTAAAAACCCAACAGTATTTAATTTTTTTGACATTTCATGGGATAACCCCTTTAAAACCCTGCGAAATGTTGATAAGAATGGTTGCTAGAGACATAGTTCCTGACGACCCCATTGAACATTGGCCCAAATTTACTCAGGCTGGATGATAAATCTGGTGCAGGCAGGGCCGGCGCGTCCTATAAGCGGACTAGGCAGCCGCGTAGAGCGCCTCTTGGGATGGGCCCCGCTAGGACGGTGTGCACTTCCTGTCAGTCCACTCGGGTACAGGAAACTAAAGCTCCTGTGCCCGCGGACCATACAGAGCTCGGCCACGCTACACGTGGGGTGGGGGATTGGGAAAGAAATGACATTGGAGGGGGGGAAAGGGAATGACAAGAGGGGGGAAGAATGACAAGAAAGGGAGAGAGAATGATAAGAGGGACAAAGAGAATGACCAGGGGGGAGAGAATGACATGGGAAGGAACAGAATGACAAGAGGGGGAGAGAGAGAACTGGCGTTAGTTAAAGGGGTTCTGCAGTTCTTTTAAACTGATGATCAATCCTCTGGATAGATCATCAGCATCTGATTGGCGGGGGTCAATCGGCCTTCTCACTGTTTACCGCAGGCCCAGTGACGTCACGACTAGTATCCCTGGCCTTGGCGGGGTTAAGCTCCGTTCACTTGAATTAAGCTTAGCCCCACCCAGGCCAGTGATACTAGTCGTGACGTCACTGGGCCTGTGGTAAACAGCGAGAAGGCCGCGGCGCTACTGCCAGCAGCGCTGCCTTTTCAAACAGCTGATCGGCGGGGGTCCCTGGGTGTTGGACCCCTGCCGATCAGATGCTGATGATCTATCCAGAGGATAGATCATCAGTTTAAATAAACTGCAGAACCCCTTTAATATGGCAGATCATATGGGTGGGGCATTGTGATATCACATGGGGGGGCGGCAAACTTTTTTTTGCCTAGGGCGGCAAAAATCCTTGCACCGGCCCTGGGTGCAGGGTTAGGCACTTTACCAGCTATTCGATTTTTACGCCAGAATTGTGGTAAATTTTGGAGCAATGTGGTGCATCTTTGGACATGCCCCCTATCTTTTAAGCGCCTCTGTCAAGCATGTTGGAGAAAAGTGTAGAAACCCTAAATGCTATAAATTGGGCCCGTTTGGGGCCATTTTTAGACAGATTTTTGGCACAGACACATTAGTAAATCTGGGCCATTGTCTTGTTGTTAGGAAGTGTATACAGAGAACTAAATTTACATGGGATTCAGCTTTTCCACCCCCACACCTCTACCTGACATAGATAAAAGGGTGGGTTCACACACACAGGTTTTTGTAGCAGTTTTTTAACCAAAGAAAGAAGTGGGTTGGAAGGGAATGAACAATATAAAAGAAGGACTTACACTTCTTCTTCCTGCTGGATCCATTTCTGACCGTGGCTCAAAACCTATGTATGAACTAGGGCTGCACCATATGGGAATTTTGTGCGATTGCGATTAGGGCCCTAAAAATTGCGATAATGATATGCGATGCGATATTTTAAGGGAATTGTGAATTGTGGGATTTTCAAGGCAGATGCACACACAAATTACTGATAATGCTGAAATGTAGTTCTGCTAAACTCAAGAACTGAAATGCTCAGTGTTTTTCAAAATAAAACATTTTTTACTAAATGAAAAAACATATTTGCATTACTGCAAAAGTACAAAATACAAAACTTTTCCATTTTCTTAATAGCGCTGCACAGAACAGATAAATAACATGGAATAGATATGAGAACGACTTGCCTCCAGCCCCTCCTCCCTCCCCGCACTGTAACTGATGTATCGTCGGCCGCGCTGTGCAGGATAGTGGCCGGCGATACATCAGTGTCAGCCACATAAAAAGTCAACCATCAATTTATAAGACGAAATGCCATTTCCCCCCCCCCCCCCACACACACTTTTCAGGGGGAAAAAGTGCGTCTTATAAAGTGAAAAATATGGTGCTATAATTGCAGCATTTTGGGGTCGGCCAATTGGCGATTGCGATATGGAGATTTATCGCAATACCGACTGCTTTGGCGATATATTAGGCAGGCCTAGTATGAACCCATCCTTATCCTCCAACAAGTGAACAATAGACTGTCCCTTAAAGTAAGACTGCGGCTCAGTGCTGTGAGTGCCCTGAGGACTGTGCGGGGACTTGCTATGTATTAGAGCCTGGTTTATGTTTTGGTGTCTGATAAGACTAGCACCATGCTTCAGTATTGCATTCCTCCAGGCAGATGTAATCCAGTAAGATTTGTCATTCGCTCTTCACAGCATGCACTTCCAAGTCAGAGGAAGAGTTCAGTTTATCCTGCTCCTAATAGACCAGGAGGAAATCGGGCCAAATTCCTTTAAAAGCACAGCCAAGTATTTATACTGGCAAAGCCCCACATTTACGTAATAAAATTGCTGAGTTATAGTCTGTGCATATTTCAGAACAAAGGTTTGTAAACTCACAGTTCATCTGACCGTATTTTATAAGACACCGAAGAAACAATAAAGTGAAACATATAAGACATAGGGGGAAATTTATCCGAGACCGGCGTTTTACACCAATCTATGATCCCTGTGCACTGCTGCAGGCGGCACCTAGTTTATGATGAGGCTTACACCTCGCCATCAGTTAGGTACAGTCCATGAGCTCTTAGCTGCTGCAGCTTTCAGTCTTTTTACACCCGAAAACTGGCATAAAAGAGGATAAAAATATGCCAGGAACACTGCACTTTTTTCTGCTATGAATACCAATGATTGTAACAACTTGTTATCACTTTAAGGCCTCATGCACACGACCGTATGTGTTTTGCGGTCTGCAAATTGCGGATCCGCAAAAAAAACGGATAACGTTCCATATGGCATCCTTTTTTTTTTTTTTTTTTTGCGGATCCATTGTAATAATGCCTATCCTTGTCTGCAAACTAGAAAAAAATAGGAACGGAAAAGCGGACATACGGAAACGGAATGCACACGGAGTAGCTTCCGTTTTTTGTGCACCCATTGAAATGGAACAGACACGGAAAGGAAATACGTTTAAGTGCATGAGGCCTAAGGGTACAGCCACATAGTCAGGTTTTTGGAAGCAGTTTTGGAAGCCAAAATGCATGCAGAAACCTGGCTGTTTGGCCGTTCCCTTAGGCCTCTTTCACACGAGCGTGACGGATTAGGTCCGGATGCGTTCAGGGAAACTCTCACCATTTTGCAAGCAAGTTCAGTCAGTTTTGTCTGCGATTGCGTTCAGTTGTTCAGTTTTTTCCGCGCGGGTGCAATGAGTTTTGATGCGTTTTTCACGCATTGAAGGTTTACAAACAACATCTCTTAGCAACCATCAGTGAAAAACGCATTGCTTCTGGATGCAATGTGTTTTTCATCGAAGCCCCATTCACTTCTTTGGGGCCAGGGCTGCGTGAAAAACGCAGAATATAGAACGTGCTGCATTTTTTACTCAACGCAGAACTGATGTACACAGACCCATAGAAATGAATGGGTCAGGATTCAGTGCTGGTGCTATGCGTTCACGTCGCACATTGCACCCGCACGGAAAACTCGCCCGTGTGAAAGGGGCTTTACTGTCGAGTAGTTGCTTTGAATTAAACTGATTTATAAAGATGATTAATAACACAAGTAAGTTTCGTCCCTGACACTGTAGCTTCAAAAGGGTTTTCCAAAATTTTATTACTGATGACCTGTCCTCACGATAGGCCGACAGTATTTGATTGGTGGAGATCCGACACCCGAGACCCCTGCCAATCAGCTGTTTGAGAAGGCAGTAGCAATCCTGTGAGTGCCACCGACTTCTCCAGCTTACCAAGTACAGTGCCGTACATTGTATAGCGGCTGTGCTTGGTATCGCACTCGGCCACATTCACTTAAGCCATGTGAATGATGATGTCACATGACCTAGGAAAAGCTGTGTCATTAGTATGAAAATTTTGGAAAACCCCTTTAATAGTATTTCAGAATTTGTTTACTGAATGTAAATAATTTTTTTTATGAATGCGCTCCCATGTTTTAATCAGGGACTTTTTTGTGTACTGCACAGCACCTTCATATAGGTTCACCACGGCTTCTACTTCCTACTCATGCTGTTGTATTTCTATGACATGTATTGAAAACAAAAAAAAAAAATCTTAAAGGGGTTGTCTCATCACAGACAATGGGGGCATATCGCTAGGATATGAACTCATTAGGGCTCGTTCACATCACCGTTTGTCTTTTCCGTTCTCAAGCTCCGTTCAGGAGCAGGAGAACGGAAAGGACGCATGCTGTACATAACTGACACCTAACTGACACCAACAGAGCCTAAAGACCACATAGACTTTAATGGGGTCCGTTTGGTGTCCGCTCAGAACATGATTTTTGAGCGGACACGAAAGTAGTGCATGCAGTACTTTCATGTCCGTCCAAAAATCATGTTCTGAGCGGACACCAAACGGACCCCATTAAAGTCTATGGGGTCTTTAGGCCCCGTTGGTGTCAGTTATGTACAGCATCCGTCCTTTCCGTTCTCCTGCTCCTTAACGGAGCCGGAGAACGGAAAAGACAATCGGTGATGTGAACAAGGCCTTATCTGATAGGTGCCGGTCCCAGCAACCCGGAGCCCTGAAAGTGGAGGAGCAAGGCTACTCATACTTGCTGTAAAGCTCACACCACCTTACAGAGTAATAGGAAAAGAGACTTATAGTGTGCAAATATTTACAGCACATCACTGCCTTTGATAAATACTGTGTTACCGGACAACTTATGTCAAGGAAAACTGAAAACCAGTCATGAGAAACAAAAAGCGAGTCTTCCCACGTTTTTAGCGTCTAGCCTCTGATAGCTGTATTTGCTCTTTAGAAAGCGCAGCAGCAGATCACTGCTTTGTTACACTAGTAGTTGTATTTTCAGTTGTCAGTGTACAAAAAAAGTGATCTAAAAAGGCTAAGAAATAACACTAAGTTGAAGAGAGAGAGAGCAGGCACCAGTCTTTCATCTAGTGGTATCTCATTCACTAACCTTCCTCTGGGTTTGGCCACTTTCTGGCTACTTGTGACCCATCTTCATGTAAGATGACCATATGGTACTTACTAATATAGCCTTTGTTGGTATTCTGGGCTATTTTTGTATATGTCATAAACCATGACACCTTGTTGGCCAAATCTTCTGTGCTGTCCGCATAGCGGTCCTATACATAAGATGTCCGCTGATGTAGGGTCATGTGACCAGACACATGGCTCAGTTTCCTCCATTCAGACACCCTGCAAGTGCAGTTGGCAGGTACAGTGTATGTGAATGCAGGAGGCTGAGTGATTTACCCGGTGACATGACCCTCCATCAGCAACCATTCTGTGGAGCGGACCTCGGTGCGGACAGCACAAAAGACTTGGCCAACAAGAGAACATACCTTATGAAAGATAGAAAATAGCACAGGAAATCAGTAAAGGCTACATTACTAAGCCCCCTATAGTCATCTTACATACACATTGTTCCGCAGTGACCAGAAAGTGGCCCACCTCTTTAACATATTTATCAAGCCCTGCACTCCACAATCTTGTCCCTAAAAAGTTGCAAAATATGGCTTTGCGGCTTTTTTGGCTTAGTTGTGGGAAAGCGGACTGGTTAGGCTCCTTTCACATCTGCGGCAGCAATTCTCCGGATCCGTCACTGCCGGATGCAGTCGCAATGCCTGCTGGGCAGAGATCCTTGCACATTCTGGCAAAAATGCCGAGATTCAGGCAGCTGGATCTCCGTGCTGAAGACATAAAAGTAGCCTTAGCCTGTTAAGCTGATTTAGATCCAGATTTATCAACTGGACTTTTTTTTTAAAAAGCTGTAGCGATTGCTGCACTCTTATTACCCTAAAGGAGTAGTGTAGAAAGTGGAGTAACATCTCAAGACAGAAGTGTTAAACTTAAAGGGGTTGTCCAGTTTTTCGGAAATTTTTAACTAATGAAAGCACCTTGCTCTACCTATTGGGGAAAAAAAATCATACTCGCCTGCTTCACACCGCTCCATTCCAGCTCCCTGGCTCTCTTCACTGGCCTTCCGGGGCACATATGTAAACTTCCGGATGGACAGGTTATGTGCCCCTCTATGGACAATAAGTGGCCTCAGAGGGGCTGTGACGTGCTGCTTGAGGACATGTCACTACTGAGGCTTGGTTTTCCTTCCATTGAGGGATATCTGGCTTTCATTCTGTTGTAGACCCATAACTGGGGCTCCACATTTATTTTGCATATTCCTGTCTCCCGGGGAACTTTGCACTTCGGATTGCTGTGTTGAGACTCTTAAGTGAGGCTCTGCGGTGTTTTTTGTAGCTGGTCTCCCTGAGATCAGCTATTGTTGTGTTTGACTACTGAGGCTAGTCATTGGCTGTAGCGGTACATGCAATCCCTTGAATCCATAGTATACACATGGGTACCAGAAGACCGGTGAAGACAGCCAGGGAGCTATGTTGGTTCCCTACCCCGATGACATCACATATACAACTGAGACATGGCAAGGCTTGTAAGGCTGTGTCGTGTAGACACAACGTTATCAGTAACCTTGCCTCTCAGGACGGTGTTCTGCACATTCTCCTGGACCCTGCCCTGTAGACATATTAGCAGTCATGCCAGTTTTTATTCACAGTTTACCAGTCACCATAAATAATATGTTCACTATATTGTACAGGTCATTATGATTACAAGGATAACAAATAACAACTTTTTATAAACAAAAAAAAGTAAGTAAAACTATAAGAAATAAACAATCCCACCTTCACAGTAGATCTTATCTGTAGAGTAAGGCCTCTTTCACACGGGCGTTGCCGGTGAGGGCCGGATGCAATCAGGGTGCATTGCGGGAAACCCGTGCGAGTAGGGACGCAATTTCAGTCAGTTTTGTCTGCGACTGCATTCTGTTGTGCAGTTTTTTCCGCACGAGTGCGATGCCTTTTGCACACACGTGAGAAAAAACTGAATGTGGTGCCCAGACCTGAACCCGGACTTCTTCACTGAAGTTTGGGTTTGGGTTCGGTGTTGGGCAGATTTTATTATTTTCCCTTATAACATGGTTATAAAGGAAATAATAGCATTCTTAATACAAAATGCTTACTAAAATGTGGATTGAGGGGTTAAAAAATAAAAAAAATTAACTCCCCTCATCCACTTGATCGCGCAGTCAGCATTGTCTTCTTTCTTCTTCTTTGAGGACCTGCCAAAGGACCTTTTGATGACGTCATCGCAGGTCCTGCTGAATGAAGATAGAAGGATCTCCTGGCAGGTGAACATGTCGTACTTTTATTCTGGCCACCTCTCCACACGTTTGCTGTGCTGCTGCTGGAACTACGGCCCGCCCCTATTATAGTCAATGGGGCCAGAACGTTAGTCCGGGGGCACGCGTGCACTAGCGGCAGCACGGATCCGACAGACTGTTTATTTGCCGCTAGTGAGAAAGTACCCTTAGTATGTAATATCACAAAACAGTATTTGGTAACCCTGTGATCATAATAAGCTTTACAATATAGTGAACAGATTTTTTTTTTTTTTTTATGGTGATAGGAAAAAATTAGCCATGTACCATTTATTTCAGTAATATACTATTTATTTGGTGTTATGCCTGTGAAGAGAATGGATTTTTAAGCACAGAAAATGCAGCCCTTCCAAAAGAGCATGTCTGAAGTCTAATGGTAACTTTTCTGTCTGACATACAGAAGAAGGTCTGGAGTTCAAAACCTGATGAACTATTAAATAATTTCTTTAGTAAAAGTATGTGTTCTGGAAGAGGGCACAGCTTTATTAGTATTCACTGCATTGGATCTGTGATGTTCCAGCTGGGAGAGGAAGGAGAGGCATAGACCTAATGCTTCAGAAACACCCCATGAGTCTGGCACTGGGATGTAAACACAGGGTGTGGGTCACAGATGCATTCAGAATGTTATCTGTAGTGAGGTTTACTGCTGGTGTTATTACATTTTTTGTGTAACTGGAAAACCCCTTTAACAAAAAAAAAAAAAAAGAGGAAACCCCCTAAAAGGGAGTCATCGTAGAGTCACCAAGAAATTCACCATATGTTTAAGGGCAATTTCAGACAAGCGTATTCAGTACGGGAAATATGCTCACTCTGCGTGACAGCAATATTTTCTGGAACAAACACTGCACCTGTGACATAAACTCACAGCATTATAATGATTTATAATGCTGTGTGTTTTTCTCTGAATTCATGTGTACTGAACTGTACTCGCATAATGCTGTCAGTACAATTCAGTACAGGCAAGGTCGGGAACACACAGCATCATAAATCATTATCAGTTTGCTTCTGTAGAGTCTGTACAACTCCTGTATATATCTGCCTGCTTCTGCACATAGCTCCTGACTGTGTGGGCTTTCTCTTTTCTTCCCCTTATCTCAGTGGCAATACAAATAAGGGCTTATGCACACAAATGTGTGTAGCCCGTGGTCGTACTCAAACAGCGGTCACCCGCCGTGTGCAGTCCATATCATGGATGCAGACTCATTCACTTGAATGGGTCCGCAAGATGTGGAGCGGAGGCACGGAGCGGAAGCACTATGGAGCACTTCCGTTGTATTTCAGTCTGTGTTTGCGCACTGCAAAAAAATAAAACAAAAATAAAATATGTTTCTTTGGGTATGTATGCCTTATTTTAACTGTTTTAAAACCAAAAACAATAAAACTTTTCTGATTAAAAACAAACAAAACATTGGATCTAGTGACATCCTGAACACACAAACCTCACATTCTCCATGTCTTACTTAGAGGGTCACCTCCACCTGAGAAAAGTGTGAAACTAGTATAAGGCCTCATGCACACGACCGTGTGTGTTTTGCGCTCCGCAAAACACGGAAGCCGCTCCGTGTGCGTTCTGCAATTTGCGGAACGGAACGCGGCCCATTGTAGAAATGTCTATTCTTGTCTCGCAAAACGGACAAGAATAGGACATGCTCTATTTTTTTTGCAGGGCCACAGAACGGAGCAACGGATGCGGACAGCACTCTGTGTGCTGTCTGCATCTTTTGCGGCTCCATTGAAGTAAATGGGTCCGCGCCCGAGCCGCAAAGTATGCGGCTCGGATGCGGACCAAACACACGGTCGTGTGCATGAGGCCTAAGGTTGAAAACTGCATCTGGAAATGGATGAAGGAATGAAGATTGCAGACTGAAACGTAATCTGTAAATATTATTTTTCCAAATGTCAGAGGTATCTATATCCTTGAATTTCCACAGGGATACTGTATAGTGAGGCCAAAGCATTTGATATTAAATAGTATTATATGGTACATGAAAATCATTTCGATGTGTATTCCATTGTGCACAATCTTCTGATCGTTAAAAAGCTGAAAACAAAACCGTTTCCTGTGGAACAAACACCAGGCCTTTTCTGCATGCTGTAATGTTTAGAGAGGAAGCTTTCGCTTTGTTCCATCTCAAGACTTCCTCTGTCAGACTAGAGCTGTTTTTGGCTTATCACGTACGGCATATCTTATCCAGTGTAACTGTCAGAGCCCTATCGCCTGTATCATCTGAGTTTCTTTGGTACATTTTTGTAAATTTTTTTTTAGCCATAGCTTGTGTATACTGCACTATGATGATTACTGTTACATTGAAGGGGTCTCTGGGAATTAGTAAAATGAAAATACTTAAATACTACTTTATTATAAATATATACCTTTTATTAGTTATAATGTCCCGTTTAATCCTCTCCGGATTAGGAGAAATAAAATGGCCGCCATCCTATTAGTGCACACAAAACCTGTCCTAATCACACAGCAGGACAAGTTACTTCACAATCCCTCTCTCTGCTTGTCAAGGATTATGATCCTGAATACATGAGGAGACATGAAGTACAGAGAGGATAGACAGGACAGACTGTGGCAATGCGGGGCTGTGATAATGGAGACTAAACAAGTGCTGCTGCCCATTAGCCACATCACCCCCTCCTCTCTTTACTTCATGTCTCCTCATGAACTACATTCCTACAGATTTCAGCTAAAGTCCTTATCTGTATTCAGGATCATAATCCCTGACAAGCAGAGCAGAGAGGAGGATGAGGCAGCTCTTTAGCTCATTGTTGTGAAGTAACTTGTCCTCCTGTGTGATTAGGACAGGTTTTGTGTACTAATAGGATGGCGGCCATTTTATTTCCTGAGAATAGGTCATCAATATTAAAAGCCCGGACAACCCCTTTAAGACAGCTTATTTCCTATCCACAGGAGAACAGGGCCTGTCTCCCCACTTGAATGGAATAGCAGACACTAAAAGTTAAAGGGGCTCTCTAGTAATGATTTCGAATGGCTACCAGCAACCTGTTCTAGAATGTAAGCAGGACTGGTTGCAGAGCTGCTTAGAGGAGTGAGGGGACGACCCTTGCGACACAATACACTCTGACACTGGCATATACTACACATTGGTGAGTTTTCCTGTCAGGTTGCTCAGCCATGATGGCATAACCTAGGCAGGATCACATCATTACCATCGATTGTACAGCAGTGTAGTGAGGTGCTGCTCCATCACCCCCTCACGCTAGGTTCACACTTGAGCGTATTTGATACGTGCGCTTTTGGTAATAGGAAACGCGCGTTGTACGCTCCTGTACTTCTTTGGGCATAGGGCGTTTTACAGCGCGTTCATTCGCGCTGTAAAACGCTCAGGTGTGAACCCAGGGTCAGACAGGTCTGCAAGTGAAGGTAGGCAGTCCTATTCACATTCTAGAACGGTTGCTGACAACCATTTTAAATCACTCCCGGAGAACCCCTTTAAGCATGAATATCTGATCAGTGGGGACCTGATTGCTTGTCGAGCACCAGCTAATCGGTCGCAGGAGTCGGACTCTCTCCAATCTGATATTGATGACCTAAGTACTGGACAACCTCTAATATCCAGTATATCGGTAAAAATGCATTTCTTAGGGTACTTTCACACTAGCGTTTTGGATTCCGTTTGTGAGATCCGTTTCAGGGCTCTCACGAACGGTCCAGAACGGATCAGTTAAGCCCCAATGCATTCTGAATGGATAAGGATCTGTTCAGAATGCATCAGTTAGGCTCCGTTCCGCCTCTATTCCGTTTTGGAGGCGGACACCAAAAGGCAGCATGCAGCATTTTGGTGTCCATCTGAAGAGGCGGAGCCTAACGGATCCGTTTTTTTTTACAATGTAAGTCAATGGGGACGGATCCGTTTTCAATGACACAATATGGTGCATTTAAAAACTGATCCGTTCCCCATTGACTTTCAATGTAATTCAAAACGGATCCATTTTGGACTTTGTCATTTTTTTTTAAAGCTAATGCAAACGGATTTGTTCTGAACGGATACAAACGTTTGCATTATAGGTGCGGATCCGTCTGTGCAAATAAACAGACGGATCCGCACCAACGCAAGTGTGAAAGTACCCTTAATTTGAAAACAAGTCCCTGCCAAGCCACCACAGAAAAGGGACATAGGAGCACAAAGCATAGTGGGGAGCTAAGGGGGTGAACTATATATTTTGTTATGCTGCTAAAGTGCTAATGCTCCTTTCCCCTCAGTGTGCAGCTGACTACAGCCAAAACGGTACTGCCTGTCTCCCTGTCCTCTGCTCTATATATTGCTCAATGTACCCATGGGCTATAATTGGGCAAATGTAGTCCAAAAGTGCTTCTTTCTGATTCCTTCACTGCTTATGTAGAATAAGGATAAAGATGCATTTAACACTTATGTTCCCATCGTTCTCTCGTTGGCTACAGTGCAAAAAAGTAAACATTTCTATGCATTTTTTTTTTCAGGACAGAAAAGCGTGGTATGCTGCGTTATCCTGTCCTTCCAAAAAAATACATAAACAGCGATAAAGGCAGGCACTTTTGGATTATGTTTGCACAATTATAGTCTATGGTTACGTCGAGCAATACATTTTCCTGTTTACAAATGCCACCTCTGACATCCAGCAAAAATGAGATGAACAACCCCACATCTAACACATCTTTTCTCATCCTGCAAAAACATATAGAACAAGATACATTTTTTTCACTGTGAAATGAGGGGATTGACAGACAACATTAGACATTGTTTCCATCTGTTAAAGATATACATTTATTTATTTTTTCAGATTATTTCAAATCTTTATTAAAAAAGAAAGGTTTCACAAACAACATATACTTTTTTTTTTTTTCTAAAAGTACAGAAACATATTGAAATGTATACACATCCATCAAACATACACATTAAGAATGATGATCACAGTTAAAGATTGTAAAATTTTTTTCATGTATATCTTAATATACATTTAAATATAAGAAGCCAAGATAAGATGTGAATAGCCTTTAACCTTAAGGACCGGGAGGTTTTATTTTTTTATGCTGCTTGCCTTCCAGAGCCATAATCTTTTTTATTTATCTAAGTTCTGCTATAGCCAGAGGCTGTTTTTATGGACAAGCTGTACTTTTCCACCCATACCATTTAATATTGCATATGATGAAGTGGAAGGGAAAATCTAAATGGGGTGAAATTGTAAAAGCAATTCCACCACAGTTTACGGGATTTTTGACCTGACATCATGTATATAATCAATCAAGCTACTTTTACTCTACAGGTCAAATAACCAAATATGTATGTGACAGGGTTTCTCTACGCTTTGATAGCAGTAAATTCTAAAGGCAAAATCAGTTTTGCTTTTTGTAATTATGTGCATGGAGCTGTATGGGGCCGCTCATTTTTGCGCCATAATCTTATCTTTTTATTGATAACATTCCGGGGTAAGACTTTTTTGATCACCTTATGTAATTTTGTGGAAATGAAGACCAAAAATGGTGAATGCACCATTTTGGACGCTTTTTTCCATTTTGCTGTTTGACGTACTGGAACATTTTTTTACATTTCATAGTATGGGCGTTTTTACATTGCTATTTTTAAAATTTTATTTATTTTATTTTTGTTTTAGCAAAGGTGGGATTTGAACTTCTGTTCAGGGTACGATGCCGTGGGTCAGGATTGACACGCATCTGAGGGGCTAAATGTCCGCGATCGTACAAGGATAGTCGCTGACATTAGTGTGTCTGCTACAAGAACTATAAAGTGGACACCCGCAGGCTCCCATGAAGCAGGAGTGTGCGCCATCTTTAGGGACAGGACACAGGACGTACAGGTACGTCCTGTGTCCTTAAAAGGTTAAAAGGGTTCTCCAGGACAGTTCTCAAAAATACTATGTGGGAGTACCTGTGGAAAGAATAGACTATTAAAGTGATTTACCTGTCTGATCACAGTGGTCATGTAACTCTCACTAGTCCATTGTCTGCACTACGCTGACGGTCTCGAAACAAGCCTTACTTTCCCGGCTATACAGGGGTGTTATTTAGCATTGTACCGGAAACGAGGTCCCAGAAGCAAGCACTTCCCAGTCATACTAACAAACCAACATAGTTTATAAGGCGTAAAAAGAACATCTGTCCATCCAGTTCGGCCTGTTATCCTGCAAGTTGATCCAGAGGAAGGCAAAACTCTGTGAGGGGCAGTAGCCATTTTCCCACTAAGAGATCTTCACTGTTAGAGTGAAACACTATTATTCATATCTGGCCTCGCTGATCCCTCCAGGCAACATTTCTTTTTCAAAATAACCCTATTTGTGCGCTCCGTCCCCGTGCTAGTTCACGCAGGGGATCTTGTATGAGGCGGGAAGAACTTGCCTGGGAGTGGCTTTCCTCCTCCCTGGCTGTAAGCGCAGCCAATCATAGAGCTCGGCCCGCAGCCAGGAGAGGATGGCACCTCCCAGGCAAAGACAAGTCCCCGCCATACAAGGAGTCCTACATGAAACTATCAGACCTGAGCGCATCGAATGGGGCTTATTTTAAAAAGAAATGTTGCCTGACTTTAGCGGGGTCACTGGTGAAGGTAGTGTAAGTATTTCACTACCTAAATCTTAGTGAAAGGTCCCTCTATGTATATAAAAAATTCTTCCGAATTCAATCAGGCAAATCAATAACTCCCTTGATCACCTAATTCTCTCTAGTACCTATAGTCCTGAAATATTACATACTCCAGAAATACATCCAGTCCCCTCTTGAATTATTGTAATAATTCTACCATCACCACTCCTCCTCAGGCAGAGTTCCATAGTCTCACTGCTCTTACCGTGAAGAATCCTTTCATGTTTGTGTACAAACCTCTTCCTCCAGACTAAGAGGATGTCCCCCGTCACAGTCACAGTCCTGGGGACAAATAGATGATGGAGAGATCCCACCACCCCTGATATATTTATATCTTATATAGTTAAGGCTAGATCTCCCTCTCAGTCAGTCTTTTTCTAAGGTGAATAACCTAATTTGATAACTCAGGGTACTGTAGTTCCCATTCCAGTTATTACTCTAGCTGCCCTCCTCTGAACCCCTCTCCAGCTCTGCTATGTCCGTATCTTGTTCACAGGAGCCCAGAACTGTGGCCACAGCACTCCCATGTGTGGCCTGACTATGATCAGAAGGCTAGACTATGTTCCTACCACGGGCGTCATGCCCCTTTGATGCAACCATTATCTGGTTGGCCTTTGAAGCAGCTGCTCCGACACGGTTTCTACAGCTTAGCTTACTGTTCAGCTGAAATCGTCTCTTTCCTTAATGTCAAAGTTACCCAGTGTGTTACCATTTAGTATGTGTACGGGTGACTTGCACAGCTGCTCGTTGTAAAGGCAGTCCTGCAAATGTGTGTTGAAACTGCAGACGAGTAGGAGTCCCAGATAGCACTGGGAGGATTGGTATGGACTAGAGGAGGCACTGCTTTAGTGGGAGTCGGCGCTAGAGTGAGCTGCCAGTGGGAGTATGATGATTAGGGGAGAAATCCAGCACTAAACTGCAGATCCCTGAGTTTGGGATGTAAACAACTATGTCCTCAGCAGTGAGATCTGAAGAGAGAATGGCTTATTATATATATATGTTATATATATATTAGGCCCGTACAATATACGTTAAAGCAATTTAATCGCAATTAAATCGCCATATCGCACCGTAATTTGCTGACTCCAAAAATGCTGCAATTATATTAACAGATTCATTTATAAGATATACTTTTTCCCCAAAAGTGTGGTGGGAAATGGCAGTGCGCCTTATAAAGGAAGGGTTGATTTTCTATGTGACACTGACGTTGTATTCCGCCGCCATGCTGCACAGCTGCCCGCATTCATCAGCTACAGTGCGGAGGGGCCAGGAAAGTCGTTATTTTAAGAGGATCTTCACTGTCCATTAGTTTATTAGGCAAAGGCATGGGATGGAGAGCGACACCCAGGATGACCTCTGCACTTACTTGTGTCCCTGCGCGCTCCGCTCGCCTGCTGTAGCCCCCCGGTACCGCGCCCTAAGTCAATTTTGCCTGGGGCGGACATCTTCTTTTGCCCTGGGCGTCTCCTTCTCCCAGGGCTGGAGCGCTGTCAACGAGCGCCAGCCCATTCAGGGATATGATACTGCCATAGAGGATTTAACGGAGCGGCACCTATGTACCGCCTCTCCATGTACATAGCTTTGCCTAATAAACTGTGACCACTGAAAGGTCCTCTTTAATGAACACATGTTCTTCTCTATCTATTTTATTTATCTGTTCTGTAAAGAAGGGCTATCAAGGAAATGGCAAGTTTTGTATTTGTGCTTTTGTAGTAATGCAAATATGTATTTTATTTTTCAGTTCTTGAGCTCAGCATAACTACATTTCCCATTATCAGTCATCTGTGTACCTTGAAAATCCAAGCAGATAGACCTCTAACACAATTCCCTTAAAATATCGCATCGCATATCGTTATCGCAATTTTTAGGGCCCTAATCGCAATCGCACAAAATTCCCATATCGTGCAGCCCTAATATATATATATATATATATATATATATATATATTTTTAAGCGCAGCAGGTATTTGGCACAACTATACATGGGATTAGAGGCTCAATGAAACAATCAAAAAAGTTTAGTTAGGGTACTGGAGAACCCCATTAAAGGGTATCCCTCACCATGATCTTGGGTTATTGTGTGCAGTATTACATGAGTAATGCTGCAGATAAAGAGGCCAGATTGCTATTTTTTACCTTCCTACTACCCTCCATTACCCCGCTGTCAGCGTTTAAAGCTACGCTGTAATATACAGTCTGGACTGCTGTGCTAATATAATAGAGAGGAGACTCCTCTGTGCATGCACAGCTGTCCTGACAATGTATTTCACTGCAGCTGGGGAGAAGCAGTAGGAAAATGGAAAAATAGTGGTCTGGACTCCTTATCTGCATTACTGCTCATAAAGTACTGCAGGTAATAGTCCAAGATCGAGGTGACAGATCGGCTCCTCCACTAACCTCTCAAGGTTTCCTCCCCTGACATCACAGCAATGCAGGGGAAGAAGCCTTGGGAGGTTAGGGGAGCAGACATCAGGGAAGGTTGGCAGGCTTGGGCATCTTGGAAAGAAAAGCCTGCCCAACTGGGCAATTGGAAGCTGTTTGTTTTAGGAATAAAAGTGCTTTTTCTGGACATGGAGTAAGCACCCAGATGACATAAAGGGATGGTTATGAGGCCTTTACAACGATCTAATGGCCATTGCTGGTAGTTATGTTAGCGACATTTACCTGACAGACTCCCTTTAAAGGGGGTTATGTCATGATTGAAAATCAGACATCATATAGTACAGTGTTCCTCAACTCCGGTCCTCGGGGCCCACCTGCCTTCATCATTTCAGGATTTTCTTAGGATTGAGCAGCTGATATAATTAGTTTCAAATCATGACCGGTAGATGGGCCCTGAGGACTGGAGTTGGGGAACACTGATATAGTACATGACAATACCTTTCTAACAAAGCTAGAACCGGCCCTCTAACTCGCATGGAATCTGAGATCTCCCCATTCAATGCTACAATTGCTCTACTAGATTATGTTCAGCCTGGCTGTTCAGGGTGTGTGTCCTTTCTGCAGCAGCTCTCTCCCTATAACTGCCGCAGCTGCTAACAGAACATATGGCTGGTGGCAGTTGAAGATTTATACTGAGCACAATCGACTAGCTTAGACTACTTTCACACTTGTAGAGGATCTCAATACCAGAAAAAAAATGTTTCCGTTTAGTCCTCATGCAATCTGAATCCATTCAGGATGCATCAGGATGTCTTCCATTACCGCAGCATTCCATTTTGTGACCAGACACAAAACCGCTGCAAGCTGCAGTTTTGTGTCTGGTCATAAAAAAGGGAAAAAAAATCATCCGTCATCCATTGACTGTTAGGGCCCTTTCACACGGGCGAGTTTTCCGCGCGGGTGCAATCCGTGAGGAGGACGCATTGCACCCGCACTGAATCCGGACCCATTCATTTCTATGGGGCTGTGCACATGAGCAGTGATTTTCACGCATCACTTCTGCGTTGTGTGAAAATCGCAGCATGCTCTATATTGTGCGTTTTTCACGCAACGCAGGCCCCATAGAAGTGAATGGGGCTGCGGGAAAATCGCAAGCAAGTGCTGATGCAGTGCGATTTTCCCGCATGGTTGCTTAGCAACGGGACCAGATCTTTATTATTTTCCCTTATAACATGGTTATAAGGGGAAATAATAGCATTCTTAATAAAGAATGCTTAGTAAAATGAAGATGAAGGGGTTAAAAATAATAAATCACACGCGCGTGCAAAACGCATTACAAACGTTTGCACACGCGCGGAAAAATCGCGCATATTCCTGCAACTCACCCGCCTCTTATCTGGGCGTCTAACATGACGCCCGTGTGAAAGAGGCCTTAATGTTTTTAGTTACGGATCTGTTTTTTTTCAATTTTGATTCCACACAACGGCATCCTGACGGAACGGATGCATCCTGATGTACAAAATCAAAACGGATCCGTTTAATTCCGGTATTAAGATCCTCTGCCGGATCTCAATACTGAAATTAACAACGCAAGTGTGAAAGTAGCCTTAGTGAGATGGACAAAAAATAAGGAAAAGAACAAACTTAATTTTTAATTCCATGCAATTACAAAAGTATTCAGATTCAGATGCTGGTTTGGAAAAAATAAACTGTTTTGTGACACACTGAGTACATGTTTTATAAGATTAGCCAATTCACTAGGGATTTTTATTTCTATGTAATACGTTGTAACTTATGGTATTTGATAAAATTTACTAGTGGTCCTTGAAAGTTTTTTTGTTCCAAGACAGCCCCAGGATAGGGGAAAAGCATCCCACTGGTGGTTGTCCTGTTCTAGACATACAGTAAGCGTGGGACCCGCGTGTCTCAGACATTGAAGGGGTTCTCCAGGAATTAAGAAAATGAAAACACTTAAATATTACGCTATTATAAATATATTCCCAAATACCTTTCATTAGTTATAATGGCTTGTTTTGTCTAGGGAGCAATTATTAGGAGACATAAAATGGCCACGCTCCTATTAGTACACACAAAACCTGTCCTAATCATACAGGAGGACAAGTTACTTCAGAACAGCTATAGAGCTGCCTCATCCTCATCTCATACTTGTCAGGGATTATAATCCTGAATACAGTTGATAAGATCTTCAGTTAAATCTCTGTAGGAATGGAGTTCATGAGGAGACATGGAGTACAGAGAGGACGGATTGGACAGACTGGGGTAATGTGAGGCTGTGGTAATGGAGACTACATGCAAGCGCTGCTACTCATCAGTCACATCCCCACCTCCTCTCTGTACTTTGTCTCTTCATGAATTCCATTCTTACAGAGATTCAGCTGAAGATCTTATCATCTGTATTGTCGGGTTTATAATAATTCAATTAAGAATTATTAATTATGGTCATAAAAATATATTTTTTCATAACTTGTAGAAATCATGACCTGGTGAATTGTAGATAACCCAATCGATACAATTCACATCTGAGGCCGACTATTTCCTCAGATAATAAGTTCTTTTCATGAGAAATGACATTAATGCTAAAGATGTAACTTTTGACATTAAATAATACGCAGATATTATAAAAACATGCAAAGTTTATTAGTTACAAGATTATAAACATAAACTAGTACATAACATAGTGATATATGCCAATGAATATATATGGCGTCAATATAAAGCATTACATGCTTATCATAAGTAAATAAACAATGAGATCTGCCAATTAATATATACGGCATTGATATCAGGCATCAGAAGCTTCACAATACATGTGGGTAAGAGCAGCTTGTCACATTATAACAAAGCTATTATTTGGTTAGGATATCAAATCAAGAAGTTACATTATATACATTACTCCTGTTGAGAGGAAAACCTCTTGATATCAAAAATGGGTGTGCCTAATCCTAGACATCAATCTGGAATGCTGAATACATTCCCCACCCCTCTCTAACCAAAGTACACCTCACATGACTTCTGGAATGGGCAAATCCATTCAAGTATACAACTTAGAAGATAGTAGTCAAATCCTAGACTACTTTTCAGGAGCGTAGCTAAAGGCTCATGGGCCCTGGTGCAAGAGTTCAGCTTGGGCGCCCCTTCCCTCAGTGCTTTGTGTGTCTTCCTATACGGCACAAGGGTCTTTGGGTCCCCTCAGGCTCCTGGGCCCGGTAGCGACTGCTACCTCTGCACCCCCTATAGCTACGCCCATGCTACTTTTACATGTATACTTCTGTCCTATTCTGGACTACTTTCATATCTGTATAACCTGGTAAGACTATTAAGACAACAGACATTGGAAGAACTTGGAACAAATCTTCCAGTGGGAATTTATCATCTAGCTTGGCGAAGAATGCTACTATCAATATATCTATATATATGCATATATGTATGCAATCATTTAATACTCTGATAAATTATGAAACTTGATTCTTCTGCAGGTAGAATGAAGGCTCACAATTATTCTATATCTAAGACTACATCTCATATAAAACGATGATAAATAAATTAATATGTTCGCCAACATAGATGCTATGATTTTACCCACATTATCTAAATAGTCTTAATAGTTTCAATATATATTTATTAAAAATATTTGCATCAATACACAAAAGAGCATACTTGATAACAGTAGATCCTTGAATGTCGAGGTTAGAAGTAGCACATTACACTACAATCACCACTCCGAGTATACAGCAGAGACAAATAAAATATATAAAACATAAGATAAAAAAATACAAAAATGGGGAAGAACGACCATCAGGTACAAACTTTCCAGGGTTACACATTTGAAGACCTTATAGGACATATCTAGGCAACTCAAGCGCATAGGCGCTAGACAACCATGGCAACCATTGGTTGTGAGCTTTAATCCTGGCGGCCAGGGTGGGCGCAAAAACTATTTCACAGTGCATATGTGAATTAACAGATTGAACCAGCTCGGACAGCGAGGGCGAACCGGTCTCTTCCATGTGCGGGCTATTACGTTCCTAGCTGCACAAAGAATATGGGCTGTCACCCACCTGTACTCCCCTGGAACACCCTCCAAACCGATCCCCAAAATGGCCAATTCTGGAGAAAGTGACAAGCAGCTCACGGAGACTTCCCTTACGAGACCGAACACCCTATTCCAAAAGGGCCGCACCACAGGACATAGCCACCACATATGAAACGGGGTACCTACCTCTCCACACTGCCTCCAACATAGGGGCGAATATTGCGGGGTCATATGAGCAATCCGATTAGGAGTTAAGTACCACCGCAACTGAACTTTCCTCGCCTGTTCCACATGGTTGATACACTTGGAGCTTCTAAAAGACCAAAACAGGGCTTTCTGCCATTGAGAGATAGGAAAGACCTTCCCCATGTCCTTTTCCCATTGCACCATGAAACTGATCTTAGCGTCCCCTCCGTCCCCCCAGCTGGACATAGAAGTCAGAAATCCGAGGCCTTTTACCGGCACCCTCTGCTATGAACTTATTAACCTGCGTCCCAGATGACACTGAGGTAGAGGACGGAAGGGAGGCCAAAAAGTGTCTAACCTGTAAGAACTGATAGAACAGATTATTCGGCAGGCTGTACCGGGTGTGCAAGTACCCAAAATCCACCATCTGCAAATCCTGATACAACTGCTCTATACGGCAAACCCCAGAGCTCAGCCATCTGGAGAGAGAAATGTGGGAATATGATATTCTAACGCCGTGAGAGGTAGTCGGGTAAAGGGGATTGTTACCACCTTCTTCGAGTGCACTAACAGCGACCAAACATAGACCGAAGCCTGTGTAGTCAGTAAAGTCACACTGTCCCTGCATTTCCCCAATGTATGTGCAGCTAGTAGCCCTCTAAGCGATTTACTCCTGGTGTAAGATTCCTCTAATGACAACCATTGAGGTGAGGCAGAGGGATGCCAACACATCACTGCCTGTTCCGCCAGGCTAGCCAAATAATACCGATAAAGGTCCGGCACACCCAGACCACCTGCCCGTAGTGGTAAATATAACGTAGCCTGAGCTACCCGGGGCCTGTTACGGTTCCAAATAAACCGCAGCATGTCAGACTGAAGTCTATCGATCCGAGCCCTCGCTATCCGAACCGGAAGACACCGAAAAAGGTACAGAATCTTGGGTAACGCCATCATTTTAGCCGCATTAATGCGGGCCACCCAGGAGAGATTCACCTGCATCATTTTGGAATAATCCTTGTTCAGTACAGAGTTCAATCTAGACATGTTAATATGTACAGTATCGGGAATTGAGCCCGCTAACTCTATTCCTAAATAGGTGATCGAGGTATCAGCCCAATTAAACATGTGCCTTGTCTGGAGCCTGTCTCTCACATCCCCGGGTACATGGAAGGAAAGCACATTGGTTTTCTTCGCATTTAGTTTATAGTACGAGCATTGAGAATAAGAGTCCAAGATCCGAGACACAGCCTCCAGAGATTTCTCCGGCTCCGTCAGCACCAGGATCACATCATCAGCATAAAGCCCAATGACATGTTTCATTTCAGCCAGGGGTTCAATTACCAGGGCAAATATCAAGGGGGATAGGGGGCACCCCTGTCTCGTCCCATTAGAGATTTGAAAGGGTTTAGAGAGATATCCAGAGGCCAGAACTGAGGCAGATGGACAGGAGTACAACCCCATAATAGCCGAGTGTATGGTCCCTACAAGTCCAAACTTACGTAACACTTGATCCAGGAATCCCCAGTGGACCCTATCAAATGCTTTTTCGGCATCCAAGGAGGCGAACACCGTGGGGTTCCTGGATCTCTCGGCTAATTGGATCAAGCTGAGCATACGCCTAGTACCGTCCCTGCACTGTCGACCTGCAATAAACCCCACTTGATCCGAATTGATTAGGGAAGGCAAAAGAGAATTAAGCCTATTAGCCAGAATTTTAGCGTATAATTTCAAGTCCACATTTAACAAGGATATGGGACGGTAATTGGCGGGTTCATCTGGAGACTTACCCGGCTTAGGCAGGGTAACTACAGTAGCTTGGAGCATCTCCCGAGGTATAGACCCTGAAGACATAAAGCTGTTGTACAACACGGATAACCGGGGGACCAAAAGTTCTTGAAACGTCTTATAATAACCCGCCACAAACCCATCGGGCCCTGGAGCTTTGCCTACCGGGGTCGCTTTAATAGCCGCCAAAACCTCAGAGTCAGATATTGGGGCATTCAGGTCAGCAAGCTGGGAGGCATTCAGAGAGGGGAGATGTACTGACTCCAGGAAAGCTGCAATGTTTGATGGAGTAGGCTGAGGAGTGTTCACATCATCTCTTAGATTATAAAGGGATGCATAATAGGAAGCAAATGCATCCGCTATGGCCTGCGGGTGTGTGAAAACTTCAGTGTTGTACAACAGCTTCCCAATCCTAGAGTCGGCGGCCCTACGATTGAGTCTGCTGGCCAAAAGAGCCCCCGCCCTATCCCCTGCATAATAAAATGACGCCTTCAGCCGTGCTAGCGTTTTCTCATGTTTGTATAACATTAAAGACCTCAGAGTCTGACGTCTAGTAGCGACCAATGCTAAGTTAGACTGTGTGGGCTGAGCCTTGTATAACATAGTGGCAGCCTGAAGGAGGTTTATGGCTCCCGTGATCTCCTGCTCACGC
This sequence comes from Bufotes viridis, assembly GCA_033119425.1. Classification (NCBI taxonomy): domain Eukaryota; kingdom Metazoa; phylum Chordata; class Amphibia; order Anura; family Bufonidae; genus Bufotes; species Bufotes viridis. The sequence continues at coordinate 276,532,319 of CM065589.1, read as the reverse complement.
AGTCTCTTCAGCCTGGCAGCAGATTTTAATAAGAGTCCCCTCATATAGGCTTTGTGAGCCAACCATAGGGAGGAGATAGACACCCCTTCTGTTTCATTGAAATGTAGGTACTCCCTCAAGCCAGCTTTATACTCCTGAACTCTAGTTCCATCTTTGAGCAGGTAGGGGTTAAGTCTCCACTGGGGGAGGCGGAGCCGGAAGGCCATTATCCACCACAAGTGTAATGGGTGCGTGATCCGACCAGGTCGCACAACCAATATCTGTTCTAACCACTTTATGTATCAGATCTCGAGTGACCAAAAATAGTCAATCCGGGACTGAGACAAATGAGCAGAAGAGATATGGGTGTAATCCTTTTCCCCGCCGTGTTGGTACCTCCAGATATCATGTAAGGAGGCATACCGCAAAGACCTCTGAAGGTCCTCTCTACGAACTTGTGATGAAGAATGACAATCCAGGTCAGCATCAACGGGAATGTTAAAGTCCCCCAATAATGACGTCCCCCTCGCTACCTTTTGCACTTTCTTAAAAAGCCTATGAAGAAAGGACAGTTGGCGAGTATTCGGAGCATACACAGAGACAATGGTATATTGCACCCCATCCAATAGGCATAGTAAAATAACATACCGACCCATCTTATCCGTAATACACTGCTGAAGCGTAAACGCAACAGAGGCTCCCACACAAATAAAGGTACCAGCCTTCCTTTTTTAACTGCTGGTGAATGATACACATGAGGGAAACGCCTATGGGCGCAGCGTTGTGTGTCGCCCTCCAGCAGGTGGGATTCTTGTATGAGAGCCACATCACATCTGGACCTCAGCAGATCCGACCACAGCCGTGATCGTCGGAAAGGGAGTTCAATCCCCTAACATTGTTAGAATAAAATAACACCCCCATTGTACCGAATGACAGAATCGTAACATGCCCGCAGCATCCCTTCATACCAAGATACTCTGCCTAATACCCCCATGAGAGAGCGGCAATTATAGCAACACATCCAAGGATCAGAAAAGCAATCAATAACCGAAACAGACAAAAACAACATATAACATACAAACACAAAAAGCGGTCAAAAACCACTAACAGAGAACATACGTCCTGAGGATCCATAATCTGCTCCAGGGGCCTATACGTACCCCACCGAGCGGAGCAGAGTTCACAGAGCATAGGGGGAGAGATGGATCAAAACACTCCCAGTCGAAAAAATCCAGCATAGTCCAATGCCAAACTATAGGACTATCCCGAACACAAAAATGAGGAAAATGGTGAGATAATCAGGCAACATCCCACTCCGGAGGAATTTTATCCAAGCCTCCCGCAGAGTCCTGGAGAGGGACGGGGGTCGAAATGAGCCCCCACGCATATAGCTGCTGTGCCGCTGCATGAGGTGAAGCACAAGCGTAGACTTTGCCATCCTTCGAAATGAGCAACTTCACCGGGAACCCCCACCGGTAGCGAATGTGGTGCTCCCGCAGGATCCTTGTCGCAGCTGTAAATTCCCGCCTACGGGCCAGCGTGGCCGCAGAAAGATCTTGAAAGACCGAGATGCCCTGAAATGCAGGCGTCGGTGCAGAATCAGCTCTCAAAGCTTGCAAAAAGAGCTCCTTGGTTTGGTAAAAGTGGATCCTCGCTATCACATCTCGAGGCACAGAGGGCTCCAGCCCTTTTGGCTTTGGGATCCGATGTATGCGATCAATTAAAACGTCCCGGTCCGACAACGTCGGGACTGCTGCCCGCAGAAGATCCTTCAGTAGGGGTTCCAAGGCCTCCGGGCCAACTGATTCCGGCACGCCGCGGAGTCTGACATTATTCCGCCTGTGGCGGTCCTCTAAATCTTGCAATTTGCGCCGGATAGATGTCACCTCTTCTTCCAGAGCTTCATGCGCATCAATTAATGCATTATGCGAGAGTGCGAATTCCGCCATTTTGTTCTCCACGTGGGAGGTGCGCTCACCAAGGCCCTGGAGCTCTCTTTTAAATTCCTTTACAAATCCCGCCATATCCTCCTTCAGAGAGGAGCGGAATGCCGCCAACATAGTCTGCATAGCCCCTTCAGTTAATGGAACCGAAGGGGAGCCGGAAGATCGGGGCGAACTGTCAGGTGAGTGGTCAGAGCGCGGCCCCGGCGAGGCCCCATCTTGCCGCGCAGGAGGTGGAGAGGAGACCGAGGCCCCAGACTCCGGAGTGACCACTTTGGCGAAAAACTCGGTGAGGCGTTTCGGTGCCTGCCTCTTACGTAGCTTGCCCATGATCAGTAGACAGTCGCCCAGCCTTCAGGGTAGGAAACTCACGTTCGGGTTGTCTGTATAAGCCGCTTCGGAAAGTTTGGCACGGAGCTATCCGACTATGCGACCAGCGCCATCAGCGTCCAGGCCACGCCCCCCTCTAAATAGTCTTAATAAAATGAAACATCATTCTTTGTGTTTCTTACCAAGTCCTAGCAGGAATCTCACTTCTGCTCCTAGGAAAGCTGGATGGTCCATCACCATGGCTTTCATCTTGGGTGTTGGCTGGAATGTAGGAATGCTATGCTTCCTCCTTTGTTTCTTAGCTTTCCTCGTTCTTGCCTCTCCCTTTTCTCCTTCCCTGAGGCTCATCTATCTAGGGTAATTATCTCCCTTGTAATCTAACATTACCACCCCCTGGATTAGTATTCTCCAATCAATTAAGGGGGTGTAAACATATGTAATAAGATCCTATGAGATCATGTTTACCCATAATGCAACTATGGAGGATGGTGTAACGATATCCGTCTCGGGATGGCACTGTTGTGTAAGCTATTAACACCATACCATAAAGACTTAACTAGGGTATTTTTGCATCATATACATTTGACCCTCGTCGTCGTAAATCAGAGATAAGGATAAATGTAGACATTTTGTATCAACTAAAGATAGACAACTTGGAGTCTCATTGACACTATTGATCTATGGGCCATTATGGTATGAATGGGCCTTGTTCTCTAAGACATGTCTGGAGAATCCAGTGTACTCCCTTACAGATAAGACCACATTTGTGGCAATAACTCTTAAGACACAATACTCTCTGTATTTTTACACAGATTGAGCTTGGCATGACTTCATCTTGGCCTGTCTCAGTCGCATATGAAAACTTTGTCTCATGTATGTTTCTTAAAGACAATGAGCATGCATTTTTAATATAATATGATCAGGTATCAATATATATGTCTATGAAAATGCCTGACAGTATTCAGGATTATAATCTCTGACAAGCAGAGCAAAGAGGAAGATGAGGCAGCTCTTTAGCTCAGTGTTGTGAATTAACTTGTCCTGCTGTGTGATTAGGACAGGATTTGTGTACTAATAGGACAGCGGCCATTTTATTTCTCTTAATGATTACTCCACATACAAATCGAGCCATTATAACTAATAAAAAGTATTTGGCAATATATTTAAAATAAAGTAAAATTAAAGTATTTTCATTTTCTTATATCCCGGAGAACCCCTTTAATAGCATATCCTGTAGATATGCATAAATGTCATACCATTTCACAACAGTAATATTGTCTCTATTTGTACCAACATATTATAACAGCAAGTGCACATATATTTCTCCACTTGGGTGAATGAGACATTTGGAAAGCTTACTCCTGATCTATGGTGTGTGTTGGTCCTGGCATAAAGATTCCTGTTTGCAAATATCCAACATAATATTCTCTACTGTCACATAAAAGACTAGTATTGCCTAGCTTTCAGTTTCTTCACTACATAATCCCACCCAAAAAGCTCTCTTATCGCAATTCTACAGCTCACAGAGTCATTTTCCTCATCCTGCCATATCACACGGCTGGGATCCAGAGTAATTGGGTGTGCACCTGCTGTGTGCAGACCCTTTAACCTCTGTTTCCTGGAAACCAAGTATTGGACGTAGACAGGGATCGCTATGCTGTAAGCCATCCTCCTCATTTGTGGGTTATTTTTGCAGTGTATAACCCTGGAGACCATTGTGCTGCAGATTAGCTGTTGACTTGGCTGTGTAGGAATAGTTTAGATGGAATTATTTGCAGTTCTCAAGGTTTCTGCTCACACTCATTCAGTAGGAACCCTAGGATAATATTACACAAGCGTATTCAGTGCAGGAAATATGCTCTGGGTGACAGCAGTAGTTCCTGGATTGAACACTGCTTCTGTGACACAAACTGACTGCATTATAATAAATTATAATGCTGTGCATTCCTGCCAAACTGCAGCTGTACCGAATTGTACTGACGGCATTATGCAAGTACAGTTTAGTACAGTTGAGGTCTGCAGGAACAGACAGTATTAAAAATCATTATAATGCAGTGAGTTTGTTTCACAGGAGCAGTGTTCAGTCTTCAGTATGGGAAATACTGCTGTCACACAGAGCATATTTCCTGCACTGAATATGTTTGTGTGAAATTGCGCTTATGGTATATTCTGACACAGGGGTTACCGATCAGCTGCTTTGCCATAGCTCGGCGTGTGGTGGACAGAGCTGGTTACAGCAGTGCTGCTCTCATTCATTTCAGTTGGGGTTCTGGAGCCACTGCGGAACAGCTGATTGTCGGGAGTGCAGGGTGTCTTACAGCATTTGCATGTAGGGGAAGTACGGAGCAGACTCATGAGCTAAGTCTGCTCCATACATGGCAGATTCTGGCTGTGTAACACTGCTGACACTCTGTTGCAATAACTGGGATCGGACATGACTCCAATCACAGAGGGCTCCCTCTGTCCTCTGATCAGAGCCTCTGCAGCTAAATTGTGAAGGCTCCCAGGTCTACCATAGCAAACTGCAGCAGGGCTTAATAAGCAGGCAGTACAAATCCCAATGCGGTGGCTACAGCGCGGGGACCGGAAGATCGAGATGATAGTGGCAGCGAGGAGGGCCGAGGCGGCATGGAGCAGGTTAGTATGAATATTCTGTTTCTCATCCATATCATTGGGGGACACAGGCTTGATCACGGTATAGCAGTTGCCACTAAAAGTCGGACACTAAGCACAAAAGTGTGAGCTCCTCCCGTCAGCTATACCCTTCCTACAGGGACTAAGCTAAATCAGTTTTAGCTTGGTGTCTATTTGAGACAGACCTTCCTGCTTTGCAGGTCTGATAATTTTCTTCCATATATTTTTTTTTTCTTTCCTTCTAGCGGGATTTCAGGCAGTCCTAGCTGCCTACACTACCACCAAGAAGACGGGAGACCAGGGGGTCCCCAAGCCCTCTGCTCCTTCCTGGTTTCCAGAAGTCAAGGAGGACCAGAGGTTCCTAAAGTCTCTGTATCCCGCCAGCCTTCGGATCACCACAGCCGCCCACTGCAAGTCCCCTCTGTTCCGGTGTAGCAGCCCTCTACAAGGGGCCGCACACCAAAGATGGTGATCCTGCTGGAGCTGGAGGGGCAGACGTGAGTATTTTTGGCCCCCAGAGTGTTCTCTTCCTTCCTCCTCCCTCCCCTTCTCAGGTTACCTTGAGCGATTCTTCCTTCTCGGCATTTCCAGGGCCAATGCTAATTGGCTTCTCTGCAGCCTACTCCGGCATCGGCTCCCTGCGGGTTCTTCTCTCTCCCCCTGCCGGCATCTCCGTTCGGCCGGGCCTTTAGTGACAGCTCCGTTATCCCACAAGCTGGGGGGGATGGGGTATTCGCCGGGGACCGACTACATTTTGGGGGCATGAAGTGCTCCTCCTCCTCCAGCTGTATCCTGGGGTGAATATTGGCGCCTTTTCTGCCTCCGCCCACATCCGGTTTCAAATGCACCTTGGCCGGACTCTGGCTCAAGGCACCTCCGGACAAGCTGCATTGAGGGACACAGGCCGGGTGAACTTTGTCTCCCCTTTCTGCAGGGTTTAACCTGCCCCCCTTATCCTCCCACCTGTCACTACAGGGTACTCCATATGTCCGAGCCCAGGCCCCAAAGCAGGCGGTAACTTCTGTGTGCCATTTTGCTTGTGCTTCTTGTTGCTCAAAATTTCCATCCGGTCAGTTAGATTCCATCTGCTCTTCATGCTCTGCTCCACTGCCAAATGGCTTTGCCCCTGTCCCAGTCGCCCCTACTGCCCAGCCTATGGTAGAGCCGGAGTGGGCGCGCTCCCTGTCAAATATGGTACAGGACGTCTCCCATACCAACAAAGCCATTGTGAAAATACTGGCCCGGTTGTCCTCCTATGACCAGTCTGACTCTGAGGATCCTGGGGCTCATTTCCATAGCGGCCGTCCCGCTAAATGGGCCAGACCAACCTCCCCCAAAAGGGTGTCTGCGTCTCCCGTTTTCTCTGCCTCTCCGTCACCTCCCAGATAATTTCACTCCGACGTAGAAGAGGCATGTTCCGAGGAGAGGTTTTCAGATGAGGATTTCAGATTTTGTCTCACCTTAGGGTCAGTCTTCAAAGCTGTCCTCCATGGTGGACAATCTCATTACAGCGGTTATAGAGACCTTACAGGTTGAGGACCCCGCACCCTTATCAGCCGGCTCGAGTTTTTCCTTTAGAAGGTCCAGTCGCTCGCCCAAATGTTTCCCCAACCACCATGATTTTGATTCCTCTATTTCCAAGGAGTGAAATTTTCCTGATAGACGTTTTGCACTGCCAAAATGCTTAGACGTCCTTTATCCATTTCCAGAGGATTTGACTAAGAAGTGGTTGTCCTTACCTATAGTTGACCCGCCAGCATCCCGCTTGGCAAAACATAGCACTTTGCCGATGGCAGATGAGGCTCCTTTCTCTGATATCAGAGATAAAAAAAATTGGAATCTTTCGCTAAATCCTCCTTTGAAGTAGTGGGCACAGCACTGCGACCGGTTTTTGCCTCTACATGGGTGAGCAAAGGTATGGGTGAGTGGGCAAATAATCTACGTCAGGGTCTCTCCTCGGGGGAACTTTGCAATATTGCCCTGCAGCTTTCCCATGCCAGTGTTTTTATTTGTGAAGCCTCTCAGGACGCCGCCAGGCTTATGGCCCGCTCGTCAGCCCTTTTGGTGGCTATTCGTCGTATCCCTTTGGCTCTCCTGCTGGGCAGCACATAATGCTTCAAAGCGGACCCTGACGGCGCTCCCCTTTACCAGCAGCAGACTTTTTGGCAAACCCCTGCACAAGATAATTTCTAATGCTACAGGCGGTAAGAGCACTCATTTACCACAGAACAGGGTTCATTTCAACAAGTCAAAAAAGCATAAACCTTTTTCGCCCCTTTCTGAGTTTTTCCAGCCCCAAGCGGCCAACCGACAAGTCTGCCCCGGATCAGAAGCGAAAGCCTTCCTTCAAACCTCGACCTTTCTGGCGTCCCCGTCAACAGGGCTCCAAGTCCTATAACCGCAAGACCTTCTCTGCTTGACGTGTAGCTTCCAGCGCCGTCCGATCGAGTGGGTGGCCGGCTTCATCTGTTTGGTCGTGTTTGGCTGGCTCACGTCTTGGATGCCTGGGTGAGAAAGGTCATTGCAGAGGGTTACAAGCTGGAATTCAGGTCCTCCCCTCCGTCTTTTTTTTCGCTCGTCTCCTCCAACCTCTCCCTCTGCCGCAAATTCCTTTTTTAGGCTATTCACACACTTCTGCGGCAGGGAGTGATCGTCCCTGGTCCTTGGGACTGCTTTGTATCGTCCCATGGTGAAGCCTGTGTCCCTCAATGATACGGATGAGAAAAGATTTTTGTACTTGCCGTAAAATCTATTTCTCTTCCGTTCATTGGGGGACACAGCTCACACCCGTTTTCTCTTTTACGGGCCTTTTCTGTTCTGTGTGGTTCTGGGTTTGTACATAGTTTGGTTTTCATGTTTTTGTCTTGCGTCTCCTACTGATTTAGCTTAGTCCCTGTAGGAAGGGTATAGCTTAGTGTCCCCTTCCTAGTGGCAACAGCTACATGGTCAAAGCCTATCTCCCCCAATAATACAGATGAGAAACAGATTTTACTGTAAGTACAAAAATCTAGTTTTTATGAGGCATGTGTGCACGTAATAAAAAATAATTTTTTCTGGAAAACCAAAAAGAATTAAAAATTAAAATTACCAATAAACATTATTGATATCGCTGTCCGAAAATGCCCAAACCTAAAACAGAAAAGTATTCATCCCATACGGTGAATGCCATAAAAAAAGACTGAATCATAATGGTAATGGGGGAGATTTATTAAGACTGGTGCAAAGGAAAACTAGCTTTTTAGCTTTTTGAATAAAAAGAAAAATATAAAAATTATTTCCGATGGGACGGGGTTAAGTAAATGAAGAAACCCTTGGTTGAACTTGAACAGTTATTTTTGTACTGTATTATTTTTGTACTGTACTAACTATGTAACTAGTAAATCTGCGATTTAGTGGAGATTATCATGTAGATAAAATATCATATTTCTAAGTAAGAATGGGATGGTAGGTGGAAGGGTGTAGATAGAAATGTGTCCATCAACAACCTCCAATGATTGTTCACAATAAAGAATACTTCTTTTGAAGAAACCGCTGGTTCCAGTGACCTTTTTTCATTATTTGTCTATTTGCCTACATGTCTGGAAGTCCTCCTGCCCTGACCCAAAGATGTAGACCATGGAACTCTGAGCTGATGTTGTGGACCCCATCCATGCAACTCCCTAAGTTAACCATATGATGTCGTTGTTGCGGCTTCTCAGAAAGTGGGGGTGCCAGGAATTGCCCAGCTTATTAATTTGGGTGTCTTCACATGCGTCAGGATTTTGTTGCAGAAAATGTTTATGGCTAATATTTACGACAGTAAAATCTGCTGCGTGTAAAGACACCCTTAGGCTAATTTCACAAGTGTGTTCGGTCTGGGAAACTGGCTCCATGTGACAGCCGCATTTCCTGGAATAAACATTGTTCCTCTAATGACTTATGGTGCTGTGAGTTCCTGTCTGACCACAGGTCTATTGTACTGTGGTCACATAATGCTGTGATTACAGTACCGTAGTCCAGCGTTCGGGCAGGAACTCTGAGTTCTGGTCAAAGGAAGTGTCGGTCCCGGAAATGCAGCTATTCTGGCGCACGGACGGACCTGCACAGATGCACCACAGTTATTAAGAGAAGTTCACCTTTTAATAATTGTGACGCCAGCCTTAATGATTGTCCATATTGGAACACAGGAGGTGCATGTTGAATTTGAGATATTGCAGATATTGAAAAAAATGGTTGTTGGAAAAGTAGTATGTTGCAGGTAGGTCCTGGAATGATCTGAGGTTTCCTTGTGCATATGGATAGACCAGATGCACTTGTCCTCAAAAACAGCCTGCAGCTAAGGCCTCTTTCACACTTGCGTGTGACGGAACTCTATGCCGGAAAAGAAAAACGCCAGTGTGAACGGACTCTAAAGCTAGTTTCAGACGAGCGAGTTCGTGCTGGGAAATATGCTCTCTGTGTGTGAGCGTTATTTTTTGGCCTGAACACTCTTCCTGTTTCAGGGACTTATGACATTATGATACTTTATAAGGCTGTGAGTTCCTGCCCGACTTTGCTGTAACGAACTGTACTAAGAGCTTTATGTAAGTACATTCTTTTACAGCGGCGGTCGGGTAGGAACCAACAGCATTATAATGCCGTGATCCCGGTCATAGGAGCAGCATTCAGGACGGGCAATAATGCTCACGCAGAGAGTGTTTCTTGCACACACTTGGAACTAGCCTTCGTGTCGTGGCAGGTCATCTTTATTCCACAGCAGAGAATGAACTTGTACTTGTACAGCGTAGAAGGCTCGAATAAGTAAATGCAGTGTTGGGAGGGACTGGAGATGACAAGTATGTGGAAAGGGCCCTTTATTTGGGAACTGCTCACATGAAATATGTGAATATAAAAAGTTGCTATGTTTCGGCTATCACATAGCCTTTGTCAAGCACAATGGATAACAACCAATCGGATTCCTCCTTTCATTTTCCAAAGGAGCTGTAAAAAATGAAAGGTGGAATCTGATTGGTTGCTATGGGCAACTAAGCCATTTCTACTTTACACCAGTTTGATAAATGACCCCCTATATCTTGGAAGATATCTGGGTCTAAAGTGAATAGATCAAGATTCAATGAACATTTATTTTCTGCTGTTGTTGGTTTATGGCAAACTGTATGCAATAACAACATGATGCCTTGCGTCCCCTCTACAGGCTTGGTTTGGTCCCAGGTTATTTGTATTCTATAAATTTGCTTTGTATAACTATCCTTATTCTTTCTAGAGTGCTGAATGAGGGAAAAGAACGCCTTATGTCTGGCTGTGAAACCATTCAGGCTACTCCATACGGACGCTGTGCTAACGTCAATAATAGCTCAGCCAGCTCGTCACGAATATTCATCACTTATCGCCGGGCACCGCCAGATCGCACTCAGAACTCTTTAGCAGTTACCGACATCTGTGTGATCATCACTAACAAGGGAGAAACTCCCCCTCATACCTTCTGCAAGGTTGACAAGAACCTCAACGGCGGAATGGTAAGAAAGCAAATAGAACTGGGCATGCTATACCGGCTGTCATTACATGTCTATGCTACATTCTGAATATAGCAAAACTAAGCAAAGTGTGATTCGGGGAAAGTGGTTGTGCTTGGGTTTTATATTGATGACCTATCCTCAGGATAGGTCATCAATGTCTGATAGGTGGTGGTCTGATTCCCGGCACACCTGCCAATCAGCTGTTTCAAGAGAAGGCCACGCTCCATGCGAGGACTGCTTTCTCTTCAGTACACTTCACGTTGTCTCGGAAGTTCAGTGTAATGACAATGACTCGCTCTATTCACTTGAACGGAGCAATTACACTACGTTACCGCTACAGGGGAGATGGTGTGTAGTGTAATGAAGAGGAGGCAGCTCTTGCATGGTGGCCACCTCCTCTTCAAACAGCTGATTGGCAGGGATGCCAGGTGTCAAGACCATCGATCAGATATTGATTGATATCCTCAGGAAAAAAAAAACTGGACAACCCCTTTAAGTGCTTTACAGTCGCCACTCCAGGAGGTGCCTGGTAATTTCACACGTGTTTGGACAGATTATTATTACATGCTTTAGTACTTTACCTCTTTTCTGAAGACCTTTGTGCCCCAAACCAACTGATTAGTTGGTGCTCCTAGATATTTCTACTTTCTAAAATGCTCACAGCTCTAGCATGATAGAAATGAGACAAACTGACTTGTCTGACAATTTATATTGTACAGTTATTACGTTATTAGGCAGCTCCTGTAGCTGACATGACTCCCAGTCCAAATTTTGTGGCTAAAATGTCCATAAATGAGTCACAAAATTCAACATGGGTGTGGCTGGTCCTGAGTTTTGTAAAAAGGTGAATGGGACTTTTTTGCCTAAACTTGTCTTTGGTATTGTACTTCATGTTTTACTACATTTAATTATTATTATTATTTTTTTATCTCTGATGAAATGTTATCATGGAAATGTTCATGCCATGTTAACCCCTTTGTGACTTTAAACATGGTGCCTGCTTGCGCGTTCTGTGGGTGCCATAGCTGCTGGGTTTCTGCTGTTTTAAACAGCAGAGACCCACAGCACATGTATGCAATCAGCCATAGAGCTGATACCATACATTTCACCCCTCAAATGCCATGGTCAAATCTGACTATGGCATCTGTGCAACCCGGAAGCGGGAGTCGTGCCCTCCCACTAATGAAACAGCGTTCCTGTTTAATTAGTGGGAACCTATTACGCTGTATTAATAGCCTGAAGCCTCAAGCAGGCTTTAGCAGCTATTAGTGTAATATACCAATACAGACCACTAGGTGGCACTGTGTTGTTAGATTGAAAATGAAGTGTTCAATAATGGTTATATAGCAATCAATGAACACAATGGGCAATCTAACGATTGCCAGTTATATTCACCCAGGGTAACTAAAAATGTTCAAATCACCCATTCCTGAAAATAAAAATACTTAACCAATAAAAAAATAAAAAATACACATCATAGGCATCGCCGCGTGCAAAAACACCAGTACTATTAAAATATAACAATATTAATCCCTTACAGCGAATGATGCAATGGAAAATCTAAATAAAAACGGCCAATTCACCATTTTTTGTCACTTCAACTCCCCATAAAAAATTTAAAATAAGTGATCAAAAAGTCACACACACTTCAAAATGTTATCACTGAAAAGTACAAATTGCTTGGCAAAAAATGAGCCCCCACAAACATTTTTTTTTAAGGTTTTTAAATTTTTTACACAAGAAAAAGTGTGGTATTGTTGTAATCTTACTGACCTGGAGAATGAATGTAGCAGGTCAATTTTACCGCATAGTGAACGCCATAAAAAAAACCCTAACAGAATTGCGTTTTTGTTTTCCAATTCCACCCCGTTTGGAATTTTTCCCCTGCTTCCCACTACATTGTATGCAGCTGTAAATGATACCATTAGAAAGTACAACTTGTCCCGCAAAAAATAAGCCCTCATAAGGCTACGTTAATGGAATAAAAAAGTTATGACTCTGGTAAGGTGGGAAGTGAAAAATAAAAATGCAAAAATGGAAAATCGCCCGATCCTCTAAGGATTAAACTAAAAAGTAACTTGGAACTAACTAGGATGTGTCTTTGCTGATGTATGATTTACCGTAACTGATCGCTATGTATTGCAGAACTGATAAAATAACTTACAAAAAAGTCAACATTCAACACTATTGTCTACTAATCTTGATTTTATGTTTAATCAGGTTGTCTCACTTCAACCAATGGTATGTAGAGAAGTTAATATGAACCACTTACTAATGTACTGTGATTGTACATATTGCCTCCTTTTCCGGCTGGATTCATCTTTCCATCGCGTTATACGCTGCTCATTTCCAGGGGTCGCAACCACCATGCAATCCAGCCCCTGGATAAGAGCCGTGTATAATATGATGGAAAATGAATCCAGCCAGCAAAGAAGACAATATGGACAATCACAATACATTAGTAAGGGCCTTGTATTAACTTCTCTACATGATAAATGCCAGTTGCTGAAGTGACACAACCTCTGTTCATATCTGCGTGATGGTTTCTGGTGGAGTGCCGCATCCATCACATGAAGGACACCAACAGCACCTGACAGACCTCACTGACATATAATGGGGGCCCTCGGGGTTCTGCGTGCTGTACGGTTCTTGCTGTCAGACACAAGGAGCCTGTGGTGGAGGCCCCTGGTAACGCCACATGTAGTAAGCGCAGCTTTACCCTGGGTTCACACCTGAGCGTTTTACAGCGCGTTCAAACGCGCTGTAAAACGCTCAACAGATTAAAACCAATGCATCCCTATGGGAGTGGTTCACACTTGAGCGTTTTACAGCGCGTTTGAACGCGCTGTAAAACGCCCAACGCATAAACAAGTACTTGAGCTTCTTTTGGGGCGTTTGACGCGCGTTTTGTGATTGACACCACAGTAGTCAATCACAAGAACGCGCGTTTTACGCGCGTTTCCTATTTGCAAAAACGCGCTGAAATACGCGCGACAAAAACGCGCGTAAAACGCGCGCTTTTAGAATGCTCAGGTCTGAACCCAGGGTTACTGTAGGCTTGCGCAGAACTACGTTGTTACAGTGCTGCCGGCCACTAAGCTCACGTCTTTCAACAACCTCTGATGGTTAAAAATGTGTTTTACTGATATGCATTCAGCAACTTGTAGTCCTTGCATAAAATAACGTGAAATTATGCATGTAAACATTTGGGGCAAATTTAATATTTACATTTTAAACTGCATTTTCCTATTTCAGTGGGGATCTAGTGTATTCCTGTGTTACAAGAAGTCAGTCCCAGCATCAAATGCCATAGCGTATAAAGCTGGTAAGTATTCTCCAGTGCCCGTCCATAAGACCATGTCAGAAAGGGAAGGTATTTCGAATATTCCACATTTGCCTGTATATTAGAAATATAGAATGGTGTCAAAGAGTAAAAGTGGAAGGCAGCTGAGGAAAAAGATGTGGTGCAAGACTTGTTTCTGATCTGAGCGTACTTTAGAGGAAAGTATTTAAATAGGTTTTCCAGTTTCAGGGATTAAAACTTGATAAGTGTACACTCTATAATAAAAAGTCATCCGTTTTCTTACTTATTTGGTATAATATTTCCTTATGGTTTTCAAGCTCCCTTATGTTATTCAGTAGGAACCGTCATTGTTAACCTCCGGTATGTAGTGTACACAAGTGCACGTCTCATTAGAGTAGTTGTGTAAGGAGCGTGTACAGGGTGTCCACCACATGTTCAGGAGATATTCATATGCCCTGGAAGTAAATTATAATTATAAAAATGACTATACATAGTTACAATTTCTGTATTCATAATGAACCTAAAATAAAGTTCAATAATTGGAAAAAAGAACACAGATAATAATGGTATCTACTGCTAGAAGTTGTGATAGCTGCAGCAAAAAGGACACTCCCCCTGAGCTGCCAGCATAAACTAAATCTAGTGTCCATGTGAGGTTCAGGGCTGGTTCTAGCATGTTAGAAAAAGATTGTTTTGTACGATGTTGATGTGATTTTTTTTTTTTTTGCATTAATCATGGGATAACTCCTTAATAAGTGACAAACAGTCCTCGTCATTGAAGGGCTGAAGGGAATCTAAAAACCAGGAACTCTTTTAATTTAGGTCACTTAACAGATGCCCTTAGAAGAACAAATCAGCAGGTTTAGTTCCTCAGCTTCATTTTTCTTTGTTGTTTCTTTTGTGTTGGTACGAGTAGTAGTATTTGTCATTTGCCTTGATAAAATGAGGCGTTGCACCAATATGGTAGCTTCAGGTTTTTTGGACAGAAAAGTGGTAGTGGATGACTCCAGGTCCAGTCCAGTGATGGTCACTAGCATGCACCGGATATCCCAGCTAGCATTTACCTGTATGACAGACTTTATAGATATGACAAAATAACAGTTGTTTGTTTGTTTTTTTACTTTTTTTTTTATTGCAGATATGATTTTCAGATATCCAGAACAAAATTATGAATCGTTTCCTCTACCCGAATCTGTCCCTCTTTTCTGCCTTCCTATGGGAGCCACAATTGAATGCTGGGCCCCCAAAATCAAGTACCCCCTCCCTGTGTTCTCCACATTTGTCTTAACCAGTTCTAATGCTGAAAAGGTATTGTCTTGGGTATATTTTCTTTTTGCTTGAGGCTGTAGACTGTATAACTTGTGAAATATTTGTAGAAAAAGTATGGCAGCTCTGCGCGTTGATATTTTAGCTAGCTTTTGTAAAGACAAAAGATTTTCCATACCTTTACATACAAATGCATTTTACAATTTGTAAATGCATAGAGAGCTGGAGATCACCAATGGACTGTCTATAGCCAAATATTCCACTTAGCAATATTACTTAAAGGGGTTGTCTCATCTGAGACAGCGGGGGCATATTGCTAAGGATATCTTATAGGTTCGGGTCCCACCTATATAAAAAACGGAGTGGGCCAAAGTGGTGGCTGAAGAACACCGGTTTGGCCACCACCAAGCGCTCTCCCCATAGAAGTGAATGGAAGCGGACCATGCATGACCGACCACCGCTCCCATTCACTTCTATGGGCCTGATGGAAATAGCCAAGCCAGCGCTCGGCTATTTTCAGAGGTCCCATTGAAATGAATGGAGGACGCATGCGCTTTGTGCCCTTCACCACTTTCGGGGCTCTGTTTAGGAGATAGGTGCGGGTCCCAGTGGGACATGCACCTATCAGACAATGGGGGCATATCCTAGCCATATGCCCCCATTGTCTCCGATGAGACAACCCCTTTAAAGGGGGGTTTTCAGAGGGTTAAGAATTGTTGGCAGCTGGCTCAGAGTGGGTTAAAAAATATAAATGAATTGATGCCACACCAATCCACAAGAGACCTGTCACCGCTAAAGCCAGTGGTTGGCTGCAGCAGAGCAGGTGACCATGCCATAGAGGAAGTAAACAAGCCACGGACCAGAAGATGGACACGTGGGAGCCAGCAAGAAGGACCAGAGTGGCAGGGATCAGGTAAATATGATTCTTTCCATATGGAAGGCAGCTGCGACATCAGTTAAAACTTAGGTATTCCCGGACAGCCCCTTTAAGTTCAGAATGTGCAAAAGTTTAAATGTATAAATTTGCAGGTTTCGCGGAATCTTTTCCAACAAAACTGTACATCCATCTGCTCAGCTCCTCCTGCTCTATAACATGCTGCCTGCGGATTGCACCGCATGTCGTGGTGACAGGTTGTCTGTAAGGTTGGGATCACACATTGCGAACAAGCTGTGGCTATAATACAGCTGACATTTGTGCCATTATGCTAATTGGCGCTGTTTTACAGTTGATTGCAGCTATAAGCTTACCTGTTAATGGCTATGTCGAAGGAAGCAAACACTTGCTTTATTATTAGAAATAACACACCAAAAAAATAGTATCAATTTGTAAAGACTTTCTAATGCAGCTTTTCATGTTTTGATCACTGTTACTATGTTATCTATGTAACAGTGCAATATTTTGTTTTTGTTCTTGTTCCTGAACGACTTGCTCTCTTACACTAGGTATATGGTGCTGCTATTCAATTTTATGAGCCCTACCCCCGAGAAATGCTGACCGAGAAACAGATGATCCAGCTAGGGCTCATTACAGCAGTTGAGAAAAAAGTGATGACCTCTAACATTATCAACACCAACAAATGTATCTGCCTGCTCTCCCACTGGCCTTTTTTTGAGACGTTCCGCAAATACTTAATGTTCATCTACAAGCTCTCAGTATCCGGCCCACACACCCTTCCCATTGAAAAGTATGTCTCGTTTTGTTCTTTTTGTCTCTTTACTAGGGATGAGCGAATCGACTTCGGATGAAACATCCAAAGTCGATTTGCATAAAACTTTGTTCCGATACTGTACAGAGCAGGAGCTCCGTACAGTATTAGAATGTATTGGTTCCGATGAGCCGAAGTTATTGCTTTGCGAAGTTTCTCGAGACTTTGCGTAATAACTTCATAAATTATTTGTACTGTAAAAAACGATTTCCTGGACTTGGGTTCGCCTCCAAGGTACCACTTGGAACCAAATCTGATTTCGGGAAATGTTTTTTTACAGTACAAATTAATTTATGAAGTTATTACGCAAAGTCTCGAGAAACTTCGCAAGCAATAACTTTGGCTCCTCGGAGCCAATACGTTCTAATACTGTATGGAGCTCCTGCTCCGTACAGTATTGGAACAAAGTTTTATGCGAATCGACTTTGGATGTTTCATCCAAGTCGATTCGCTCATCCCTACTCTTTACGTTGGGCATTTCTTGTTGGTCTGCTTTTTTCTCTTGTTTGGTATGCAGTCACATGGTTCTTACTGAATGGTTCTAGCTCTAAATAAATAGTATTTTAATATTTTAAAGGCTATGCCTCTGGCACTTTACTTGTAATATCATGTGAAAGACATAGCATGAAGCCCTAATGTACATAACATTTCAAAAACGGCAGCTGGATCTGTTTGCATTAGACAACTCTTCTACTTTCTGTCTGTCCTAGCTTTCATAAAGGAGGTGCTGTGTTAGAAGAAACTACGCTGTCGTTTGCATGCTGATAACCTTGTGGCACTACATGTTTATAGTGTGTTTTAATGTATTTCTGTTTCATTAGACACATATCCCACTTCATGCACAATATTCCCTTCCCATCACCTCAGAGGCCAAGGATCCTTGTTCAGGTAACAGGCCATTTTTTTATAAGCTACATATGACTACTAGAATAATAATATGTAATAATCGTAATATAGCGCCAACATATTCCGCAGCGCTTTTAGCATAACAGTTTGGTAATCATGCTAACCATACAAAACATCTACACGTTGTGTATTGTCTGGGCTATCTATTGATTGGCCCTCGTCATTCTGACTCTAGATGATCCCCAGTATAATAGTGTACCATTAAAGTAGATGAGATTTCATGAAATCTCGAAATTGTCCATGAGTATACGGACGTGGTGCAGATTTTAAAATATGCAGTATGTCACTTTATTTTGCAAGTCTTCACTGTGAATATCACTCCTTTCAGTTCCTTAGCAAATCTGTTGCAAAATCTGCATGTAATACATGTGGACTTTGCTTGAGGTTTGCCTTGTATCTTCTACAAAAGCTGCCACTGCCACATCCACAGTAGAAATATCTTCCCCGTGTGCAGTTACCCTAAGGCCATATTCACAAGGCAAATTTTGCCAGTTTTTCTGCGCTGAGATCCTTGCCGAATCTGCTCTCAATAGACCTCCCATTATTATCAATGAGAAATCCATACTGTAGTTCATACGGATGTTTTTTTTATTTTTTCTGCTCATGGATTGATCTCTACAAGCAACATAGTAATTCTTGGTGCAGATTCTGTATGGGAATTTTTTTAAATCAGTGGGAGGCCGAAGTCCACATGAAAATTCTCACTAACAAGACACTTTAGGCTCAAAACTATAAAAAAAAAAAAAAGAAATCAAGTTGAATTTTGAGGCAGACACTGCATCTTAAATTTCAACATGCTAACTGTGTGAACATACCCTAAGGGTACGGTCTTATGATCAGGTTTCCTTATGCAGTTGGGAAGCCAAAATAAGAAGTGAATCCTAAATGGAGAGAAAGTATAAAGGACAGATACGACTTTTTTTTTTTTCTTCATCCACTCCTGGTTTTTGCTTTCAAAACTGCATGTAGAAACCTGACCGTTTGTCTGTACCCTAAGGTCCCTTTCACACGGGCGAGTTTTCCGCGCGGGTGCAATGCGTGAGGAGGACGCATTGCACCCGCACTGAATCCTGACCCATTCATTTCAATGGGGCTGTGTACATGAACGTTTTTTTTCACGCATCACTTGTGCATTGAGTGAAAATCGCAGCATGTTCTATATTCTGCGTTTTTCACGCAGCCCTAGCCCCATAGAAGTGAATGGGGCTGCGTGAAAAACGCATTGCATCCGCAAGCAGGTGCGGATGCGTTGCGTTTTTCACTGATGGTTGCTAGGAGATGTTGTTTGTAAACCTTCAGTTTTTTATCACGCGCGTGAAAAACGCATTAAAACGCATTGCACCCGCGCGGAAAAAACTGAACAGCTGAACGCAATCGCAGGCAAAACTGAATGGCTTTGCCTGTGAAATCGCACAGTTTTCCCTGAACGCATCCGCAACGCATCCGGACCTAATCCGGACACGCTCGTGTGAAAGGGGCCTAAGAGTGAAGAGAGTAGAAACCTTGAGTTACGGTTGAGTTTCTGGAAAGTAATGTTTCTTTTTTTAACATAACCACTTCAAGTACCACCCACTCCAATAAATGACCTCAAAGTGCCCCTAATGCTATGATCTAGCACTGTGCTGCAGCTGTGAAAAGCACAGCTTGAGGGAAATGCTTGTACAACCTTGAGACATGGCATGTATTTCTTCGGGTAGCATACCACAGAGTGAGAACCTACCCTTTAAGGAACACTGCCATGCTGCTTCTTCTGGTAAATCCATGTTAAGTAGAGAAGGCCTTCTCCGGAATTATATTTTCATACGCTTCACTGTCTATTCTCAGTAATAATGTTGCCCATTGATGAGTGAATGTCCGCTATGATATTTCTTTTTTTGCAGAGTGCCTTCCAGCTCTAATTTGCACAGCAACATATTTACAATAACTGAAATGTCATAATTGTGTACTGTGCTCAGATACTGGCTGAGGGTGAATGACTGAGATGTCTTTCTTTTATAGCTTGTCATCTCATATTTTTTTCCTTTCTTCCGTTGCACAGCTATCTGCACATGATGCTCTGGTTCTCTCTCAGCCTGTGTCGACCCCTTTGCCTTTGAGGTAAGTATTCCTTAAATTGCTAGTTTTTGGGTGCTTCTACTGTGTTAAAGAAAAGTTTTCTTTCTAAAAGATTTTCCTTAAAACATGCCTGTCATGGTAGGTGACTTTTCATAATACGCTGCAATATGAGTGATAGCACTATATCCCACAATTATACCATTTTTATCTGACATTATTTCTCCTATGCAGGTTATTCTCAATTATCTCTGAGTTGGTTGGTGGAGACTAGCTGCTGTCATGTCTACTCATAGGCTACACATGGAGTCTGCTCCCTTACTCTCTCTCATTCAGTCAGAAGAACTGTATAGGACATTATAGAGAAGCACTGAGCAGTATAGATGTGAATAAAGCACTTGGAGAGAGTTATAAAAATGTATTATTAGGTGCCTCTCTGTCTCACTCTTCTGTTCACAGCTCTTCCCCCTCCCCTCTCTATAGACTTCTATGGGATGATTTAATTTGGTCCTTCAGTGAGCAGACCGTTCGTCTTGTTCTCTCAAGATAGATTTATCACAGAATTCAGAGAGAAAGTTTAGAGGGGGGAGAAAACTGCTGAAAACCTAGAATAAGACATATCTCTGATAAGACATATTGCAAAGCTTCATATATTCCCCTGTACTATTAATTTATGAAAACTTGTATGAAATGACATTAACCATTTAAAGTGAAAAATAACACATGCAAAGTAAAATGTTGTATTGCTGCAAAACTCAGCAAGCAGTTACGTCTCAGGCAGATATGTAAATGATTACAGGTTTAGTCTGATTAAACACTGAGGGGGTCATTTAGCCCTGCGCAACATAACTTCGAAGGATCTACTGCCGCTTCTAAATCTAAAACAGGCGTAGGAAATGATGAATGAGGCCTGTCCCTGCCTATGTCATGCCCACTTTTGTAGACTTGGCGTGAGCGGGGAAAAGCTGCACATTGCGGCACAAAGACCCTTCGTGCTGCAATCTGTGCCAGAAATGCACTTAATTTAGATGTTTTTCTGTAAGTAAATGACCCCCTGGGTCTTTCCACAAGAGGGGGTAAAAGTGCATCCCCTGATGCTTTATAAAAAGGGGTCGCAGAGACTACTTCTGGGTAGTATACCAGACATTTTGCCTAGTTGACACATCATTGGATGGAGAGAAGCAGGATTGGCTTTTCACTGAATTGCCCTCCATATATAGGCCATTCAGACGTAGCTGTCAGGAGCTGTTCCCACAATTTCATTGTCCACCATCCAGACACAGGTGGCCGGACCATTTCCAGGATCTTAGCAGAAGGAATTTGGTGTCATGGCGCCAGCCACCTATGGGAGTTGTGAAAATAGCTGAGCTACCTTGATATGAAATCAGTTTTTTAAGATGGTAATACCCCTTTTAAGGTTGGTTCTTGCGCACAGGGTTTTTTTTTCCCTTCAAAAAATGTTTCTTTTTTTGGCAGGATTTTTTAGGAGCAAAAATCCCATGGCCAGATATTACAAACACTGCAAATTCTGTAGTAGAATTTTAAGACAGTTTCCTGGCATTTTTGCTCCCTTGGTGTTTTCCCTGGCTTTGATGTTTTTCAGGCAATAAAAAAGTCTGAAAAAAAAATGCAGGTAAAACATTGTGTAAATTGAAAACATCACCCCAAATAATGCATTAATTTTATGGTGTTTTTCACAAGCCAAAAAAGCGAAGTGTGGCAGCACTGTAAACAATGGCTGTGATTTATATTTAGTGTATTGGTGTATGTATTGTTTGTAGCATCTAAAGGGGTTGTTCAAGACTGATAAGAAGTTGCCAGGGTGATGGAAATGGTGCACAAAAAAACCCCTGACACTGTCCTGGTTTCAGCACCGCAGCTCCTGTACGCGCTGGAGGAGACATTTGATGTGCCATATACGTGCATGTAACCGCTTTTGTCTAATCAGTGGCCTCCGTGTTAATGTGTGCAGGAAGGGCACGTGACCACTGAGTCTTAGTGCATGTGTACAGCACCTCATACATCTGTCCCAGCAGGACTGGAAGCCGCAGCGTTGAGATCCTCGGCCCTGGGGCCAGGATTCTCTGACATTGTGAGTGTTGTTGATTTTTAATTTTTTTGTACACTATGTTCAGCTCCCTGGCAATTATTTATTTCTCTTTGGCAACCTTTTTAAATTTGAGCATTTGATTATGCAGAAATGTAAGGATTTTTTCCCTTTCTTTCACTTTTGTAGTGGTGCGAACTTCAGTACATTAGTGATGAGTTTGGGACCAGAAAACTGCGCAACGTTGCTGCTTTTTGTACTGCTAGAAAGCAAGATACTACTCCACTCTCTTAGGCCAGCCGTTCTGACTGGAGTAGCTGAGGCCGTGGTAGCGGTAAGCAGTTTTCTTATACTCTTTCTTCTACCCATATTATGTGTTTTAAAACCATCCATCTTGTCAACCTGCCTTAGCCTGAAAATATTTCCAGACCTGAGTGCAGGGGATTCTTATTTGTCACATGAATTATGGAATTGTACTTAGCAGCTTCTTTTTTATCTGTTCTCAGTGGTTTCTGACCAGAATAATACATGATTATTGTTTTGCGGGTTTTCTCTCTCCGCTAATTCTGGTCAGTGTTTTTAGTTCATAGAAATATATGTAACATTGTTTGTAATTGTGTTTTGCATTTTACTTGCAGATGATATTTCCGTTTCAGTGGCAATGCCCTTATGTTCCTCTGTGCCCATTATCTCTGGCAGGAGTGCTCAATGCCCCAATCCCTTTTATTGTCGGAGTAGATTCCCGATACTTTGATCTCTCCGACCCTCCACAGGATGTAGTCTGCATTGACTTGGACACAAATATGATCTACATGTAAGTGCGTCATACATGCTAGTCCCATGAGAAGGAAACATTGTAAGATTTTTTGTGGAATATGTAATGTACTATAAAGTATGACTTTTGTTCCTCTTATAGCGTGTACTAATAGATCAGCGATCAGCAACCTCTGGCACTCAATCTCCTTAGAAACTACAACTCCCAGAATGCTTCATTTACATCTGTAGCAGTTAAAAGAACAGCCAAACATGTTTGCTTGATCGGAGTTCTAGTTTCACAGCAGCTGCAGTGCAGAATAGATCTTTGTACTAGATACATTGGAAGGAGGTAAGCAAATGAGCTCTTGACAAGCTCTGCCTCTGATGCTACCAGATGTAAGGCAGCGATCTGGTGGCATCAGGGGCAGAGCTTGTTAAGAGCTAATTTGCATACCTCCTTCCCAGAATTCCAGAGGAGCATGTATGGCCTACAAGCCTCCTCACGCTCTCCGTAAGGAGAGATAGTACCTCCCAAATACTAGATACCTTGAAAACCTTGTGAGTAAAGATATCTTTCCTGTTACATGGTGGGCTCTGCACTAGGCACATGCAGTAGTTTAAAAATGCCCATACAGATTAGATATAGATTTATGGTTGAACAGCCATTGAAATATGGTTTCACAGACTCAGCATTGGCAACACAAGTTCAATGACACTAGACTGAGAACGTGGGAGGATGGCTGGATCTGCCATCTCTTGTTTTACAGTGTTTTTTGTCAGAATTCATATTAAAGGGGTTGTTCTCCTTTGGAGGGCCTTCTGCCAGACCTGTGGAGGGAAGCATGCTTACCAGCTCTCTGACGCTGGGTTCTGGCTCCTTTAGTCCGCTGCCTTGCTCTGGTCCTTGCCTGTCAACAGCAGTTCACCTGGCCGCAGTGGTGGTGTGTCCTCTATACCTCATATGACTTAGTAACCTAGCACATGCTTCCCATTGCAGTTCCTGGAATTTGTGTGTTGTGGGGTGGGGATTCTGTTTCAGTAATGCCCCCCAAAGGTGAACCACCCCTTTAAGTCCACATTATTTTGCTTAGCCCTGTGTTATTTTTGTAGGTCAGATGATAAGAGAAACTTAAGCTGGAAACACCTTCCAAAGAAACCAGTAAAGAACCTCCTCAGTACTTTGAAAAAGATCTATCCCCAACTATTGACAGGTAAATGGTTGATTTCTTTCTGTATTGTTAGGCAGGGTTGTTGTGTGCTGTGGTGGATGAATTGCACTTATCTTGGTTTTATGC
This sequence comes from Bufotes viridis, assembly GCA_033119425.1. Taxonomy (NCBI): domain Eukaryota; kingdom Metazoa; phylum Chordata; class Amphibia; order Anura; family Bufonidae; genus Bufotes; species Bufotes viridis. The sequence goes on along the minus strand of CM065589.1, from coordinate 276,508,606 downwards.
GTAAAACTTCAGAACTGAGATCATATCTTGTGCTTAAAGGATTATTCCCATCTCAGACTTCTATGGCATATTCTGAGGAGTCCGATATATGGAGATCCCACCTCTGGGACCTGCATCTATGTTTAAAATAGGACCCCGTTTGGCAGCTGCAGTGCAGATTCTGAGCACAGAAGAGAGACCTGCATCTATCAGACTTTTGCAGCATAAGGATGCATTCACGCGACTATAGTGTTTTGCAGTTGGCAAAACATGGATACCTGCCCGTGTGCATTCCACAATTTGCAGACCGCACATTGCCGCCACTATCATAGGTAATGCCTATTCTTGTCTGCAATTGTGGACAAGAATAGGACATGCTCTATATTCTTTGCCGGGCCACGGAACGGAACTACGGATGCGGACACGTTAAAATGAACGGGTGCGCACCTGTTCTGTAAAAATTGCGGTATGGATGCAGACTCATTCATATGGTCATGTGAATGAGCCCCAACCTGTGCACATGCTATTGAAGTTCCAGATGGGACTACAACTTTGAGACTGTAAAGATACAAGAACGAAAAATCTTCAGGACAAACCTTTGCGTATCTTCCTCGAGGTAGTAGTAAAATCAAGTGCAATACAGTACATGCTTCTTGTTCCCAGCCGTAAACATTTGATGGGGTGGAGCTGTAAGTAAAGCATGCATGATCTCAGGACACTGTTTCTAGTAAAAGGCTTGGTATTAATGTTCCAGTCCACCGACAAACTCAGGAGAGTGCAATAGAGATGACTCCTATCGAAGCAGACTTTTCCTGGCAAAAGAAAATGCGTGAGCTTGAAATAGAGATTCAAGAGGCATTTCTCCGCTTTATGGCATTAATACTGAAAGGCTACAGAACATACCTGAAGCCCATCACAGAGGCACCATCAAAGAAAGCCACTGCTGCAGATTCACTTTTTGACCGCCAAGGTAAATAACAAAGCACAAGCATGTTTCAAAGGTATCTTCATGTATTCTTTTAAACAGATGGGTTCGTTTAAATATTTATTTGGACACATATGCATTTATCAATTTCTTTTTCTGTTGTAGACATAGTATATATATACACATCTCTGTTTATGGAGACTTGGATTGTTATTACATTTTCTACCTACCATTACAGGTTTTCTTAAAAGCAGGGATCGTGCTTACATGAAGTTTTACACACAACTAACGACAACACAGATCTTCATCCGTTTCATTGAAGAGTGCAGCTTTGTCAGTGACAAAGACACCAGCCTGGCTTTTTTTGATGACTGCATTGAAAAGGTACAAAAATGTGGCATTGAGGTAGACAGTACAAAGTAAAAATAATGTTGTGCAGTGTGTTCTATCATCATACTGTGGTATCTTATGTAAGGAGCAGTATAGATCAGCTCTTCCGTTAACCCAACAGCACAAAAATCTATTGTTGGTTTGGCTAAGGCCAATAAAGAATACACTGGTCTCGCCAATGTTTGACTGTCATGTATCTGTATGTATACACACAACCATCAATCATGGATGGGGGCACCTCTCTCGTGAGAAGGTTTTCTACAAGATTTTGGAGGGTCTATGGGAATTTAAGCTCCTTAATCCAGAAGAACATTTGTGAGGTTGGACACGGATGTTGAACTAGAGGGCCTGGCTCTCAATCTCCGTTCTAGTTTATCCTAAAAGTGTTTGATGGGGTTAAGGTCACAACTCTGTTTGTGCAAGTCAAGTTCTTCCACACCAGTCTCACCCAACCATGCCTTTATGGACATTGCTTTGGGCACTGGGGCACAGTTATGCTGAAATAGAAAAGGGCCTCCCCCAAACTGTACCCACCAAGTTGGAAGCAAACAATTGTCCAAAACGTTTTGGTATGCAGAAGCGAAGCATTAAAGAGATGGTCTCACTTGAGCAATTGGCATTCATCATGTAGACAAGGTTAATGCAAGGCACTTACTAATGTATTTTTATTGTTCATACTGCTTTCTTTGCTGGCTGGATTAATCCCATGATACACTGCTCATTTCTATGGCTATGACCACCCTGCAATCCAGCAACGGTGATCATGCTTGCATACTATAGAAAAAAAAATGCCGGCCTCTCTTGTGGACGGGACCATGGAAGCGCACATAAGCTAGTGCTTTTTTTCTGTAGTGTGCATGGCCACCATTGGAGTTTAAAGAACCGGAGTTTAAGACAAGGAACAAGAAACCAGGGTTTGCTAGATTTTCTTTGTGTATTGTTGGCTTGATTCTAGTCCTCCAACTGCAGCAGACAGGGTCTTAATCTTAACTCATACTTACGGTTTTCCTTCTTTACTGTTCATCTCCATCTAAATATGTGCTTCATGGACAATGCTACTAAGTGTGTGTCCTGTGCAATGTATGTGTGCCTTGAAGAGCCATTCGAGGGTGAATACATTTGCACTAGATGCAATTACGTTGCATATTTGGAAGCCCAGATTTGGATCTAAATAAGCAGCTTGAAATACTTAGGGGCATTTCAAAACTGGTGAGAGGGTTAGACCTCACTGTGCAGGCATTGACTGGGGTCAGTAAAATGGAGGTGCGAGGAGAAGGGCAAGATCAGGACTATCAGGTCAGCAGTTTAGTTCATGTAGGAAGAAAGGGTAGAGGGAAAAGTGCCAGGGAGGCTAGTCCTGAGCTGGAACGCCCTCGTAAATATGCCTGTTTGGCTGATATTAGGGATGAAAACCCAGGGCCAGCAACACTGCAGCAGGGCATTTCTCCTAGCAACCAGGAGGATGCCCTCTGCAGGAAGGATGGGAAAAGGAGTGCAGCAAAGGTCAGACAGATGCTGGTGGTAGGGGACTCTATTATTAGAAGGACAGACAGGGTCATCTGTTGCTTAGACCATGAATGCCGAACAGTCTGTTGTCTTCCGGGTGCTTGGGTTTGGCATATTGCGGATCGGATTGACAGATTGCTGGGTGGGGCTGGGGAAGACATGGTACACATTGGCACCAATGACAAAGTCAGGGGGAGATGGAAGGTCCTTAAAAATGATTTTAGGGAACTAGGAGAGAAGCTCAAGTCCAGGACCTCCAAGGTTGTGTTTTCTGAAATACTACCAATGCCACGAGCATCACCAGAGAGACAACGGGAGCTTAGGAAGTTAAATAAGTGGCTCATAAGATGGTGCAGGAAGGAATGGTTTGGGTTCATGGAGAACTGGGCTGACTTCTTTGTCGGTTACAGGCTCTACAGTAGGGATGGGCTGCACCTTAATAGGGAGGGTGCAACTGCCCTGAGGGAAAAATGGTTAGATGGCTGGAGGAGCTTTTAAACTAGGATCTGGGGGGGGGGAGGGGGGGGGCTCATACTAATAAGGGGGTATATAGTGTAGATAGAGAGTGGGACATAAAAGGGGACAGTGGAGATTTAGTGGAGGCTGGGGTTAGTGAGGAAAGTAGGGAGAAGACTGGGCAGAACTATACACCGATAAAAAATAGAACTGCTGGTAACAAGAACCTGTTACATATAAACATCAACCAAGGTAACCCAAAAATCCCAGATATTCACTTTACAGGTAATAGTAATTTAAAATGTATTTTCACAAATGCCAGAAGTCTAGCTAACAAAATGGGGGAGCTGGAGGCTATGGTACTAGAAGAACACACAGATGTAGTTGGTGTGGCTGAGACATGGTTGGACTCTTCGCATGACTGGGCTGTAAATATTGAGGGTTTTACACTATTTAGGAAAGACAGGGTCAATAGAAAGAGCGGTGGCGTGTGCCTGTATGTGAGGAGTGATATGAAGACAATTGTGAAAGAGGCAATTGTGGGTGCGGATGATGAGAATGTTGAAACCCTATGGGTGGAATTTCAAAGGGATATAAAGGGATAGGTCATCAATAAATATAACTTGGACAACCCCTTTAATAAAATCTGTGAAAAGGAGATAAAATTAGCAAAAATACAAAATGAACAGCAGGTGGCAAAAGAGAGCAAAACAAAGCCCAAAAAATTATTTAAATATATAAATGCTAAAAAACATCAGTTTGAGCAGGTAGGTCTCCTACATAATGGTAAGGGAGGGGGGTTAGTCACTGAAGATAAGGAAAAGGCAGAGTTACTAAATGGGTCTTTTAGCTCTGTTTATACAAAAGAAGAGAAAGGAGCTGATATCTGTTGTGCTGGGGCTGTTAGTACATCCAGTAATATACTCAATTGGCTAACTGTAGATATGGTCCAAGATACGTAAAATAGGGTAAATGTGAACAAGGCTCTGGGTTCAGATGGATTTCACCCAAGAGTGCTTAAAGAGCTCAGTTCAGTCAATGCTGTGCCCTGGTTTATAATTTTTAAAGATTCTCTAGGTACTGGTACAGTGCCAAGTGATTGGCGCAAGGCAAATGTGGTGCCCATATTTAAAAAAGGATCTAGGTCCTCCAAAGGTGATTATAGACCAATTAGTTTAACTTCTGTTCTGGGAAAAATGTTTGAAGGACTCTTAAGGGACTATATACAGGAGTATGTGACTGTAAATAATATAATAAGTGATAACCAACATGAGTTTACCAAGGACTGAAGTTGTCAGACTAACCTGATTTGTTTTTATGAGGAGGTGAGTAGAAACTTGGACAGAGGGGCGGCTGTGGATGTAGTGTTTCTGGATTTTGCAAAGGCTTTTGATACTGTCCCTCATAGACGTTTAATAGGTAAAGTAAGGTCTATAGGGCTTGAAAAGTATAGTTTGTAATTGGATTGAAAACTGGTTTAAGGACCGTATCCAGAGAGTTATGGTCAGGGATTCCTAATCAGAATGGTCAGAGGTTATAAGTGGTGTACCCCAAGGTTCAGTGCTGGGTCCTCTATTATTTAATTTATTTATTAATGATATCGAGGACAGGATTAATAGCACAATTTCTATTTTTGCAGATGACACTAAGTTATTTGGTACTTTCTGTGCAGTCTATGGAAGATGTCCATATACTACAAGCTGACGTGAACACTCTGAGTGATTGGGCATCAACTTGGCAAACGAGGTTCAATGTGGATAAATGTAAAGTTATGCATCTTGGTAGTAATATTCTCTGTGCTTCATATGTACTAGGTGATGTAACACTGGGGGAGTCACTTGTAGAGAAGGATTTGGGTTTCCTTATAGATTATAGATTGAATGACAGCATACAACGTCAAATAGCTGCTTCTAAGGCCACCAGGATATTGTCATGCATTTAATGAGGCATGGACTCGCGGGGCAGGGATGTGATATTACTACTTTACAAAGCGTTGGTGCGGACTCATCTGCAATATGCAGTTCAGTTCTGGGCACCAGGCCATAGAAAGGATGCTCTGCAGCTGGAAAAAGTACAGAGGAGAGCGACTAAAATGATAAGTGGCATGGAGGGTCTTAGTTATGAAGAAGAATAAAAGGACTTACATTTATTTAGTCTTGAGAAGAGAACTCTAAGGGGGGACATGATTAACCTATACAAATATATAAATGGGCCATACAAAAAATACGGTGAAAAACTGTTCCATGTCAAATGCCCTCAAAAGACAAGGGGCCACTGCCTCCGACTGGAGAAGGAAAAGTTCAGTCTCCAGAAGCGTCAAAGCTTCTTTACTGTAAGAACTGTGAATCTGTGGACTAGACTTCCTTAGGACGTGGACAGTTTTAAAAAGGGCTTAGATAAATTCTTGAAAGAAAATTACATTAATGCTTATGAAAATGTGTAGAAATCTGAGTCTCAATTCCTTCTGGGATTCGCATCCCCACCTATCCCTTGCTTGAACTTAATGGACTTATGTCTTTTTTTAAACAGTATTAACTATGTAACTGCTAGATTGCAGGGTGGTCATAACCATGGAAACAAGAAGTGTATAATGCAATGGAAAAATTAATCCAGCCAGTAAAAAAAAGGCAGTATAGTCAATCACAATATTGCCTTAATCACAATGTTCTGGGATTCATCAAACCTAGACTCCCCTATCTGCCGGATAGAGAAGGATGGTTCGTAACTCCACAGAGCACGTTTCCACTGCCGTTGGCATTGTGCTTTGTGTGGTAAGGCTTGCAGGCAGCTTGTCGGCCATGGAAACTCATGCCATGACGCTCCCAACACACAGTTTTAATGCTGTAACTCTGCTGTTATTGAGTCCGCAGAGCGTTGGTGACTTTTATGCACTATGTTCCTCAGAACTCGGCACTCCTATAACTTTACGTGGTCTGCCACCTTTTGGCTGAGTTGCTGTGGTTCCCAAAAGCTTCCACTTTGTATTAATACCACTCGCAGTTGATTGTGGAATATCTAGGAAGGAAGGAAGTTCATTGACTGACTTATTACAATGGTGACATCCTATTACAAGACCACTCTTGATTTCAATTAGCTTGAGCTCTTTAGAACAACCTATTCTTTCACAAACGTTAGTAAAGGCAGACTGCATGGCTAGGGGCTTGATTTTATATACCTGTAGCAATGGGAAAGAATGAAGCATCTGAATTCAATGATTTAAGGCAGGCATGCTCAACCTGCGGCCCTCCAGCTGTTGCAAAACTACAACTCCCAGCATGCCTGAGCAGCCTACACCTATCAGCCTACAGCAGGGCATGGTGGGAGATGTAGTTTTACAACAGCTGGAGGGCCGCAGGTTGAGCATCCCTGATTTAAGGGATAGGTCATTAGCATCTGATTGGTGGGGTCTGACACTCTGGACCCCCTGCTGATCCGCTATTGTGAGCTCTGTGGCCTTCTTGCTGATTACCCTAGGACAGTGATGTCACAACCACTGCTCACATGGCCTAGGCACAGCTCAACCCCATTCTAAATGGGGCTGAACTGAACCTAGGCCAGACCATGTGACCAATGGTCATGACGTCACTGGCCTAGGGTAATCGGCAGGAAGGCCACCGAGCTCACAGTAGCGCCTTCTCAAGCAGCCGGTCAGATGCTGATGATCTTATTCAGGGGATCGGTCATCGGTTACAAACAAATGGATAACCACTTTAAGAGGTGTGTCCCAATCCTTTTTTCCATATAGCTTATCTGCTGTATTATTCATTACACTCCAGAGATACCATATACATTTACATCTCTACATGTACAGCTCTATGGATATTTTGGAATACCCTTTCCATTTCATATTAGAATTTTATAGTCATTGGTGTAATGCTCGGGATTTACATCTGAAGAAGTGGAAGGGATGCCTTGTGCCCATAAGCAAGATATACATGGCTAATGATACTATGGACTGATAATACCTTATAGTAAATGTGCTTATTACTACTTGATGGAATAACCACAAAATGGAGTGTGGAATAGTTATGGGTTGCCTGTTTTTTTTTTTGTTTTTTTTAAACTGATTTTATTGAAGAGAGATAACAACAAATCAAATAACATGGCATACATGTGTCCATGGATCTGACGTAGTTACCATCATATCAGGAGAATAGTAGCAAAGTAGCACAGTACCATTCCAGTGCACATGTCTGTAGGTAGTCAGCAAAATTGGATAATCGATATAAGTAAACAGTAACCCAATAAAACAGTGAGTCAATAAGGATAACTGCTCCAGTTCCACAGTACGCTCAAGCAAGCGTTAAGCCCATCAAGAAAAAAAAAAATTATCTATATATATATTGTTATATATTATGTATATATACACATAGATACAGTCGTGGCCAAAAGTTTTGAGAATGACACAAATATTAGTTTTCACAAAGTTTGCTGCTAAACTGCTTTTAGAACTTTGTTTCAGTTGTTTCTGTGATGTAGTGAAATATAATTACACGCACTTCATACGTTTCAAAGGCTTTTATCGACAATTACATGACATTTATGCAAAGAGTCAGTATTTGCAGTGTTGGCCCTTCTTTTTTAGGACCTCTGTAATTCGACTGGGCATGCTCTCAATCAACTTCTGGGCCAATTCCTGACTGATAGCAACCCATTCTTTCATAATCACTTCTTGGAGTTTGTCAGAATTAGTGGGTTTCTGTTTGTCCACCCGCCTCTTGAGGATTGACCACAAGTTCTCAATGGGATTAAGATCTGGGGAGTTTCCAGGCCATGGACCCAAAATGTCAACGTTTTGGTCCCCGAGCCACTTAGTTATCACTTTTGCCTTATGGCGCGATGCTCCATCGTGCTGGAAAATGCATTGTTCTTTACCAAACTGTTGTTGGATTGTTGGAAGAAGTTGCTGTTGGAGGGTGTTTTGGTACCATTCTTTATTCATGGCTGTGTTTTTGGGCACAATTGTGAGTGAGCCCACTCCCTTGGATGAGAAGCAACCCCACACATGAATGGTCTCAGGATGCTTTACTGTTGGCATGACACAGGACTGATGGTAGCGCTCACCTTTTCTTCTCCGGACAAGCCTTTTTCCAGATGCCCCAAACAATCGGAAGAGGCTTCATTGGAGAATATGACTTTGCCCCAGTCCTCAGCAGTCCATTCACCATACTTTCTGCAGAAGATCAATCTGTCCCTGATGTTTTTTTTGGAGAGAAGTGGCTTCTTTGCTGCCCTTCTTGACACCAGGCCATCTTCCAAAAGTCTTCGCCTCACTGTGCATGCAGATGCGCTCACACCTGCCTGCTGCCATTCCTGAGCAAGCTCTGCACTGGTGGCACTCTGATCCCGCAGCTGAATCCTCTTTAGGAAACGATCCTGGCGCTTGCTGGACTTTCTTGGACGCCCTGAAGCCTTCTTAACAAGAATTGAACCTCTTTCCTTGAAGTTCTTGATGATCCTATAAATTGTTGATTGAGGTACAATCTTAGTAGCCACAATATCCTTGCCTGTGAAGTCATTTTTATGCAACGCAATGATGGCTGCACGCCTTTCTTTGCAGGTCACCATGGTTAACAATGGAAGAACAATGATTTCAAGCATCACCCTCCTTTTAACATGTCAAATCTGCCATTTTAACCCAATCAGCCTGACATAATGATCTCCAGCCTTGTGCTCGTCAACAAGGAGATTAGTGAAATGATCTCAGCAGGTCCTTTAATGACAGCAATGAAATGCAGTGGAAAGGTTTTTTTGGGATTAAGTTAATTTTCATGGCAAAGAAGGACTATGCAATTCATCTGATCACTCTTAATAACATTCTGGAGTATATGCAAATTGCTATTATGAAAACTTAAGCAGCAACTTTTCCAATTTCCAATATTTTCTAATTCTCTAAACTTTTGGCCACGACTGTATACAGCATCGCCTCCCCTATCAGAAATCAAAATGAATACTCATAGTATAACTTGTAGCCAGCCTATTAGGTAGCAACGTTAAGCAAGGAGCGCAGTTGCGCAGAGGTATATTATGTTGAGGGCTGCCTCATTCAATGCCCTCAGGTCTGGATCAATTTATTGGGACAGTTCCTGCACTTAAATAGAACTGCTTCAAAAGGGATAATTTGGTTGATTTGGGTCTTCCACATTGCTAGAGTCGGCCTCACTGGGTTATACCAGCGGAGTGAAATACACTTTCTAGCTAAAAATGACTCCCTCAAGCCTGCGTTTTCTTTATTGCCTGTGCTATCTCTTTTTTCAGTTTCAGGATGTAATAATTTATATTTTGTATTACATAAAGATACACGTTCTTTACCTTTTACATTTTTTATCGACTGATCGGATATTGGGTTAGGGTATATGTATTGTAATTATAGATAGCCCGTCACATTAAACATGGTGTCTGAGGTTAAGACAGCATTTTACCGAGCAGGAGGAGCTGAGCAGATTTTTATAGATTCAGAATAACTTGTATTTCATTCATTTAACCCCTTCTACCCTGGACCAGTTTTCACCTTCCTGCCCAGGCCATTTCTTGCAAATCTGACGTGTCACTTTATGTGGTAATAACCTTGGAACACTTTTACTTATCCAAGCCATTCTGAGATTGTTTTCTTGTGACACATTGTACTTCACGACAGTCATAAATTTGAGTAAATATATATTAACCCCCTTAAGGATGAAGGGCGTACATGTACGCCCTTCGTCCGCACTTTAAAGATGGCGCCCGCTCCCGCACGGAGCGGGCGCCCGAGCTGCGGGGAAACGCTTGATTCATCAAGCTGACACCCGCAGCTCATGTCCGCGACCGGCAGCGATGCCGATCGCGGACATTTAACCCTCAGATGCCGTGGTCAATCCTGACCACGGCATCTGATCAGCGCAAAAACCGAAAGTTTCACTGGCGTTTGCTCGGCCCTGATGGCCACAAGGGGGAGCCGGAGCATGCATGTAGTACCCTAGGTTTCTGTGAATGAAACCTAGGTTACTACTAAGTATTCCTATGGAGCCTATGACTGTAATAGGCTCCATAGGAAATATATGATTTTCTCATATATTCCAATGCTATTGCATTGGAATATATGAGAATAGCATTCTGATGATTGCATCTTATAGTTCCCTATGGGAACTATAAGAAAGTGGTAAAAAAAAAAAAAAAAGTTTAAAAAATAAAAATGAAATAAAAAATATAAAAATTCAAATCACCCCCTTTCCCCAAAATGAAAATAAAATAAATAAAAAATAAAAAATTACACATAATGGGTGTCGCAATGTGCGAGAACGCCCATACAATAATAATATTAAAAATATTCACCATACGGTAAACATAAAAACGGAAAGAAAGCGTCCAAATGGCTAATTCGCCATTTTTGGACGCTTCATTTCCTAAAAAAATGAATAAAAAGTGATCAAAACATCATACGCACCCCATAATGGTATCAATTAAAAGTTCAGATTGCCCCGCAAAAAATGAGCCCCTACACTGCTCCGTACACATAATTACAAAAAAGTTATAGGGGTCAAAACATGGCGACAAAAAAATAAAATAAAAAAATTCCCACTTTTAATTTTTTTTTCACTATCAAAACGCAAGAAAAACTATACATATTAGGTATTGCCGGATTCGTACTGACCTGAAGAATAAAATTAACCAGTCAGTTTTATCGCAAATCGAACGTTGTAATTTAAAAACCCGTAAAACTGTGGGGAAATTGCTTTTTTTTTTGCAATTTCACCCCATTTGGAACTTTTTTTCCCGTTTCCCACTACATCACATGCAAAAATAAATGGTAGCGTTAAAAAGTACAACTTGTCCCGCAAAAAATAAGCCATCATATGGCTATGTGAGCGGAAATATAAAAATGTTATGGCTTTTGGAAGGCAGGGAGCGCAAAACAAAAACGCAAAAATCCCAAAACCCCCGGTCCTTAAGGGGTTAAAAGAAATCCAAAATGTACAAAAAATTTGGAAAAATTCACAATTTTCAAAATTTCAATTGGATTTTAAAACAGAAAGTGATACCTCATAAAATATTTTTTACTAAACGTTCCCTATATGTCTACTTCATGTTGGCATCATTTTGTGAATGTCATTTTATTTTTTAGGGTATTACAAGGCTTAGAATTGTAGAAGCAACTCTTAAAATTTTTAAGAACATTTCCAAAACCCACTTTTTAAGGACCAGTTTAGGTCTGAAGTCACTTTGTGGGGCTTACATAGTAGAAACTACCCATTAATGACCCCATTGTAGAAACTACACCCCTCAAGGTATTCAAAACTGATTTTACAAACTTTGTTAACCGTTTAGGTATTCCACAAGATTTAAAGTGACAGCCACTGCACTGGAGCGGTACCCGCCCGATCAGTATGACGTAATAGGAAGTCACCTGCCGCTATAACGTACTGTTGCGTCGTTGGTCAGGTCGGGGTTAAACCTCTGTTCATTCTGAGCTTTGAAGTCAATGACGTGATCCTGTCAGTGATTGACAGCTTTCCCTGTATGACTGTGTATCAGTATGTCTATCTGCTGTATAACATGCTGCCGGCAAATTGTGACAGGTTCACTTTAAAGGGGTTCTCCAGGAAACTAAATTAAATTAAAAAAAGAAATATTATGTCATGGTAAAAACATTGTTAAATACCTTTATTTATCGAAAGAACTTTGCGGTCAGCCTGACAGGAGGGCATTTCTTTGTGGCGGTTTTCTGCTCTGTCAGGCTGACCGCACACACTGTGATAAGAGCATTAGATACCTTTTTGCATTGAAGCTTCTGACCCCTGGGATGGATGGTAGACACAGTCTCCAGGGAGCTGTTTTCTCCCGTCCTCCTTCATGTGCACATCTCACAGCTGATCCAGGAAGTAGCTGTAACCTAACTCTGAACAGTGTCTGGAGCTGCTGGTGACGCAGCCCGTCCTAGGACGTCTTTCTCCTGCTATGACTTGATCACAGCCATTGCAGGGTCCCACAATGATGACTCCCTATGGGAAACAAAGTTCTTTCGATAAATAAAGGTATTTAACAGTGTTTTTACTATGACATAATATTTCTTTTTTTAAATTTAATTTAGTTTTCCGGAGAATCCCTTTAAATAACTTGATTGTTTTTTGTTTTTTTTTGACCCAGTGGTTAGAGTTTTCTAGATCTGAAAGCATCTCAGTAGGTTCTTACATAGAAATTTTCAAATAAAAATCCTTTCTTGCCTGGCTTACATAGCTGCCATCACAGTCATGCTGGTTGTTTTAGAATTAGTAATGTCTTGTTAAATAAATGCACGTTTTTACAGCTTAGCAGAGTTATTGCGACTCTGTTCTCTGCAACACTGCGTTCTGAGAGCTAGTTTTACTGTATTATTTTATTGCACATCAGAAATAGAAACTGCCGTTCACAACGTGCAAATTTCCAGCCTGCTCTGTATTGTACAAGCCAGGATTATAAGAATTGATCTTTTAGGCTGCATTCACATCTCCGCTAAAGATAGTCTGTTCGGCATAGCCGCCGGGTACCACCGGATGCCCATTGACTATAATGGAATCTGACTGGGATCTTGCGGCTTTCCAACCTAAATGCCTACTTTTATCCGGGCAAATGCCGCTGTAAAGCAGGATATTTTGTAGTTGAAATTTGACATAAATGATGGCAAATAAATTGACTATTGTCACATTAACACACATAACTCTGATTGTTTTTAGCTGTTTCCTGACAAAGGCAGTGAAAAGGGGGACAAGGTATGTGTCACTATCCTAGCATGCATTTCAGTAAGTGCCTCATTTTTCTTTGTGTTCATCCCTTTTATACTGTACATTGGCATATTTATCTGTCTCCCAGGTAGACCAGGAATTCCCTGAGGATACCCGCTTGATAGAGTTGGATGAGTCACAGAAAAGTGAACACACCGTGTTTATAATGCCACCTGAGCCTCTGCCAGAGGATGGGCCTGATCCAGCTCCAAAATATAGGTAAAGCATTTTCTTGTCGACAGTCATGAGCCTCGGCCTTCTGCTGCTTGCACGTTGACATTTCCCATTCGGCAATTTTAACTGCTGTAGGTTTATAATGGTTGTCAATATCATCGGTAGGGGTCTGACTCCCAACAATCCTGCCGATCAGCTGTTTAAAGAACAAGAAAGCACTGCGCCAAAGCCCCTTCAATGTCACACCCATTGATTTCATGGCCTTTCTGCAGCTCAGTCCCATCACGTGAATGGAACGGAGCTGCAGTACCAAGCACAGCTGCTATACAGTGTACAGCACAATGATTGGTATACGTTGCTGTGCTCAGCTGATTTACTATAAAAGTCTGGTTGGTCCGGAAAGACGTTCCTGACCGTCCTTGCAGAAAACCATTGCATGGAGATTGTGCAACTGCTGGAGCAGGGAGCCCACTGTCAGTGACACCTTGGCTCCCAATAAAGAAGGCAGGGACTTTTTTTTTTTTTTTTTTTTGTCCCTCTCTTCTGCCTGCAAGAGTTCACCGGATTCGGCCTAGCTGGATACTGACATTCTCCTCTGGACCCCATTGAATATTATGAGATCTGGGTGATTTCCCCCATGAGTGCTGGGTTTTGGCTGGACGAAGACTCTTGCCTGCAACTTTTTTGTCCGACTGAAAGCCAGAATTTCTCTGGAATAGCTGGGATACCATCATAGTTAATAGGGTCCAATGGTTAATGGCAGTATCTGGCAAAGCCTGTTTCGGTGAACTCAGACAGGCTATTCAGGGCAGTAACAGCCAGCTGGATCTGTTTTTTCTTTTTTCAGTTTTTACGTATGCCATAATAGACATAGGTGTGGTTATATCATTTGTATGAAATGAATGACACTTTCTAATATATGTGAAGAAATGTTAATTTATACTTGCTGTCATTTAGCTACAAAAGCTTTCCAAGGCTTGATTATGCCCTTTTTGATCGGACACGTGAGCAGTATCTCTCATTCAATGGAAATCCAAAAGCCAATCGAGTATCAAGCAGCCCTACCTTTATTGCTAAAAGGACCAAGCAGGTAAGTTCCCTCAGAATGTATAAAGTACATGTCTTTTCTGTATTTCTTGACACCTTGCTTATTTTTCAGCTTTCCTTTTGTCACTCTATATTTATCTAAGTGTCGCTGCGGTTGTTCATGAAACTAGTTTTTTGTTTAATTACTTTTAAACCGGTATTCTGTTTATATAAAGTTCTCCTATAGCTATTAGATTGGTGGGGTCCGACCCCCTCACGAGCATAACTGGGACCCATGGAGGCTCCCTAAAATGAACGGAGTAACCAGTCAGTCATGCATGTGGCTGCTCCATTCATTTCTTTGAGAGTTCCAGAGACAGCCAAGCGCTGTGCTTTATTCATTTTGGGTGTGCCTCCACAGGATATGGGGTCCCCATTCTTGTTTGGACCCCCATTGATCTAATATTCCCTGTCCTGTGGTTATGGGATAACTTTACATAATGGGAATACCTCTTTAAGGGAAATATAAGTTCCATTCTAATGTAGAATTTCTTTTCTATATTTTTATTATAGGAGATAAAAACTGCACATAAACTGGCCAGGAAATACAGCACCAATGCCAACAACTGGCCCAAATGCTTATTCAGCCATTGTTTTAGTCTGTGGTTCGTCTGTCTGCCAATTTATGTCAAGGTTTCTCATTCAAAGTCTCGAGCACTCCAGAAGTCTTATGAGGCGTTAGTAAAAATGAGAAAGACTGAGGTGGATCCACTGGATGAGGTGATTACCTATAAAGTGCCCATCTTAAATGAAATGTTACCCTGTGAGATTAATGAATCAGCCAGTGTTTAAAATGACTAATTAACAACTATTTTTTGGTTGAACTGGTAAATTGCAGGACCCTCATCATATGAATTGTATAACTTAAAAAAAACATTTTGGGGCTACAGTGTGAAAAAACAATACAATGCTGCCACTGTTTTTAGGGTTTTGATTTTATGTTTTTCATTATCACTGTGCTGCGATAATGGCAGTTAAGTTTTTAGTAATAGATCAAAAGGGTCATGATTTAATGGCTACCTTGAGAAAGTGGATTTGAATTAGTGATGGAGGTCTTGGCCAAGGTCAACGTACTTGTCTATTGAAACTGAAGTAGATTATTGGCATGTTTTATGTTCATGTTTGATCCTTGGTGTAGGGGTAGGTGATAAATGAAGGGACCCATTTTAGTTTTATGGACCATGTGTCTCTTTGGGGTGAAGAATGGAGATGGGTACTAAAATTGGAGAGTATTGATGGATGTAAAACATTGAAGTCTATATACTGCGGCATAAGAAGAAAACTTGAATTATGATGCTGATTATTTCTTTGTTCTTAGGGGTATAAAAGTCCGTGTTTGGGGACTTAAACCAAGCACTACCTTTTGCCACTGCTGCTACACGCTTCCATCCTCTTTTGCCATAATCTGCCTGATTTTTATTTTTATTTCAATGCTGTCTCGCTGCTCTTGTCTCTAAGTAAACAAAAGAATCTTCTCAAGAAGAAGTTACCTGCTGTGTCCAGTGTGCAACACAGACATTAATGGCTTATCCAAGGATAGATAAGTCATCAGTATTTGGTTGTGTGGGTCCAACACCTGGCACCTCCACTAATCAGATGTTTTGGGCAACCGTGGCTCCAAAAACTATACAGTATATGGACTGTAAGCTCTGTACATGTAATTTCTGGTGTGCTGCAATTCAGTTGAATTGTTGCTGAGCTCCGGTACCCTAGCACTGCCATTTCACTGTTACCGAGCTGTCTGCATCCAGCTCTGTGCACTGTGTAATTTATGGTGCCACAGCTGCCCGACACAGGTGATTGGTGGGGTCCAACACTCGGACACCTCAACAATCTGATATTCTTGACCTAATCTAGTAGAATAGTATTGTTGGGCTGCACTCTGTCCAATGTTAACGAGGTGCAAAGTGGCGTGGATATATTCCAAAGTCCAATTGTTAATGAAATACCACTGCACACTCGAAATTAAATATCCTCCAAATAAATTGTCAAAAAGATGCCTTTAAAAAAAAAAATCTGATCTGTTTATTAAAAGTTTTTAACATATAAAGGTGTACATAACACAAAAAGTACACAAAACTTGTATAAAGGTGGGGAACAACCTCCGAACAAAGACCCCTATCACCCCCCCCCCACCCCCACCCCTCCGTGCGGTCCCCTACCTCTCAATTAGTCCCTGGCCAATTAGACACCTCTAAGTGCCAGCACTTGTGTTTGCAACAGAGCCGCAGTAGCAAGCCCCAGATGTGCAATCCAAGCATTCCATTGTTTCTTAGATTTCCTAATATTGCCTCTTTTCACGTATATTTTCCATTCCATGTAAATCATATTATTTGCCGCGTTTATTAATTGTTATCCCTGGAGCAAATGATTGTAACCAATACTTAGCTATGAGTTTCCTAGTTAGATATAAAATCTTGGCAAGCGCTAACTGTATTACCGTATATTTGTAGTAGGAATATCCATCACACAACCCTGGAGTCCAACTCTGGGACCTCTGGGAACTTTATAGACATATTGACTTTATAGACCTCTTCCAAAAGGTGTAAACTGCAGACAATAGACATGCGGGAGCCGGACAGGACCACAACATATGAGTCATGTCCGCCTCAAGATGGGTATATCTAGGACAACCAGCATCCGACCGAATTCCCATTTTGCATAATAATGAAGGTGTTCTATACACCCTGTGTAGTAAAATAGTTGTGACCTATGCTGTGCCACCAACATAGAGAGTGGTGGAGTGTAGGCCAAAACACTTTCCCACTGCATGTCTGTTAGGCGCCCAACAAAAGTTTCCCATTTATCTTTCATGCAACGGGTCCCCAACACACTTTGGCAAGAGATCACCATGAGTACAGGAGATCAATGATTTAGAGATAAGGGCCATAACTATCCTATCAAAGACCCCAGTCCCAGAGATAGGTAAATGTGTTGTGCGCCCCTGAGAATGAATAGCATGCCGCAATTGATGGTACTGATAGTGTTCTAGTCCGAATTGAGTCTGGAGAGTCTAAAAGCATTCTAGCGTGTCAGTCTCATATAACTGGTGAATGTATTTTACACCTCTCCTTTCCCAGGCCTCAAAACCTTCCAGCATATGCAATTCGCCTAACTGAGGATTAGGATTTTAATCAGGTTAGCACAACCCATCGCCGATAATGTTCCAAGCTTCCATTTTAACTTTCTGCCTAATAGAGGCAAGAAATTCAAAGGAATATAATCTGTAACTTTAGGGGTAACCCAAATATCTAAATATTTGAATCTGGGAAATTTATCCAACTCTACATTAGGTTAATTATTAAAATCTCCCATAAGTAATAGGGGCAAGGAAGAAATATCCTTAGTGAAATCACGAGCTTTTATCAAAATAGAGCTAGCAAATGGGGGAGAAATATAGAGTACAATAATGATACATTCTACGGAGTATAATTTACAGTGAATACACACAAACGTACCATCTCCATCTACTCTAGAACTGATACATTGGAAAGCAATGTCTTTATGAACTAGCAAACTGACTCCTCTGGAATAAGCGGAATAACAGAAAACAGACCAACATCGACATACCATCCTCTTAACAAAGAGGTGGGACAGTAGAAAAAAATCGGCCAGCTCACTACCGCATTGTAAACATGGAGTCACAAGAGCCAGCTTCATGTTAAGGCCAAATCATTCATTTTATAATCCTCTATTAATTCAGCAATCTTCTACAATTAAGTATACTTTTGTATTTTCTTCTCTTCTTCTCCTACTAGTAACTCTGTGACCAAGGTCTTGGAATTGACGAAACGTTAGATGCCTTTGTCACATACACATTAAGGCATCTTTTTGGCAATTTATTTGAAGGATATTTAAAGAGGACCTTTCACCAGAAATTTCATGTCTATATTAATATCTGACATTGCTTCTGCCAGTGGTGCTATTCCGTATTCTTATTCTTTGTGCCCTCGTTTGTCACGGTGCCGCACATATTTCCGCCATGTATGGTAATGAGCCATTCGGCTCAACTGGGCGGGCCTGCAAAAGGTCTCTCGGGCGTGTCTGCCTTCCCCCTGGCACGGAGCGCAACTAATCAGCACGCTCCGCTCTTAGCCAGGGAGAAGACACTCTGGCTCTGGATGGTTGAAATCGCTCCAGTTCTCGCGAGAACTGAAGCGTCTTCTCCCTGGCTAAGAGCGGAGCGCTGATTAGTTGCGCTCCGTGCCAGGGGAAGGCAGACACGCCTGAGAGACCTTTTGCAGGCCCGCCCAGTTGAGCCGAATGGCTCATTACCATACATGGCGGGAAATATTGCGGGGGGCACCGCGGACAAACGGGGGCACAAAAGAAAATAAGAATACCGGAATAAGCACCACTGGGGGCAGGCAAGTAATGTCAGATATTAATATAGACATGAAATTTCTGGTGAAAGGTCCTCTTTAAAATAAAAGATATTTTACTTGCATCTAATTTCGAATGTGCAGGGGTATTTCATTAATAATCTGAGGATAGGTCATCAATGTTTGTAGCCCCGACAACCCTTGCACATGGCATTAGGATCTCTGTCCCACAATTACTATCATATTGCAACTATAGAAATCTATGGGCACATACTGGAAAATTGTAATATGTCTGAAAAAAAAAATCATGGAATTCTCCACCGAAAGTAGGTCGTTGTATTTATTAAATTTGCGTTTTCATTGGTTTTCTCATCACTTATCGGGAGGGATGGGTTTTCCTATTCTCTGGATAGGTCATCAGTATTTGATCGGTGGATGCCCAGCACCTGAGACACCTGGCGAGCAGCTGTTTGAGAAGGCACAGGCATTAGGAGTAGCCCTGTGGCCTTCTCACTGCTCATCAAGCACAATTCTATACATTGTATAGCGACTCTGCATATATTGGTATCACAGCTTAGCACCATTCACTTCAATGGGGCTGAGCTGGCCTAGGCCACGTGGCCTAGACAAACAGTAGGTCTGCACTGAACCCTTCCTGGGCCATCCCCTGCTCTGTGACAGCTCTAGCAGTCACTTGATTGGTCACCCATGGTGTTACAGAGTAAAGGGGAAGGGGCTGGGAAATGTTCAGTGTCGAGAGGCCAGATCAATCCATTTCTCTCTCATACAATCTGCATGACCATAAGTCTGGATATGTCTGCACTGCTTTCCCCTTCACGATCTACTTCTGTCAGGTCTCGTTAATGTCAATATATTTTATATCTTATTATGTCTATTTATTAGAAAACTCCTGCTCATTTATCTATATAGTAGAGTAGTATTTTGTGTCAGATTTGGTTTGCATCTGTACCATACTTTATTCCTTCTTTTTCCATTAGGTTTGTTACAGAGTTGTAATGCAGCTGTGTGGTATTTGGGAGAACCCAGCTTTGGCTGTAAAGGTCTTGTTTGAAATGAGAAATGCTAAAATTCAACCCAATGCTATCACATATGGCTACTATAACAAGGTATGCAAAATGTATGTCACCTACTTAAAGGGGTGCTCTGGGAATAAAGACTTTTATCTAATGCTCACAGCCCGCCCGCTCTCCACCGCTCTGGTCCCCCACACTGGCTCATGCCCATGCACCGCTGAATGTAAACAGTCTGGAGACCAGAACATGGACATGCGGGAGAGATGGGCAGCTGGTAAGTATAAATCTTCAATTTTCAGAGGCGGGTATAAGATAAAAAACTTTATTTCCAGAGAACGCCTTTTAAATTGTTGTGCGAGTTAAAGTAACTTTGCCTTATGCTAAGAAATGGTATAAAATGAAAAATAATCCTATACTCACACATCATCCTGAGCACCACACCTCTGGTTCCCCTCCCGCTGTTTGTATACAAGACTGTGGCAATGTCATCAAGGTGTTTGGCAGGTGACCACTATACCCTGTCACTCAACTCAGTGGTGTACAGCACAAGACTGCTGAGCCCACTGATAGGCTGCAGCAGTCATGTGCTGTATATACCTTGACATCATCGTTCCAGTCTTGTATACAAACAGCAGGAGGAGGACTGGAACTGCGGGCTGATAATGGTGTGGAAGAAACCGGTGAGCAAAGGATTATTTTTTTATTTTATGCAATTTCCTGGCATGGGGCAAAGCTTGCTATATTTTGGACATCCCCTTTAACTAGTAAATTAAAATGCATCAATGTTGTAAAATGGAAAGGCTTATTACAGAAGTGACCTTGTGACAGTTTATTTTTCTTTTTAATATTAAAGTCAATATATGCAGTTGATTACTGTGTTTTTATGCTCTATATTTTTTGCATATTTGAAAAGTTTTCTGATATGTTGGCGGGTTACACATACCAACGCAGCTGTTTTTGGTCGAAATAGTGAGAAAACAATTTAAAAATAAGCTCCAATACTACAATTTTTTAAAAATAATGTACTGAAGATGTGACCACTAAATGCTCCATATGTATGAATCTTTAAGATATATATCTTCATTATTGTTAGAGTACGACCACATGGTGCAGTTGTGTACTGCACAGCCATATGAGCCGCAGTGGGCTTTAAGTAAATTAATGAGGACTGCACTGTTTAGTCGGCCTGCATTGTTAATGGCCGCACGCTATTGTGGATGCTGCATGGCCATTAACAGCGCAGACTGACTAAACTGTGCGGTCCTCATGGCTATGCAGTACTTGATCGCAGCTATGACAACATCTCGCTGTGTGGCTCTACTCCTATGGTAAGACTGATGTAACTGTGCACATTTTTGGTTCAAGGTTGTACTAGTGAGTCCATGGCCGAGCAGTAAACGCAGTGGAAATTTCCTATGGACAAAGGTCCGGAATGTGGTCCAAGGTTTAGCTCAGTTTCGAAAACCGGTCAAGACAAAACTGGTCCCTAAAGCTGTGTCAGTACCAGGTAATGAGGCATTGCCTTGCTAATGATGCTCATCCTCGTTTTTATTTTTTTATGATAAATATTGAAATGTTTTTATTTCCTTATGTCTCTTTTCTTCTTAAGTGATTCGTGTAAGTCACATCATTGTCTATAAAAAATAGACATCCAGGATGTCTCCTGGATCAATACCTTGATAAAGTTGCTGGCTCGCTTTATGTCGGCAGCGCTAAATGAATACATTTCCACTGATGATCACACCTAGTAGTTGATATTTTTGCTGTGTATGTTGTTTCTTGATTAAAGAAAGGAGTGATCTACCGGAACAGGCTGCTGCAAATTCTTGGGTTCTATGTCTGTCTTTTCAGATATTGTATTAACTACAGCCGCCAGGTAGCAACACTTTGCTACAGATTTGGACGGGGTGTGAAGTTGTAATTGATGCATGCATGTTTAACACTGATGGTATTGATTTTGTGGCTGCTTCAAATTTATAAAGGACATTCAGATTTTTGACACCATAAAAGACAACTGGCTACCCTATGCCAGGACTGAGCCGTCATACATTATGTAGGTTAGTGCTTGCACTGGTCACATAGGTCCATTTTTAATTTTTTTGCATTTGGTGTACTTTAACAAATTATACCATTGTAATAATATGAAGTTTGGCGTTTTTAGCTCGCTGTTCTACTAATGTGCTATATACGTGATAAATACGTTTTCATACAGAGAAGAATGGCCCTTTGTTTTAGCTGCATGTAAAAAAATAGTATTACATTTAGGCTACATTCACACGACCGTATGAATGGCTCCGCATCCGTTCCGCAATTCTGCGGAATGGGTGCGGACCCATTCATTTCAATAGAGCCGCAAAAGATGCGGACAGCACACTGCGGACCGCAAAACCCATAAAGGTCGTGTGAATGTAGCCTTAATCTATGTTGGAAAGTAAAAATGTGGCTAGACTGGTTTCTGATGGTGTGCTGTGTTTTTCTTTCTGTCGCAGTCGGGTATGGCTTCTCTCGGCCTTCTGACCTCTTACTCTAGTATGAAGTAGTTACAGCATGGAAATGAAAGGATCGTGCTTTCACCTCTACTATGCTGTTAGGTTTTACATTGAATACATTCAGTGATTGACCTAATGGAGCCCAGATATCCGTTTAAAAAAACACTGCAGAAGCAGAACTTCTAAATCTGCCTACTTCCCTCAATTGAAGCCATGCCCTTCAGTAATTCAGTGATTTTTTATTTTTTTTTCCCCAGTTCCCAAATTATCAGGATGGGTAGTTCAATCACTCACTATGTAAAGGTGGCAGAGTGCGGTCCCTGGCACTCAGTCCTAAGGGAGCGTGATCTAAACTGGACTGACACTGGCCACTCCCCTTGAGTACTGGGGACTGCCCCCTTGGCTAAACCCCACAACATTTTCATATCGGATGCCAGAACTACCAACCCCGATAATTTAGGGAGATGGGAACAATCTAAAAAAAAAAGCACCATCTTACTCCGGGAAGTGGCACCAATAGAGGAAGGTAGGCAGATTGGACAATTTTGCCCAGTGAGATGTCCTTTTTAATACAATTTCTTCTCTTTATGAAGTGGGCCTGATTTACTTTTGCATGAATGTTTGTTTAACCCGTGTTGTCTCTTCAGCTCCTCACAGCGCTGCAAGTAAAAGTGATGTGGATATGGTGAGCCATCTTGGCGTGGATAATTCTAATGATGCTAACTCTGGGGAGCACACTCTCTTCGTGCGGGATCTAATCAGGCTTGATTCTACTGATAACCACTCTAGTACAGGTATTCTCCCAGAGCTACTAACCTCACCCCACCCCTCAGCATTCACCCTATAATCTCGATCAGATAAGGAGCTCCTAATAGTATGGCAGCATGATCTCTTGTCACATGTTTATTGCACAGTCTCTTTACTGTCACTGTGAAACACGGCCCTGGACTAGAATAATGCTTGGATAGCCAAAGAGACACAGAAACCAACCATGTAATTGGCCTATCATCTGAGCAGTTAGACAGAGGGAGCTCCTCTGATTGGCACCCCCCGAGCGCAGTCATAGGCTGCCAAGTAATTGTCATGGCAGCCGGTGGCCTTTCATCATTGCCTCTGGAGAGATCTAACAGAATGTCTCTAAATATCCCTTTACACAGAAATACAAAAGTATTGTAGTGTATTGTACAAGTGAGCAAACAATTGCAGGTTCAAGTACCCTAAGGGGACTTAAAGAAACAATAGTTTATTTTATTTATAGATGGTTACACAAAGCACATTTTTTTTTTTAAATTAGTAAAACATAACAAAACTGTGTACATTTGATGTATACATAATTGTACTGACCCACAGAATAAAGTTAGCATTTCAAGGGTTAAGAGATAATAATTACATTATTGCACTTTGTCTTTTCAGCTCTCTAAACATGACAGTGTTTCAGGGCTGTTTTTACGGTGACAGGTTCTCTCATGTTTCTATTGTGTTTGCTGTTGTTATAATTCACAATTGATCTGTCATGGCATATCGAGGTCTTGGTCTACATTCACGTGACGTCCAAAAGCCGCCATTAAAAATGGACACGCTGTCAGTTTTTCATGGCCATTTTGCATTTATGTATGCATCCATTTTCTGGCCACTTTACATCTGTTACCACGAGCAGCTATATCCTTTAAAGGGTTTCTGTCATCAGGTTTACACATTATAAGCTGATCTGACATTAGTTATGTGCTAATGTCAGAGCAGCTTGATAATGTGTTTTTTATGTAAATCCGAGTTATATTTATGCTAAAAAAACGTATTTTTATAATATGTAAATTAGCCTCTAGGAGCAGGGGCGTTGCCTGCTCCTAGAGGCTCTGTGCTCAACCTGCTGCCACGCCCTTCTTTCCTTGATTGACAGTGCCGGGCAGCGATCCTCTGCTGCCTCCGGCACTGTCCCCTGTCAACTCCGCGCCTGCGCCGCCACTCTGTATTCGGCGCAGGCGCGGTGAGCAGAGGACAGCAGGCACCAGCGTCAACTCACCGCGCCTGCGCCGAATACAGAGCAGCGTCGCAGGCTCGGGATTTCGCAAGGAGACAGTGCCGGAGGCAGCAGGGGATCGCTGCCCGGCACTGTCAATCAAGGAAAGAAGGGGCGTGGCAGCAGGTTGGCGCACGGAGCCTCTAGGAGCAGGGCAACGCCCCCCCTGCTCCTAGAGGCTAATTTACATATTATAAAAATACGTTTTTTTAGCATAAATATAACTCGGATTTACATAAAAAACACATTATCAAGCTGCTCTGACATTAGCACATAACTAATGTCAGATCAGCTTATAATGTGTAAACCTGATGACAGAAACCCTTTAAGGGGGTTTTCCAGGCTTTTAATATTGATAGGTCATCATTATCAGAAAGGCGGGGGTCTGGCACCCAGAACCTCTGCCAATCAGCTGTATGAAGAGATGGCATGCGCGCACCGTCCCCTGTCTCTCCTCCTACCCACCGCTGCTGTGTCTACAGCGAACAGGGAGAGAGACAGAAGACGGCATGCACGTGCCTTCTCTTCATACAGCTGATCAGCGGGGATGCCGAGTGTTGGACCCTCCTTCCCGATCTGATAGTAATGACCTATCCTGAGGATAGTTCATCAATAAATGGACCATACCAAAAATATCAAGGGAAGCTATTCTATGTTAAACCCCCTCAAAAAACAAGGGGCCACTCTCTACGCTTGGAGAAAAAAGATTCAGTCATAAGAGGTGACAAGCATTCTTTACAGTAAGGGCTGTGAATCTCTGGAATAGCCGCAGGAGCTGGTCACAGCAAATACAGTAGATGACGTAAAAAAGGCTCAAAATAACATTGAAGCTTATGACAATGTATAGAAATCCTGCTCTACACACCCCCCTTTCCCTTTGGCCCAACCCCTTTTTAAAAGGAAGATGGACATTGTTCCAGGGATTTGTTCCGAGGATCGATATAGCAGGATTACAGGTTGGACTTGGTGGACTTTTGTCTTTTTCCAACCTTAACAACTATGTAACTAATAATAAAAGCCTGGAAAACCCCTTTAACATGATCATATTTGAAGGTAGCTGTAATATTGTAATCTGTTTCTTTTACCTTTTATTGGTCCCATCTTCATGTCTGGGCTGTAGTCACATGACCATGTCCATACAGCTCTTTTTTTATTTCCTGTGATGTTATGTCCATACAGGGTCACTGGTAGGGGAGTTTCTATGTAACTAGCTGGTGGGAGGAGCTATAAACTAGCTGGGTGTTAGGGGCAGTGATAGGGGAGTGTCTATGTAACTAGCTGGTGGGAGGAGCTATAAACTAGCTGGGTGTTAGGGACAGTGATAGGGGTGTGTCTATGTAACTAGCTAGTGGGAGGAGCTATAAACTAGCTGGGTGTTAGGGGCAGTGATAGGGGAGGGTCTGTGTATCTAGCTGGTGGAGGAGCTATAAACTAGCTGGGTGTTAGGGGCAGTGATAGGGGAGTGTCTGTGTTACTAGCTGGTGGGAGGAGCTATAAACTAGCTGGGTGTTAGGGGCAGTGATAGGGGAGTGTCTATGTAACTAGCTGGTGGGAGGAGCTATAAACTAGCTGGGTGTTAGGGGCAGTGATGGGGAGTGTCTATGTAACTAGCTGGTGGGAGGAGCTATAAACTAGCTGGGTGTTGTTTGGGGCAGTGATAGGGGAGTGTCTATGTAACTAGCTGGTGGGAGGAGCTATAAAGTAGCTGGGTGTTAGGGGCAGTGATAGAGGAGTGTCTATGTAACTAGCTGGTGGGAGGAGCTATAAACTAGCTGTGTGTTAGGGGCAGTGATAGGGAGTGTCTATGTAACTAGCTGGTGGGAGGAGCTATAAACTAGCTGGGTGTTAGGGGCAGTGATAGGGAGTGTCTGTGTTACTAGCTGGTGGGAGGAGCTATAAACTAGCTGGGTGTTAGGGGCAGTGATAGGGAGTGTCTATGTAACTAGCTGGTGGGAGGAGCTATAAACTAGCTGGGTGTTAGGGGCAGTGATAGGGAGTGTCTGTGTTACTAGCTGGTGGGAGGAGCTATAAACTAGCTGGGTGTTAGGGGCAGTGATAGGTGAGTGTCTATATAACTAGCTGGTGGGAGGAGCTATAAACTAGCTGGGTGTTAGGGGCAGTGATAGGGGAGTGTCTGTGTTACTAGCTGGTGGGAGGAGCTATAAACTAGCTGGGTGTTCGGGGCAGTGATAGGGGAGTGTCTATGTAACTGGTGGGAGGGGCTATAAACTAGCTGGGTGTTAGGGGCAGTGATAGGGGAGTGTCTATGTAACTAGCTGGTGTGAAGAGCTAAAAACTAGCTGGGTGTTAGGGGCAGTGATAGGGGAGGGTCTATGTAACTGGGTTGGAGGAGCTATAAACTAGCTGGGTGTTAGGGGCAGTGATAGGTGAGTGTCTATATAACTAGCTGGTGGGAGGAGCTATAAACTAGCTGGGTGTTAGGGGCAGTGATAGGGGAGTGTCTATGTAACTAGCTGGTGGGAGGAGCTATAAAGTAGCTGGGTGTTAGGGGCAGTGATAGGGGAGTGTCTGTGTTACTAGCTGGTGGGAGGAGCTATAAACTAGCTGTGTGTTAGGGGCAGTGATAGGTGAGTGTCTATATAACTAGCTGGTGGGAGGAGCTATAAACTAGCTGGGTGTTAGGGGCAGTGATAGGGGAGTGTCTGTGTTACTAGCTGGTGGGAGGAGCTATAAACTAGCTGGGTGTTAGGGGCAGTGATAGGGGAGTGTCTATGTAACTAGCTGGTGGGAGGAGCTATAAACTAGCTGGGTGTTAGGGGCAGTGATAGGGGAGTGTCTATGTAACTAGCTGGTGTTAGGAGCTAAAAACTAGCTGGGTGTTAGGGGCAGTGATAGGGGAGGGTCTATGTAACTGGGTTGGAGGAGCTATAAACTAGCTGGGTGTTAGGGACAGTGATAGGGGTGTGTCTATGTAACTAGCTAGTGGGAGGAGCTATAAACTAGCTGGGTGTTAGGGGCAGTGATAGGGGAGGGTCTGTGTATCTAGCTGGTGGAGGAGCTATAAACTAGCTGGGTGTTAGGGGCAGTGATAGGGGAGTGTCTATGTAAGTAGCTGGTGGGAGGAGCTATAAACTAGCTGGGTGTTAGGGGCAGTGATAGGGGAGTGTCTATGTAACTAGCTGGTGGGAGGAGCTATAAACTACCTGGGTGTTAGGGGCAGTGATAGGGGAGTCTATGTAACTAGCTGGTGGAAGGAGCTATAAACTAGCTGGGTGTTAGGGGCAGTGATAGGGGAGTGTCTATGTAACTAGCTGGTGGGAGGAGCTATAAACTACCAGGGTGTTAGGGGCAGTGATAGGGGAGTGTCTATGTAACTAGCTCATGGGAGGAGCTATAAACTAGCTGTGTGTTAGGGGCAGTGATAGGGGAG
The DNA here is from genome assembly GCA_033119425.1 of Bufotes viridis. NCBI lineage: Eukaryota > Metazoa > Chordata > Amphibia > Anura > Bufonidae > Bufotes > Bufotes viridis. The sequence continues at coordinate 276,481,100 of CM065589.1, read as the reverse complement.
TGTCTATGTAACTAGCTGGTGGGAGGAGCTATAAACTAGCTGGGTGTTAGGGGCAGTGATAGGGGAGTGTCTATGTAACTAGCTGGTGGGAGGAGCTATAAACTAGCTGGATGTTAGTGGCAGTGATAGGGGAGTGTCTATGTAACTAGCTGGTAGGAGGAGCTATAAACTAGCTGGGTGTTAGGGGCAGTGATAGGGAGTGTCTATGTAACTAGCTGGTGGAGGAGCTATAAACTAGCTGGGTGTTAGGGGCAGTGATAGGGAGTGTCTATGTAACTAGCTGGTGGGAGGAGCTATAAACTAGCTGGATGTTAGGGGCAGTGATAGGGGAGTGTCTATGTAACTAGCTGGTGGGAGGAGCTATAAACTAGCTGGGTGTTAGGGGCAGTGATAGGGAGTGTCTATGTAACTAGCTGGTGGGAGGAGCTATAAACTAGCTGGGTGTTAGGGACAGTGATAGGGAAGTGTCTATGTAACTAGCTGGTGGGAGGAGCTATAAACTAGCTGGGTGTTAGGGGCAGTGATAGGGAGTGTCTATGTAACTAGCTGGTGGGAGGAGCTATAAACTAGCTGGGTGTTAGGGGCAGTGATGGGGAGTGTCTATGTAACTAGCTGGTGGGAGGAGCTATAAACTAGCTGGGTGTTAGGGGCAGTGATAGGGAGTGTCTGTGTTACTAGCTGGTGGGAGGAGCTATAAACTAGCTGGGTGTTAGGGGCAGTGATAGGTGAGTGTCTATATAACTAGCTGGTGGGAGGAGCTATAAAGTAGCTGGGTGTTAGGGGCAGTGATAGGGGAGTGTCTGTGTTACTAGCTGGTGGGAGGAGCTATAAACTAGCTGGGTGTTAGGGGCAGTGATAGGTGAGTGTCTATATAACTAGCTGGTGGGAGGAGCTATAAACTAGCTGGGTGTTAGGGGCAGTGATAGGGGAGTGTCTATGTATCTAGCTGGTGAGAGGAGCTATAAACTAGCTGTGTGTTAGTGGCAGTGAAATGGGAGTGTCTATGTAACTAGCAGGTGGGAGGAGCTATAAACTAGCTGGGTGTTGGGGGCGTTGATAGGGGAGTGTCTATGTAACTAGCTGGTGGGAGGAGCTATAAACTAGCTGGGTGTTAGGGGCAGTGATAGGGGAGTGTCTATATATCTAGCTGGTAGGAGGAGCTATAAACTAGCTGGGTGTTAGGGGCAGTGATAGGGGAGTGTCTATGTAACTAGCTGGTGGGAGGAGATATAAACTAGCTGGGTGTTACGGGCAGTGATAGGGGAGTGTCTATGTAACTAGCTGGTGGGAGGAGATATAAACTAGCTGGGTGTTAGGGGCAGTGATAGGGGAGTGTCTATGTAACTAGCTCATGGGAGGAGCTATAAACTAGCTGTGTGTTAGGGGCAGTGATAGGGGAGTGTCTATGTAACTAGCTGGTGGGAGGAGCTATAAACTAGCTGGGTGTTAGGGGCAGTTATAGTGGAGTGTCTATGTAACTAGCTGGTGGGAGGAGCTATAAACTAGCTGGATGTTAGTGGCAGTGATAGGGGAGTGTCTATGTAACTAGCTGGTGGGAGGAGCTATAAACTAGCTGGGTGTTAGGGGCAATGATAGGGGAGTGTCTATGTAACTAGCTGGTGGAGGAGCTATAAACTAGCTGGGTGTTAGGGGCAGTGATAGGGGAGTGTCTATGTAACTAGCTGGTGGAGGAGCTATAAACTAGCTGGGTGTTAGGGGCAGTGATAGTGGAGTGTCTATGTAACTAGCTGGTGGGAGGAGCTATAAACTAGCTGGGTGTTAGGGGCAGTGATAGGGGAGTGTCTATGTAACTAGCTGGTGGAGGAGCTATAAACTAGCTGGGTGTTAGGGGCAGTGATAGTGGAGGGTCTATGTAACTAGCTGGGTGTTAGGGGCAGTGATAGGGGAGTGTGTATGTAACTAGCTGGGTGGGAGGAGCTATAAACTAGCTGGGTGTTAGGGGCAGTGATAGGGGAGTGTCTATGTAACTAGCTGGTGGGAGGAGCTATAAACTAGCTGGGTGTTAGGGGCAGTGATAGGGGAGTGTCTATGTAACTAGCTGGTGGAGAAGCTATAAACTAGCTGGGTGTTAGGGGCAGTGATAGGGGAGTGTGTATGTAACTAGCTGGTAGGAGGAGCTATAAACTAGCTGGGTGTTAGGGGCAGTAATAGGGGAGTGTCTATGTAACTAGCTGGTGGGAGGAGCTATAAACTAGCTGGGTGTTAGGGGCGGTCCTGGAGCTGTAGTAGAGAAAGAAGTGGTGCATCATGGGTTTGGTTGGATACAGCAATAGGAAGTACTACATACAAGATAGAAAAAAAACAGAGTGATTTCTTTACAGGCTGAAAACATGTTAGGAGAGTCCAAATCGGGGGAAAAACCCCAGCATGGGGATGATGTACATGAGGTTAATACTACATATCTATATTAAATAAATTATAGTGGCTCACCCTACTGTGGCAAAGGTGCACTGTTCTTTTAGTGACTCACCCCATCACCATTGAGAGGAATTTAGAAGAAGGAAAGAACAGGCACTCACCATCTGATTCTAAGTTTATCTAGATACACTTTCATTACACACAAAATATTTTCCCAAACTTTTTTGAAAAAATTCAATGAAGTCCAGCTCACGTTCCAGACATTTTCACCAACTGAATACCCACAGTGTAAATGATTGGCATGTATGCTGTGAAGTATATTCAAGGGGCAGATGATTTCCTTTTAATTTAGATTTGTTTAAACCTCACAGATGGCCGTTCTGCAGATACTCGCAGAGATGATGCCCTACCTAAAGTGCGGTGAAAGACTATCTTTGTGGGCAATAAAATATGAACTAATCAACTAACACCCTGGTCGCATGACTATTTGCGGTTGGAGTAATCCTTTGGACTATTGACTACTCACTTGTATTCAGCTTGAGCATAGTATGCGCAAAGATCTTTACATCCGTTTACATTCAGCAAAGATATAGTTTGTATTCAGCCTTAATGTAATCAGCTATTAGCATCATACATATATATTCAGCAATTGATTTGTATCCAGTATTGATGTGATTAGTTAGTCACATTTTATATATATACTCAGCATCGATTTGTATTCAGCCTTAATGCAATCTACTATTCAGTTGGTGAAAATGTCTGGAACGTGAGCTGAACTTCATTGCATTTTATATTTTTATGAGTTTTTAAAAAAGTTGTGGATAAATATTTTTTTGTGCAATAAGTGTATCTAGTTAAACTTAGAATCAGATGGCGAGTGCCTGTTCTTTCCTTCTTTTATAATACTGCATATCTGTTAAAAGCCATAGTAATCCCGGAAAAGCCCTATAATGCCGGTGCATACAGTGACATTCTGAAGCACTTTGTGCTGTTCTCACAACCATTTAGACTTGGCCCTTTCCTTTTTTGGCATGGCAGTTCTTTGTTTATTTAACAAGATTTATTAAAAAAGTGTGGAAAAACGTGACTGGTTGGCACAGCCTATTGACCTGAACACCTTCAAACTGTTTTGGGATGGCGGTGAATTACCACTTTGAGCATCACCGGATCATCATGTGAGGGCAGCATAGACAGAGACCCTGATTTAGATGCAGGGTCACTTACTTTTTTTAAATTTGCTTTCTAAAAATCAGTGGCGAGAAGGACCGAGTGTTAAAGTTTTGATGTTCATGAGCTGAAGCTTCTCCTGCAGACAATTGGCAGCATTATTCCTCTGCCTGTACTTTGTAGTGATGGAGGCCGGACAGCCAAGTGTCCATAAACATAGACTCCAGTGCTTGATTTTTAAGAAAATAATAGAACAAAAAGTAGGATCCACGGTGTTGAATTAGAGCATATCTTACCAGTTTATGCTGTCCTCAGAAGCATAAACCTGGTGACAGATTCCTTTAAAGGGGTTGCCCAGCTTTGGGGACTTTTTAAAAGAATAATGGAAAAAACATCCTGCACGATATGATAGTAAATATGCGGATGTGCATGGCTACATTTATAAAATCACAGAAAATAATGCACTAAAGCAATAGCCAATATGATTTGATCTAAACACACCTGTGCCCACTTACGCGCGCCACGGTGGTCTCAGTCAGGGATTTTTTTAAATTTGTCTCGAAGGAGTGGTACCTTCAGGTGTGAATGCACTTCTATCCTGGGAGTAAAGTTCATGTGCACTTTTGCCCCACCTATCTAATCGGCGACCTTGATTAGATGGTACATCTAGCTGTGTGTACTGCTCCTCTCATTTGTTGTTTGGTGCACACGGAGGTAACTAGGAGTAATACACTATATGTGCAGGGTCTGCTCTCCTGAATATAGATGCCCATATGGCATAGGTAGGTTTAGAGTAGGACCTGCCTGACTGAGACCAGCGGGTAGGTGGGCACAGATGTGTTTTGATAAAAATATATTGGCTGAGAGTCTCGGATTTTATCATTAGAGTGAGGGCTTAGTCCATATATTATGTTTGCATCTATTGTTTTGGTGCATTATTTTCTGTGACCCCAGCAGCGTGTTGTACATGTTGAGAAACTCATACTCACCTGCTACCGACGGCTATGTTCCAGCTCGCTGTAAACTTCTGGACAGGTGGGGCCACGTACACTGCTACAGCCAGTGACTGGCCTCAGCAGTGACATGTCTCCAAGCAGTTTGGGGACACATCACTGCTGAGGCCAGTCATTGACTACATCAGTATACATGACCCGGCCCATCTGGAAATTTTACAGATGGGGAGTGGAAGACTGCTGAAGATAGCCAGGGAGTTGGAACATAGCTGCGAGGAGCAGGCGAGTATGAGTTTTTCAACAGGTACGACACTCTGCAGGGACCTGTCGAAGAAGTCCCAAAAGCTAGGACACTCCAAAAAAATTGTTGTGACCGAATTGATTCAAAATAGGTAAAGTAGGAGGGGACAACTGCAAATTCATACCAATGTATTTGCAATCACATATTGTACAACCACAAATGTTTGCATACTTTAGAGTGTTTGTTTGATTTAACGTTGCATTTTTAATACCAATAACATTCGAAACCCTTTATTATGTTGCGTTTCCTATGTGCATCTACTGCCACGGTCAAATTTTGGTATTTCTGTTTGAATAGCACACCAAAAAATATTACTGTTTTAGCCTCAGCCAGTAGTGATAGATTCCTGTATAAAGGGGCTTTACACCTTTTAGATATTGACCTGTTCTCAGGGTAGGTCAACAATATCAGATGATGGGGATCCCACCACCGTCACCCCAACCAATCAACTGCTTTTGGCCAGCATCGGAGACATAACAGTGGATGGATGCTGAAGCAGAAGGCTTCGCCTACTGTGTAGTGGCTGGGTTGGTGTACTGCTGCTCTTTCAACTGAATGGTAACTGCTACTATACAGTGGACAGAGCCTTCTGGTTCCATCCACTGTTTTGGTCCTGGTACCTGCTGAAAACATCAAATTGGCAGGGCAGCAGTTTGTCAGACCTCCAGTGATCAATCATTCATTTTTGTTATGCCTTAGCATAACAAAGAGAGCAGCAAAGTAGAAACTAACTTGTGGTGTGGATCCTAAATCTGCAGCTTGTCATTTTGTGGCCGTACGCTTATATGTCAATGTAAGGGCACTTTCACATAAGCACTCTTTACAGTATTTCCGCTCTTCTGCTCCTATAACGGAAGTGCCGTATTCCGCACATAATTGACAGGAATAGAGCCTAACAGATCCCATTGACTGTAATGGAATCCATTAGGGAGAATGTTTTTTTTAGCAGAGAAAAAAGTCCTGCAGGACTTTTCTTCCCGCTATTTTTGACGGACTCTGTGACGTAGGCCCCGAACGGACCCTTCTACGCAGATGTGAACATAGCCTAAAATTTCAGGTTATCACCAACAGAAGTATTCATATAACACATATGTAAGTGTAAGCATTTTAAGATGCCAGGATTTGTGCTAAAGTAGAAAACTCACTAAGCATAATACATTTGTATCATTCTTTAATCACATTTTGTTTCCTATAATGACTGTGCTCTGCAGGTGATCAGGTCAGTGAGGAGCCGGGACCCAAAGATGAACTTCATAAAAAAAGCACTTTAAATCACGAAGACCTAGAAGCTATGACGGAAACATTTCCTTCACAGTTGAAGCACCATCCAGTACAAAATGGAAGTACACTTCAATCTGCCGATGTAATAGGTAAGCTTTTTAACCTGCATTTTAGCTCTTGTCCACTGCGGATTTTGCAGCAGATTTGCCAAGGATTTCACAATGTGCATTGCAAAGGGTGAAACCCGGGTGGGTACTGTAAGGAAGAAAAGCTATGTCCATAACTCCTTGTTAACCTCCTTATCTGCACTCTGTCCCTCAATCGTTCCCTGGATGAAACCGTGCCCTTTCTGGTACCAGGAGAGCTCACAATCAGACAACCAACTCAGGGTATGCTGAAAGAAAGCTCTGTTTATTTTTGGCATTACACTCATATATATAACATGAAAGTTACTTAGATAAAAGAGGAAGTTGGCTTTTACTCCAATGGGAAGTAGACACGAACAGAAGAATACGTATTTAGACAAGCTCAGGCAATGTGCTAAAAATGTAGTTAGTTACTAGGCAAAGTACATTACATTTTCTAGAATCTTATGAGTTACATCCTTGCTAAGCAATAAAAACAAAATGGAGTCCCTTGCCTTCCCTTCAGGTACCCGCAACATAAATTGACATGCATCGGATTTACTGGGCAGATTTATTTTTTGCAGCGTGTGGATGAGATTTCTTAAATTTACTAATATATGTATCTTGTAAACTACACAGAAGGCCCAATGTCAGACTCCCATCCGTAGTCCTGATTGTGTAGCTTCTCCTGTGTAAGGTGATGTTCCCACACGTAGAGAGAGTCTTCTCTCCCTCTCTGTCATTGATTTCATGAAGGGGGCTGGCTGTCTGGCAAAGTTTATTAGCTAAGCCAGCCCCCTTCTCAGTCTCTGCATCAGCCATGATAGACAAGGCTGTTTTAGCCGATAAGCTGAGACGGACAGACAGTGCTCTTCACCAAATCAGTGACGCAGAGAGCCAGAGGAAGGTCTCCGCTTGTGGCGGATTCTTACAGTTTACAGAAGAAGTTCCTCTTCCAGGTCCACACCGACAAGGACTGAACTCAGACCATTCAATCACTTTAGAATTTACTGTATTTCTCGGACAAACCCCAGGTTTAGACAGCAGAAAATAAAAAATGTCTACGTATTAAACCTTCCCTTGTGGGTTTAATGAAGTGGAGTGGTCAAGGTCACTAACTTTGTGGTCAAGCATAGAGGGAGCTAATGTTTAAAGGTTTTGTCCACTTTTTTATATTCCACACACTAATAAATGTCACGTGGGCAGCAATGTATTTGGTAGTTACCCGTACCAACATTCATATGTAACACCAAAAAGAGAAACCGGGAATGCAAATAAATAAAACTTTATTCAATATAAGAAAATTAACATACAATTAAAAAATTCATAATGGTAGTATCAAGCATGTTCTAAAGTAACTAACAAACGAGAGCAAACCCCAGTCGAGCTCAGTATTTATATACCTAACTATTGCACATCGTCCCAAAATCACAATAGTAGCTCCGAATTCTAAAGTGCAAGCACCTTCCAGTAAGGCCTCATGACTGTATGTGTATTGCGGTCCGCAAAACATGGAAGCTGCTCCGCGTTGCGGAACGGAACGCGGCCAATTGTAGAAATGCCTATTCTTGTCCGCAAAACTGTTTTTTTTGCGGGGCCATGGAACGGAGCAACGGATGCGGACAGCACACTGAGTGAAGAATACAAGTCAGTTTCTCACCTTCTAGTGAACACCGTAATAGCAAAAACCGTAAAGCTGTGGCGGAATTGCGTTTTTGTACAAATTCCATCTCATTTGCAATTTTTTCCTCGCTTCCCACTACATTGTATGCAACATTAAATAGTGACATTTTTTGAATGTCTTTCTCCAGGACAGCGATCCTGGTCTGTTTCACTGTCGGAGGTGGGCTCCCCGAATTGGGAGAACGTAACGGATAATTTAAGTCAAGTTTCACACAACTTCAATCATACTGTTGTACAGTTTAATATTATACACAAAATATATGTGACACCCTTATGGCTCCATGGGAGAGGATTTAGAGTTTCCTCCGACTGCCCCCGTTGTGGTGACCCCAGGGCAGATCACTTACATCTGTTCTGGGACTGCCCGACGGTGTGCAATTATTGGAGAATGGTTCAAACAATTTTGACCCAGAGACTTAAGATTGATATTCCTCATTCTCCCAAAGTTTGGGTCTTGGGGGATTTATCGGAGGTTAATTGTCAACTCATAAAGTGCCGATTTCTGACCAAAGGGATGTTCTTAGCAAGGCTTCTTGTATCTAGAAATTGGTGTTCTTCCTCTGCTCCAGATTGCAATAACTGGTTAAGTTTGGTCAGGAAGGTGAAAAGTTACGAGAAGATTTTGTACAGCCAAAGAGGGTCCTATGCAAAGTGGGATAGTACCTGGAAGGAATGGGACGGTTAAATAGTTATGTGTTTTTCTTTTCTTTTTTTTTTCTTTTTTTTTTTTTTCCCTGCAGGGTGAAACACAGTTGTACACACACAGTTGTACAGTACACACATTATACACACAGCTCGGTAGTATGCATATTATACACACACAGTTGTACAGTACACACATACACACACGGCTCGGTAGTATGCATATTATACACGCACAGTTGTACAGTACACACATTTTACACACAGCTCGGTAGTATGCATATTATACACACACAGTTGTACAGTACACACATGACACACACAGCTCGGTAGTATGCATATTATACACACACAGTTGTACAGTACAAACATTACACACACAGCTCGGTAGTATGCATATTATACACACACAGTTGTACAGTACACACATACACACACGGCTCGGTAGTATGCATATTATACACGCACAGTTGTACAGTACACACATACACACACGGCTCGGTAGTTTGCATATTATACACACACAGTTGTACAGTACACACATACACACACGGCTCGGTAGTATGCATATTATACACACACAGTTGTACAGTACACACATACACACACGGCTCGGTAGTATGCATATTATACACGCACAGTTGTACCGTACACACATTATACACACAGCTCGGTAGTATGCATATTATACACACACAGTTGTACAGTACACACATACACACACGGCTCGGTAGTATGCATATTATACACACACAGTTGTACCGTACACACATTATACACACAGCTCGGTAGTATGCATATTATACACACACAGTTGTACAGTACACACATGGCTCGGTAGTATGCATATTATACACGCACAGTTGTACAGTACAAACATTACACACACGGCTCAGTAGTATGCATATTATACACGCACAGTTGTACAGTACACACATTATACACACACAGCTCGGTAGTATGCATATTATACACGCACAGTTGTACAGTACAAACATTACACACACGGCTCGGTAGTATGCATATTATACACACACAGTTGTACTGTACACACATTATACACACAGCTCGGTAGTATGCATATTATACACACACAGTTGTACAGTACACACATTATACACACAGCTCGGTAGTATGCATATTATACACACACAGTTGTACAGTACACACATACACACACGGCTCGGTAGTATGCATATTATACACGCACAGTTGTACAGTACACACATACACACACAGCTTGGTAGTATGCATATTATACACACACAGTTGTACAGTACACACATTATACCCACACAGCTCGGTAGTATGCATATTATACACACACAGTTGTACAGTACACACATTATACACACAGCTCGTTAGTATGCATATTATACACACACAGTTGTACAGTACACACATACACACACGGCTCGGTAGTATGCATATTATACACGCACAGTTGTACAGTACACACATTATACACACAGCTCGGTAGTATGCATATTATACACACACAGTTGTACAGTACACACATTATACACACAGCTCGGTAGTATGCATATTATACACACACAGTTGTACAGTACACACATACACACACGGCTCGGTAGTATGCATATTATACACGCACAGTTGTACAGTACACACATTATACACACAGCTCGGTAGTATGCATATTATACACACACAGTTGTACAGTACACACATTATGCACACAGCTCGGTAGTATGCATATTATACATGCACAGTTGTACAGTACACACATACACACACGGCTCGGTAGTATGCATATTATACATGCACAGTTGTACAGTACACACATTATGCACACAGCTCGGTAGTATGCATATTATATATGCACAGTTGTACAGTACACACATTATACACACAGCTCGGTAGTATGCATATTATACACGCACAGTTGTACAGTACACACATTATACACACACAGCTATTTGAAATCCAAGAACACAGCATGACCACTTGATCTTTATAGTCACCAGTATTCACTTTGAGTGGCAGAGCCAGCAGTGTTAGGCCCTAGCCTCTGGGCCCCTTGCAGATAAAAATACAAAAAAGGATACTGCAGCACGAGCACGCCATGTCTGTTCCAGTATACTACAGACTTTATTCAACAATATATGCGACAAAAAAGACTGTTACACCATTTGTCTTGGTGTATAAAGTCTGAAGTATATTTGAAGAAGAGACATGGAGTGCTGCAGTACTTTTATACACACACAGCAGTGCAATACACACAATATTAATACCCTAAAGCACGTTCTAAACATACTCACGGTTTTGCTGCTTGCATACTCCTGTGTATACACACACAGTGCTCTGCTGCATATACACAGACACACACATAAATCTTTAATAAAAACTCCTATTTCTCCTGGTCTGGCTTCTCCCACTGTTGAAATCACTAAAGGTCCTCAAGCTGCGGTTGGTAGGAGCTTTCTTCATCCTCACTGCAGCTTGAGGAACTTCATCATGGACAGGAGTGCGTTCCTCACAGCCTGCACTGGTTATACAGATTGGTGTTGGGCAGAGAGATAGAGAATTGTGCAGACCTCTCTCACTGGTCCAGCAAAGTGCTGTATGAGCGCTGTGCTAGATCAATTGTGGAACTGCATTGCAGACTATAAGACACAGGCACTTTTTAATGTTTTTTCTTGCTAAAAGTGCATCTTATAGTCCAAAATATGGTAATTAATGAATATTGGTAAATTTATTTAACATTTAGAAAACAATTGGCATCTGTTAACTCTTTCAAGAAGGAGCAAATGCAGTATAATATTATACAAAGTAAAAGGTATATATTATTTGAGTTTATGGAAATCTCTTCAGTAATAGATTGGTAACTTTTGGCCCCTTTCTTTACATAGCAGTACATTCTGATGGCCAAAGTGAAATGCAGTTGACAATCCCTGAGGTTAGAAGTCCACCAGAATCTCCTCCCTGTGGAAGCAGCATTGTTAAAGTGCCCTCTGGAATATTTGATGCTACTGGGAGAAAAAGCAGCAGTGGTGAGTTGTAAAATTCTAGAGCGGCTTATTTTCAAGGAATTGTATCGTCAGAAAATAACATATTATTTACAGTAAATTAGGTTTTTATTATACCCACATGAAATGGTGTTTTTTTTTTGTTTGTGTGACTCTCTACAGCAATGGAGTTATCCTGTCAAACCCCTTAGATTCTGCATTCACTATTGAGCTTGGCATCTAGGTGTTAGATGGCTGGGATCAGATTTCAGCTTGTTATGGTGGCTTCTGCAGCAGATGGCATGGACATAGCTCCTGTTTCCCCGCCATCCTATAGACATAACTGTCTGAGCTGTCTATTTGTGGGAACACAGCACAGCAATTGATGTGCATTTACATCCATGTGCGGCAGGCAAACAAGACAATGGACAGCTTTGCAGGAAACTAGCTAACAAACTATTAAACAGGCACCCTCCCACAGGGGGAGGTGCCTAAAATACCCTTAGGTGGCCAGCCATAGGGCAAGAAAGATTAAGGAGGTTCTCTAGTTTGTATCAAGATCCTTTAAAATAAAAATTTATGAAAGCTGCTGTAATTTTGTAACATGTTTCTTTTACCTTTATTGCTCCTTTCTTCCATTCTGGGCTATGGTCACATGTCCATGTCAATGCAGCTTTTTTATTTCCTGTGAGGAAGTATCCATGGACGTGTCAACAGGGGCAGTTAGGGGAGTGTCTATATAACTAGCTAGTGGGAGGAGCTATGTACTAGCTGGGTGTTAGGGGCAGTGATAGGGGAGTGTCTTTGTAACTAGCTGGGTGTTAGGGGCAGTGGTAGGGGAGTGTCTATGTAACTAGCTGGGTGTTAGGGGCAGTGGTAGGGGAGTGTCTATGTAACTAGCTGGTGGGAGGAGCTATAAACTAGCTGGGTGTTAGGGGCAGTGATAGGGGAGTTTCTATGTAACTAGCTGGTGGGAGGAGCTATAAACTAGCTGGGTGTTGGGGCAGTGATAGGGGAGTTTCTATGTAACTAGCTGGTGGGAGGAGCTATAAACTAGCTGGGTGTTAGGGGCAGTGATAGGGGAGTGTCTATGTAACTAGTTGGTGGGAGGAGCTATAAACTAGCTGGGTGTTAGGGGCAGTGATAGGGGAGTGTCTATGTAACTAGCTGGTGGGAGGAGCTATAAACTAGCTGGGTGTTAGGGGCAGTGATAGAGGAGTGTCTTTGTAACTAGCTGGTGGGAGGAGCTATAAACTATCTGGGTGTTAGGGGCAGTGATAGGGGAGTGTCTGTGTGACCGTCTGGGTGTTAGGGGCAGTGGTAGGGGAGTGTCTATGTAACTAGTGGACAATCCGTATTTCAAGCAGCACTCCTGATCACCCGGTCACACCTGATGCATCAGCCCGCCTTCCGTCCTAGACTCGTTCGGACTTAGATCCAGCAAAAAATATACATCGCAGGCAGCATCCACGGTGAATGTCCTTTATTAATGATCGCAATCCCAAGCGTTAGTGCACGTACAAAAGCAGCCTTTGTCAAGCTCAATGTGACTATGAATTAGTGGCTTTAAATATCAAAGTCCCCACCCCTTAAAATCAAATACGACCAATGCTATTAAGTCTCAACTTAGCCCTCATTTGCATAATCTATACAGACATCTGTACAAACTCCTATAGCCCAGAGCACTTACCGCTCTTCTCAGGTGGTGTCCATGTGCGGCTGCATTCGGCATCCGGCGCGTCTGTCAGAATCCACTGCGCATGTCTACTAGAGTTCAGAGGTTACCACCCCGCTCACGTGATCGCTGGCTCACTCGTCACTGCGACCACGTGATAGCCGGCACTTCCGCCCTCACCACTGCTGCGCTCCAGCCGTCGGAACCGCTACCATGGTAACCACCACAACAACAAATGCCATTATCCCACTCACGCGATCACAGACGCTCACGTCAATGTGGTCACGTGATGGCAGGCTCTTATGTCCCCAATGCGACTGCGCTCCGGATGTCGAGTCCGTTGTCATGGAACCTACCACAGCCACACAAAACTCAATAATAGATATGCAGAGTAAGCTCCAGTGAGATGAACAATGGGACCATAAGAGGTCCATTCGTGGATGTGACATCAGTGAACATATAAAAAGTATTTTACATGTGAGACAGTAATGTGTCCAATAAAAACCACATTAAAAACATAATCAAGAGGAACCAGATCATATCATTCACATAAACTTAGACATTAATAACGTTAAATTCTATATTCATCCCATAAGGTTGGAGCGCTCTTAACTCGAAAATCCATCTGAGCTCTTTCTTACGCAGTATACGATTTTTATCCCCCCCTCGTCTCAGTGGTCCCGCAGAATCAATGATGCGGAACCTCAATTGGTTCACGGAATGAGCATAGTCTACAAAGTGCTTAGCCACCGGTTTGTCTAATAGTCCTCTCCTGATATTACTTTTATGGGAGTTAATCCGTTCACGTGCCTCCATGGTGGTCTCACCTACATAGATGAGGCCACAAGGGCAAGAGATCATGTAGACAATATCACGGGACCGACAGGTGAAGAAATCTCTGATTTTATACTGTTTACCGCTATAGGGATGGGTGAAGGTATCACCCTTCACCATATTTCCACAGTTGCAGCACCCGAGACATGGGTAACACCCCATTTTTCTCGGGGCCAAGTATCTCTGTCCATCATCGATGGAATTCTTCAGCTCAGTCTTCACCAGTCTGTCCCGTAGAATCCTACCCCTTTTATATGCCATCATGGGCACCTCTCCAAATTCCTTAACCGTTGGTAAGCCCCTCTGTAGAATATGCCATTCTTTACGTAACTAGTGGGTGGGAGGAGCTATAAACTAGCTGGGTGTTAGGGGCAGTGATAAAGGAGTGTCTATGTAACTAGCTGGTGGGAGGAGCTATATACTAGCTGGGTGTTAGGGGCAGTGATAGAGGAGTGTCTTTGTAACTAGCTGTGTGTTAGGGGCAGTGATAGGGGAGTGTCTATGTAACTAGTGGGTGGGAGGAGCTATAAACTAGCTGGGTGTTAGGGGCAGTGATAAGGGAGTGTCTATGTAACTAGTGGGTGGGAGGAGCTATAAACTAGCTGGGTGTTAGGGGCAGTGATAGGGGAGTACCTATATAACTAGTGGGTGGGAGGAGCTATAAACTAGCTGGGTGTTAGGAACAGTGATAGGGGAGTGTCTATGTAACTAACTGGTGGGAGGAGCTATAAAATAGCTGGGTGTCTAGGGGCAGTGATAGGGGAGTGTCTATATAACTAGCTGGTGGGAGGAGCTATAAACTAGCTGGGTGTTAGGGGCAGTGATAGGGGCATGTCTATGTAACTAGCTGGTGGGAGGAGCTATAAACTAGCTGTGTGTTAGGGGCAGTGATAGGGGAGTGTCTATATAACTAGCTGGTGGGAGGAGCTATAAACTAGCTGGGTGTTAGGGGCAGTGATAGGGGCATGTCTATGTAACTAACTGGTGGGAGGAGCTATAAAATAGCTGGGTGTTAGGGGCAGTGATAGGGGAGTGTCTATATAACTAGCTGGGTGTTAGGGGCGGTGCTAGAGGAGTGTCTATGTAACTAGCTGGTGGGAGGAGCTATAAACTAGCTGGGTGTTAGGGGCAGTGATAGGGGTGTCTATGTAACTAGCTGGTGGGAGGAGCTATAAACTAGCTGGGTGTTAGGAGCAGTGATAGGGGAGTGTCTATGTAACTAGCTGGTGGGAGGAGCTATACACTAGCTGGGTGTTAGGGGCAGTGATAGGGGAGTGTCTATGTAACTAGCTGGTGGGAGGAGCTATAAACTAGCTGTGTGTTAGGGGCAGTGATAGGGGAGTGTCTATGTAACTAGCTGGTGGGAGGAGCTATAAACTAGCTGGGTGTTAGGGGCAGTGATAGAGGAGTGTCTATGTAACTAGCTGGTGGGAGGAGCTATAAACTAGCTGGGTGTTAGGGGCAGTGATAGAGAGTGTCTATGTAACTAGCTGGTGGGAGGAGCTATAAACTAGCTGGGTGTTAGGAGCAGTGATATGGGAGTGTCTATGTAACTAGCTGGTGGGAGGAGCTATAAACTAGCTGGGTGTTGTTAGGGGCAGTGATAGGGAGTGTCTATGTAACTAGCTGGTGGGAGGAGCTATAAACTAGCTGGGTGTTAGGGCAGTGATAGAGGAGTGTCTATGTAACTAGCTGGTGGGAGGAGCTATAAACTAGCTGTGTGTTAAGGGTGATAGGGGAGTGTCTATGTAACTAGCTGGTGGGAGGAGCTATAAACTAGCTGGGTGTTAGGGGCAGTGATAGGGAGTGTCTATGTAACTAGCTGGTGGGAGGAGCTATAAACTAGCTGGGTGTTTTAGGAGCAGTGATAGGGAGTGTCTATGTAACTAGCTGGTGGGAGGAGCTATAAACTAGCTGGGTGTTAGGGGCAGTGATAGGGGAGTGTCTATGTAACTAGCTGGTGGGAGGAGCTATAAACTAGCTGGGTGTTAGGGGCAGTGATAGGGAGTGTCTATGTAACTAGCTGGTGGGAGGAGCTATAAACTAGCTGGGTGTTAGGGGCAGTGATAGGGGAGTGTCTATGTAACTAGCTGGTGGGAGGAGCTATAAACTAGCTGGGTGTTAGGGCAGTGATAGGGGAGTGTCTATGTAACTAGCTGGTGGGAGGAGCTATAAACTAGCTGGGTGTTAGGGGCAGTGATAGGGGAGTGTCTATGTAACTAGCTGGTGGGAGGAGCTATAAACTAGCTGGGTGTTAGGGGCAGTGATAGGGGAGTGTCTATGTAACTAGCTGGTGGGAGGAGCTATAAACTAGCTGGGTGTTAGGGGCAGTGATAGGGAGTGTCTATATAACTAGCTGGTGGGAGGAGCTATAAACTAGCTGGGTGTTAGGGGCAGTGATAGGGGAGTGTCTATGTAACTAGCTGGTGGGAGGAGCTATAAACTAGCTGGGTGTTAGGGGCAGTGATAGGGAGTGTCTATGTAACTAGCTGGTGGGAGGAGCTATAAACTAGCTGGGTGTTAGAGGCAGTGATAGGGGAGTGTCTATGTAACTAGCTGGTGGGAGGAGCTATAAACTAGCTGGGTGTTAGGGGCAGTGATAGGGAGTGTCTATGTAACTAGCTGGTGGGAGGAGCTATAAACTAGCTGGGTGTTAGGGGCAGTGATAGGGAGTGTCTATGTAACTAGCTGGTGGGAGGAGCTATAAACTAGCTGGGTGTTAGGGGCAGTGATAGGGAGTGTCTATGTAACTAGCTGGTGAGGGTTAGGACAGCTGAGTAGGGGAGTGACTAGCTGGTGATTTGTAACTAGCTGGGTGTTAGGGGCAGTGATAGGGGAGTGTCTATGTAACTAGCTGGTGGGAGGAGCTATAAACTAGCTGGGTGTTAGGGGCAGTGATAGGGGAGTGTCTATGTAACTAGCTGGTGGGAGGAGCTATAAACTAGCTGGGTGTTTTTTAGGAGCAGTGATAGGGGAGTGTCTATGTAACTAGCTGGTGGGAGGAGCTATAAACTAGCTGGGTGTTAGGGACAGTGATAGGGGAGTGTCTTTGTAACTAGCTGGGTGTTAGGGGCAGTGGTAGGGGAGTGTCTTTGTAACTAGCTGGGTGTTAGGGGCAGTGATAGGGGAGTGTTTATATAACTAGCTGGGTGTTAGGGGCAGTGATAGTGGAGTGTCTATGTAACTAGCTGGTGGGAGGAGCTATAAAATAGCTGGGTGTTGTTAGGGGCAGTGATAGGGGAGTGTTTATATAACTAGCTGGTGGGAGGAGCTATAAACTAGCTGGGTGTTAGGGGCAGTGATAAGGGAGTGTTTATATAACTAGCTGGTGAGAGGAGCTATAAACTAGCTGGGTGTTGTTAGGGGCGGTGATAGGGGAGTGTCTATGTAACTAACTGGTGGGAGGAGCTATAAACTAGCTGGGTGTTAGGGGCAGTGATAGAGGAGTGTCTATGTAACTAGCTGGTGGGAGGAGCTATAAACTAGCTGGGTGTTGGGGGCAGTGATAGGGGAGTGTCTATGTAACTAGCTGGTGGGAGGAGCTATAAACTAGCTGGGTGTTAGGGGCAGTGATTGGGGAGTGTCTATGTAACTAGCTGGTGGGAGGAGCTATAAACTAGCTGGGTGTTGGGGGCAGTGATAGGGGAGTGTCTATGTAACTAGCTGGTGGGAGGAGCTATAAACTAGCTGGGTGTTGGGGGCAGTGATAGAGGAGTGTCTATGTAACTAGATGGTGGGAGGAGCTATAAACTAGCTGGGTGTTAGGGGCAGTGATTGGGGAGTGTCTATGTAACTAGCTGGGTGTTAGGGGTGGTGCTGGAGCTGTGGCAGAGAAAGAAGAAGTGTAGTGGATAGAGCAAGAGCAGTGCTGCTCTGGTGACGAGGACCACCAGGAGGGAGTAGAAAGATGCCGATGGCCCCAGACTGTTAAAGATATAGTAGGGGATTGCCTCTGGAAAGAGTAAATTGGGGGGAACGGAACTCCGGTATAACAATCGTCTATTAGAACTTGAACTAAATGAACTACATTGCACTACACAAAGTCTATAATATATTTATTACAAGTTTAATGAAATTAAAATACAGTTATCCCTTAAGTTACAATGGCCTCAGGATACAATATTTTCAACATATATTTTTCTGACCCATCGTAAGTTGAAACCAGACTCAACATACAATGTCTGAGACTCAGATACAACCAATCAAGGCCACTTCTTCTCTGGTAAAATAGCTGTATTAGGCTACTTTCACACTGACGTTTTTGGGTCCGCTTGTGAGATCCGTTTCAGGGCTCTCACAAGCGGTCCAAAATGGATCAGTTTTGCCCCAATGCATTCTGAATGGATAAGGATCCGCTCAGAATGCATCAGTTTGGCTCCGTTCAGTCTCCATTCCGCTCTGGAGGCGGACACCAAAACGCTGCTTGCAGCGTTTTGGTGTCCGTTTGATGGAACTGAGCCCTGACATACAATGTTAGTCAATGGGGACGGATCCGTTTTCAATGACACAATATGACACAACAGAAAACGGATCCGTCCCCCATTGACTTTCAATGGTGTTCAAGACAGATCCGTTTTGCCTATGTTCATGATAATACAAATGGACCCGTTCTGAACGAATGCATGCGGTTGTATTATCAGTGCGGATCCGTCTGTGCAGATACATGACGGATCCGCACAAGACGCCAGTGTGAAAGTAGCCTTAGTTGCTAGTTACCAACTGTTCTGACTGTTATATGTAAGGACATGTTTTATTTGTCTTAGTTATTTGATCATTTTTCTTAAATCTTCATTTTCTCTTATCTTGGATGACATTTTGGGGCTTTGGAACCAATTACTCAACTTACAATGGTTTCCAGATACAATGGTCGTCCTGGAACCAAATAATATTGGATCTTGAGGGACCACTGTACTGTATTCACATAGTTGCATAGCCAAGCTGATTATTTGTGCACATTTGTGTACATAGCTGCAGGTATATGTTTTTTCCTACCTAATCCATTTTCCTTTGTTGCAGGGAGTGTACACATTCCACCGCCCACAGTTCAGGATTCTGCAGATGACTCCGTGTTTATCAGTGATGCTCAGGCTAAGAAGTCTGGAGATAAAGCCCAGAAGAGACAAAAGGTGTTCGCTGAGAGGAGCTGCAGCTTTAGTGCAGACAGTCGTGCAGGCATGATGCTAAAGAAAGGTAGTCTTGAAATGTCTACTAACGAGATTGCAATGAAGATGGGAGCCGATGCCAAGATACTCACTGCAGCATTATCAAAGACACCCCCCCATCCACAGACTGGCAAGGAATTTAGTTTTGATGGCATTGACAGCCCAGCTCCTAGTCAGAAAGCTGATAGTCAGACTTGCGATTCAGGATGCCAAGCCACAGAGACTCCAGAGAATGTCTTGGGTCGGGAAATGTTTGACCCCTTAGCTACTGTTAAGGAAGAAACAACATCAGAATCATCAGAGTGTACAGATAACACCAAGAACCAAATCCTGACTTCTTCTGTGAAGGACACAGATGAACTAAACAAAAGAAACAGTTCTTATGGCCCTCCTAAAGCAGTAGAAAGAGAAGGAGTGGAGAAAGGGCTTGATCCATTATCACTGCTGGCTTCAGAATCTGTGGAAGAAGATTCTTCCCCTGCCGAGGAGAAGATCATTTCCCCTGTTGTAGCGCGTAACCTCGCTGATGAAATTGAAAGCTATATGAATTTGAAAAGTCCCCTTGGGAATAAATCCTCTAGTATGGAACTTAGAAGCAAAGATCCTGCTAAGGAAAATGAGAGTCCTAGCCAAGGAACAACTGAAAGGAGATCTAGCTTGCCAGCTGACTCCATACCCCCTTCCGACGTGCAGGGTGAAAATCAGAAAAACTCAGTATCCAGGTCCAAAACATTTACTGCAACTCCAAAACACCACCTAAAAAACCAAAAGGAGCGGTCTCTCTCACTAACTGCACTTGTCCGCCACACTCAGCACGGTTCACTGGGTTCAGTGGTGAACTCCCTTCCTGGACTTAAGTTTGACAACCTTTTAACCGGGCCCAAAATGGATGTGCTCAAGTCTAGTATGAAGCAAGCAGCCAATGTAGCCAGCAAGATGTGGGGGGCAGTGGCATCTGCATACAACTACTCTGATGATGAGGTGATTGGTGTATTTAAAATCTTATCCTAGTCGTCTAAAGGTCCCTTTACACAGGACGATGTACCAGCAGATTGTCGAGAGGGAAGTGTTCCTTTCTGGCAATCTGCTGATCGCTAATGGAGGAGACCTCTTCATTTACATGCAGCGATCTCCTCCAGAGAGGGGGAGAAGAGAGCACTAATGCCATTGCTCTTTCCCATAACGACAGGTCGTGATTACACAGCGTGATCTGCTGTCGGGAAACGAGCATTTTTGTGTTTGTGATGAACGCTCGTTAGCAATGATCTATGTGATTCTTGGCCCATGTAAAGGGTTCTTAAGAAAGCTATAACCGGTCATAGACAAATAAAAAGGGCGGCATACGTTCAGACAACTTTCAACAAGATAAACAGTAGCCTGCATTCTGATGATAGATTCAGAGGGTAATATTAGCTAAAGGGCAATCAAGTTTATAATCTATGTTTAGATTCCCCAAAGGCAAACTTTCACTTTATAATAAGAGTCTCCTGAAATTGAACTGATTAAAAGATAATTCCAGTTGTTACAAGTTAACCACAGGATAACTATTAGATGGGTGTGGCCCTACCACCGATTATGAGCATGAGGACTCCGTTTACCTCAGAGCCCCACAAAAATGAATGGAGCTGCAGGTCGGACATGCACATTCCCACTCCATTCATCTCTATTTGAGTCCAGGAGTTCTGGAACTAGCTAATAGGAGGTCCCCTTTCTCATGATCGGTGGGGTCCCAGCAGTATTCCCTATCCCAGTGATCACAGCTTTATCCTGTAGGTAGGGGATAACTTGTAACAACCTGGAATACCCCTTAAATTTTATGGGATTTGACTTCAGTACGCTTGCTTACCTGTTGGTTAAAAGGATTGATAATACTTCATCTACATGGCTGAAAATGTATAAACCACCCCGAAATATCAGTGATCCATTATGACTTTATATAGATGTGAAGCTCATCTACAGTTGGCATTTAACACTTTAAGGCCCCACTAACATTTGGAAGCATTGGAGCAGCACAGAATTGCCATACCAATTAAACAAAAAAGAAACAAACTAATGAATTTTTTTACTGGGGGAAAAGATGCATACCCTAGAAACCATGGGTTTCTGTGCCACATATTGTAAGCCTGTAGATTAGTTATTTAATTGGTGGAATGAATGGGTCTTCTGGGTTCAGGACATAGATTGTGTGCAGGACATGCCATCAATATCAGCTGCCTCCACTTCCACTAGTCAGATGTTTGAGGGGCAGCAGCACTTCTGTATTGTATACCTCGGTCCTTCTACCTGCACTCTGTCTAGTTGGTAGCAACAGTCCAGGATGCTTCATCCTATTCAAGTGAATAGGACAAAGCTGCAGTGCCTGCATCGGCCCTACTAAGTAGGCAACACACAGGTAGAAGGACCCAGAAAACCCCTTTAAGGCCTCATGCACACGGCCGTTGTTCTGGTCCGCATCTGAGCTGCATATTTTGCGGCTCGGCCGCGGACCCATTCACTTCAGTGGGGCCGCAAAAGATGCGGACAGCACGCCGTGTGCTGTCCGCATCCGTTGCTCCGTTCCGTGCCCCCGCAAAAAAAAAATAGAACATGTCCTATTCTTGTCCTTTTTGCGGACAAAAATAGGCATTTCTATAATGGGCCGCGTTCCGTTCTGCAAATTACGGAACGCGGAGCAGCTTCCGTGTTTTGCGGATCCGCGGTTTGCGGACCGCAAAAGACCAACGGTCGTGTGCATGTACCCTAAATGAAATATCAATTTCTTCTGATGTATTGGTTCTGGTACTAGAACTATGCCTATGAAAATAACAAAACAGCATTTCTGTCAAATAAACGAACAGCTCTTGACTGACCCCTTTGACGATAATGGGATCTTTTGGGGATTTTACTGTAAAAATTAGTGCTGTCTTGTTCTGTATTTTTGATGGAATCTGCGACAGTTGCCCCAAACCTAGCCTCTGACGCACAAACCTAGCCTTTCTCAGAACACTTGGTATTTTGAAAAAAAAAATAGATAGAAAAGCATCTAGGCTAAAAAAAAAAACAACAGATCCTGTTGCATGAGCTTGAGCCATTTCCGTTTGAGATCCATTTTTTTAGACCGGGAAAAAAGTACTGCATGCAGGATTTTTTTTTTTTCTCCCGTCTAAACAACGGATCTCAGGCGGAAATGGCTCAAACGGATGACAACTGATGCAACAGTATCCAAGTGTTCATGTGCGTCAGAGGCTAGGTTTGGGGCAACTGTCGCAGATCCATCAGGATCCTGTTTTTTTTCCCTCTCTTTTCTTCTGATGAAAAGAACGGAAAGCTAAACAGTCATGTGAACTCAGCCTTACGTGTACTGAAATGCTAGTAGGCTATCTAGTAAGATGGTATTCTCAATATTAGTGTTGATATTATCTCCGTTTATATGTGATTAGACTGCATAAATGTGACTACAACATAATAGGTTCTGCTCGCAATGCTACTTACCCTTCCCTATTACCTAATGTAGGAAGAAGTTAATAAAGATGAATATCAGTTCCCTTTGAATATTGAAGAACAAGAGATAGGCGACAACTTTGCTTCCAAGACAGGCTTCCAAAGACTTTCTTCAAGCAGCTTGAATCAAAGCAGCACCAGCCTGGGCAGCAGCAGCAGTGGCGGCACAAGCAAGCAGAGCTGCACTAATAGTATGGGCGTTTCATTCCTATTACTATGACGTACTAAGTATTTCATGATTGGATTCGGTACATTCATGTCAGCATGATCAACCCTAATAAACCAGGCATACAGCATGGTATAGTTGATCATGCTGACAAAAACGATACCCTGATTATGTATTTCTTTTGTTCGATTCCTGAGATCTGTAAATGAGCTTACTGGAACACTGAAGGTTGGCCAGAGCCCTAGGAGCACCAGTTAGTGACACTTACTACAGCTTTAGTCCCTTCTCCCGGAGAAGGAGAGCAGTAGCAGATCCACTGGAGACCAGCAGAAGATCTGCTGCGCAAGCCCTGAGACAGATTATATGAACGTTCTGTGTTAAGTGCTATGTGCTTTCTCTTTGTTGAAGTGTCCTAAATGTTGATAAAACTTTGTCAAGACAGGACGTTAATAATCAATGTTGTGTTTGAAGGTGAACCTACACTAGGTAGAGGGATACGAGGTTTGGAGTCTGAGAAGTCAGAACATGGGTCATCTCAAAATACCAGCTTATCAAGTATCTTTCAGAACTGTGCAATGGAGGTAAGTGAGCAGCACTTTTGTCTTCTTTTACAATAACATCACTGTTAAGATGTATTAACCGTTAGAAGGGGGCTTTAAAAGAAAATACACAATTTTACAGCAAAGAAGAAAGGTGGAGTGGAAATGTACACACCTTCAAGGATTTTTTTGTAAATTGTAGACAGATTTGTCAACAAAAAGTTTTGTATTCAATATTTTTTTTATAGGTGTGCCATTTTAGGGTACTTTTACACTTGCGGCAGGACGGATCCCTGCCGGATCCGTCCTGCCCCATGTGGTCGTGCTGCCGCTCTGTCCCCATTGACTAGAATACCCTTACACACAAGCAAGTTGCATAGCAGTTATTTAAAGAGGGAGCTACTTTGGACAATTACTATTTGTTGAAGGATCCCCTCACTATAAGCTGATCAGATAGTGTCCTCCTGCTGGGACCCCTAGGGATCACTTGTAGTCTGTGAGGAAACCTGGCAGTATATGTTCACTTTCTTTAGGGCTACAACAGGGGAAATTCACATCAATGGGCTGAGTAACGCAGGGCCGGTCCTCCAAGAGTGAGAGGCGCTCATTTTAGCCCTTCATCAATGGATGAGGATCCCGAATGAATCCCCATCTATTAAGTAAGAATTCTCTAACAAGATATATGAAGATGGGTTTTCTAAACTAGGTGACTGCTTTAATGGAAAGCAGTACCCTAATTACCATTAAACATAGGGATTATTCAATGAAAAGTGTGCTATTAGGTTTCTGATGTGAAGGATTACATTGTGTCGTTGCAGGTCCTGATGTCTAGTTGCTCGCAGTGCCAGGGCTGTAAGGCCTTAGTTTTTGATGAAGAGATCATGGCAGGATGGACTGCTGACGACTCAAATCTAAACACCACATGTCCTTTCTGTAAAGTCATCTTTCTGCCTTTTCTAAACATTGAATTTAAGGACTTGCGTGGCTCCACCAGGTTTGTTCATTTTTATTTTTTTCTAGTGCTAGTTCACTGTGTCTTTTGTGAAACTGATGGGATGATGTACATGAATTTGATTAAAGGGGTTATCCCATGATTAAAGTAAAAAATGAAAATCAGACATCATATAGTACATAACCATCACTTTCTAACAAAGCTAGAACCAGCCCTGTACCTCATGGATCCAGAGATCTCCACATTCCTTGCCTTGCTAGATTTATATCAAGCTGACAGCTTAAAGGGGTTGTCTGAGTGATGTAAAAAATACAGCATGTAAATCAAATGGTTCTCAAGAACAGGAGCTAAGGAAGTTTTAGGTAAAAAAAAAAAATCTATTTCCTAATTTCCCTAGTTCTGTCCTGGCTCTGTTTACCTACAATAACAATCATTTCTGAGGTTTTCCTCATGAATATTTGTTGTCATCAACAAAGCCTGCCTTTTACCCTCTCACTGCTCTGCAAATGTAGTGAATAAAATTGCTCCCCTGAATGAAAATACCTGACTGCTGGGATACTCAGGTTGTATGTGTAGGACTACAAGTCCTAGCTGTACAGTACGATGACATTGCTGATACACACAGGATCTTCCCCCTACCTGTTCTTGTTCAATGCTCTGCAGAGCTCCTCCAGTGTGTCAGCTCTGTGTTTACAGGGTAAGGAGCGAAGATCCTCTGCCCAGCATTTGTCTCTTCACTGCTCAACAAAGACTCCAACCCCGAGTATGTGCATCTGAAGGTAGAAAGGGTTAAACTTTGCTAAAGAATCCAGTGGGAGAGGAGACACAGGGC
Organism: Bufotes viridis; assembly: GCA_033119425.1. Lineage (NCBI taxonomy): Eukaryota > Metazoa > Chordata > Amphibia > Anura > Bufonidae > Bufotes > Bufotes viridis. The sequence goes on along the minus strand of CM065589.1, from coordinate 276,456,020 downwards.
AGACAGCAGCAAATATCAGTTCAGGGGTATGTGGCCAGCAGACCTGCTCCTTAGGCTTTTTCACGAAACATCATCAGTGCAGGCAGAGAAGCTGACATCACAGGTCATGTGACACTCAGTGAAGTATGAGAAAGGAGCCACTGCAGATGAAGTAAGTCAATTGTAAATCCCTTTCATTTGGTTAGTTAGAAGCATAGAAAAAATAACTTTGACAACCCATTTAAGGGGAGTGCCTTTTTTTTGCAGCTAAGGTGGTGTGACCATTCTGCTGCAGCTCTCTCCCAATCACAGCTCAGGAAGCAGTTGAATGATGAAACTGCGCATGTGCTGCCTTCTCACTGAGTCAGCGCTCCAGATGGCGACCAAAATGGTCGCCAATGCGACTTACTATTTCAAAATGGCGACAAGACTTTGTAGTCTTGTCGCCATTTGCGCCTAGGCCCTCCGCTGCTCTGCCGCTTTAAGAAAAAACTGGATTTCAAGCAGCAGACACCAATAACAGAGCTCCGCACAGTACAGAGCTCTGTTATTAGTGAGAGGCTGCTGATTGGACCCTAGGATCGCGCTGCTCCTGCCATTGGCCTCTGCTCTAACAGCCCGCCCCTATTCTCCCACGCTGAACACAACTCAGCAGCTTGCTCTGAAGACGGGGAGACAGCGTGCCCGACTAGCTCCAGTCCTACCAACAGGTTAGCCGTTAATACTTAGCTGCCGCTGCACAGTATCCCCCGGCCGCACCACCCAGCTATCACTTCAACTTCAATTTAATGCTGCCGCACATGCGGCATTATGGAGGATGGACTCCGCTACTGTAGTCTGCGGAGATGCCCCCTACTGTGATACGCAAACCCTGGGCAGCAGGCAGGACTGCCTATAATTGACTCCAGTCTGCTTACTCACACCGTAGGACTGTACTCCAGACTGTCAGGGTACAGCCGTTTGTACAGTCAACGGTGCGGAGATGCGTATGGCTGCCAGGGTTAAGGCCGCAGGGTGGGGTTAAAGCAACGCAGCCTGCTATAACACAGGCTTATTAGGGGCAGCCACACAGCCTACCTGCTTCTTGCAGGTCTCTGTCTGGATATGGCTGAGTCAGGGCTGCTGGTGGTCAACAGGCTGAATAAGGGGCATGCACACTCACATGCTTCTTGCAGGTCTCTGTCTGATAATATCAGACAGAGACCTGCAAGAAGCACATGTGCAGCTGCCCCTTATTCAGCCTGTTAACCACTGGCAGCCCTGACTCCCAGCCATATATCATAATATGGCTGGAGCAGGGGCGTAACTATAGGGGAAGCAGGGAAGCGGCTGCTTTAGGGGCCCTGACCCAGAAGGGGCCCATCCAAGAGGGGGAGGAGAAGTACTAAAAGATTTTGACAGGGGCCCCGAAACAGTATTACACAATTAAATTATATACAGTGGCAGTATAGACAGTGTAGAACGGATGAAACAGCTGCCGGGCCTGGTCTGAGAGAGCGATCTTTACTAGCCACAGGAAAGGGGGCTGCATGAAAGGAAGGAGTTGTGAAAAATTACTGGGAGGGGCCCCATTCAAAATTTTGCTGTGGGGCCCAGTTATTTCTAGTTACGCCACTGGGCTGGAGTCAGGGCTGCTGGTGGTTAACAGGCTGAATAAGGGGCAGCTGCACACATGCTTCTTGCAGGTCCTCTGTCTTATAATGCTGCACTGACTATGGCTGGGATCAAAGTGGACGCCGTCTCTTCAGTGTTCACTGGGGCTCTGTACGCTGAAGAGCCGCAAGGGATGGCCCTACTGTGAAATGCCACACCTGTGGGCAGCATGCCTGGACTGCCTATGTCACCCCAGTCCGCTTCTCCTCGTACTCCAGACTGTCAGACAGGAGACTGTTCAGACAATGGGGCATAATTACTTATTGGTAGTCAGTGACACTGACTCAGAATCGGAGCAATAAATTGTCTATTAAGGACTGTAAATAGTTACCGTTTTTATTGGCTGTAAGAACAAATCCAAAAGAACATATGGGCAACTGCACAAGGTAAGAAAAGTCTTTTTTATTATAATTATATGTATTTTACATTTGGCGACCAAAAAATTAATTTGGCTCCTAAATTTTTCAGGTTAGGAGCCAATGGCTCCTTGGTATTTTTTTTAGTCTGGAGCACTGTGAGTAGGACAAAGAAATAAGAAAAGAACAAACAGCAGGTGGCGCTATACAGATACCTTTTTTTTTTTTTCGAATAACTCAGAGGCTATACATAATTTTTAATCACATGCAATTACAAAAGTATTCAGATCCAGGTGCTGGTTTGAAAGCTGTAGAATATTTTTTGTGGGACAACCCCTTTAACGGAGTTATAACTTTGGCAGAGATTATTTACTATCATTGTGATTAGTATATGAACAATAGGAAAGACTGTGAGTAGAAATATCAGTAACTTTTTTTAAACTTTTTTCAGATGTTCTAAATGGGCTATTTATTTTTGTAATGTACTTTATTATTTTTACTGTTTTAATGACAGACTAGGCACCTGAAGTTTGGGTATCTATAGCACTTTTGAATCGGTATTCCAGTAACCACTGACACGTATGAGATGCACGGTTGTACGGATTGCACAGTAAAAAGCAGGACGCATTTTTATCTTGCTGATAAAATCAACTCTATTTTAAAAAAAATATTACTGGCTCCCACTGAGATCAGTGGCAGGCAGAAAAAGCGTCAAAATCAGATGCAAAAACTCTATGTGAGCATATCCTAAAGGCGTTGGTTCCTATACTCTAACTTCTACAAATGTGCTGGAAACGGTACGATGATCAACTTACTAATATACTGTTAGAACTAGAATGAGCATATTTCTTATAATTCGCTTCGGGTCTGATTCATTTGCTTTCTTTCATTTGAATTAGTCGTCTGATTCGATTCAGGGCAGAATAAATTTGTCCCAAAGTCCCCAGTTGCAATGTAGGACACTGAGGTCTCCTAGGACTGTATCCAACCCTTTTCAAGCTCTCTAACTCCAAGACAGCATTAGGTAGCATTTGACCTGTATGGCTATGGGTAACTGGATGATGGCTGGTAGTAGCAAACAGCCTTTTTAATAACTCACTGCACTGTCAGATTAAAAAATATATATATATCCAAAAATGATCCCTGTTTGGTGGCAGATGCCCTCTTCTTTGTCTTCTTACTTAGCAATTTGTCTGAAATGAATTGTAAAAGTTGCAGATTTGTTTTTGTGAAAATTTGTAACAAATTTGATTTGTTTAAAATGAATTTGCTCATCTCTAGTGGTATTGTCCCCCATTGAGCAGTGCCGCCCCCTTATGTTATACATTTGGCTCCACTCTTTACAGAGCTCCCCGGTTCCAACATGGCAGCTGATGGAAAAGCGTGTGACCAGACCTGTCGATGCCTCCACTGAATAACACTGCATATGGCACTAGTTACCCATGCCATGCGCAGTGTTAGGCTACTGTCACACTTGCGTTTTCCCTTTCCGCTATTGAGATCCGTCATAGGATCTCAATAGCGGAGCAAAACGCTTCCGTTTTGTCCCCATTCATTGCCAATGGGGACAAAACTGAACTGAACGAAACGGAATGCACCAGAATGCATTCTGTTCTGTTTGGTTGCGTCCCCATCGCGGACAGTATAACGCTGCAAGCAGCGGTTTTCTGTTTGGAATGTGGTGCGGAGCAAGACCGATCTGTTGTGACTCACAATGTAAGTCAATAAGGATGGATCCGTTTTCTCTGACAATAGAAAACGGATCCGTTCCCCCATTGACTTTCAGTGGAGTTCATGACCGATCCGTCTTGGCTATTTTAAAGATAATACAACCGGATCTCTTCATAACGGATACAGATGGTTGTATTATCAGAACTGAAGCATTTTTTTCTGATCCATGACCGGATTGAGCGATATAGAGCACCTTAGAAAGTCGCACATAATAATGTGAATAATACAGAGTGCTGTGATGTTCAGTAGGGGACAATGGTGCTGATGGGCTTATAACAGTTGTAAGAGGGTGCAAGGTGTTGTATTTGATAGCAGGTACGTGTCACCGAGGTTGCTGGCTCTGTTAAATAGCATGGCTGCAAAGCCGATCCGGGCCGGCTCTTACTGGGAGCAGCTAAAGAGTAGGGTGGGTGGCTGCTCCCCACGGTCCAGTCCATGTTTTGGGCTGGGTATAAAACGCAGCCAGCAGCTGTGTCTGAGGGTGTGATTATCCTGGAGCCTGCAAACAGGGCTGAGAATTCTCTGTCCTGGAGGAAGGAGCTCAGCAAGGTGGTGTTTCCCTGCGACCTGAAGGTGGAATCGCCTGCGGCTGAGCCGACTGCTAGGTGTGAACCCGCACCTAAACCACCCAAGGTGACTGGACCCTGTGTTGGCCTGTTTTTGTTTTGCCACAGTATTTCCGTTGTGTGTGAACTGTCACCAAGAGACTGCTTTTCATTTATGGCGTGCAAGTGTGAATAAAACACTGTTTGATGCACCATCTGGACTCCTTGTTTTGCCTCTAAACTGCACCCGCACCGCTGTCTACCAGAGCGACTCCCCACATTTGGTGTCGGATGCGGGCATGCGCAGTGAGGCTGGCGTGAGCGCCGAACTTTGTTTGCTGAGCAAAAGTGTATGTCCTATATTAGGCCGGCAAAGTTGCAGCCTGTGATTTCTGGCAACATGGAGGCTGCTGTGAAAGCCCTCATAGAGGCTAACGTGCAGCAGCGGGAGACCAACCAGTTATTGCTGCAACATGTGATGGCATTACAGGCGGCAGGAGGCGTCCCACCACGTCCATGATGCCCGGAAGCGGTCCGTGCGGCGATCCCAAAGATGACCCCCGCAGACGGCGTGGAGACATACCTAGCCGTCTTTGAGAAGGTCGCCGTGAGGAAAAGTTACCCCGTGACCAGTGGGCCGAGGTGGTTGCTCCGTTCCTGGCAGCCGGACCCCAGCAAGTTTTTCGATTTGGCAGATGTCCAGGCAGCTGACTACCCGACCGTGAAAGGTGAGATTCTAGCAAGACTGGGGGTGAATGTTTTGGTCGGGCCCAGCGGGTGCATCAGTGGGAATTTAACCCGGCTGAACCCGCCAGACCACAATACTATGACCTGCTACATCGGTTGCAAAAATGGCTGCAGCCAGACATACTGACTCCCACTGCTATGCTCGACCGTCTGTTAGCAGATGTATTCTGGAGGTCTTTGCCATACCCTCTCCAGCACTGGATCGGCCAGGTATCCCCCACCAATGCCCTTGAGATGAGTCGAGCCTGGTGGAGCGATATGAGGCCACCAGAAACCTGCAGGGGGTTCTTTTGGGAGGAGGCCAGTCAAACCCGGAAACCTCCACCCCAGTCCCGGCGGCCGGCCAAACCCGCCCGGGATGTACCCTTGCAGATCCCTCCCCAGTAGTCTGCTGGCGGTGTCACGAGCCTGGCCACGTAAGGGCCGACTGTCCCACAGTGGGGGAACCCATGGAGACTAATTATGGGTACCGGGCTTCCCTGTATGCCCGGAGACTGTGTGCGACCGGCACCCCGAGACAATAGACAATCGACATCTGTGCCAGGTGCAAATCGGGGATAACCTGGCAGTGGCGCTGTTGGACTCAGGGAGCCTGGTAACCCTGGTAAGTGCTGCCCTGGTACAGCCCACCCAGTATACGGGCCGGAAGAGTTGGTGTGGTGTGTATACACGGAGACTTAAAGGACTATCCCACGGCTGTAATGTCTCTGTCCACGCGGCCGGCACCTGGACTTGTGAAGTGGCGATCTCCACAAAGCTGCCCTATGAACTAATAATTGGGAGAGACTTCCCTGGTTTTCCGTCACTGTGGCCTGAGATGAAAGTGACTAATAGCCCTGAGACAGGGGTAACCCTAGCAGAGTGGCCTGATACCCCTGGAAGGCCAGAACCCTGGGAGCCCGAGTCTGAAGGGCCAGCGGTAGGGGTGACCACTGCTGCAGCGGTAGTGGGGAGACAACCCCACTGAGTGTAATGGTGGGAGACACGGAGGACTTGCCACCGGGGCCTGAGTTGGCAGACCTCAATGTCTCCGGGGAAAATTTTGGGACCGCACAACACCGGGACCAAACCTAACCAGGGCCTGGGAGAATGTGCTGGAAATTGATGGTAAACCCCAGAAACCAGGGGCTGAATTAATGTTCCCACGATTTATTGTTCTGCAGGATATGTTGTATCGGGTGAACCAAATCCGAGGTGAACCTGTTGAACAGTTGGTGGTGCCCACAGCGTATCGCAAGCTTGTCATGGAGCTTGCCCACCAACATGTTCTTGGGGACACCTGGGGTGGCAGAAAACCCAGGACCGCATACTGCAGCGGTTTTATTGGCCCAGTGTGTTCAAGGAGGTAGAGAATTATTGTAAGTCCTGTCCGACCTGTCAGATAACTAGCCCCCAGCCACATTTCCGTAGTCCTCTGGTACCTCTGCCAATTATTGAAGTACCGTTCGAGCGAATCGCTATGGATTTAGTTGGGCCTGTACCAAAGTCTGCCAGGGGCCACCAACACATTCTGGTAGTTCTCGACTATGCCACTCGGTATCCGGAGGCGGTGCCTCTGCGACATACCTCAGCTAAGCTCATTGCCAAAGAGTTAATGGAGATGTTTTCCCGTGTGGGCCTGCCAAAAGAGGTTCTGACAGACCAAGGGACCCCTTTTATGTCCAAAGTAATGAGGAACTGTGTAAATTGTTGCGTATAAAGCAGCTACGGACGTCCGTTTACCATCCGCAAACAGACGGTCTTGTTGAGAGGGTTTAACCAAACTCTAAAAAATATGTTAAAGAGGGTGGTGTCTAGAGATGGGAAGGACTGGGACCTGCTTCTGCCCTATCTCATGTTCGCAGTGCGAGAGGTGCCCCAGGCCTCTACTGGGTTCTCGCCCTTCGAACTGCTTTATGGCAGACACCCTCGGGGCCTGTTGGATATCGCCAAGGAAGCATGGGAACAACAGCCTGTCCCCCACAAAAGTGTCATTGAGTATGTCACCCAGATGCAGGAACGGATAGAAAGGGTGTTGCCGCTGGTCGGGGAGCATATGGAGGCAGCACAACAAGCCCAGAGTAGGGTGTATAATCGTCAGGCTCGAGTGCGGGGCTTCAATCCGGGAGATCGAGTGTTGGTTCTGGTACCCACCCTTGACAGCAAATTCCTAGCTAGGTGGCAGGGCCCCTATGAGGTGATCGAGAAGGTAGGGGAAGTAAATTACAAAGTACACCAGCCAGGGCGGCGCAAGCCGGAGCAGGTGTACCACGTGAATTTACTTAAGCCTTGGAAAGATAGGGACACGGCCGACGACCACAGCCCCGGCCAGGGCTTCTAGGTGAAAAGTGTCCAGCCCCACAGTTCGAGGCCTGTGAAGCAGTAACCACGGTAAAAATTGCAGACAGCCTGTCTTCCAAACAAGTTCAGGAAGTCAGGAGTTCATCAGTCGGAACACGGATGTGTTCTCGGACCTCCTGGCCGCCGTCTCTCATCCAACATGACATCGTCACTGAGCCTCAGGCCAAGATCCGGTTAAAACCATACCGGGTACCCGAGGCTCGGCGGCGGGCCATCGCGGAGGAAGTACAGTTAATGTTGAAGCTCGATGTCATTCTTTTTATGGCGTGCAAGTGTGAATAAAACACTGTTTGATGCACCATCTGGACTCCCTTGTTTTGCCTCTAAACTGCACCCGCACCGCTGTCTACCAGAAGCGACTTCCCACACAGTATATTAGCAAGCTGATCATTGTACTGTTTCAACACATTTTGTAGAAGTTAGGTTGAAGTGGCTAAGCCCTTTAAAAGGTGTTTTCTCGACAAAGGTTTATCCTCATCCTGTGGATAGAGGTTAAGTCTTTGTTATGGGACCTCCCCTTTAAGATCTTAGGGAGATCAGATAATTCTAAGGTGCAAACAGTCTGAGGAGGGAACTTTGTCAGCAGCAAACATACAGTTCTGTTCATGTTTTGTGGGTTTAGAAAATGTGTGCCACTGACCTAAAACTGTGAAAGGGGTTGACCCTGCTGGGATAATGGATATTGTCTGGAAAAGAGGTTTCAGACTATGACCAAATAGTATTTTTATTTTTTTTCCTTTTTGCGATCACAGCTTCTTCCTCAAGCCAAGTAACTCAGGTGAGCAGCCTACAAAGCAGTAACCATCAGTCAGCCACTGAGACTTCTAGCATCAGAAGACATTGGTCCTCCTTCCAATGATCTGATTAACTTGTCAGACTCTCCACTGGCGGCGCAGCACATTCCAGCAAGCCTACTGAAAACGCCACACAGCCTACCTGCTTCTGCAGGTCTCTGTCTGGTATGGCTGGAGTCAGGCTGCTGGTGGCCAACAGGCTGAATAAGGGGCACAGTCACATACTGCTTGCAGGTCTCTGTCTGATAATATCAGACAGAGACCTGCAAGAAGCATGTGTGCAGCTGCCCCTTATTCAGCCTGTTAACCACTGGCAGCCCTGACTCCAGCCATATATCATAATATGGCTGGAGCAGGGGCGTAACTATAGGGGAAGCAGGGGAAGCGGCTGCTTTGGGGCCCTGACCCAGAAGGGGCCCATCCAAGAGGGGGAGGAGAAGTACTAAAAGATTTTGACAGGGCCCCGAAACAGTATTACACAATTAAATTATATACAGTGGCAGTATAGACAGTGTAGAACGGATGAAACAGCTGCCGGGCCTGGTCTGAGAGAGCGATCTTTACTAGCCACAGGAAAGGGGGCTGCATGAAAGGAAGGAGTTGTGAAAAAATTACTGGGGGAGGGGGCCCCATTCAAAAATTTGCTGTGGGGCCCAGTTATTTCTAGTTACGCCACTGGGCTGGAGTCAGGGCTGCTGGTGGTTAACAGGCTGAATAAGGGGCAGCTGCACACATGCTTCTTGCAGGTCTCTGTCTTATAATGCTGCACTGACTATGGCTGGGATCAAAGTGGACGCCGTCTCTTCAGTGTTCACTGGGGCTCTGTACGCTGAAGAGCCGCAAGGGATGGCCCCTACTGTGAAATGCCACACCTGTGGGCAGCATGCCGGACTGCCTATGTCACCCCAGTCCGCTTTCCCCGTACTCCAGACTGTCAGACAGGAGACTGTTCAGACAATGGGGCATAATTACTTATTGGTAGTCCAGTGACACTGACTCAGAATCGGAGCAATAAATTGTCTATTAAGGACTGTAAATAGTTACCGCTTTTATTGGCTGTAAGAACAAATCCAAAAGAACATATGGGCAACTGCACAAGGTAAGAAAAGTCTTTTTATTATAATTATATGTATTTTACATTTGGCGACCAAAAATTAATTTGGCTCCTAAATTTTTTCAGGTTAGGAGCCAATGGCTCCTTGGTATTTTTTTAGTCTGGAGCACTGTGAGTAGGACAAAGAAATAAGAAAAGAACAAACAGCAGGTGGCGCTATACAGATACCTTTTTTTTTCTTCGAATAACTCAGAGGCTATACATAATTTTTAATCACATGCAATTACAAAAGTATTCAGATCCAGGTGCTGGTTTGAAAGCTGTAGAATATTTTTTGTGGGACAACCCCTTTAACGGAGTTATAACTTTGGCAGAGATTATTTACTATCATTGTGATTAGTATATGAACAATAGGAAAGACTGTGAGTAGAAATATCAGTAACTTTTTTTAAACTTTTTTCAGATGTTCTAAATGGGCTATTTATTTTTGTAATGTACTTTATTATTTTTACTGTTTTAATGACAGACTAGGCACCTGAAGTTTGGGTATCTATAGCACTTTTGAATCGGTATTCCAGTAACCACTGACACGTATGAGATGCACGGTTGTACGGATTGCACAGTAAAAAGCAGGACGCATTTTTATCTTGCTGATAAAATCAACTCTATTTTAAAAAAAATATTACTGGCTCCCACTGAGATCAGTGGCAGGCAGAAAAAGCGTAAAAATCAGATGCAAAAACTCTATGTGAGCATATCCTAAAGGCGTTGGTTCCTATACTATAACTTCTACAAATGTGCTGGAAACAGTACAATGATCAACTTACTAATATACTGTTAGAACTAGAATGAGCATATTTCTTATAATTCGCTTCGGGTCTGATTCTTTCACTTTCTTTCATTTGAATTAGTCGTCTGATTCGATTCAGGGCAGAATAAATTCGTCCCAAAGTCCCCAGTTGCACTGAAAAGGGATGTAGGACACCGAGGTCTCCTAGGACTGTATCCAACCCTTTTCAAGCTCTTTAACTCCAAGACAGCATTAGGTAGCATTTGACCTGTATGGCTATGGGTAACCGGATAATGGCTGGTAGTAGCAAACAGCCTGTTTAATAACTCACCGCACTGTCAGATTAAAAAATATATATATATCCAAAAATGATCCCTGTTTGGTGGCAGATGCCCTCTTCTTTGTCTTCTTACTTAGCAATTTGTCTGAAATGAATTGCAAAAGTTGCAGATTTGTTTTTGTGAAAATTTGTAACAAATTTGATTTGTTTAAAATGAAATTGCTCATCTCTAGTGGTATTGTCCCCCATTGAGCAGTGCCGCCCCCTTATGTTATACATTTTTCTCCACTCTTTACAGAGCTCCCCGATTCCAACATGGCGGCTGATGGAAAAGCATGTCGATGCCTCCACTGAATAACACTGCATATGGCACTAGTTACCCATGCCATGCGCAGTGTTAGGCTACTGTCACACTTGCGTTTTCCCTTTCTGCTATTGAGATCCGTCATAGGATCTCAATAGCGGAGCAAAACGCTTCCGTGTTGTCCCCATTCATTGTCACTGAATTGAACGAAATGGAATTCACCAGAATGCATTCCGTTTTGTTTGGTTGCGTCCCCATCGCGGACAGAATAACGCTGCAAGCAGCGGTTTTCTGTTTGCGATGTGGTGCGGAGCAAGACTGATCCGTCATGACTCGCAATGTAAGTCAATAAGGATGAATCCGTTTTCTCTGATAATAGAAAACAGATCCTTTCCCCCATTGATTTTCAATGGAGTTCATGATGGATCCGTCTTGGCTATTTTAAAGATAATACAACCGGATCCCTTCATAACGGATACAGATGGTTGTATTATCAGAACTGAAGCGTTTTTTTCTGATCCATGACGGATTGAGCGATATAGAGCACCTTAGAAAGTCGCACATAATAATGTGAATAATACAGAGTGCTGTGATGTTCAGTAGGGGACAATGGTGCTGATGGGCTTATAACAGTTGTAAGAGGGTGCAAGGTGTTGTATTTGATAGCAGGTACGTGTCACCGAGGTTGCTGGCTCTGTTAAATAGCATGGCTGCAAAGCCGATCCGGGCCGGCTCTTACTGGGAGCAGCTAAAGAGTAGGGTGGGTGGCTGCTCCCCACGGTCCAGTCCATGTTTTGGGCTGGGTATAAAACGCAGCCAGCAGCTGTGTCTGAGGGTGTGATTATCCTGGAGCCTGCAAACAGGGCTGAGGAATTCTCTGTCCTGGAGGAAGGAGCTCAGCAAGGTGGTGTTTCCCTGCGACCTGAAGGTGGAATCGCCTGCGGCTGAGCCGACTGCTAGGTGTGAACCCGCACCTAAACCACCCAAGGTGACTGGACCCTGTGTTGGCCTGTTTTTGCTTTGCCACAGTATTTCCGTTGTGTGTGAACTGTCACCAAGAGACTGCTTTTCATTTATGGCGTGCAAGTGTGAATAAAACACTGTTTGATGCACCATCTGGACTCCTTGTTTTGCCTCTAAACTGCACCCGCACCGCTGTCTACCAGAGCGACTCCCACATTTGGTGTCGGATGCGGGCATGCGCAGTGAGGCTGGCGTGAACGCCGAACTTTGTTTGCTGAGCAAAAGTGTATGTCCTATATTAGGCCGGCAAAGTTGCAGCCTGTGATTTCTGGCAACATGGAGGCTGCTGTGAAGGCTCTCATAGAGGCTAACGTGCAGCAGCGGGAGACCAACCAGTTATTGCTGCAACATGTGATGGCATTACAGGCGGCAGGAGCGTCCCACCACGTCCATGATGCCCGAAAGCGGTCCGTGCGGCGATCCCAAAGATGACCCCGCAGACGACGTGGAGACATACCTAGCCGTCTTTGAGAAGGTCGCCGTGAGGGAAAAGTTACCCCGTGACCAGTGGGCCGAGGTGGTTGCTCTGCTCCTGGCAGCCGGACCCCAGCAAGTTTTTTTCGATTTGGCAGATGTCCAGGCAGCTGACTACCCGACCGTGAAAGGTGAGATTCTAGCAAGACTGGGGGTGAATGTTTTGGTCCGGCCCAGCGGGTGCATCAGTGGGAATTTAACCCGGCTGAACCCGCCAGACCACAATACTATGACCTGCTACATCGGTTGCAAAATGGCTGCAGCCAGACATACTGACTCCCACTGCTATGCTCGACCGTCTGTTAGCAGATGTATTCTGGAGGTCTTTGCCATACCCTCTCCAGCACTGGATCGGCCAGGTATCCCCCACCAATGCCCTTGAGATGGTCGACCTGGTGGAGCGATATGAGGCCACCAGAAACCTGCAGGGGGTTCTTTTGGGAGGAGGCCAGTCAAACCCCGGAAACCTCCACCCCAGTCCCGGCGGCCGGCCAAACCCGCCCGGGATGTACCCCTTGCAGATCCCTCCCCAGTAGTCTGCTGGCGGTGTCACGAGCCTGGCCACGTAAGGGCCGACTGTCCACAGTGGGGGAACCCATGGAGACTAATTATGGGTACCGGGCTTCCCTGTATGCCCGGAGACTGTGTGCGACCGGCACCCCGAGACAATAGACACTCGACATCTGTGCCAGGTGCAAATCGGGATAACCTGGCAGTGGCGCTGTTGGACTCAGGGAGCCTGGTAACCCTGGTAAGTGCTGCCCTGGTACAGCCCACCCAGTATACGGGCCGGAAAGTTGGTGTGGTGTGTATACACGGAGACTTAAAGGACTATCCCACGGCTGTAATGTCTCTGTCCACGGCGGCCGGCACCTGGACTTGTGAAGTGGCGATCTCCACAAAGCTGCCCTATGAACTAATAATTGGGAGAGACTTCCTGGTTTTCCGTCACTGTGGCCTGAGATGAAAGTGACTAATAGCCCTGAGACAGGGTAACCCTAGCAGAGTGGCCTGATACCCCTGGAAGGCCAGAACCCTGGGAGCCCGAGTCTGAAGGGCCAGCGGTAGGGGTGACCACTGCTGCAGCGGTAGTGGGGGAGACAACCCCACTGAGTGTAATGGTGGGAGACACGGAGGACTTGCCACCGGGCCTGAGTTGGCAGACCTCAATGTCTCCGGGAAAATTTTGGGACCGCACAACACCGGACCAAACCCTAACCAGGGCCTGGGAGAATGTGCTGGAAATTGATGGTAAACCCCAGAAACCAGGGGCTGAATTAATGTTCCCACGATTTATTGTTCTGCAGGATATGTTGTATCGGGTGAACCAAATCCGAGGTGAACCTGTTGAACAGTTGGTGGTGCCCACAGCGTATCGCAAGCTTGTCATGGAGCTTGCCCACCAACATGTTCTTGGGGACACCTGGGGTGGCAGAAAACCCAGGACCGCATACTGCAGCGGTTTTATTGGCCCAGTGTGTTCAAGGAGGTAGAGAATTATTGTAAGTCCTGTCCGACCTGTCAGATAACTAGCCCCCAGCCACATTTCCGTAGTCCTCTGGTACCTCTGCCAATTATTGAAGTACCGTTCGAGCGAATCGCTATGGATTTAATTGGGCCTGTACCAAAGTCTGCCAGGGGCCACCAACACATTCTGGTAGTTCTCGACTATGCCACTCGGTATCCGGAGGCGGTGCCTCTGCGACATACCTCAGCTAAGCTCATTGCCAAAGAGTTAATGGAGATGTTTTCCCGTGTGGGCCTGCCAAAAGAGGTTCTGACAGACCAAGGGACCCCTTTATGTCCAAAGTAATGAGGGAACTGTGTAAATTGTTGCGTATAAAGCAGCTACGGACGTCCGTTTACCATCCGCAAACAGACGGTCTGGTTGGAGAGGTTTAACCAAACTCTAAAAAATATGTTAAAGAGGGTGGTGTCTAGAGATGGGAAGGACTGGGACCTGCTTCTGCCCTATCTCATGTTCGCAGTGCGAGAGGTACCCCAGGCCTCTACTGGGTTCTCGCCCTTCGAACTGCTTTATGGCAGACACCCTCGGGGCCTGTTGGATATCGCCAAGGAAGCATGGGAACAACAGCCTGTCCCCCACAAAAGTGTCATTGAGTATGTCACCCAGATGCAGGAACGGATAGAAAGGGTGTTGCCGCTGGTCCGGGAGCATATGGAGGCAGCACAACAAGCCCAGAGTAGGGTGTATAATCGTCAGGCTCGGGTACGGGGCTTCAATCCGGGAGATCGAGTGTTGGTTCTGGTACCCACCCTTGACAGCAAATTCCTAGCTAGGTGGCAGGGCCCCTATGAGGTGATCGAGAAGGTAGGGGAAGTAAATTACAAAGTACACCAGCCAGGCGGCGCAAGCCGGAGCAGGTGTACCACGTGAATTTACTTAAGCCTTGGAAAGATAGGGACACGGCCGACGACCACAGCCCCCGGCCAGGGCTTCTAGGTGAAAAGTGTCCAGCCCCACAGTTCGAGGCCTGTGAAGCAGTAACCACGGTAAAAATTGCAGACAGCCTGTCTTCCAAACAAGTTCAGGAAGTCAGGGAGTTCATCAGTCGGAACACGGATGTGTTCTCGGACCTCCCTGGCCGCACGTCTCTCATCCAACATGACATCGTCACTGAGCCTCAGGCCAAGATCCGGTTAAAACCATACCGGGTACCCGAGGCTCGGCGACGGGCCATCGCGGAGGAAGTACAGTTAATGTTGAAGCTCGATGTCATTCTTTTATGGCGTGCAAGTGTGAATAAAACACTGTTTGATGCACCATCTGGACTCCTTGTTTTGCCTCTAAACTGCACCCGCACCGCTGTCTACCAGAGCGACTTCCCACACAGTATATTAGCAAGCTGATCATTGTACTGTTTCCAACACATTTGTAGAAGTTAGGTTGAAGTGGCTAAGCCCTTTAAAAGGTGTTTTCTCGACAAAGGTTTATCCCCTATCCTGTGAATAGAGGTTAAGTCTTTGTTATGGGACACCCCCTTTAAGATCTTAGGGGAGATCAGATAATTCTAAGGTGCAAACAGTCTGAGGAGGGAACTTTGTCAGCAACAAACATACAGTTCTGTTCATGTTTTGTGGGTTTAGAAAATGTGTGCCACTGACCTAAAACTGTGAAAGGGGTTGACCCTGCTGGGATAATGGATATTGTCTGGAAAAGAGGTTTCAGACTATGACCAAATAGTATTTTTATTTTTTTTCCTTTTTTGCGATCACAGCTTCTTCCTCAAGCCAAGTAACTCAGGTGACAGCCTACAAAGCAGTAACCATCAGTCAACCACTGAGACTTCTCAGCATCAGAAGACATTGGTCCCTCCTTCCAATGATCTGATTAACTTGTCAGACTCTCCACTGACGGCGGCAGCACATTCCAGCAAGCCTACTGAAAACAGGTAATACGCCTCTCATGTTTTGTATTGCAAGGGAATGTTTTCCAAACGCACTCGTCTGAAAACATGTATCCGTAAGTTGCCTTTCTTATTATTGAGTAAATTTGCAGAAGTCAAATGAAAACTCTTCTGGATGTCTTGCTAGGCCTTGTGTATCAGTAATATCTGGAAGAAAATGGCATAGGCCATCAGCATCGCAAGCCTAGAAAAGCTAATTCAAAAGACAATGTATAATTGATATGTTGCTGTGAACATAGAATGGAAACGTGCTATAGAGATAACCTTTGTATTGTTTTCAGTGATTTGTGTAATTTATTTGTCATACATGTATTCCAGTGATGGTGAGGACAAACTGAAGCATTTGGCCAGTGACAGTGCAAGAAAGAGAGTTGCATCATTGACAAGGAGTCACAGCGTGGGAGGACCTCTCCAGAATTTTGACCTACCCCAGAAACATTTGCATGGGGTGTCAACTGTCAGCTTACCTAACAGCCTGCAGGAGGTGGTGGTATGTTGTTTTTACTTGTGGATGTTGCTATTATAATAGTTGCTGTTTTTTGCCTTTATACCATGCAAGTAGCTCGCTTTCTTGGTTTTTCTGATATTTAGGTTTTGTTCAATCATTTTTGCGATGAAAATATATTAAATTACTCAGTTCATACCCTTCCTTTTTCCTGTTTCTATTCTGTCTTTCCCAATCCCCCTTACACTTTTCCTATTTGAGTACTGTTACACTTACAGTTTTCCTTTTTTTCCCTTTGGCACATGTCTCCATAATCACTTTAAAAAACGTCTCATCCTTTTTTAGGATCCTTTGGAAACGAGACACAATCCTCCCCCTGTTTCTGTCCCATATCTTAGTCCTCTTGTACTCCGAAAAGAACTGGAATCTTTGCTGGAGAACGAGGGTGAGCAGGTTATTCATACATCAACTTTTATAAACCAGCATCCAATCATCTTCTGGAACCTGATATGGTACTTTAGGAGACTAGATTTACCAAGCAATCTGCCTGGACTTATCCTGACATCAGAGCATTGCAATGGAGGAGAAAAGGTATGCTGCATCCTAACATATTAATGATGCTAACTTAGGCCTCATGCACACGACTGTATGTGTTTTGCAGTTCGCAAACCGCGGATCCGCAAAACCCGGAAGCTGCTCTGGAACACGGCCCATTGTAGAAATGCCTATTCTTGTCGACAAAACGGACAAGAATAGGACATGCTCTATTTTTTTGAGCAACGGATGCGGACAGCACACGGAGTGCTGTCCACATCTTTTGCGGCCCCATTGAAGTGAATGGGTCCGCGCCCAAGTTGCAAAATAGGCGGCTCGGACGCGGACCAAAACAATGGCCGTGTGCATGAGGCCTTAACGGGGTTGTCCAGTGAATAGGAATAGGGTAGAATGGGTTAAAAAATAAATAAATCAAGAAATACTTACCTCACCTATCCTCCACTACTGACATTCTAGATCCTCTCTGTACTTCCTGGTTGGAATGGCAGAAATTGGTGGGGTCAGTATTGGTTTTATAACCACCTCTGCCCCCTTTCTAAGACACTTTTATGTGCTGGACCACCCCTTTAAACTATGTTACTTGTAGAAATTATCAAATATGATCTTTATAGAACAAATTTTGTGCTTGAAGATTAATGACTGGACATTTTGTAGGTGCCACAATCATCCCTATCACAAGACAGTAAACTCGTTTACATCCAGTTGTTATGGGATAATGTCAACCTCCATCAAGACCCTGGAGAGGCTCTCTATATAAAATGGCGCACCTTAGGTAAGTAGAGGGGTCCCCCAAAGTCTGCATTCAGAAATATATCACAGATGTTACTTTAGCAATGAGTACAGTGATATCCTAGTGGGCCTACATTATCTGCGTTCTACTTGTTGCCTTTGTTATTTAGCTTTTCGGAGGGATTGGCCACTGCTAAATGCATTATAAGTCATCAGCTGAGGTTTTATTTTTTCTACAGAGGATAATGCAGCAATATGAACTGCTTCTTACATTTTCTATTTCAGTACCAGAAAACGATACACATTTTTTAGACACTTATGAGTAACAGTCATAGTAGTTGGTATCATAGCGTTTGTCGGGGCAGTAGTTGTCATTTTTGCTGTTGTAAAGGTAGTTGTCGCAGAGGTTGCAGCAGTAGCTTTTACATAAAGTAATATTATGAGAAGATTATAATTCTACTACCAAATTGTTGTTACTGCTGTTTTAAAAGAAATATATTACAGCTTTAAAGCATGAATTCATGCACGTCAGTTGCTTGGCTTTAAATGATTAGGAACTACAAGCACCAGGAATGGGCATTGAAATTGGATGTCCAAAGATGGCCCACTCTGATATTTAAACACTAATAACAAATGGAACATCATCTACTGACCTTTTAATATTTGCCTTGTCGTGCAGAATCTATAAAGAAGACAGGAGCTGCCATACCAAGGGAGTTACAAGATATCAGTCACTTACTGGAGAGCATCACTCTCAGTATCCAGCACAATGATGTTCTTAGACCTATCAGTTTGTTGCTGCAGAAATATGCTTCGGAGAGCAAAAGGCAAAGGTAAGCGTAGCGTGTCACAAGTGGCACTCATTTGTAGTATAGTATTCTTACTAGAATCTTACTGTGCATGTATACACATTTCTGTTTATACAGGAGTATCTACAGAGAAGTACTGTACCTGTCTTTGGTCGCCCTGGGTCGAGAAAACATTGATATTGGTAGGTACAGCTATATTTCCTAATAAAATGGTGCTTGTAACATATGGATGAATAACTGAAACATTCATTTACTGCTTTTTCTATATATAGTAATATTAAAGGAAACCTGTCAGCGGCAAAAACCACCCCAAACCGCCAGCAGTACCTTCAAGTAGCTGGCAGTCTGTTTCTAATGATGATTTTCTTCCTGCAGTCCGATGCGGTAAAAGCAGGAAAAAAACGCTGGCGGTTTGAGGTGGTTTTTCCCGCTAACAGGTTCCCTTTAAGCTTTACACAGCACCAACATAGTGCTCAGCTCTGTATATATAGTATACATGTACAAAGAAAATCAAGAGGAAAAGTGAGAGCCCTGCTCGAAAGAACCTTGCAATGTATGGGCATATAGGGGTGGCACAAAGGTGTTTGTTTTGTACATTGGTTTAGCCATCAGTCAACTCCAGAATGCACACAGTCTCATCCATGATTTTCATAGGACTAAAAGGGTATACCATAGAATGTCTGCTGTTTTTTTTCAAATATGAGGCATATGATGTAGACTACTGATTGCTAATAAAACATGGAGATTTCCACCATGATGACTAAATAACCTCACCCAATCCTCCTCTGAGATGCAGTATATTTTATTGGACGCTTTAATGAGGACCTGTCCCCAGGGTTCCCTGTTCCTTTATGCCTCCGCTCAGGACCTCAGCAGGCCTGCTCACCGCTGCAGCCCGGACTTCATGTAATGGTGTATGCCTGTTTCTTACTCTGGGGAAGCCCACTGTGGCAGTGCACACAATTTTCACTGTGTGCATTGCGGTAGTGGGTGGCCCTCGAACTCTGAACAGGCTCCCAGCATACGGCCCACAGTTCCCTTAACGTCCTGATGTTATCCAATGTCAGGAAGTTCCTGTGCGGTGCTCCAAACTGGCCCCTCCTCCTTCCTCATGTGCGGCGCGGGAAAAGAGGAGGGGACAGCATGTTCTTAGACCTAGCCCCCCAGTCAAAGTGTTAAAGCGGCGTCCGAGATCCCCAAGGGCCAAGCCAAGTAATTGTAAGTTTTCATGTGGAATATGTTTAGGTTATATAGCATACACTGTGCCATACAATATATAGTATAACCCCTACACCATGCTATACAATGTACATTATAATCCATACACTATGCCGTACAATATACAGTATTACTCCTACACCATTCTATACAATGTACATTATAAGCCATACACCATGCCATACAATACAGTATAGTTCATACACCATGCTGTACAGTATACATTATAATCCCTGCACCATGCTGTATAATATACATTATAATCCCTGCACCATGCTGTATAATATAAATTATAATCCCTGCACCATGCTGCACAGTATACATTATAATCTATACACCATGCCGTTCAATATACAGTATAGTTCATACACCATGCTGTATAATATAAATTATAATCCCTGCACCATGCTGCACAGTATACATTATAACACCTACACTGTGGGGTTATTGTGTATATTGTATGGCATGGTGTATGGATTATACTGTATATTGTACAGCATGGTGCAAGGATTATACTGTGTATTGTATGGCATGGTATATGGATTATATTGTTTATTATACGGCATGGTGTAGGGATTATGCTGTATATTGTAAAGCATGGTGTATGAACTATACTGTATATTGTACGGCATGATGTATTAATTATACTATATATTGTACGACATGGTGCAGGGATTATACTGTATATTACACAGCATGGTGCAGGGATCATACTGTATTGTACAGGATGGTGCAGGGGTTACACTGTATGCTCTTTGATGTGACAATTATCTTAGGTTTTCCTATTGCCCACCAAGGCTTAGAGGGAACACTGCCTGTCACATATTTTTTCAAATCTAAATAGTTGCATAATCAATCTTTTCTGAGAATTATCCATTGTACTATTCCTTTGTTATTCAACCTAGAATTAATGAATAAATTAACAACTGGGTTGGGGGCCTACACAGTCTGACACTGACCAATCAGTGCTGGTATTGTTAGACTGTTATAGAAGACCCAGTTGTGAATTAATGCATACATTTCTGTGAGGAATAACAGGTGAGTGGTTGTAAAATCCCAAATTTTTCTTTTAGAAAGAATACAAAAAATAAAAATCCAACAGAGCCGACAGGTTCTCTTTAAAGGGACATTTAAAATGTGTGTGTAAAGAGGCAGCTCTTTGCTTTCAGGCTCTTGTTTGTAGGCTTTGAGAAAGCATTTCTACTAACATGTTTATTCCTTGGTGTTGTTCATTTAGAGGCCTTTGACAATGAATACAGAATTGCCTATGAGAAACTCCCTTCTGATCTGTTGAAGAGAATGCAGAAGATTGATATGCCTCCAACCAAGAGTGTTGAGTGCTGTCGGAATGTCTTTGGGGCACCCTTGATCTGATCACAACTTTCAGAAGAATTCTTGGTCATCATTCCATGGGGTTCATTCTAGCCTTACACCTTATACCACTGCAAGTCATAAATAATGTGTCTATCAGCCCCCAACTGGGAGGACTGGATACACTTCCATGGACGCATGTGATCCCTCCACTATGGTTTGTATTCTAGCTGTTGCATTATGGACCTAGGTGGAGTTGTGACTACTTCACTGTTACTTTTGGCACCTTACAGTTTGTTGGTTAGGATTACATCGTTACCATGCATTTCAAGTGTGGATCATCTCCAAAAGCACTGCAACCAGTGATTGGTACGCCCTACTGGGAGTACATGGCTGCATGAACTTTTTTGTTTAAATATGTGCAAGCAAACGAATGCTTAGATGTAACCGGTGAAATGTAAGTTATCCATCACACTGCCAACTTTGCTCACCACATGTATACATGAGCCTTGAGTAAGTATAGAAAACTTGAACACGTCCGAGTTCTCAACTCAGCATGTGCTTTCCATAATGACTTGTTTGAAAATGCTTCTTTTTCATAAATGGTTTCATGTAATTCTGCCAACTTTATAGAACCTCCCAAAATGTCTTTATACATGGCACTTTTTAGAGGGACATGTTCTTCCTATCTTTGACAATCTTCCAAACACTTGATGAATATCCTGGTACACCCATGTTAGAGCAGGGACATTTTATTCTTTCAGGTGACCCAAACAGAGAATTTTCCAGAGGAGTATTTTCTGTCTTGCAATGTAACATCATTGTTTGAACCAAAACAATATTTTTTTTAATTTAATGAAGATCATTGTTTAAATGAAATAATCGCATTATCATGTTTATTACATGATGTTTTAACGACTATCGTGCCTTATATCTCCTGCTGTCTATTAGCAGGGGGCGCCCACCAAATTACTGACATTTCCCAAAATTCTAAGCACAGCAAGGTAATATTTTCCAGGTTATTGCCAATTTATGACATATGTAAACTGGGGAGAAAAGTTACTGTTGGCCATGGTTTTTAGCAGTCTATGACCTAAGCAATCCTCTTGGTGACTGTTATAGAAAGCACCATATTATTTTCCTATGATGTTGGGATATTTGGTTGATGCACTGTAATAAGTGTTTTAATAGCAAAAAAAAAATGCTGAAATTTGATGCATAGGTCAAAACTGCTTAATAGTTCAGGCTGATTTTTGGGGGCACTTTGTTAAAAACTGTTCTAATCATTAATGAAAAAAACATCTGATTATTCATTCTCTTTCAAAAAAGAGGAGCAGATTTTATAGCCTATGAACGCATTAGGCTGAATCTCACATGCAGCTTTTGTTGCAATTTTTAGGCAAGTCCAGAAGTGGATTCAAATGAAAGGGAAATATAAAGGAACGGCTTGGACTTCTCCCTCCTCTTCTGATCTGCATCAAAAACTGCATGTGTGTTTCTAGCCTTCTAGCCAGTCAGGGGTGGTGCTACAGGCAACCATCTCATCATGCAGGAAAATAGAACTTGTATTTTCTCTCACAAATAAGGGAGTCCTAAAAGTTGTGGTCAACAGGTCCCCTTTAACGTCTGGGTGACTTGTCATGGAGTATGAAATATGAGATTCAGTGCAGATCATATATACAAGTGCATGGAACATTTCAGGACTATTATCCTTCATACCTTCCTCACCTCAGTAATCGAATATCACTAACTGACCTTTTGGTAAAGAAAAAAAGAACATTGTTGCCTTAAAATACTCTTAATAATGGACTTTCTTATCCCAGATTATAATATAGCATTGGGTGGCTTCTATGAATTCAGTAATTTTTTACATGTGCTGTAGCTATACACATAACACAATGGTTATAGAAAGGAAGTGTGAGAGTAATCCCAGTCTGCATTTTATTACCGTGCCCTGTGGCCTTTCAAGCACACACTACAAACTGCCTAGTCTTTCTGTGGACACTACAGGAATTTTCTTACATTTATTTCTGCGATATTCAGTGAATTACAGGAAAATCTACCTTGCCTAATAAATGCAGCTTTTACTAGCGCACCTTTTATGTTAAACTTGACTATTGATGGATTTGTGGTCCAGAGGTTAGTTTACATACTATGAAAACTGTGTACTACATCGCAGCTGGCTTACTTTATTTTTATGTCTTAAGCATTACATACCATTAAACGCATCGTGGTTTTCCATCTTTTCTTTCTATTGTTTTTTTTTTCTCCCCATGATGAAATTATATATATCTATAAGGCCGGAGATGCACATAGATTTGACACCAACAACCTTCCGTAGAAACTTTTGTTATGTTTTTTTGTAGTGGCTTGAAGATAAAGATGGCCACACAGTCTAAAATTAATCAAAATTGGACGATTAAAATCAAATTAACAACTATAATCCCTTCAGCCGACTGACGACAGACTGCCATTGTCTGAAAAGAAGTTAAAAAGTTTCATCCACTAGTTCACAAACTATTTTTGTACCTCAAAAGGTCTTTACCCTTCACCCGGTGTTATTGAACAACTTTAATTGGCCACTCAACCTACTTCTTAGTCAACCATCAACCTACTTCCATTTGTGTAGGGCCACCTTATAGGGGTTCTCCAGGAATTAATAAGTTAAAATTACTAAGAGTACCTAAATATTACTCTATTATAACCAAATTCCCCAAATGGCTTTTCATTATTATAATTGCTTATTTTCTCAAGGAGGTAATTATAAGGGGAAATAAAACTACCGTATTTTCCGGCATGTAAGTATATCAGCTCCCCAGCCTCTCATCAGCCTTCCATACACAGCAGGAAGTATGAAAACTTAGAGGTGGAGCAGGCATGTGTGGCAGGAAAGCCTGCTCCGCCCCTCATCTGCCTGCTCCTGCGCTCCCACCGTCTCCATGCAAATCCGCTGGTCCCTGTCAAAGACAGGGCCGGCCGCTCTCTTACTGTATGCGCTGTGGCTGCCGGGCTTTCCCTCTTCCGGCAACTCACATGTCTGTGCAGCGCATTGCTTATGCCATAAGCATAAGCAATGCGCCGCACAGACATGTAAGTTACCAGAAGAGGGAGAGCACGGCGGCCACAGGGGAGAAGGACGACCCGACGTATAAGACGACCCCTGACTTTTGAGAAGATTTTCAGGTGTTAAAAAGTCGCCTTATACATCGGAAAATATGGTAATCCTAATCACACAGCTGGCTAAGTTATTTCAAAGCAGTGAACTACAGAGCTGTCTCAGCTCTCCTTACCGTTGGGGCTTATTCAGGTGAATGTAAGGGCTCCATAGCTGCAAATAGCAGTCTGCGGTGCACAAGTACCAGCCATGTGAACCCCTTATTGCAGTGTGGAACCATTAACTTGAATGGGTCCGCGATCGGCAAAAGATAGGACATGTCCTATCTTTTGCGGTACGTAAGCACGGACCTAAAAGCCTACAGAAGAGCTTCTGATTGTTTCCATAGGCTTCTTATCCATGCCTCTGCTCTGCAAAAGATATCTTGAGGATCGTGGACCCATTCATGTCCACGTCTGCAGCACAGAGTGCACACGACCAGTGCCTGTATATTGCGGACCCGCTGTTTGCTGTAATACGGGCACAAAGCCCTTGCGTTCCTCTGAATGAGCCCTTAGGCCCCTTTCACACGGGCGAGTTTTCCGCGCGGGTGCAATGTGTGAGGAGGACGCATTGCACCCGCACTGAATCCGGACCCATTCATTTCTATGGGGCTGTGCACATGAGCGGTGATTTTCACGCATCACTTCTGCGTTGCGTGAAAATCGCAGCATGCTCTATATTGTGCGATTTTCACGTAACGCAGGCCCCATAGAAGTGAATGGGGCTGCGGGAAAATCGCAAGCATCCGCAAGCAAGTACGGATGCAGTGCGATTTTCCCGCATGGTTGCTTAGCAACGGGACCAGATCTTTATTATTTTCCCTTATAACATGGTTATAAGAGAAAATAATAGCATTCTTAATAAAGAATGCTTAGTAAAATAAAGATGAAGGGGTTAAAAATAATAAAACTTAACTTACCTTCGCCACTTGATCGCGTAGTTGGCGATCTGTCTTCTCTCGTCAAGCCTTAGCTACCAGCTAAAGGACCTTTGATGACGTCACATCACATGGTCCATCTTACCATGGTGATGGACAATGTGATTGGACCATTTGATGTGACGTCATCACAGGTCCTTTAGTTGTTAGCTGATGCTGGGAAAGAGCGATCAAGTGGTTAAGGTTTATTAAGAATGCTATTATTTTCCCTTATAAGGGAAAATAATAAATTCTCCAGAATACTCTACCCGAAACCGGACTTCAGTAGTGAAGTCCGGCTTCGGGTCTGGGTACCAAAAATGGCGATTTTTCACATGCGCGTGCAAAACGCATTACGTTTGCACCCGCGCGGAAAAATCGCGCATATTCCCACAACGCACCCGCCTCTTATCCGGGCATCAAACATGACGCCCGTGTGAAAGAGGCCTTAGGCTTCCATGAATCGTGATCCTACATACAGCTGATAAGATATTTAGCTGCGTGTGTAGGAACAAGTAAAGTGAAAGTGGAGAGAGGATGAAGAAGACTGTTGTTGGGGCTGTGGTAATGTAGCAGACTGCATACAAGCGCTGCTTCTCATTAGCCACACTCCCCCCACTCCTCCTCTCTGCACATTTCACTTTACCTCTTCCTGCACACACCGCTTGAATCGGAATTCACTACAGCTGGAGCAGTGAGGAGAATGAGGCAGCTTTTTAGCAGTAACTTGTCCTGCTGTGCAATTAGGATGGGTTTTGTGTGTATTAATAGGGCAGCGGCCATTTTTTCCCTTTATGATTACTAACTAGAGAAAATGATCCATATAAACAATGAAAGCTGTTTGAAAATGTATTTATAATACAGTACTATTTTTAGGTTTTTTCAGTCATTTTATTTATGAATTCCCAGAGAACCTCTTTAAGTCTGTGTGTAGGCCAGCTTCAGTTTTGATGCGTGGTTTCTAGTTGTGTCAGCTCCTGTCTCTGTTGCTTGCATGTCATTTTCGCAAACTTTTTTTTTTTTTGTACAAGTTTTGAAAAGTGACAAACACGTGTAACTGAATAATTTTCTATGGAAGCTTTAGTCACTTGACCAAAGTTGCCACATAGCTCAAAAATATTTTTTGCTTTACTCAACAGTTGATTCCTTTGGCAATACTAGATTTAGACATTGTAGAAGTATCTTTCCTTTCCATTTTTGCTCATATATTTACTGACATGACTCTAGACATATTTTATTAAAGGGGTTCTCCTCAAGATAGGTCATTCTTATGTGATTGGTGGGGTCCAACACCCAGCAGTTGTGTAAAGAGGCAAACCAAGCACAGAGACATACTTTTTATAGCAGCTGTGCTTGTTATTGCACCCCAGGCCTATGGACTGGAAAGGGACTGAGCTACAAGTCACCCATGTGAGCAAGGAACGTGACATCACTGGCCTATGAAGAGGCAGCAGCATTCACGGGAGGGCCACAGCCGCTTCAACCAGCTGACCAACAGGTGTGCCGGCAGTTGGATCCCTACTGATCAGATATTGATGACCTATTCTATATTTTACTCCTGGAAACCCCTTTAAGATACAGTATATATTTTTCTTGTATGTTTGTGAACAAAATATTGCATGATTGCCCATTGCGTCTTTTATTATAAACACATTATTAAATTGTCAGCCAGTTATCCTTTAATCAATCCTGCAGTAGTGATTATGTACAGCACACATGAAGTCATGTTAATTTCCTCCACCTTATTACATTTTATGCTTCTTGCACAAGGCTGTATTTCCAGATGCGAATTGCACACACCCCCGATCATTTCTGTGTTGTCATGCACACATCTGTATTTTTTTTGGACATCCTTGTGACAGTTCTGCAAATTATAGAAGGTCCTGTTTTTGTCATATTGCTTTTATGTGACTTTTTAGTGGATGCCGCAACCAAGAAGATGGCCAAATAACTAAATTGAAATTTGATTACAATTTTACTGGTCTTCCCAAAAAAAAAGTGTTAAAATCCAAAGAATTGTCATTGTGCGCGACGTGTAAATATAGTTGTAGAATATGAGTGACAGTTGTTTCAGGCTGAATCCCGGTACCCCAAATACCGAAGCAGCGGAGGTGAATGATCCCTATGCACCAGGACAGAGTGCCTACTGTATATTCCGTCTGTTAATTGTTCATATTTGCATGTGTAAAGTCTATAGTGCCTTGTGAACTACACCTTCCTCCCTTTCCACCACAGTGCCTGAAGCTGTTGCGCTCTTAAGTCATTTATCCCCTTTAAAATTGGACTGTTTCTCACTAATGTGACCTCCTGAAATGCACTGTATAGTACCTAGTTTTGAAGTCATTTCCTTTGAGGAGACTATACAAACTTATATGAAATCATATACAAATATCACAGAACTGATAGTGTATTCTGTGTTGTGGAACTAAAAGGTTAACAATATTGGCAAATCAAATTATTTTAGTTTTTTTAAGCATGTAAATAATGTACGCACCGGATATGCCTTGGAATAGGAACATGCAATGTGTTATACACTGCATGACTAAATGTATCCTCTTTCTGATTTTAGATTGAGAAATGTATTTGTATATTGCAAAAAAAAAAAAAAACTTCTGTATTTTGAAGCTTAACTTTTGTCATCAGAATTTTGTATAGAGTTAAACTATATAGAAATAAGACAAAATTGTGTTCTTTGGAAAAATAAAATGAAAAAATAAGTAACATTTGCAGGTATTTGCTTTATCCATAAATGCCAGGTTTGTTTTTAAAATTGCGCCACCTTGCATATGGTGCAGCCCGAGAACAACCTATAGCCAATAAAGACTGATGGATGATGTTGCCTTTTCTGCGTTTTGACCTCTCCTCCCACAGAAGATTTAGGGGCAGGGGGGAGGCCATATTTGCCTTTGCAGAAGTGCCTTTCCAACTTTGACATCCAATTCCACCAAATCTGCGCTTGAATAAAAAAAAAAAAAAAGCTAAATCATTTGCACTTTGGTATGACTGTTCATCAAAAGGGACATACACAGACTAACTCTGCCTCTGCCAGGGACAGGAAACACTTTTTCTCCCCTCCATCTCCTCAGTGATTAGCCAAGAACCAATACAGGTTCTCAAATAAACCAAAATGCTAGATTAAATTAAGGAAAAAAAACATTTCTAGTGAAAGGGAAATTATGGGTGCCGTCATGGAGACTTCCAAGAAAACTACCATAATTACAGATAAAGGCAATTGCACTTTTCACTAGTCATCTTCCCGACTGCACCACTGAGAAATACCAAAGTATAATAGCATTAGGCCCCAGGCTTGCGGATTTGAGCCAGATGCGTTCAGGGAAAATGGTGCAATTTGTGCACTAAAAAGTCCATTTTCACTGCAATTGCGTTTTAATGCGTGGGAAAAATTTGCATGTTTGGTACCCAGAGCCGAACTTCTTAACTGAAGTCCGGTTTCGGGTTGAGTATTCTGTTGATTTTATTATTTTCCCTTCTAACATGGATATATGGGAAAATAATAGCATTCTCAATACAGAATGCTTAGTAAAATGTGGATTCAGGGGTTAAAAATAAAAAATTAACTCACCTTATCCACTTGATCGTGTAGTTGCGATCTCTTTCTTCAAGTGGATAAGGCAAGTTAATTTTATTTTTAACCCCTCAATCCACATTTTACTAAGCATTCTGTATTGAGAATGCTATTTTCCCTTAAAACCACGTTATAAGGAAAAATAAAGATCGGGTCCCGATCGTCTCTTGGCAACCTTGTGGGGAAGAAAAAAAAAAAAAAAAAAAAGTCGCACTGCATCCGCACTTGATTGCGATTTTCACACAGCCCCATTCACTTCTATGGGGCCTGCGTTGCGTGAAAAACCACACAATATAGAGCATGCTGCGATTTTCACACAATGCAGAAGTGATGCGTGGAAATCACTGCTCATGTGCACAGCCCCATAGAAATGAATGGGTCTGGATTCAATGCGTTCACATCACACATTGCACCCGTGTGGAAGGGGCCTTAGGGTGGGACTACCGCCTGGAGCACCTTGTGTCCAAAGGCCAAATCTGAGTTAGATAGCACATCCAAGCGATAATGTTTTGTAAACGTATGGGCAGTTTTCCACGTTGCTGTGCTACAGATCTGTTCAATATCTCTGGCCAGGATGTTGCCATGGCTCTAATGGAATGAGCTCTCAACTCTTGTGGAACCTTTTTACCTAGAGATTTGTAAGGTAGAGTAATAGTCTTCCTAATCCATCTAGAACTTGAAGCTGCTCTTTTGCTTGAAAAACTGAAGAAATAAATTATCCTTTTTCCAGCCCTGTATTCTTTCTATATAAGATAACTTATCTTATATAGTCAAGGTTATGAAACTCTCGTTTTTTCAAGTTTTAACCAAAAGATGGAATAATGATATCCTGTGACCTATGAAAAGATGATCCTTCCTTTGGGAGAAAGGAAGGATCCAGCTTGAATATTGTTCTGTCCTCAGTGTTGAAAATGCCTGGATTTCACTATCCCTGTGTGCTGAAGCATTAGCATCTTAATTGGGATTTCTTCTAAATGTTCAAAAGGATCCTTTGAAAGCGCATTAAAGGGTTATTCCTATCACAGACAATGGGAGCATATTGCTAGGATATGCCCCCATTGTCTGATAGGTGCGGGTCCAGCTTCTGGAACCCTCTCACCTATATAGAGAATGGAGCGGGGAGAGCTGTGGCTGGAGGACCCTGTGTTTCCCCAGGTCCAGCCACCATGAAGTGCTCTCCCCATACAAGTGAATGGGAACGCACCGCGCTTGTGCGGCCACAGCTCCTATTCATTCCTATGGGGCTGACAAAAATAGCCGAGCCAGTGCAGCCCCATAGAAATGTTCTCTGTACGTGCAGGTCCCAGAGATGGGACCTGCATCTATCAGACAATGGGGGCATATCCTAGAGATATGCTACCATTATATCTGTGATGGGGAAAACCCCTTTAAGGACTATATTAAAAATCCAGGAAGGAAACATATTGGTTATTTTGGGTTTTAATCTGAAGCTTCCAAAAACCATAATTACTGGACAATATTGTATCAAACAGAATATCTGAACCCTGAGACTATTAGGTCTAAGACCTGAATCTTAATCCTTCCTGAAGTTACAAAATTAATATTTTTCCTAAACCTTTAGATATTTTACATTAGTAGTAGGGATGAGTGAATAGACTTTGGATGAAACATCCAAAGTTGAGTCACATAAAACTTCTCAATACTGCACAGAGCGAGCGCTCCTTACAGTATTAGAATGTATTAGCTCCAATGAGCTGAAGTTATTCCGCAAAGTCTTGTGAGACTTTGCATAACTTCAGAAATTTAAAAAAAAAAACAAATTTCCCGAACTCTGGTTCGGTTCCATGTCATACTTTTATGTCAGCCGCCTCTCAGCATGTTTGCTGTGCTGCCGCCAGAACTCCGGCCTGCCCGCATTATAGTCAATGGGGCCGGCGCAGTAGTCTGGGGCACACGTGCACTAGCGGTAGCACGGATCCGACAGGCTGTTCACCTGCCGGAACAGCATGCCAGAGTTCCTTACTGCTAGTGTGAAAGCATTATTATGTCCCAGACTCCCATCACATCAAACACGCTGTTTCGTCAGTGGGCAACATGTTGTACAGCTGTGCCTCTTAGTATTAAGTACCTAAGGTTTACCAAGAATACCACCAGTGACACAGTATACCTCTTCAGGTACACATACTAGACACCTAGCAAAATTAATAATTTTGTACAAGATTTAGAATAAGGTGCCATTTCATTCTTTTAAAACAGATGTCACTCAGCACCACAGCCTCTTTCTAGGCCACCATACAATCAGTCATATGGCCTAGTACCTTTTTACAGCAGTCATTAATGGGCCTGGCCATCCAGTTATGTTGCACTGATGATTATTGCACACTTTACAGTCTGAATGGGCACAAGTACTATAAGTGATTGAGAACCTTCCCCATTATAATTGCATCACTTATGCAAACTTTAGTCCTCAAGAAGTTGCAATGGTACATTTCCAGTACAAGTATGGGTTTTGAGGGGAAGCAATAGTGTTATAATAATGCATAATCTTGCAACTCTTAAAAATAGTCTAGGTGATTCTTAGTGGAATGTTCAAAGATTAAAAAAAATACACAAATTGTCTTTTACAAGAAAATGTCTTTATTTAAACCATGAGGATTACTTCTGGCTGGATTCAGATTTTGATGTGGAGGCTCTCAGAGATGACAGTCTCCGTCTCTTGGCGATCTGCTCCTGGCGCTTCTCCTTAGCCTCCTAAATAGTAAAGAATAATTACATTAAAAAGAGTTTTAATAATTGTCAGTGAACATACCAAATGGAAACTCCAAAACTCTTAATTAGGCCTGAAAATTACTCGATTGATGCAAATTTTCTGCATCGAGGATTCGTTTGTCACGTGACCAAGGAGGGGGGAGTGACTTACTGACCACTCCATGGTCACCCGCCAGCCCGAACCACACTTTCCTCCTGACACATTGTCGGGACATATACTGCATTCTTATGTGTACTAACAGGACAACAGTTCAGCGCGCAGAGAAGATGGACGAGCTGTGGAGCGGCACCCGTGCAGGAGAGGCATTTTATTTCACTGGCATTAGGGACATGGCTAGGAGGGGGAGATCATGGCACTAGGGGACAGCTGGTGGCACTGATGAGTTTTTATAAAGAAAAACATTTTAATTAGTTATTTGTTAGAATACTCTGTTACAAAAATAGTCAATAGCTGCAGCACTACTCAAAATACTAGCAATACGAGTTAATGGAACAGTTTCAGCAATTCCCTAATTTTTGGGGGAATTTATTGAAATAAAAATCGTGATCATACCTTTGTTCTCTTAGCTAACAGCTTGGCATATTCTGCTGCCTCCTCTTTATTCTTCTTTGTACGCTGCTTTTTCAGGGCGATACGTCTACGTTTGTGTTGAAGCACTCTTGGAGTTACCAGACGCTGGATCTTCGGGGCCTTGGTTCTTGGCTTCTTGCCTGTTTACACAAGTCACATTACGCACCAATGGTTTAGGTGTATTCTGAGAGTAAGCATGATTAAGATGATCCTAAACGGCTATTCCAGTTCACAAAAACTGACTTTTGAAGGTATGGGGTACAAAGTAAGACCATATGTAGTAAACCCAGAGCTATAGCTTTTCTTTTTACGGAGGAAGATCTTAACAGGCAGTTATAGCACACCTACACAACAGATCATAACAGCTCCGTTATGTTTCATGGGGCTACTGAGAAAGGACATGCAACTTTTGCTGCAACTGTAGTAAAACCACACAAAAGTGGTATTTACATGAGGTTTCAGTGGTGCAACTATGCTGAATCATAACGGTACTGTGTGAATGGACTAGAGGGGCACTGCTTTAACTGCTAATAGTAGCCGTATTCGGACTGCTGGAGGGGTAAAACCTAGTAACTTAATGCCAGGCTTGCAAATTGCAGTTTGGACAAGACCTATCTATGATTTGTGCAGGCCTGACCTATGGATATTGTAGGCGTCACCGCATATAAGTTTATTTACAAGGCATGCTGTAAACTCGAGGAGGTACTACACAAGCACTACCATCACCAACGACTACACCACACATTTACCTTCTTTAGTGAGGGGCTTCCTGACCACATACTGGCGGACATCATCTTCTTTAGAGAGGTTGAAGAGCTTGCGGATTCTGCTGGCCCTTTTTGGACCCAGGCGACGAGGAACAGTCTTGTCAGTAAGGCCGGGAATATCTTTCTCACCTAAGACAATTTAAAAAGCCAAATTACTACATTTTAAATATAAAGTTTAAGGTGCATTTCATAAAACAAACACCATTTAATCAGCACCCTCTGCTACCAAGGCATTTTGGTTTGAGGCAGTAATATCACTACAGCCCATTGAGAACAGTGGTCAGGACAGGTGTCGGATCCATTCATGGGAGTAAAATCTTGACAGGTTTCCATGCATCCCAATGTCCCCGTGACAGGAGCCAATCCAGTTAAGTCACCACATACCCCAGTAGTAAGCCAAGTGAACTGGTAGATTCATTACAGTCTTATGCAGATCAATGCTTCTCTTGCAGAGAAATTGTGCCTTTTGTGATATGCAAGGGACGTTAGTTTCAACGAGGACATCACTGTTACACCTCGCTGTGTGTTGTGGACATCCCGGTCCCCATCTGAGAGTGACAGGACTGGTGGTGTAATCTCACCTGGCCCTGTGTTTTCATGCATGCGCTTTCAGGAAACCACACACCGTACAGATCCAATAGAAAGAAAAACAATCCAGCTAAATTCACAGACGGTGCAGTGGTACTTTATTTCAGCAATTAAAAGTTAAACATCCAGTTTGACAAATCCTCGTCTACCAGTTTCGGTTATTGTGATGTCAGCCCTTACTCATGACACAGTACAGAGGGCAGGGCTACCCAGGACATGGAGCAGAGCTTTTGGTGCGGCAAGGTACAACTGACACCCACGCTGTACCAAACTGCTCATTTGCATATCACAAGTCATTTCTCTGCAGAGGCACTGATCTGCACGAGGACAAACATTTGAAGGAGACCAGAATGAACCTACCATTTCACTTTGTTTTTAGTTTTCCTCCCCATGTTCCAACAGCCATAATTTTTCCACACAGCCACGAGGGCTTATTTTTGCAGGACAAGATGCATTTCTTAACGCCACAACTTAATTTACCATGTCTTGTATTGAAAACAGGAGAAAAAAAAATCTTTGGGGGGGGGGGGGGGGGTAAAATTGAAAAACCCCACAATTCCGCCAATTTCACTGTGCACTAAAAAAAGGACATGATGTCCTTATTCTGCAGCTGAATACCATACCTCTTTATATGGGTCTACAGAGATGTTTGAGGGCTTGTTTTCTGCGTAATGAACTGCAGTTTTTATTGGCATTGTGGTATGGACGGCTTTTTGATTACTAAGTTATTGAAATTTTTATTTTGGGGGGTGGTG
This sequence comes from Bufotes viridis, assembly GCA_033119425.1. Classification (NCBI taxonomy): domain Eukaryota; kingdom Metazoa; phylum Chordata; class Amphibia; order Anura; family Bufonidae; genus Bufotes; species Bufotes viridis. The sequence continues at coordinate 276,422,385 of CM065589.1, read as the reverse complement.
TAGGAGACAAAAAAAAGGGGGGAATCACGTGTTTACTGAACAGGAATTTAAAATATTTTTAATAGTTGTCATTTTTCAGATGCGGTGACACCCAATGTTTATTTTTTTATCATTTATATATATGTTTCTATTTAAAATTGGGAAGGAGGATGATTAAAATGATGTTTTAGTGGCGGGTTTTAACTTTATTTTTACTTTTTATTAACCATTAGCCCTTTTGATCCCTTGTTCTATTCATCCTAATATAGATCTATTAGGCCTCTTTCACACGGGCGTCACGTTTGACGCCCAAAAAAAGAGGCGGGTGCGTTGCAGGAAAATAGACAATTTATCTGCACGAGTGCAAAGCGTTTTGCATGCGTGTGGGAAAAATAGTCATGTTTGGTACCCGGACTTTATCACTGAAGTCCGGTTTCGGGTTGAGTATTCTGTAGATTTGATTATTTTCCCTTATAACATAGTTATAAAGGAAAATAGCATTCTCAATACAGAAAATTAAAAAAACGTAATAAACTTAACTCACCTTAGCCACTTGATCTCGTAGTTGCCGATCCCTTCTGTCTTCTTCCTTTATTAGCTGCCGGCTAAAGGACCTGTGATGATGTCACTGAGCTCATCACATGGTCCATCACCATGGGGATGGACCATGTGATGTGACGTCACCACAGGTCCTTTAGCTGGCAGCTAATGCTTGAAGAAGACAGAAGAGATCGGCAACTACGCGATCAAGTGGATAAGGTGAGTTAATTTTTTTATTTTTAACCCCTCCATCCACATTTTACTAAGCATTCTGTATTCGGAATGCTATAATTTTCCCTTATAACCATGTTATAAGGGAAAATAATAAAGATCATGGTCCCATCTCTTAGCAACCGTGCGGGAAAATTGCACTGAATCCGCAGTAGCTTGCAATTTTCCCGCAGCCCCATTCACTTATATGGGGCCTGCGTTGCGTGGAAAAACAAACAAAAAAAAAAAAAAAAACACACAAAATAGAGCATGCTGCAATTACATGACAGGGTTCAGCAGGATCGCCATTTCCCCATCATTGCAGCTGTAAACCGGACAACCCCTTAAATGGGTACTTTAGCCTTTACGTACTGGTCACCTATCCTCACCACACTGATTAGATGCATTTGGTACTTTGTGTAGTGGCTGAACTAGCACAGTGTAGTTTAGCTCTCTCCAGGTAGGTTAACTGAAAGCTGAAGTACCGCTTTAGGATGCAGCCATTACCTTATCCTGTCAACATTTTTGCACAAAAACGTTTTGTGGGACCAATTGTATTTAATGGCGTTTTGGGTGTACATATAACGTATTGATAAACTTTATTCTTGTGGTAAATCAATTGTTTGTAGATCTCACAGTCAGGAAGCTGTAAGTGTATTACAAGGTGTAATACAGCCAATGCACTACAATCAGACCCCCAAAAGTTGATGTCCCAGAGAGGGACAAAAAATAAAAGTGGAATTTTTTTTTTTTTTAAAGAAATAGGGAAAAGAAAAGTAGACATTAGGTATTGCCGCCTCCGTACCGACCGGCTCTAAAAATATCACATGACGTAAGCCCTCAGGTGAACACCGTCCATAAAAATAAAAACTGTGCTAAAAGTTTTGTCTATAATGGGACGGAGCTATGGCGCAGCACAACAGTGACCCTACCTAGGATAATCGGCCAAAAAATAAACTATGGCTTTTCTTTTAGAATATGGAGACACTAAAATCTTTTCAAAAATGCTTTATGTAAAACTGAAACAACCAAACAAAAAAAAAAAAAAAAAAAGCAGTCATTTGGTATTGTCGCGTCCGAAAAACCTGCTCTCTAAAAAATACCACATGATCTAACCTGTCAGATGAACACCAACAATAAAAAACTGTGCCAAAACAGCTATTTTTGTTACCTTGTCTCACAAAAAGTGTAATATAGAGCAACCGAAAATCATATGTACCCTAAAACAGTACCAACAAAACTGCCACCTTATCCCGTAGTTTCCAAAATGTGGTCTTTTTGTTCCCTTCCTTCTGCACCCTGCCATGTGCCCGTACAGCAGTTTATGACCACATATGGGGTGTTTCTGTAAACTACATAACCAGGGCAATAAATATTGAGTTGTGTTTGGCTGTTAACCCTTGCTTTGTTACTGGAGAAAAAAAAAAAAAAAAAAAAAAAAATGATTAAAATGGCAAATCTTGCCAAAAAAGTAAAATTCTGAAATTCCATTTACATTTTCCTTTAATTCTTGTGGAACACCTAAAGGGTTAAGAAAGTTCGTAAAATCAGTTGAATACCCTGAGGGGGTGTAGTTTTTAAAATGGGGACATTTATGAGTGGTTTCTAAACTTTCTATTATGGAAGCCTCAAAGTGACTTCAGACCTGAACTAGTCCTTAAAAACTGATCTAGAAAATTTTACTGCATAGTGAATGCTGTTGAAAACACTGTGGCAGAATTGCATCCCCCCCCCCCCCCTCTCATTTACAATTTTTCTAGCTTTCCGCTACGTAGTATACAATATAAAGTGGCAACATCAGAAACTACAACTTGTCCTGCAAAAAAACAACTTGTAAAAGGAGATTTTTGTGAAACTCACCTGTAAAATCTTTTTCTCGTAGTTCCATTGGGGGACACAGACCATGGGGACACAGACCATGGGTATAGCCTAGAGGTATTACTAGGAGGGACACTATGCAAATAGAAGAAGCTCCTCCTCCTTGGGCTATACCCCCAGGCTCCAGCAGGAGAACTTCAGGCGTTGCCAAAGCAGTAGGAGAAGGAGAACCATAAAAAAACAATGGAACCAAACGGCCGTAAACCAAGAGGCCCAAACAGGATATAGAAATCCTCCCATGCATACGCAAAAAGGGGTGGGAGCTGTGTCCCCCAATGGAACTACGAGAAAAAGATTTTACAGGTGAGTTTCACAAAAATCTCCTTTTCTCGGGCATTCCATTGGGGGACACAGACCATGGGACGTCCTAGAGCAGTCCATGGGGTGGGAGACACTCACGGCACCGCCAGGAGCCACGTCCAACGGTCAAACGGAAACCGCTGCCTGCAACACCTTGCGCCCAAGGACGCGTCAGCGGACGCCAGCAAATGCACTTGATAAAACTTAGTGAAGGTGTGCAGGGACGACCAAGTGGCCGCCTTACACAGCTGGGACGCTGAGGCCCGATTGCGACAGGCCCAGGAGGATCCCACCGCCCTAGTGGAATGGGCAGTAATCCGGACCGGAGGAATCTTACCACGAGCACGGTAAGCCGCCGATATGGCACAACGTATCCAGCGCGCCAAGGTGGCCTTGGAGGCCGCCAAACCCCGCCTAGGACCGTCAGGTATCACAAACAAGGAGTCCGAACGGCGGAAATCAGCCGTGGCCCTGAGATACACTCGAAGAGCCCGGACCACGTCCAGGGAATGGAGACGCGCTCCTTGGAGTTAGCCGGAGAAGGACAAAAGGAAGGCAAAACCAGATCCTCATTAAGGTGGAAAGGAGACACCACCTTGGGTAGAAAGGACGGAACCGGACGAAGAACCACCTTATCTTGGTGAAAAACCAGGAAAGGTTCTCTGCAGGACAGCGCAGCCAGCTCCGACACCCGCCGAATAGAGGTTATGGCCACTAGGAAAACCACTTTCCAGGAAAGGAAGGAAAGGGCCACGTCCCTAAGGGGCTCGAGGGGTTCCCCTGGAGACCAAGGAGGACCAGGTTAAGGTCCCAAGATGGCAGAGGATGGACGTACGGGGAACAGAATGTGCCACCCCTGAAGAAAAGTTCGCACCGGACCCAGAAAGGCAAGGGACCTCTGGAAGAAGACAGCCAGAGCCGAGACCTGACTCTTCAACGAACCGAGAGAGACCCTTCTCAAGGCCCGACTGCAGAAAGGCAAGTACCACCGGAATGGAGAACCGTAGGGGAGGAACCCCTGATGACTCACAAAAGACAGAAAAGCCTTCCATGTGCGGTAGTAAATCCTGGAGGAAGCCGGCTTCCGTGCCCTAATCATGGTGCGCACCACTGAATCGGAGAAACCCCGTTTCCTCAGGAGGAGGGCTTCAGCAGCCAGGCCGTTAAACGCAGAGACCGTAAGTTCCGGTGGAAGAGAGGCCCTGAGACAGCAGGTCCTCTCTGTCCGGGAGGGGCCAAGGAGCGTCTGCGAGCATGCGCACGACGTCCGCGAACCAGGAGCGGCGAGGCCAGTCCGGGCGATGAGAATCGCCGGAATCCCTTCCAGCGCGATCCTGCGAAGAAGCTTGGGCAATAGAGGATCGGAGGGAAGACATAGAGAAGGCGGAAGTGTTGCCATGGAGCCACAAGCGCGTCCACTCCGCACGCCTCGGGTCCCGTGCCCTCGCCAGGTACACAGGAACCTTGCAGTTCAACCTGGATGCCATCAGATCGACATCCGGACGGCCCCACCTGCGGCAGAGCTCCTGGAAGACTTCCGGGTGCAGCGACCACTCGCCGGATCCACTATGGTCCGACTCAGAAAGTCCGCTGTCCAATTGTCGACACCTGAATATACACTGCCGACAGCAGCGGAACGTTGGACTCCGCCCACTGGAGAATCCACTCCACCTCCCGCATTATGGCCCTGCTGCGGGTACCACCCTGATGATTGATATAGGCCACGGCCGTGGCATTGTCCGACTGGACCCAAGACAGGAACCCGGATAGGATCCGGGTCCAATGAGAGAGGAGAGAAAGATTGCTCGCAGCTCCAGGATATTGATCGGAAGGCGAGATTCCTCCGCCGACCAGACCCCTTGAACCGTCTGGTCCTTGAGAACACCGCCCCAGCCCGAAAGGCTGGCATCCGTGGTGACAATTGTCCAGACAACGGGGAGAAAGGAGCGGCCGGACCCCAGATTCGGGAGACAGCCACCAGGATAGGGAGGCCCGAACCCGAGGGGGAGACGGACCCTGGAATCCAGACCCAATGGGGACTTGTCCCAGCGTGAGAGGATCAGCCGCTGAAGTGGGCGAGTATGGAACTGAGCATACGGAATGGCCTCTAAGGAGGCCACCATGAGGCCCAGAGTCCGCATGCACTGCCGGATGGACAGAGTCTGGGGAGACCGCAGGAGTCGAACCGCCTCCTGAATCTGTGAGGACTTGGAGTCCGGAAGGAACACCTTGAGAGTGACGTATCCAGAATCATCCCCAGGAAGGCGAGCCTCTGGGATGGGAGGAGAGACGACTTTGGTCGGTTGATCAACCAGCCGAACTGTTCCAGAGTCTGGACAGTAATCTGGACGCTGTCCACAGCCTGAGGAAAGGACGGGGCCTTTATCAGAATGTCGTCCAAGTAAGGCAAGAGAGAAATGCCCCTTGAACGAAGAAGGGCCATGATAGGTGCCAGGATCTTGGTAAAGACCCGAGGGCGGTAGCCAACCCGAAGGGAAGGGCGACAAATTGATAATGGCGGTCTCCGATAGCAAACCGCAGGTAGCGCTGATGCGACTCTGCTATAGGGACGTGCAAATAGGCGTCCTGAATGTCCACCGAGGCAAGAAATTCCCCTGGAAGAAGTGACGCAATGACCGACCGGAGGGACTCCATGCGAAACTTCCTGACCCGCAGAAACTTGTTGAGCAGCTTTAGGTCCAGGATAGGACGCACAGACCCCTCCTTTTGGGCACTACAAACAGGTTGGAGTAAAAACCTGAGCCCTGGTCCTCCAGGGGACGGGAGATGACCCCCGGTCCAGCAGAGAGAGACCGCCCCAACAGGGCCGAAGCCCGGGCGGGGTCCCCGGAACCCGAGAGAGAAAAACGTTCGGTGGTTTGGACTCGAAGTCTATCTTGTAACCGGACATTATAATCTCTAGAGCCCAGGCGTCCTGAATGTGAGCTCTCCAGGGTCTCAGAAAGGAGAGCAGACGACCCCCACCGTGAGAGGTGGGGCGCCCTTCATGCAGAGGACTGTTTGGGGGCTGCAGGACGGGCAGACTGAGCCTTCGGGCGCCAGGAGGGCTGGGGCTTGAAGGAGGGCTTTCTACGGGAGTCTCGAGACCCTCCGGCCGATGAAGAGGAGGACGGCCGGGTGGAGGAGAAGCGACGAAAGGAACGATATCGGGAACCAGAAGAACCCGGACGAGCAGGGGGTCTGGACCGAGGCTGGGGCAGATGGGTACTCTTACCCCCAGTTGCAGCTGAAATAAACTCATCCAGCTGAGCCCCAAACAGACGGGATCCGTCAAAGGGAAGGTTTGCAAGGGAACGCTTGGAGGAAGCGTCCGCGTCCCAGACCTTCAACCAGATCTCTCACGTTGAAGTATAGAGAGGGAGGAGATGCGGGCAAACAAGGCTCCAATGTCCATGGAGGCCTCGCAGAGGAATTTGGCAGCCTGAGACATTTGGAGGATAAGGTCCAAAGTGTCAGCGGGCGCATGTTGGTCCGTCAAATCCTGGAGATGACGTTGCAGCCACATAGAGAGGGCCCTAGCCACCCATGCAGATGCAAATGCCGGGCGCAGGGACGTGCCCGCTAGGGAAAAAATGGACTTTGACAAGGAATCCAAACGCCTATCCACGGCATCTTGTAGGGAGGAGCCGTCCAGGACTGGTAGGGCAGTGTTTTTGGCCAGTCTGGCCACGGGCGGATCCACCTTAGGGGGGGAAGCCCACTTTTCCACGCTAGCCGCAGGAAATGGATACAGTACATCCATACGCCTGGCTGAGGTAAACTTTTGGTTAGGCCGATCCCAGGCCTTGGATACGACCGTGGTGAACTCACTATGTACGGGAAACACCGCGGTCTCAGGTTTTTTAGGCGGAAAGAGGGCAAACTCCTGACTGGTGGGAGGAGTAGAGCCCTCCTCCTTCTACAGACACTAAGCAAAGACTGAAGTTCTCCTGCTGGAGCCTGGGGGTATAGCCCAAGGAGGAGGAGCTTCTTCTATTTGCATAGTGTCCCTCCTAGTAATACCTCTAGGCTATACCCATGGTCTGTGTCCCCATGGTCTGTGTCCCCCAATGGAAAGCCCGAGAAAATAAGGTTATAGATCTGAAACTGCATGGAGAATAAAAAAAAAAAATGTCTATTTGTGCACTTGTGTCTCGTGGCATTTTTGGCAGTAAAAACACCAGCTTCAATGTTGGGCTACTTTCAATTCCCCTATTGAGATCCATCATAGGATCTCAATAGCGGAAGAAAACGCTTCAGTTGTCCCCATTCATTGTCAATGGGGACAAAACTAAATGCACCAGAATGCTTTCCGTTTGGTTGCATCCCCATCGCAGACACAAACACTGCAAGCAGCGTTTTTCTGTCCGCAATGTGGTGCGGAGCAAGAAGGATCCATCCTGACACACAATGTAAGCAAATAGAAAATCGGATCTGTCCCCCATTGACTTTTTTTAATGGTGTTCAAGACAGATTCATCATGGCTATAGAAGACATAAAACAACCGGATCCGTTCGACGGATGCATGCGGTTGTATTATTGTAACGGAAGCGTTGTTTGCAGATGCATGACGGATCCGCAAAAAGCGCTAATATGAAAGTAACCCAAGATGACAGCTAGGGATGAGCGAAGCGACAAAACTTTGTTCTAATACTGCACAGAGCAGGAGCTCCGTACAGTATTAGAATGTATCGGCTGATGAGCCAAAGTTTTTACTTCATGAAGTCTCGCGAGACTTTGTGCAATAACTACATAAATTAATTTGAACTGTAAAAAACCATTTCCCAAACTCAGGTTCGGTTCCGAAGACGATTCGCTCATCCCTAATGACAGCTTATGGTAAATAAACACAGGCCTAGTTTTTTTTTAATGCAGCATGTTTTTGGCTTTTCTGGCATTTTGACATCCCTACAGAAACACCACTTACAGCCCTAAAAACCACTAGCAGTTTCTACAGCATTTCTGAGGGCAAAAAAAACCCCACTAAAATTCTAAACACTTGTGTCCTACATTTATGGGGATCTGCATCCATTAGACGTTTACAGCACATCATGTGCAGTAATGTAAGAGATAAGAATACTAACATCAGTTACAGCAGATAGAAAAACCCAACAGGTATCCACACATCACGTTCGCTGGCAACTAAGTATGTGCTTGACTAGCAGTTGTGGATCTGAAGAAAGAGTCAGGGCTGGCATGGGAGATTAAAGGGGTATTCCCATCACAGACATAGCGATATGCCCCCATTGCCCGATAGGTGCCGGTCCCAGTACAATGAGAACAGAGCAGGTAAATGAATGGAGGGGGTACTGCGCATGTGCCCTCCATTCATTTCTATGGGGCAGTCGGCTATGCCCCATAGAAATGAATGGGTGCAGGGGCTGCGCATCCACTTCTATAGGAGCAGCGCTTGGTGGTGGATGGACGGTGGGAAATCCGGCTCTCCCTGCTCTGTTCCGTTGTAGGTGCGGGTCCCAGAAGTGGGACCCACACCCATCAGACAATGGTGGCATATATTGTCTGTGATGGAATACCCCTTTGAGGCCACCTATGAACCCCACAACACTGGTGCTGTAAAATGCACCCGAGCAAGGCTTCCGTGAAGATTTGAGCTCTGATTCTCAAATCTAAAGCATGTCCACTCAGATTTTTTTCCATTGCAATGCAAAGGAGGACATCTGCTACAAAAGCCACTGATTTTGCCACAGATTTCAGGCTATTTCCATAGCATAACGTGTAATAAATTAAAGGCAGATTCCAGTTGTTTGACGTTATCCCACCGGGCATGTGCATTGCTGCTCCATCCCTGTAAAGACTATTTACAAGGATGTCTTCTACAGTACGTCAGACACAGAAGTCCTGCACTATATCAGCTGTGAAGGACAAGCCATTACACCAAGTGCCCACTGAACAGCAACATCAAGAATAAGGCAGAGGAATTCCCTCAAAAGGACACGCCCCATTACTGGTCTGTAGGGTCCTTTGGGACAGACCTGGAGTCACAGAACAGATAGAGCACTCCATTTTACTGCTCCTGTGACTGCACAGAAAGAGGGGACTTCTGGCAGAAATCCCAAACTAGCGGCAGGTGGTCACTATGGCATCAGTGTAAACTAACCCATTGGTTGGGCATCATTGTCCCGCCGTCACTCTGAAGGCACAGGAGCTCATTTGTTTGAATCCTATTCCTCAAGCATCAAGGGGCTATGGAGAGCAAAGCTTTAACCCAGAAAGAACGGACACCTCTGTGCCGACTTCCAGGACCACGGAGAAATGTACCATTACAAATATCTCTGTAGTAATACAACCGCTCAGAGTACAAGTCCCATCTTCCACACTGCATGTGTAGCCCGTGCACGTGTTATCAGCCTTCAGCTGTCCAGACCTTTTTATACAGTCATTACTTTCTGTCTGGATGATGGCAGTACCTGAATTACTGGTAAAGCCACTGCGTTTTCCCAATAATGGTAGCCTTATATTCCAGACTTTGGGCCCCTACATGAGCAGATTAAACCCCAACCAGCAGTCAAACGTCTTCCAATTTTTATTTTACACTGGTGACCTGCCCCAGATAGGTCATCATTTATCTGGGTCAGTGGGGATGCAACACCCAGGACCCCCCCGCTGATAAGTTGTTCGAGAAGGCACCGGTACTGCTGTGAGCGCCTCTGTAGCGGCTGCGCTCAACCACGCAATCGATGAACATGACGTCACTGGCCTAGGAAAAGCTGTGAAGTTCATAGCACTACTGCCTGAAGATAGGTAGAAAATATTTCAGAAAACCCCTTTAATGAGCTGTTACAGGGAGAATAATTGCCTGAATTAGTGGTCACAATGGCGTTTCTGCAGCAGTTCACATTGTTGGCTTACGCTGCCATGTTTGTGGAACAACGAGCTCACCCACCATGGGTCTGTGTAAAAGATCCGTCAAGGAACATGCACATAGTGCGGAAATCTGCAGTGTAATGCAGTACCAGTCAGGGCTTATGCACATGGTGCATTTTCTTTTCATGTCAACGTCCTATTGTCTGCATTAGAGACAAGGATAGGACTGTTCTATTAGGGGCCAGCTGTTCCATTCCGCAAAATACAGAATGCACATGGATGTCATCCATATTTTTTTCGGATGCGTTTTTTACAATGTGTGCATGAGCCCTTAGGTTGATGTGATTTTTCAAAACCTCATGTACATGGTGCAGATTTTGAAATCCACAGTATGTCCATGGTTTGTGCTGATTTTGAAAATCAAATTTTACCCTTTGCAATCAAAACAGAAAATCTGAGGCAAATGTGCAAGTAAACCTGCATAAAAATATGCATAAACTACACTGCTGTGTGTATACCCATTTAATGAAGGATGGACCAACTAGCATTGCCAACCTGTTCCAAAAAAAAAAATAATTCTAAGTAACTTTACAGCAGATTTTTGCAAAGGGAAACAAACTGCAGCCACAACTCACCTTTCCTGACAATAACCAGGTTCAGCACACTTAAGTTTGCATCCACAATACAACCACGCACAGACTTGCGTTTCCGCTCGCCAGTCCTCCTAGGGCGGTAGCAAGAGTGACCTTTGCTGAGGAGCAGACGGACTCGTCCTTGAGTGAGGACACCCTGTTTCATGGGGAACCCTTGCTTGTCATTTCCTCCGCTGATGCGCACAACGTATCCCTGTGTACGAATATGGACAGAAAAAAAAATAATAAAATCAACGCCACCTCACAAGGACGGCTCCACACACTACACCGCAATGCCACAAGACAACCGCCTCACCTTCCATTCTTCACCCAAAGGATCAGCAGCGACCTCCGTAGCCATACGTTTCTCATAGAAGGTCCTCAGTTTGCGCTCATCGTCCACCTCAATGAGCTTCTGGCAGCCAGTGGCTGGGAAAGAAATATTGAGCTGCGGAAAGAAGAAGAAGCGCCGCCATTATAAACGGGTACTGACAACAAGGAACAGAAGAATATACAAGAACCGTCTAACCAGTGCCATAATGGCGTGTTCTGTAGGTAAAGGGGTTCTCCAGTCAGGTAACAGCAGCTCCTGCTATGAAGGATTTGGGCTGAACATGACTTGCATGGATGTGGTGGTGGCGGCTTAAAGGGTTCTCTCCATATTTATGGACAGTTTATGGGACCTGCACCTACCTTGACAAGGGGCAACCCTGAACTCCATCTTGTGGAGAGGTCACCACATGCATGGCCCTCTACTCCTCTATGTGCGTCCCAAAAACAGTAAGCATGTCGCAGCTCTTTACAGAACGGTCATACAAGTAAGGCTACTTACAGCAGAGTGATCCAGCAAGCAGTTCCTTTGCCGAAACTGCCTGCCGGAGCCGTCAAACTGCATGCAAACTGAAAGCAATTGTAGACACATCCGGCTACGGATCCGTCTTACAAATGCATTGCAAGAACGGAGCCGTCCCTGCTCTTGTCATGCGGACAGACAGATCCGTTATATATTTACCAGTCTGCGCAGACGGATCCGGGATTGCAGTATTTTGAATACACTAATACATTCCAATGGGAAAAAAAAAATGTCAGATCCGGCATTCCGGAAGGAGAATACCGCAGCATGCTGCGGTACTATCTCCGTCCTGAAATATCAAAGAGCCTGAACTGAAGATATCCTGATGCATCCTGAACGGATTTCTCTCCATTCAGAATGCATTAGGATAAAACTGATCAGTTATTTTCCAGTATTGAGCCCCGAAGATAGAACTCAATGCCGGAAAAGAAAAACACTAGTGTCAAAGTACCCTAAATGAAGAGCCACACATGCACAGCCTCCACTCCACGTATAGCAAGACCCCTGTTCTGAAGGAAGGCAGGGGTCCCAGATATTTATGGCAAGTCCTGAGGATATTTAAAAAGGAATAACCCTTTCAAGAGGGGTGTTCAGCTTTTAAACTTTTGGGTAGCCCCCAACTCTTCATTGGACCATGTGCTGTTGCAGTAGTGAGGTGTCCCCCCCAAGCAGCACATCTTAGGGGGGACACATGACAGCCAACCCCCACCTATTGTTGACAAGCAGGGACCAGAACACAGACAACAGAAGCAACAACTGAGCATCAAGCAGCAGGTAAGTGTCGTTCCCCAAGTCTGGTGAGGAGGGGGGCTGCCCAAAACTGTGAAAGCAGCTGTAAGAGTTCACATCTGCATCAGATCCCCCACTGCCGAGTCTGTCCTATTCTTCCCATATGAATGGGGAACCATGGTAAGTGAATGCAGCCTGTGGGCTGGTGTCAGTCTGCGACATCTCCAGGGTCTAAGCCTAAGACTGAACAGATCAGCAGGTAAAGAGCAGCCTGGAGAACGCTGCCCCTAAGGATTACAGCCCCCTACAGGGATTGCTACTTCAGCAACCGCCTCCACCACAGGTAATGCTTCCAGCACGCTGACGTACAGCGCCGCACACAGGGCAGGAGGAAAGCCCAGCACACAAGCCATGGAGCCGGCGTACAGTCAGCGGATGGAGACACTGCCGCCACTCCACCGGCAATCCGCCACCATCTAGCGCCTGACAACCACTTCCCACACTCCGCGCCCACCGCCGGGCTCCTCACACCCCATACTCTGCAGCCCGGGCGGTATTTTCCCGGAGACAGCGCTACAAGGCTTAGATTAATGCTTCATTTCCCAGCTCACCTTCATGGCCGCCAAACAGCCTGCCTTAGGTTCCCTGCCGGAAAGAGGCCGAACTTCCGTTCAGTGATCTCATATAGGGAGGAGGAAGAGATTGTCCTGCAGTCAGGAGAACGTAGAGAGTGAAAGCCAACGCGCCACCTGGCGGTGGGAGGTTAGTATGCCGGTGTACCATGAAAAAGCATTAACTTATGAAGAAACATTAAGCAGCTGATTTCAGGGGGCGTGTCGCTCTGCTCTCGGCTCAGATTGGCTCACATTCAGGGGGTGTGTTCTACGCTCGCGCTCGGCTCAGCTCAGTAGCAGAAGCAGGTCTGCAGCCAGCGCGGCACGGGGGGGTTTATGAGGAGTCACGGGGGTTTAGGAGGCAGGGATGTATGAATAAACCTGTGAGCCCCCATGTTGCGCAGAAAACCGCAGGTCAATTCAGACCTGCGGTTTTCTTCGTGACAGTCTCTGATCCCCAGTGCCACTGCGCGGGGTTGGCACGGGTGTATGAATAAACCTGTGAGCACTCCCCCTTCATGTTGCGCAGAAAACCGCAGGTAAATTCAGACCTGCGGTTTTCTGTGCAACATTGGGGGGGGGGGGCTCACAGGTTTATTCATACATCCCTGCCTCCTAAACCCCCGTGCCTCCCAGGGCCGGTTCTAGGTAAAATGGGGCCCGGGGGCGAAAAACAATAAGGGGCCCCCCCTCCATGTCCAATTGTAGTAAGTTAGTTGCGGGCCGGTGCTGCTTGGGGGCCCCTAAGGACTCGGGGGCCCGGGGGCAATTGCCCTCCTTGCCTCTATGGAAGCACCGGCCCTGGTGCCTCCTCATAAACCCCCCCGTGCCGCGCGGGCTTCAGACCTGCTTCTTCTACTGAGCTGAGCCCAGCGCGAGCGTAGAACACACCCCCTGAATGTGAGCCAATCTGAGCCGAGAGCAGAGCGACACGCCCCCTGAAATCAGCTGCTTAATGTTTCTTCATAAGTTAATGCTTTTTCATGGTACACCGGCTTCCTGTGTATGGCTATTGTATATGAGGAAGGTTGTTATTATAGTGCTACCTGAGGCAGTTTACAATGATGTCTTTACCATGCACATAGCAGCCATGTATTTTCTCATGCCTGACAGCACAAAGTGAAAGAAGAAGGGTCATCAGCCCCGCACTGTGCTACCAAGTAATGGGATATCAAGATGTATCACGTTCTGATAAACTGGCTATTATATTAATATGTGGAGAACCTTTACAATTATTGCATCACATTTATACAATAGTTTGATTTATTTTTTGTAATTTTTTAGAATAAAATGAAACATATAACATACAGCCGAGCAGACCGAGGATGAAATGCTGCAACAAAGAGGCAAGGCAGCAAGTAGGGATGAGCGAAATTGTGGTTTCAAGTTCATCGTACAGTTTGGGTTATTTAAGAATTCAGTTTTGGATTCCGCTACCACGGACCATAACTTATGGTCCATGTTAGCGGAATCCATAACGGAATTCTTAGATAACCCGAACCTTGTACGATAAACTTGGAACAAGTTCGCTCAACACTAGCAGCAAGCAATAATGGGGTCCTTATTATGGGGGACTTTAACTATCCCTACATCAGCTAAGACATTGGGGGTCATTTATCAAAGTCATTTTTCATAAACAGAACATACCAGCACTCTCAAAACTCTAAACGTAAAATCTGTATATAAACTAATTCCACTTTTGATATAATAAAAAATTAGGTTCTTAGCAAATATATTTTGATTACAAAACGTCTAAGACCGCCTCCCCCGACAAGATGACCTCCTTCCAGTCAGTAACCTACTCTATGCCAATGGGCATCAGCATTCAGGAGAGCGGAGCCTGCACGTGTACTGCACTGCTGCACTGATCTCAAACATTGAGGGCATATAGCTAGGATATGCCCCAATGTCTAGCCACTATTTAAAACGGAGCCCGCAAAGTGAAGAAGGGTGTATTGCGCATGCGCAGCTGCCCTCCGTTCATTCATATGGGAGCGTGCTGCACTCTCAGCTATTTTAGGCAGTGCCATTGAAATAAATGGAGCGTGCACTGCCTAAGAGCGACCACCGCCGGGGTTACCAACCGTCCAGAAATTTCTGGACAGTCGTAAAAATAGGCAACTTTTTCCTGTGCCCATGAAAAAAATTGATGTGTCCTTGATTTTTTTTTTTTAGGCCGGTGGTACTTAACTAGATTATTTTGGTGGTAATTATTAGGGATGAGCGAATTTCATATTTTGAAGTTCGTGTGCGGGTTTGTGTTGTGGTATTTACCGAATTGCGTTATGAATTCCGTTACCACGGACAATAACGCAATTCCATGGCGGAATGTATAACGGAATGCCTTTAGAGGCATTCCGTTATTCATTCTGTCATAATAGAAGTCTATGGCCAGCATAACGGATCCGTCCAGTTTCCATCATGCAGGAGAGGACTCCTCATGGCATTTAGTTATGCGTTCCGTCATGGAATTGCGTTATGGTCCGTGGTAACGGAATTCATAATGCAATTCGGTAAATACCACAACACAAACCCGCACACGAACTTCAAAATATGAAATTCGCTCGTCCCTATTAATTACCACCAAAATAATCTAGTTAGGTACCACCGGCCTAAAAAAAAAAATCAAGACACATTAATTTTTTTTGTGGTAACGGAATACATAACATAAGTCAGTAAATACCACAACACAAACTGAAAACGAATTTCAAAATATGAAATTCGCTCATCCCTAGTAATTATGATGATTTTACAGCTCACAGTAAATGCTGGTAATGAGTTCTTATTAGTATATTCAGCTATAGACATGTATTACTAATAATCTTTATCATTCATTATGGTTTTCCAAATTGTCCATAAAAATGTTGACTGTCTGTAATTTTAGGATAAGTTATCCAGAAAAAAGAAAAATCCTGGTTGACAACCGTGAGCACCTCACCATTCACTTCTATGAGGCTGGCGGAAATAGACGGGCCAGCCCTTGCATGTGCGGTGCGCCCTCCTTCACTTTGTGAACTCCGTTCTAAAGCATTTACCTATCTCCTAGCGATATGCCCCCCATGTCTGAGATGATACAACCCCTTTAAAGAGAGATAGAACACAAGGCCAGGCAAAAATTACACGAAAAAACTGGTGTATGGAATTTTAATAAAGATTCTCATTGGTGCACATTTAGGCCCCTTTCACACGAGCGTTGTGGATTTGGGCTGGATAGGATGGGGGTGTGTGGCGGGGAAATCGTGCGAGTGCGCATGCAATTTCAGTCAGTTTTGACTGCGATTGCGTTGCGTAGTTCAGTTTTTTCCGCACGAGTGCAATGCGTTTTGCACGCGCGTGAGAAAAAACTGAATGTGGTACCCAGACCCAAACTTCTTCAATGAAGTTCGGGTTTGGGTTAGTTGTAGTGTAGATTTTATTATTTTACCTTATAACATGATTATAAGGGAAAATAATAGCATTCTTTAATTCAGAATGCTTAGTAGAAGGTCAATTGAGGGTTAAAAAATAAAATAAAAATTAACTCACCTCCTCTAATTGATCGCTAGCTGCCGGTCTCCTGTTCTTTCTTCAGGACCTGTCAAAGGACCTGTGGTGACGTCACTGAGCTCATCACATGGTCAATCGCCATGGTGATGGACCATGTGATTGGACCATGTGATGTGACGTCACCACAGGTCCTTTAGCCGGCAGCTCATGATTAAAGAAGAAAGAAGAGATCGGCAATTACGCGATCAAGTGGATAAGGTGAGTTAATTTTTTAAAAATTTTTTGCCCCACTTGCTAGCGGATGCTTGAGATTTTCACGCAGCCCCATTCATTTCTACGGGGCCTGCGTTGTGTGAAAAACGCAGAATATAGAGCATGCTGCGATTTTCACGCAACACACAAGTGATGCAGGAAAATCACCGCTCATCTGCACAGCCCCATTGAAATGAATGGGTCCGGATTCAGTGCGGGTGCAATGCAACATCACGCATTGCACCCGCATGGAATACTTGCCCGTGTGAAAGGGGCCTTACTATGGTGTCTGCACCTGTTTTCATGAGTAAAAAGACTGTTTCCGACTGTCTTATTTTTTAAAGTCTCATTTACCAGCTGATTTTGCACCTGTTTTGGAGGCATTTGCCTATTATTGCACCATGCATCTTTTTTTGCTCCTGAATTAGGCACATAAACAGTCTTATTTCTACTCCACTCCTGACCAGGCTTATTTTTCCCGTCTATTTTGAGGGGGGACTTGCGCAATTTTTAACATTGATAGAGATGTGAATTTTTCCGGTCACTTGCACAAGTTTTTCATGCACAAACTAATCAGACAAGTCTTAGCCTACTTTCACTCTAGCGTTTTTACTGGATCTGGCAAGGTTCAGCAAAAACGCTTCCGTTACTGATACTACAACCATCTGCATCCGTTATGAACAGATCCGGTTGTATTATCTGTAACATAGCCAAGACGGATCCAATCCAGTACTGAGCCACGCCCCCTGCACTGATCACATGACGGTGACGTCACCCCAGGTCCTTAGTGTTGTCCAAGGTTCGAGTTTATTGAAGTATCCCCTTATGGATTCCAAATGCCGTTACGGTCCGTGGTAGCGGAATCCATAACGGGATTCTTCGATAACCCCAACCCGAACTTTGTATGCCGAACTTAAAATACAAGTTCGCTCAACACTACACAAGACATATGCGGTCATGTGCATGACCCCTACCACTGAGTTCATCCCTTAGTCAATTGAATATGGCTTTTTTAAAGTTCCAGGTTTTTGCAGTTCACTTTTGTAGGACCTTTCAGGATATTGAACATTACCGTATTATGGTCGCCATTACCCAGGGACACCTAGACCTGCACACCCTACATTGTATCTGGTCTATTTGACAAGACCAGATCCAGCAAATTATCACCGCCGGATCTCATTGCAGTCAATTAGGATCCGGTAGTGAAGTAGAAGATCTGGCAGGCTGCTCTGTGCCGGAACATCCTGCCGGAATGTGAATGAAGCATAAGCCAGTTTTCCTTTACATCAGTTTGATAAATCTCCCCCAGTAAGGCAAAAACAAAGAGCATTTAAAGAGGACCTGTCCCCACTCCTGACCTGCCTATTTTAATAGCTCCATGCATTCCCCATGTAATAACAATTCTGGAGCATCTAGTCTTATGTCTCTATGTTGTGCCATTCCTTTATTATTTCTGCTAGTAGTCATGAATAAATTGCCAGCAGTCTGCAGTAAGGGTACAGAGGGGTGGTAAACTGTTTCACTCTATCCAATCAGTATTGCCATTTGCAGACTGCAGGTACAAACCCCTCAGTACCCTTACTGCAGACTGCTAGCAATTCATTCATAACCTCTAGTAGCAATAATAGAGAAATGGCACAACATACAGATATAAGAATAGATTGATAATACATGGGGAATGCATGTAGCTATTAAAATAGACATGTCAGGAGTGGTCCTCTTTAAAACATTGAAGGCTGAGGGTGCAGAAAAAGCATTCCAGGATGACAAAAAGCTCAATAGGAAATATATAAAAAAATAAAATAAAGTTGGCTAAATTAGCCACAGAAAAACAATTATGGACTAGATCAGGCTCGGACTGGCCCACCGGGGAGCCAGGGAAATCCTTGATGGGCCCCCGAACCAGCAAGTGAGCTTCCTTGCTTAGAAGCTGTCTGTGATAAGCTCCGCACCCTGTACACAGTAGGATGCTTGCTGCCTGCAATTCATCCTAAATGAGAAAGAAAGGCTCCCCACCAGTGCTGATTCATGGGAACTGACAGGTTTTGTGTAATCAGCACTCCATGTCAGTAGGCTGTTTCCACATGATCTGATTTTCATAAAATCGTGGCAAAAAAACACAGCATTTTGCTGCGATTTTATGTAAATTAGATAATGTGTAAACATCCTTACTGTGACCAGGAGTGCTGATTGGACTAAATAGCACTGACAGCCTCTCCTCCAATGAGGTAGCTCTGCTAGAAGGACTGCTGCCTGTGTGATCAGTCTGGAGCCCTGCTGCTGCGAGGGGTAGGAGCCTGGCTCAGG
This sequence comes from Bufotes viridis, assembly GCA_033119425.1. NCBI lineage: Eukaryota > Metazoa > Chordata > Amphibia > Anura > Bufonidae > Bufotes > Bufotes viridis. The sequence continues at coordinate 276,403,780 of CM065589.1, read as the reverse complement.
ACCTGGGGACACAACTAGCAATACAGAGGGCCATGAGGTGAGGAAGGAATCTACATGTATTGTAATTGGTCTAATAGAGTGCCTGCATGTATGACAGTGTGTGTATGTAAGAGTGCCTGCATGTATGACAGTGTGTGTATGTAAGAGTGCCTGCATGTATGATAGTGTGTGTACCTAAGAGTGCCTGCATGTATGACAGTGTGTGTACGTAAGAGTGCCTGCATGTATGATAGTATGTGTACGTAAGAGTGCCTGCATGTTTGGCAGTGTGTGTATGTAAGACTGCCTGCATGTATGACAGTGTGTGTATGTAAGAGTGCCTGCATGTATGACAGTGTGTGTATGTAAGAGTGCCTGCATGTATGATAGTGTGTGTACCTAAGAGTGCCTGCATGTATGACAGTGTGTGTACGTAAGAGTGCCTGCATGTATGATAGTATGTGTACGTAAGAGTGCCTGCATGTTTGGCAGTGTGTGTATGTAAGACTGCCTGCATGTATGACAGTGTGTGTATGTAAGAGTGCCTGCATGTATAAAAGTGTGGGTATGTAAGAGTGCCTGCAGGTATGAAAGTGTGTGGATGTACGAGTGCCGGCATGTATGAAAGTGTGTGTATGTAAGAGTGCCGGCATGTGTAGAAGGGTGCATGTAAAAGAGTGGCAGCATCAGACGGCTCTTTCATTAAGCCACTTAGGCTGCCGCCTAAGGCCTCGCGCTGGTGGGGGCCTCGCTCTGGATCCCACCCGACACCGCTGCAAGCAGGGGCGGACTGAGCAGTCTGGAACATCGGAAATGGTCCGAGGGCCCGGTCGGAAGGGTGCCCGCGGTGGCGTCGGCAGGTCACAAGGAGATGAACACTTCCATTGTGGAAGCCTTCATCTCTATAGTAATCTGTACGCTGTCCTCAGGACATTGATTCAGATGGCTGTGCTGTGGGGCAGGGGAGGGAGAGGCATCACAAGGCCCGCAGCCTATCAGAGGCCGGTGCAGGCGCCCCCTGAGCTGTACAGCACGGGACACAGGCCGGAAGAGGCCTGCATCGCATCGCTGCCATGGAAGTAAGTAAAAATGTTTTTTTTGTTGTTTTTTTTTTATACTGGACTATCTGTTACTGGCACATGGGGGGGGGGGAGGCACCTTTTACTGTCACATGGGGGAGGGGGGGCACTTGTTACTGTCACATGGGGGGAAAAGAGAGGCACTTGTTACTGGCACATGGGGGGGGCACTTGTTACTGGCATATGGGGGGAGGCAATTGTTACTGGCACATGGGGGGAAGAAAAGCACTTGTTACTGGCACATGGGGGGTATGGAGAGGCACTTGTTACCGGCATATGATTGGGGGGCATGTATGGGGGGCACTTCTTACTGGCACATTGCTATGAGGCACTATGGGGGCTTCTACTGAGGCCACAAAGAAGGGGTATTTTATATGGGGGGGCTCTGTGTGGTCCTAGTATTATCAGGGGTATTATCTGCTTCTGCAGTATAGTATTGGGGAGCACAGTGGCACAGTATTGGGGGTAGTAGGATGATTTGTCCAGAAGATGGGAGTATGCATGTAAAGTGTGCTGGTATGTGTAGAAGTGTGCGTGTAAAAGAGTGCTGACAAGTGTATAAGTGTGCATGTAAATGAGTTCTGGCATGTGTATAAGTATGCTTGTAAAAGAGTACTGGCATGTGTAGAAGTGTAAGCAAATTGAATATCGAGTCCGTGGCTACACCAATCTAGAGACTTCTGTTTTCGGTGCTCTACCCTGCAGTTCACCCTAATACCGCGTGGGGAAATGAATAATATGTATATAGGTTTGGGAGGCACTCAGTACACCTGGGGTAATATAGATGGATGACAATGTGAATATTTAGTCAGATATTGACAATTTATTAACAGTATCAAAAAATAATAAATTAAAAAATGCTTAAAACATCTGTGAGTTGGCCAACTCTCCCATATAAGCGCATATATGATAGAATATTATAAGATGTTGTCAGTGTTGCTTTATAAAGGTGAAGAAAAAATATGTATCAAATATAAAGAAGAAAAAAATCAAGAAAAGTGTCAGGAAAAAATAAAAAAAATCATAAACAGTAAAAAACGAATAAGGTATAAAATATAACTGTATATAAAAATGCTGAAAGTTAAATGGAAGTCCAACACATCAGTGTGTAATTAAAATCGCTATATTCCCATGCAGTGGTGTAACTAAAAATGACTGGGCCCCACAGCAAATTTTTGAATGGGGCCCCCTCCCCCAGTGATTTTTTCACAACCCCTTCCTTTTATGCCGCCCCCTTTCCTGTGGCTAGTAAAGATCACTCTCTCAGACCAGGCCCGGCAGCTGTTTCATCCGTTTTGTACACTGTCTATACTGCCACTGTATATAATTTCATTGTGTAATAATGTTGAGGGGCCCTGACAAAATCTTTTAGTACTTCTCCTCCTCTTGGAAGGGCCCCTTCTGGATCAGGGCCCCAAAGCAGCCGCTTCTCCTGCGTCCCCTATAGTTACGCCCCTGATCCCATGCAATATTTTCTGTGTTCCCATGCGATAATTTGTTGTGGGTACGTCTATATAGATTCCTATGATCACCACTAGAGGGAGCAGTAAGAGCAGTAAAAGCACAAATTGTATTCGTTCGGGTTTGTGCTAGCGATTGTGTGAATGAATGGGGAGCAGTGAAATGCCGTACAGGGGTTCTTCGTGTTGATTGGCTGGCTTCTCTAGGAGGAACCGCTTTTGGTTATATAGGTCCCACAATAGGGGTGATGATTCCAATTAACTTTCTTAGAAATCGGCGAACCAGCAATATGATATTTTTCTTATAGGTTGGGAACACAGCAAATATCGCATGGGAATATAGCGATTTTTATTACACACTACTGTGTTGGACTTCTATATAACTTTCATCATTTTTATATACAGTTATATTTTATACCTTATTCATTTTTTACTGTTTATGATTTTTGATTTTTCCTGACACTTTTCTTGAATGTTTTTCTTCATTTTTATCTTTTATACATATTTTTTTCTTTACCTTTATAAAGCAACATTGACAACATCTTAAAATATTCTATCATATATGCGCTGTGTAGAAGTGTACGTGTAAAAGAGTTCTGTTGCTGTATCTGTGCACAGAGCTTGGTTCTGTTACCTTATCTAAGTACTGAGCTTGGTATTGTTATCTTATCCAAGTACTGAGCTTGAAGGGGGTGCCTAAGTTCAAAATTTTGAGGCCAAACTACAGGGATGCTCTTAAAATAAAATGAAAAAAAAAAAACTCAGCCTCAGTGGTGTACAGCCCCAAGGCCAGTGATTAGCTGCAGCGGTCATGTGCGCTATTACACTACAGCTTCCTATATAAAGGATTATTTTAAAGGATGTTGATGCAAATCGGAAAACCCCCTTAAGTGTCAATATTTGCATGAAACTATAGGGTGGGCCCCTAGAGTCATTTCTACTGGTGGGCCCTTGGCATGCCAGTCCGACACTGGACAAGATTAAAATAAATCCCCAAAACTTTAATATACAAATGCCAAAAAGAAAGAATTTAATAATATTGGCCTTCTAAAAGGGCTTCTAAAAGATGACCAAGGGAATATAATTGTAGAATACAAAGGGAAGGAAGGGATATTAAACTATTACTTCATGTGTGTACACCAGAGAGCTGCCAGTGCCAGATATCATTCAGAGGGGAAGTAGTCAAGGGTCTCCATCAAATACCATTGTCTTAAAGGGGATAGGCACTATTAATTTTGATACCATAAAAAATTATTGCGATACTCGATACCATACACTACGCATTTTATGGAACGTATGGCCCATAATAGAACAGTCCTACCCTATTTTTTTAGTGGGGGGGGGGGCAAGGTGACCAAAAAATGGTAAATTGAGTTTATTTTTTTATTTTTTTCTGTTACGGCGTTTACCGCATAGGATATATTTTTTTATATTTTAATAATTCAGACTTTTTCGGACGTGGCAATATGTAATATTTTCATTGTGTTTACATTTTTATATGTAAAATTAAGAAACCGGGTGATTTAAAATTAATACTTTTTTTGGGGGGGAGTGTTCAATTTTTATTTACTTACTTTTAACCCCTTTTAGGGGCTAGAACCCTTGTCGTATTCACCCCAATAGAGTTCTATTAGGGTGAATAGGACTTTGCACACAGAAGCAGGGAGCTTACCATGGCAGCCAAGACTTCTGTAGTGTTCTGGCTGCCATGGTGACCAATCGGGGCCCCAGCTGGGGCTCCGATCAGAAGCTGCCACTGAACCACCAATGGGTGAGGAGTGGGGAACCCTGGGGCCACTAATGACTATAATACTGTGGGGGGGGGGGGGGGACCGCAATTAATATAATACTGAGAAGAGGGGGAGGGACTGTGGCCACTGAACCACCAATTAATATAATTTATGCCTGAATACAAACGTAGGCTGCGGGTGCCAGCCATATCACATACCCGGCACCCGGTCTCTATGACTGCGCGCTGCGATTCGCCGAACCGCCACAATTAACCCCTCAGGTGCCGCACCTGAGGGGTTAATTGCCATGGTTCGCAGCGCGCAGTCATAGAGGCCGGTTATGTGATATGGCCAGCACAATGTCACATTCGGGTGTGGGAGGGAAACACCACACCGAACATAGGAGGGAAAGGGGTGTGGGAATAAGGCCTGGAAACTAGGGAAAGGAGACGGACACCTCCTAGTAAAACCCTGATCAAAGTCCTGACTAACTACCAGTATGAACAGACCCCAGAGGTAGGTGAGTTCATACATTGGAATACCTAGTGTCCCATCTGACCCAATAGGACCCTGGTACTAATGTCAGGACTGAGACAACCTGTTCCTCCAAAAGGAAGGACGAACAGGAGTGTCCCTCAGGCCCTAATACACATACCAGGGAAATGCAACACACAAAATAACCCAAACAAAATACAAAAGGAAAAGAAAACACTTAACTTCAAGTGGCTATGGCAACACCAGAAACTCAGCCGAGATCCACACACCAGCAATTCACAACTCAAACAGAAGCTAAACCACATAGTATAGTGGGAGAAACAACAATAAATAGAGAAGGTTAAATGACCACAATAGCCACACCTGGGGAAAGAAGGTGTGGCAAGCACCAGAAACAACACAGACGTCATTTGATCCAAACGGAAAACATGTCAGACCAAACCACGTGTTGCCAGTCTCACCGATCTCCTGTCACCTGTCGCGGGAACATCCGTGACACATCCGCAGCCTACTTTTGTATTCAAGCATAAATTATATTCATTGGTGGCGCAGTGGCCACAGTCCCTCCCCTCCTACTCCTCTGTTTTCTTATTGAAGGCCAGTCGCACACAGCGGGGAGGGAGGGACTCCCTTCTTCTCCACTGTGTCGGCTTAAGATAACATGGTGCGCGCCCGAGAGCGGCGCATGCCATGTTCCTCTAGTGATACTAGGCTGCGCAGCATCGCAGCCTAGTATTGGTAAATAGCGAATCCCTATATCGAATCGATCCAGGTACAAAAGTATCAATTGGGTATCGATAATTCGATACCTGGTGCAACTCTAATCAGCACCCAATTCCAATGGTTTAATATGCCTAATTTATGTTTACATGCAGGATTGCTCACCTGCTTTCTGATGCTGCTCTCTGAAATTGGCCGTTAATGGGGGGTCCCGTTTACATCAGCAGCCTCCATTCACTTATACAGGGGCCAAACTGTGCATACGCTACTTCCCCTGTCCACCCTCTTTGTAAGTAAATAGAGGCTGGGGGAGACGGGCCTTCCATCAGCAGCCATTTTAAAAGCACTACATCAGGAAACAAGTGAGCGGACCTGCATGTAAAGATAAATTAGGCATATTATACTATCTGACATTGGTGTCAATGGTTTAAAGGGGTTGTCTCATCATAGACAATTGGGGCATATCGCTAGGCACACCGCACCTATATAGAGAACGGAGCCCCGCAAGGTGGTGGCTGGAGGACTCCGGTCCGGCCACCACCAAGCCGGCTCCCCATAGAAGTGAATGGGAGTGTACCGCGCATGCGCGGCCCTCGCTCCCATTCATTTCTATGGGGCCTGACGGAAAAAGCAGAGCTAGTGCTCGTCTATTTTCGCCGGTCCCATAGAAAATGAATGGAGGGCGGCTGCACATGCGCAGTGCACCCTCCTTCACTTGCGGGGCTCCATTCTCGATATAGGTGCGGGACCCAGCGGTGGGACCCGCACCTATAAGACAATAGGGGCATATCCTAGCGATATGCCCCCATTGTCCATGATGAGACAACCCTTTTAATAATGCCTATTAGTAGCTGTATGCATGTCCTGTTCCCAGCACTAGTAATTGATAGTGGACAACTTCACTAATTCAAGAACATGTACAGCTGTGCCTGAGCAAATAAAATATTAAGCAACCTGCCCTGGCCTCTGGACTATTTCACAGATTCGCACATAGTCTACTTAGCCTGACCTTTCCTGTTTCTTGTGTGTATTGCCTGATCCATCGGAGCTTAGCACTGGAGACTCTCACCCCAGTGGGTCAGCAGCTAACCACACCAGGACTATTTCAAGAGGTAGCAGACTGATGGCTCTCCTGCAGTGAAGTCCAGATCCCCGTATAGGGGTCAAAGAGTGAAAACCAGGGGACCGCCAGGATATCTCCATCCAGACAAGCTCAAATCAAACAGGTTGGTTGGCACAGTGGGTCCACACTCACTGCACGTAACAGGTGGTACCGTGTAAGTAGTTTGATATCTTTGGTAAATATTTAAAGTTATTCGAAGAAATAAGCTGCAAAGTATATAGCTGTGAATAATTAATAACTGATAACCTGCATGGATTCATGCAGAACAGATTGTGTCTAACCAGCGTGCTTGGTTTCTTTGAGGAGGTAAGTACAATTCTGGATGTTGGTTATGCGGCAGATGAGATATTTCTGGACTTTACAAAACCAATAGATACAGCACCACACAATGCAGAGACTTTTTGAGAATATATGCAAATGGTTAAGGAAAAGGTAAAAGTGGCAAAACGTTAAAAAATAAAAAGTGTATAAAATTGATATCTCTGTAATCATACTGACCAGTGGAATAGAGTTAACATGTCATTTTTCCACACTGTGTGTGCCGCAATAGCTGAAATACCATAACTGTGAAAAACTTGCAGTTTTCATTTTATACTGTCCCATGCTCATTAATTTATGCAAAACACCTGTGATGTCAAAATGCTCACTCCACCTAACATAGTAACATAGCACATAAGGCCGAAAAAAGATATCTGTCCATCCAGTTCGGCCTCTCATCCTGCTAGTTGATCCAGAGGAAGGCAAAAAAAAACTGTGAGGTAGAAGCCAATTTTCCCCACTTAAGGTGAATAAAAAATTCCTTCCCGACTCCAATCAGGCAATCAGGATAACTCCCTGGATCAAGGACCCATCTCTAGTAGCTATAACCTGTAATATTATTACACTCCAGAAATACATCCAGTCCCCTCTTGAATTCCTTTATTGTACTCACCATCACCACCTCCTCAGGCAGAGAGTTCCATAGTCTCACTGCTCTTACCATAAAGAATCCTCTTCTATGTCTGTGTACAAACCTTCTTTCCTCCAGACGCAGAGGATGTCCCCTCATCACAGTCACAGTCCTGGATATAAATAGATGATAGGAGAGATCTCTGTACTGACCCCTGATATATTTATACATAGTGATTAGATCTCCCCTCAGATGTCTTTTTTTAAAAGTGAATAACCCTAATTTTGATAATCTTTCAGGGTACTGTAGTTGCCCCATTCCAGTTATAACTTTAGTTGCCCTCCTCTGAACCTCTCCAGCTTTGCTATGTCTGCCTTGTTCACTGGAGCCCAGAACTGTACACAGTATTCCATGTGTGGTCTGACTAGCGATTTTTAAAATGGTAGCACTATGTTCTCATCACGGGCGTCTATGCCCCTTTTGATGCATCCTATGATCTTATTGGCCTTGGCGGCAGCTGTCTGACACTGGTTTTTGCAGCTTAGTTTGCTGTTTATTAAAATTCCTAAGTCCTTTTCCATGTCAGTGTTACCAAGTGTTTTCCCATTTATTATGTACGGGTGACTTGCATTATTCCTTCCCATGTGCATAACTTTACATTTGTCAGTGTAAAACCTCATCTGCCACTTATCTGTCCAAGCCTCTAATCTATCCAGATCCCTCTGTAGCAGTATATTGTCCTCTTCAGTGTTAATTACTTTACACAGTTTAGTGTCATCTGCAAAAATTGATATTTTACTATGCAAGCCTTCTACAAATATATTGAAAAGAATAGGGCCCAATACTGACCCCTGAGTTACCCCACAAGTGACATTGACCCAATCAGAGTGTGTACCGTTAATAACCACCGTCTGTTTTCTGTCACTCAGCCAGTTACTTATCCACATACAAACATTTTCTCCTAGTCCGAGCATCCTCATTTTAGATACTAACCTTTTATGAGGTACAGTGTCAAATGCTTTGGAGAAGTCCAGATATACGACATCCATTGATTCGCCGCTGTCAAGTCTAGAACTTACCTCCTCATAGAAACTGAATAAATTAGTTTGGCATGACCGATCCCTCATGAAGCCATGAGATCCTCTAAGATAGCATCTCTCAGAAAACCTTCAAATAGTTTACCCATAACAGATGTTAAACTTATCGGCCTATAGTTTCCAGGCTCTGTTTTTGGACCCTTTTTGAATATTGGCACCACATTTGCTATGCGCCAATCCTGTTGAACATTCCCAGTCACCTCTTCATAAATAACAGGGCATGGTTTCCAAAATGAGCTCACTTATAGGGGGTTTCCACTTGAGCAGTACCTCAGGATCTCCGCAAATGTTTTGCAGCACCTGAAAACCATTACAGCAAAATCCATGCTCCAAAAGAAAATGGTACATCTTCTCTTTTGAGCCCTACCATGTGTGCTTACAGTGGCTTACATCCTCATTTATGGCATTTCCTTACCCAGTAGAATATGTCTATAATGTCAACTCGTGTGGTGTGAGTCTCAGATGGCACCAGTTGGCCACAGCATGTTAGGCACTGAAATGCTATATCTCTGAAAACTCAGTTTCACTTTGCAAAGTCCACTGCACATTCATTTCTGAAAATTATCTGTGTGGTCAATATGTTCATATCACTCCAAAATGGGGTAACTTCTCAGAGGTTCCATTGATTATTTTACCCCAGAGTCTCACAGTTATCAGCACAAGCTCCGTAAATCACCTTATTGGGCCCCAAATTAGCTGTCTAAGTACCTGATACTCCTAGCATTAATTACTACTCAGAGCATCAAATCATGCTGACCGACCAGTGGCAGTGAGAATGGCTTGGGCGGTGCAGGGAGAAATTTCCCTGTAGGGTCTATGGCCAGTGCACCCCTGTCTCCAACATTATGTAAATTATGCAATGACTTCCATTCCTAATTAAAATATTATTTCTGATTAGCTGATACTACCTGCCTCCTGCTGTATCACTGATCTATCTATCTATCTATCTATCTATCTATCTATCTATCTATCTATCCACAGTATCTCTTTATCCACAGTATCTATCTATCTAGAAAAATAAAGAAAATGTGAACAGCACTGCGTTCAAGTAGTTGCGGTGTGCCAGCGGCTGTAGAAGCGATCCACCAACCAAAAGATAAAACAAAAGAAATTCCATGGCACTCCCAAAGAAGTAAATTACTAAATTTTACTGCTTGAGAATGGTCCCAGTAAGAAGACTGAAACTTCGCTGTCTGGTGATCAAAGAACACTACTTTTAATTAACTTATTTGGGAGTGCTGTGGAATTTCTTTAGTTTGATCTATCTATCTATCTATCTATCTATCTATCTATCTATCTATCTATCCATCCACAGTATATATCCTATCTATCTATCTATCTATCTATCTATCTATCTATCTATCTATCTATCTATTCATCCATCTACAATATCTAGCTATCATCCACTGAAGTATTTTATTTATTTTTTTACTTTATTTTTTTAACTTGTCCTGGCCCTTGGGGAGCATGCTACTAAGAGCACTATGGGGTAATTTTTAATACTGGGGGTACTACAGGAGCACTCTGGGGCATTGCTATTACTAGGGGCTCTATAGAGGGCATTATTATTGCTGTGGGGAACTACAAGGGGAATATAGCAGGTTCACATGTCTGATCAAACAACCCTGTTTTTTGCAAACTTGTTATCAGTTATGTCTGTAGTTCTACTTTCTTCACTTGGAATTCAATAAAATATAATAATCGCTGCTTTTTGTCTTTATATGACTTTATTAATGGATATAATATAAACAGTAAGTGTTTTCAGGTTCCCTTGTAGATGGTGAAACAGAAGTGTCCATGACTGTGAAGGTGGTCTAGAGGTCAGGGGGTGGTCTGCTTTACTTCCTCCTTGGCTTTGATGTTACTTCTTTTGCATCATTCGAAGGGTCTTCCGGACACGTTGCAGGTTCTCCTCCAGTAATCCAGTCTAGATTGTCAGGTAGCTGGGTTGCAGGAATGACTCAGTGCCAAAAATACAAATCCTGAGTGTCTACTTGTTGGACTCCTATTCAGAGGCATCTATCATAGAAAAGTACTGTGGTAACATTGAATATCATGCATTTCTATGTTAAAATGTCTCACATGACTTGGATTGGTGATCACCAACCTTGTAAAACCCCAAATTGTCCCAGTAAATAATTAATTAAGAAAGGGGTTGTTCAGTTTTAGAAAGAAATGACTATATTCATCCAGAAATAGTGCCACACCTGTCCAAGGATTGTATTGCAATTTTCTCCACTGAATCAAATAAGGCTGTGTTGCGATATCACTTAGAGCTTGAGGAACGGTGTGACAATGTGTTTAAAAAGAAGGCATGATTTTTTTCAAAACACAGAAAATGACTTTAAAAATTCATTATTAGTTACTGTTTTTAACCATATCTACAGTTGAATAAACTAAGACTTTAACTTACCAAAATGAAGAAGGTAGGGTTGATCAGATCTCTCTGTCATGGTCAAGGTGGTATGGCCTGAAGGTCCGGGGTTGGTCTGCTGTACTGCCTCTTGGAGCCATAATCAAAGTCAAGGTATTTCTTACCCTGAGCATTTTTCTTAGCTTAGGGCCTCTTGACAAGGCTTCCAAAAGATTTCCATTTGGTTTCTAGCAATTCCACTGCGGAATTAGCTGCCTCTGCAATTAAGGGTTTTTGGTGGCCAATAATTTTGCGGAGGTCCTCAAAGATTACTTTCAGGTCCTCTGGAGAGATGTTTTCATGAGGAATTGTTTCCCGTAGCATCTCCAGGTGTTTCAGCACGGCATTCTTCTCTTTGTTGGTCCTTAAAAACCTTGTAGACTCAAGCATCATCATTTTCAGAAGTCTTGGTTGCTTCCGTCCTAATGCTTCATAAAGACTCAACAGCTTTTCCTTGGCTTCTCCAGTACAATGGCCTCCCAAGAGAGTCTTCATGTCTGTGCAACCAATGTATGGGAGAGAGTGGAATAAGCCCACCACCCCAGCTGCTGCAACAGGTGACTTTCTGGAGTGCAGTTTGATAAATAACGTGGACAGGCTGCCTTCGACACTGGTTTCAAAACTTCCGAATATCTTTGTGTCGTAGCTTTGTGCTAGATCGGCAAATAATGAAGCGGCGTGCATCTGTATCATGGGCTTGTTGTGGTGGAGAAGACATATACAAAGTTCTGTGATTTTCTCAAAGTTCTCACCAAGTTTGTGTTGCCTCAAAAGTCTTACCATTTTGCACAGTGTCTTTAAGATTTCTATGATGACTGTTGACTCCCGGTGGTCCTCTAATTTTGTTAGCAGTGCTTCACAGATACTGTTACGGACAGCAGTTACTTCTTTTGGGGCACCTCTTGTGGCATTCCCGATGGCCTCTACTGCTACAGTGCATTCCACCAAATCTGAGTTTCTGGTCTTGCCAATGATGGTGTTGATTAATTCTTCCATCACGTTTTCCGAGATGAGTCCAGGATGACGTAGGAGCTCAGAGAACAACAGGGTGCTTGTGATGTTGGCCTCTCTAATAGGAGATCTTAAGACTGGGAGCAGGCAAGAAATGAGATCGTTTCTCCCTTCATTGTTCAGGAAGATGTTCTGAACAAAGGATGACATCGATTTATGTCGTTCTTTGATGTCAAATGACAATTTTTTATCTGTATCACATTGAATAGATCCAGATGAAGGTGAGCACGTAGGTGGATCCAAATCAAAGCTATTGCAAGCTTCAGTTGACCGCTGACCACACCTTATCAGGTCATGCACCGTAATGGTTTTCAATGCTTTGGTCTCCAGGTCATGTTTGCTCATAGGTGACTGATTGGTGGCCCTTGTCAATCCTTCTACAATTTTCATACAGAGTTCATGGGCTAAACGTTCACATTCATCTGTGATAGAAACAGCACACTCCCTTTTTCCATCTTCCCAGTAGTTAAGGTGCTTCTCTATGATGCCTTTGAAGTTCTTCATGAGATTATAGATGATCCTATTGATTCTGCTGTCCAAATTGACCTCAGTCATGGATTTTAGCTTACATAAAATGTAAAGCAGATGACAAAGTGATTCTTGGTTATTTCTTGATATGATGTTGTGAGAGATAAGTTTTATTTATATATATATATTAATTAGTGAAAATCGTAGTACACATTTTTGTCCACAAGATGGCCGCTATCCAGATGTGTGTGTAAGGTCACTGTGAAAGGGGAAGGGGAATTAGGTTGCAGTTTTCAAATTACCTATAAACTCTGAGTTGATGTTGCTGAAACCACTCCTATGAAGTTAAGGAGCCAATTACCTTTCCTTAAGGAACACCCCTTATGTGATGTCATGTATGCTATTTAAGTGAACATAATTTTGAATAAAGGGCGCGCTCTCTCTTGGCTTGGGGGATCAGAAGTGCTTTGAATGGAACCAACTTGTGTGTCTGGTCTCATTATGAAAGAAGTATGGCACGTGCATACTTAGACTTCTAATTTATTTGGCACCACACAAAGAAGATGAGAAGCGCATGAATTGCGATAACAAATTGGCGCCCAAGGTGTGGCAGATCAGCTTGCGTAATTTCCGATTCAAACGCCAGGAGAGGACCTGGACAAAATTATCAGACGAGGTCACAAGCTGCAGCAAACAAAAGGTAAGAAGTTTCATTCTTACACCTCCTCTGAATCTTTTGCCCAAGTTAATTCTCAAGAGTTGAATTGGTGTTATCGCGATAGAAGGGTTCAAATTATAGCTGATCTGTCCTTTAGAACGAAAGAACCCGTTTGAATATTCCTTCTTTGTGTGGTAGAACGTGCTGAAACTGAGCAGAACGGAAGTTGTTAGACAGCTGATGCATATCCTGTGACGTAGAATTTGATCCCAGCCAAGCACTGACGAGTGTCTTGGAGAGTGACTAGTAGGATTACCACCAATTCGGTTGGCAGGTATTAGGATTGTGTATCCCTACAGAGATTAGGATTAGCACCAATCGCGTATTATATAAGAGATTGGAAGCTATTAAGATAGTGTATCCCTAAGAGGTGAATTAGACCTGGGGTCTTCACCAAAGGTAGTGTGGGATCAGTAGTGGTTTTATATTGTTTGAATTGTGTATTACCATTTTCTTATTTTAGTGTAAGATTGTGGGATCAATAAAAGCCGCATATTGTTAAGCTGTGGAGCCCCACAATAATGGGAAATTCTAATGTTACAGAATATAATGAGGAGATGTTAACAGCGGCTCAGCTAATGCAAAGAGAGAGAGAAAATGTTTCAGTTAAAAAAAAAAAAAAAAAGTTGAAAGCATTATGTGATACTATGTAGCAGAGATTTCCTTTATTATCCGGAAATATGTAGTATTGTGTAAGAGTTCCCCCTAGAGACTGTATATTAAAATAACATAAGAAGGAAAGTGCAGTAGGAGGTAGACTAAATGAAGGATTGTGGAAAGTGTATTGAAGGAAAAGAGAAGTTGGTTGAAGGATAGTAATAGGCTGGTGCAAGCTGAGTTATGGTGAAAATTGTCTATGAAAGTGATAGAAATTGAAGAAAGTGAAGAAATGAAATTAGCAGCATGTCTATGCAAGATGGAGGATTTTGAATCCTATAGAGAACAAAGAGTCTGACATGTGGCATCCCTTCCCCCACCACATCTGCTGTAACCAATAATGGTTACTTTGTGCTTGTAGTTCTACAAAAACTCCTTCCTGCCTGTGCTCTAGTGAAACCCCCTCCTCAGGAATTCGACCCCCCCTTATGGTGGGGGCTGGTAATTGGGAATGCATCTTTAGACTGTGAAGATCGTAACATGTGTGTTCATATTATAGGTTCCAGTATGTCCCAATTGTATGTTCCACTAGTTTAAAATGTGCCTGCAGTGGTTATCCCTATGATGCCAATTGGAAGTGTCCAATCCTATTAAATTAGGGACCCTTAGAACTTATTTACAAGTGGATTACAATCACAGGGAAAATGTGAGATTTCTAGCATCTTTTTATGATGAAATCTGCTGTACCCATTATCCCCAAATAGTAGTAACATCAATTTTTACAATGAGTAGAATTCCCAATTCAGAGGACTTACATATGCTGGTTTGAAGTAAAAAAAATAAAAAATAAAAAAAAATAAAAATAAATGGAGAGTTTTCTCATGTTGTTAGTGGGTGCGGGAGGAAGCATTTAAGTGATTAGCCTGTCACATAGCCTGTCGCATCAGTGCAGGGCAGAGAGTGTGGAGAAAGCTTCTATTAGACTCCAGGAAAGTTGGGTGGATTTGGGCTTTGAAAATACCTTAGAGATTAATGAGAAAATCATAAGTGCTGCCTTTGTGGATGGTTTTGAGGATCATCTGGAAAGCTCTAGTATTAGCTAGGCCTGAGTGAAGTTCACTATAGCCCTACATTTAGTCCCTCCATGTTGTAGAAGTTAAATTGAACAAAGGCCTAAGGCGGGCGTGGCTGCTTATCAGTCCTCCCCACAAGAAGGGGTGAAGGAAGACTCTGTAAGTACTTGCCCACTTCCTCGCCTGTGGGAGGAGCTACAAATGTTCAGCCCTTTAAGTGCAACGCCCGTAGGGAATCAACAATCCAAAATCAAATGCTGGATCCCTATTATCTATACAATCTTTAGGATTTGCTTCCATTGCCTCATAGCAAACATGTTCCATGATCTTTATCCAAATTTGGATAAATCTACTCTGCTGCCTCTGGAAGGGGGAGGGAGTAGTACTGTAGTACCCCAATAACAATTCATATTCACATGATTGTCTCCAATTAATAACCAATATTTTTGAGTTTCTGGTAGATAATTTCAGGTTCTTGGAAGATGGATCATCTCAGACAGGATATGCTGTTCCTACTTGATCTGATGTCAAGAAAGAACCACTCCCTCCAGCAATGTTAGTGCAGGAGAAAGAGCTGAAGACACTCTCTGAGGTTTGTAAGATGGCTGAGGGTAAGACTGCTAACATCAATATTAATCCAGATATGCCTTTGGTATCACTCATTATTATGGTCTAATCTGGAGAAGCAGAGATTGTTTTATCCATGGGTAAGCCCATCAATAATGAATGCTGAGTGTATGGAAGATGTTTGATGCCCTGAAGCTGCCTGAGAAGGTAAAGGCTAAACTATTACCTGAAGTCTACGATACGTGGAAGTCTGTGTGATACAGGGTGGCTTAGGGCCAGTAGACTTCCAAAAGTTTGTCTTTTCCAAATACAGGCTACAGTGAGGAAACATCAAAGGATAAGGGTAGAAGTGATGATTGAGAATGGACTCTGGAGGGTTGATAAACTCTACCTCTAGAGGGCACTCTACCTAAAGAGGATGGATTTAGAACATGGGCCAATCAAGAGAGAGAAGGTGTGATTGAGTTCTGTGGTGGATGGCTCTGGGTTCAGCAATGCTGCCACTAGGTTAGTTGAAGGTGAATGCTGTAATAATGATAGGAGAACTATGGGAGTTCCAGAAAGGCATAGGCCAAGGTCATCTTACCATTTCAGAGACTGCTGATTGACTACATTCAGAACAAAGGTGGAACAATGTGAATATGTCTGTGTCTATATTGATCTCTTTCCAGGATATTTGGAGATTTGACCTATAGCAAAGGCTACAGATAAAAGGTACTGACTGAGGTGAGAGTACCTATCCCTGGGCTTTTCTCCATCCGGTACACCCCTAACCGGAAGAGAGGCCTAAGTCCTTATAAAGTTCTCTTTGGGAATGTCCCTAGATTATGTCTCTATTTCCCCAACAGCTCCAGATGCAGCATAGTAGTTTTCCAAATTATTTTGTCTGTGATTATCTAATGTGTATTTCCAAGTTTTAGTTGTTTTCTAGAATACAGACTGTCTAGAAGAAATTCATTCTTTACAATCAGGAGATTGGGTAGTGATAAAACGAGAGACGTGCGGAAAGTCCTAGAGCTACGATTGAAGATCTACATCCTGATAACCACCGCCACTGCTGTCAAATTGGAAGGAGAGCCTGATTGGATCTAAGTGTCATGTTGCAATCAAGTGCCAGGACTATAAGAGTCATAATGTTTTTGCATGTCGTATTGTTTAGTTCATATTGTACAAGGGGGAAATCGCAGTCAAATCAAATTCCAACGGTGTTATATTAACAAAATAAGTCGCGAACAACTAAGTTGACTAAGTTTTCAGTATAGTGGACTGTAAGACACATGACAGATAGGACACTTGGTTTTGGTCTGATAAGTACATCTGTGTGACTGGAACTGACCCGGTCTATGGTAATTGTGTTTAGAGATGACCAAACCAACTGTGGATATTAGAGATTAACAGGATAGAGCACTAGTTTGAAGTGTTGGGAATATAACCCAGTGGAAACTACATCTAAAGTAAAGGTGAAGGTTTGTCTCAAAGGATGACTGTCCTGAAGGGAACCACAGCCCAAAGGTAGTTGAAAATCACAACTGATTTTATTGGTGTATGTGCGGCCAATACAAGTGCGCGAACGTTTTCGGCCAGTACGGCCTTCATCAGGCACTAATTGAGCACGTTCCAATGTCTAGGAGGGGGGGAGACCGCTCAAAAAGATTAAAACTTAGGGAAGCGTACTGGATCAATGTGTTGCAAACCCTTTCACCTAAAGGGTTAAATAGGGAATATGAAGTCCAGAATCTCATGTAAGTTGTCCTTGGTTACCCTACACTGTATTTTCTACTATGTGATATCCATAGGAAATAGGTAATTTGCTGATATCCCTTTTCTCATTATGCATTGACAATTCTGTACCACTATATGCATAGTGTACCATATCATTTTACATTAGGTGTTCTGTGTTATTAATTATATGTCTTTATTCTTCCACAGGCCATGTGAATATTCTGTTAGAATACCGATGCCGCAGTATGGTAGTATCCTTTTTCAGTCCTTTTCTTTTTCCTCTCCTTTACTGTTATTCTCCACTAGGTGTGGACGCATGAAGTGCGCTTGCATGCGTTCCACACGACATCATTTCGGTTAGTGGAACGCATATGCGTTCCACCCGATTCCTCCGACGCTCTGACATCATCTCTTAGCGCCTCTACACTTCCTGGCCGGCCAGCACCCGCGATTTGGCGGCATTTCATACACAGCATCGTATATAATGGCCCTATGGACTTTTCCGGTTGAGACACTTTCTCTGTTGGGCGGCTGGCAGGCCCCTTTTTCTCCATCTCTCCCACCTTCAATCCTTCTCCATTGCGGCATAGGTAAGTGATTTGACATTTAGTCCTATAATTAGACTGCTTGCATAACTACTGGCTGCATCTAGATGACCATTCATTTTATAGGGGATGGTTACATCCCATACCTATAGTACTGTTAGACTATTGTATAATTGTTTATCGTTGTTACACCCTTAACCCGATACGATATAGTCCGGCGATTGTTGATTTCGATATAATGACCAAGCATCGAGTCGTCGAAGCTACGGACCTACATGCGGGATATACTATATACTATATATGTATACTATTTGTGTAATTTGGCGGTGTTTCACCACTATGTATCGTCTTCACTTTACTTATAATTTTGTATTATGTTACCTACAGTGCCTGATGAAGGCCGTACTGGCCGAAAACGTTCGCGCACTTGTATTGGCCGCACATACACCAATAAAATCAGTTGTGATTTTCAACTACCTTTGGGCTGTGATTTACGTTTTTCCTGTGAATGGGAGTGGGAATCCGATCCACAGCCCCACAGAACAGCGGGAATTTACAAAGCTTTGAATAGATATGTCCTGAAGGGAACACCACCAAGCAGTTGTAACATAATAGATGCAATCCTCTGTTCCTGTCTATTAGAAATCCTATCCAACAGGATTCAGGGATATATGTTTTAGGAGCATATGTAAGTGACAAAGATCCCCTAGGCAAATTTAGAATGTTGGTAAGAGAAAACCTCAAAGTGCAGTTACATCTGTGGCTCCTACGTCCTTACCTGTAATTGGCATTAAATATTTGGCTAATTCAAAAACATGAAGACAAACTGGCCTTAGAGACAGGATTTTATACAGGAAAAAGCCCTTTGGTGTTTTCCCTCCAGGATATTTTTCTTATATAATTCATCTGAATGAGACAAGCAGATATCTGGTGATTGTGTGGAGATTTAAAACTCCGACCCAGGATGCAGGTAGAATGAAGTGGCCGATGTACCCTGATCAAGTACTGATGCCATTGGTTCTATTCTCACCTCCTGAGTGGGATCAAATCAGTAAGAAATACAATGTCCGGTCATGACTAAGGAGGTCACTCCTAATATCCTTCCACTCATATGTATACATGGATGCCATAGGAGTCTGTAGTACAGTTTCTGACTAATTTAAAGCTAAAAGTCAGATAGCTGCAGGATTTGAGTCATTAATTCCCACGATGAGTAGTAATAAAAATGTGTAGATTGGATTAACATCTATATTGTCATCAACAGAGATTTGTGTATTATATCTGTGATGCTGCGAAGGGAATGGCGGAACAACTGAACTCTTTTCCAGTAATGACTCTACAGAACCGACTGGTCCTTCACAGCAGAAAAAGGAGGGATCCACAAGATCGTTGGAAGTTCCTGCTGCATCTACATTCCGGACAAGACTGCCCCTGATGGAAGGATCACCAAGGATCTGAAGAAACTGATAGACTTTATTAAATGAACTGATGGGAAAAATTCTGAAATTAACCACATCATGATCAGAATAATGTTTTGGGAACTGGTTCAGTGACTACAGTGTTTTTAGCCTTTGGCTTTAACAGGGTGCTGTATAGCTTTCTGTTAGGAAAATTGTTTTGGAAATGTTTAATTCATCCATGCCTATACTATGTATATGTGCTATGTGCCCCTGTCAGAGACAAAGATTATTCCATCCTGAAATAAATAAAACCTTGTTGATGGTTGCGGAGTAAATAGGACAAGGTGAAGGCAAACCCGAAAGGGAGTTGAGGGGACCTGGTGAAGCAATAAGAAAAGTCCAGCTCTTCGCTGTTTAGGGCGTTGGGAGAGTACCTCACTTTGCCTGTTCACCTTTGGTCTATTTCCCGCAAAAAGGAGGGATTTGTGAGAGATAAGTTTTATTTATATATATATATTAATTAGTGAAAATCGTAGTACACATTTTTGTCCACAAGATGGCCGCTATCCAGATGTGTGTGTAAGGTCACTGTGAAAGGGGAAGGGGAATTAGGTTGCAGTTTTCAAATTACCTATAAACTCTGAGTTGATGTTGCTGAAACCACTCCTATGAAGTTAAGGAGCCAATTACCTTTCCTTAAGGAACACCCCTTATGTGATGTCATGTATGCTATTTAAGTGAACATAATTTTGAATAAAGGGCGCGCTCTCTCTTGGCTTGGGGGATCAGAAGTGCTTTGAATGGAACCAACTTGTGTGTCTGGTCTCATTATGAAAGAAGTATGGCACGTGCATACTTAGACTTCTAATTTATTTGGCACCACACAAAGAAGATGAGAAGCGCATGAATTGTGATAACAATGTCATCAAGGGTCAGGAGAATGCTTCTGTATGGTTGGTCCAGATGGCGCTTTAAACTGCTCATGACACACTTGAATTTAAGTGAAGAGATGTTACTCAGTAGCATCATGGCAGTGCTCATCACATCCTGACGATTTTGGCTTTCGGCAAGTACCATTTGCTGGCAGATTTTACCGATGAGACCATCAGTTAGAAAATGAACACCATCCTCTCTTGCAGATAATATGGTGGAGAAGAAGTTGAAGGCGTTGATCATCTCTGATTCTTCCAGCAATCTCAGGTACTCTTCCAGTAAGCCAATCTTGCTCATCAGGTAGCTGGGCTTCATTGATGACACAATAGCCGACATGCTACCTTCAAACAGTGGCATTGACATCAGGTCCAAGGTTGCCACAAAGTCAAGTAGTATCTTGTATTTACATTGGCGTCCAGGTGATGGACCCATGTTCAAAGCCTTCAAGATTTTACAAGGCATCTATCATGGAAAGATAATGTGACATTATTAAATATCATGAATTTTAATGCTTAATCCCATTATTTTATGAAAGTTAGTTCTCTGCATTGTATAAATGAAGCAACAGGAATGTCTCACATGGCCTGGATCGGTCATCACCAGCCTTGGGAACCACCAAATGACCCGGAATGTTTAATCACCAAAGGAAAATATGGTTGCATTCATCCAGAAACAGCACCATGCCTGTGCATACTGTAGATTGTACTGAACAGTACCTCAGCTTCTTTGAACTAAGCTGCAATACCATGCACAACCTGTGGGCTAGTGAGGCGCTGTGTTTAAGAAAAGCAACCTTTTCGAAAATTATGGTTGCTTTTTTCCAGAAACAGCACTACACTTTTCCACAAGTGATAGCAGGGTTCTTACAGCACCCTTGTAACATTAACAGCTGCCAGTCTCTTTATGATAATTCTTACCGGTATACAGCACACCTATAGTGCAATTCAATGTGGGTGCACGCTCTCCCGGGGTGGTGGATAACTCCCAAAATTAGACGAATCCAAATAGAAAAGAGATGGAGACAGCACTTCCAAACTTGGTGATTTATTCCGGATGCGACGTTTCGGCTTAACAGCAGCCTTTTTCAAGCATACATATTGCCTAAGTGAGTGCTCATATTTATACTGTGAGGTGTGTTACACCTTGGTGACCACTTCCTATTAAGCCCCTCCCACAAAACGGGGAGCGGTGTATAAAACGTTAATACAGCAAACAATGAAACCATATGTTCAATAAGTACAGGTAAGTACAGGTAAATACCTTACACGATGTGTCCTGTCTCTCCTATATAGATAAGGATTGTATAATGTGCGATCTGGTTTGGAACGCATATGCGTTCCACCTATGTACTTCCGCCCACTGAAGCGCCAAAGTATCCACGTGTATGTGGAACGCAGTATGCGGTCCACTGTGGGCTTCCGGTTCTTTACTTCCGGCGTATGGAACGCAATGCGGTCCACCGCGGGTTATGCTGAGAGACATATCCGGTACCGCCTCTGTTGTACAGCGGCGCTTCACTGGGTCGGACTGCCATACACTGTGGCAATGAATGGATGAGAATAAGGGCACAAACGAGTGTGTAATATAACTGTAAGGGGGATATATATGTTTAAACAAAACAATAAAGAGATATCAACATTTGCAGTGTGGGCACATTGTTACATTATAACGCCTCCCTTATAAACAAGTTATATCGCATTGTACATTCTGTTGCATAGTTGAAACATATGATATC
Source organism: Bufotes viridis (assembly GCA_033119425.1). Taxonomy (NCBI): domain Eukaryota; kingdom Metazoa; phylum Chordata; class Amphibia; order Anura; family Bufonidae; genus Bufotes; species Bufotes viridis. The sequence goes on along the minus strand of CM065589.1, from coordinate 276,382,026 downwards.
TTACCAAACCCAAATAGCCCTAAAAGGAAGGGGGTGTATAAGGATTGTGAAAAAAAGTCCGTATGGTCCCTGAGTGCAACCTAAAAGTAGAAAATATAAAAACAAGTTATAGCACAGGCAATGGTACTGGATGACAAGTAAATATAGACAAAATCTATAAGAAAGGGGTTAGAGCATAGTCGATATTTAGTCCCTTAGGAGTCAATGTGTCTAATTCATGGATCCATTGTAGTTCACAACGTTTTAAAAGGCGTTCCCTATCACCTCCTCTTCTTGGTTTGGGTATATGGTCAATAATTCTGAATTTCATTTGGCTGATGTTGTGTTTAAATTCAACGAAGTGTTTAGGTACAGGCTGTTCAATGTTCATTTTTCGGATCCTGGACTTATGTGTATTTAGCCTTTCTCTGCACTCCATGGTGGTCTCCCCCACATAGAGGAGACCACATGGACATTGCAGAGTATAGACAACAAAGGTGGATTGACACGTGAGAAAATGTTTAATCTCATATTGTTTGCCCGTACGTGGGTGTGAAAAATGAGTTCCCTTGAGCATGGCGTTGCAATTACTGCAATTGAGGCAAGGGTAGCATCCCATCTTACGTGGTGCAAAATAAGTCTGCATAGATTTTTTGGTGTCCGAACCTATATCTGATCTCATAAGGTGGTCCCTTAAGTTCTTTTGTCTCTTATACGCCATCATGGGTGGTTCTTTGAAGATTTCTACCTTGGGGTGTCCTCTCTGTATGATATCCCAGTTACTCCGAATGATATTTCCTATCTCTTTGCTGAAGTTATTGAACGTGTTGACAAAAGGAATTCTGGTGGTGGTCTTAATGGATTTTTTCTTTAGTAGATCAACTCTTGGTATCTTTTTGATCTTATCCGATTGCTCATGTAATATAGGGGTTGGGTAGCCTCTTCTAGAGAATTTCTCCTCCATTTCCCTTAGCCTTTGCTCACATAGGCTTTCACCATCGACTATCCTCCTCACTCTCAACAACTGGGATCTGGGAAGTGTCTCAATCATTCTCCTAGGATGAAAACTGTCAAATTTCAATAGGTTATTCCTATCTGTAGATTTAACAAATAAATCAGTGCTCAAAGTGTTCTCGTTGGTCTTCATGACCAGTACATCCAGAATTGTAATTCTGTTTTGGAATGTACCATAGTAAATTGTAAATCCGAGTTAGCACTGTTTAATGTTCCCAGGAAGTCATATAGTGATGTCTCATTGCCCTCCCAAGTGGTAAACACATCATCTATATATCTAAACCAACAGCCTGTGTATGTAAAGAGGCTGTCTGGATAGATACTTTTTTCTTCAAAATCGTTCATGTATATATTTGCATACGTCGGTGCGACGTTCGAACCCATCGCGGTTCCCCGTCGCTGCATATAGTATTGGTCACCACATAGAAAGTAATTTTTGGTGAGGACAATTTCTAGAAGTTGTAATAGAAAGTTGATGAGGTTTGGTGGATATGTCGAATGGTCTAATGCATTCTTAACAGCTTGTATGCCTTTTTGGTGTGAGATCGATGTATATAGACTTACAACGTCAAACGAGACTAGAATAGTTGTCTCAGTGATTCTCAAATTTTGTAGTTTGTTCAAAAAATCCGTTGTGTCTTTTACATGGGATTTGGTATTGGTGGAGAATTCTCTGAGCATTTTGTCCAGAAATATCGCTAGAGGAGATAACAGGGAGTCATTTGCCGATATTATGGGGCGCCCTGGGGGATCTTGTAGCCGTTTGTGGATCTTGGGTAAGCAATATATCACTGGGGTTACTGGATGTTTTGTTGTGAGGAATTCGAACAGATCTTGATCTATTGTTTCTGTATCAAGTGCATCCTGTAATACTTTTTGAATTTCTCTTTTAATTGTGAATTTCGGGTCATTTTGTAGAGGGTCATAGACCTCCCTATCTTGTAGTTGTTGATTTAATTCCTTGAGGTAGTCCCTGGTGTTTTGGATCACTACCGCTCCTCCCTTGTCCGCTGTTTTAATTGTGATGTCCTTATTTTGTTTTAAGTTTAGGAGTGCCTTTTTTTCATCCCTGGATATGTTCATGTCTTTGTTCCTCCTCTGTCGTTTAAATGACGTCTCTTGTTTTAGTTTGTCAATCTGTTCCGTCACAATTTTTATGTAAGCCTCTATGCTGTGGTCCAACATGGGTGGATTAAAGGTGCTTTTTTTCTTAAGGCCACAATCTTTAAGTCTGATTACTTGTGTTTCAGTATTGACATTTGTTATCTTTTGATCTTGTAATGTCTTTTTTTCAAAAAAAGTTTTTATTCTTAGTGTACGGAAAAATTTTTTGAGTTCAATGTCCAGATTGAACCAATTCATTTGTGTAAAAGGAACAAACGACATACCTTTGTTCAGTAGGGACATCTCAGCAGCGGATAACGTCTGTGAGGAGATATTCACCACTAGGTTCTCCTTTTCTCCCTCGCTGGGTATCGACGATGTGGTGGTTTTTTCTGATTGCCTGTTGAGGTGCTTGCGATGTTTCCGGCCCCCTCTTCTCCAAGGACGGTGTCTCCTGTAGCTGTCGTCTTCACTTCCGGTCCTAAAAAAGACATTGTATCCGAAGAGTCCGAATCTCCTGTTGCTGATCCTCTTCCTTTTGGTCCTTTTTTGTATGGACGTCTTCTGTATTGTTGCTCTTTCTGTTGTTGCCAGCGATATATATTTCCTTTTGTATAGTCTTCTGAGTCTCGGTACCATTTTTGTCTCTTTGTTTCCTCCGTCTCTGTACGGTGTTTGGTGAGATGAGGTTGTATTTTATCCTTCAATCCCTGAAGATCTACCGGTGAAGTATTGCTAGTGAGTTGAGTCTCCAATCCGTGAATTTTTGAGATGCAATTCTGTATCTCCTTCTGTAGAAATTCGATATTTAGTAATATCAAGTCAAGGGAGTATTTGTTAGAGATTTGCTCAAAGCGGGTGCAAAACTCAGCGTTTTCTGGAAACAGGGTCGGACGTAACCGTGATCTTAGGCCCCTTGGAATGCGCTGGGTTTTGTGATATTCAATCAAAGTGTCCTTATGTAATTGTAGAGAAATTAGGTGCTTAGATTCAGCCTCCCATTTTCTTTCCAAAAATTCTTTGGATGGACTAGATAGAAAGGTGATGTTGTTTTCATCCGTACCTATGATCCTCTGTGCATCTTCGGCTGTATATGCAAATGTTCCGGATGTAGATTTATTATTCATTTCAATTAGAGTGAATGGTTCTAGGGTGCCCGTATATTTTCCACCGCAGTATGAAAATTCTTACCGGTATACAGCACACCTATAGTGCAATACAATGTGGGTGCACGCTCTCCCGGGGTGGTGGATAACTCCCAAAATTAGACGAATCCAAATAGAAAAGAGATGGAGACAGCACTTCCAAACTTGGTGATTTATTCCGGATGCGACGTTTCGGCTTAACAGCAGCCTTTTTCAAGCATACATATTGCCTAAGTGAGTGCTCATATTTATACTGTGAGGTGTGTTACACCTTGGTGACCACTTCCTATTAAGCCCTCCCACAAAACGGGGGAGCGGTGTATAAAACGTTAATACAGCAAACAATGAAACCATATGTTCAATAAGTACAGGTAAGTACAGGTAAATACCTTACACGATGTGTCCTGTCTCTCCTATATAGATAAGGATTGTATAATGCGCATCTGGTTTGGAACGCATATGCGTTCCACCTATGTACTTCCGCCCACTGAAGCGCCAAAGTATCCACGTGTATGTGGAACGCAGTATGCGGTCCACTGTGGGCTTCCGGTTCTTTACTTCCGGCGTATGGAACGCAATGCGGTCCACCGCGGGTTATGCTGAGAGACATATCCGGTACCGCCTCTGTTGTACAGCGGCGCTTCACTGGGTCGGACTGCCATACACTGTGGCAATGAATGGATGAGAATAAGGGCACAAACGAGTGTGTAATATAACTGTAAGGGGGATATATATGTTTAAACAAAACAATAAAGAGATATCAACATTTGCAGTGTGGGCACATTGTTACATTATAACGCCTCCCTTATAAACAAGTTATATCGCATTGTACATTCTGTTGCATAGTTGAAACATATGATATCTTACCAAACCCAAATAGCCCTAAAAAGGAAGGGGTGTATAAGGATTGTGAAAAAAGTCCGTATGGTCCCTGAGTGCAACCTAAAAGTAGAAAATATAAAAACAAGTTATAGCACAGGCAATGGTACTGGATGACAAGTAAATATAGACAAAATCTATAAGAAAGGGGTTAGAGCATAGTCGATATTTAGTCCCTTAGGAGTCAATGTGTCTAATTCATGGATCCATTGTAGTTCACAACGTTTTAAAAGGCGTTCCCTATCACCTCCTCTTCTTGGTTTGGGTATATGGTCAATAATTCTGAATTTCATTTGGCTGATGTTGTGTTTAAATTCAACGAAGTGTTTAGGTACAGGCTGTTCAATGTTCATTTTTCGGATCCTGGACTTATGTGTATTTAGCCTTTCTCTGCACTCCATGGTGGTCTCCCCACATAGAGGAGACCACATGGACATTGCAGAGTATAGACAACAAAGGTGGATTGACACGTGAGAAAATGTTTAATCTCATATTGTTTGCCCGTACGTGGGTGTGAAAAATGAGTTCCCTTGAGCATGGCGTTGCAATTACTGCAATTGAGGCAAGGGTAGCATCCCATCTTACGTGGTGCAAAATAAGTCTGCATAGATTTTTGGTGTCCGAACCTATATCTGATCTCATAAGGTGGTCCCTTAAGTTCTTTTGTCTCTTATACGCCATCATGGGTGGTTCTTTGAAGATTTCTACCTTGGGGTGTCCTCTCTGTATGATATCCCAGTTACTCGAATGATATTTCCTATCTCTTTGCTGAAGTTATTGAACGTGTTGACAAAAGGAATTCTGGTGGTGGTCTTAATGGATTTTTTCTTTAGTAGATCAACTCTTGGTATCTTTTTGATCTTATCCGATTGCTCATGTAATATAGGGGTTGGGTAGCCTCTTCTAGAGAATTTCTCCTCCATTTCCCTTAGCCTTTGCTCACATAGGCTTTCACCATCGACTATCCTCCTCACTCTCAACAACTGGGATCTGGGAAGTGTCTCAATCATTCTCCTAGGATGAAAACTGTCAAATTTCAATAGGTTATTCCTATCTGTAGATTTAACAAATAAATCAGTGCTCAAAGTGTTCTCGTTGGTCTTCATGACCAGTACATCCAAGAATTGTAATTCTGTTTTGGAATGTACCATAGTAAATTGTAAATCCGAGTTAGCACTGTTTAATGTTCCCAGGAAGTCATATAGTGATGTCTCATTGCCCTCCCAAGTATCTATATAGGAGAGACAGGACACATCGTGTAAGGTATTTACCTGTACTTACCTGTACTTATTGAACATATGGTTTCATTGTTTGCTGTATTAACGTTTTTATACACCGCTCCCCCCCGTTTTGTGGGAGGGGCTTAATAGGAAGTGGTCACCAAGGTGTAACACACCTCACAGTATAAATATGAGCACTCACTTAGGCAATATGTATGCTTGAAAAAGGCTGCTGTTAAGCCGAAACGTCGCATCCGGAATAAATCACCAAGTTTGGAAGTGCTGTCTCCAGTCTCTTTATGATGTCATCAGCTGCACACACCCTGGAAACCATGGTGTCATTATGATTTCATCAGCTGTAGAATTATGGAAGGTTCACGAAGGTTCTCTTAGGAGCCTCCATAGCGGATTCTGGCAAATTTTTATGATAAAGTGACAGACACCGTGTTGAAAGCCTCACAAAGCCCATGACAGACAGTAGGGTCTGTAGGAACGGGCCTTCAGTGTCCTTCATATGATAAATCCATCACTGCCAATAACTTTTGTGTCTCTGTTCCTATGATGGAACAGAAATGAAGATGCAAATATGAACTTAACCCTAGATGTGCAGTTATGAAAGGACATTGTGAGAATGAGGATGATGGTGGTCATAATAGTGATAGTGATGGTGCAAGGTAAAGCATGGCACCCATAAAGTCCTTGGCTAAAGCTACACCACCTTGTATTGCTATAGGTGAGGTGTCCTTGTGTGAGATATGGCGTGGTAACTTACCTCTGAATTGTGAGGATCCTCACATGCTTAATATTCCCAGTTGCAAATCTGCAAATAGAAGAGCTAGTTACCAGCCGACAGCCAGTGCCAAGTCTGAGCCAGACTGGCGAGGGCAGGGTTTTTACAACACCATTGTGACATCATCAACTGCCAAGCTCTTTATGATGTCATCAGCTGCCAAGCTCTTTATGATGTCATCAGCTGCCAAGCTCTTTATGATGTCATCAGCTGCCGCCTTACATGCCCTTGAACATACACGTTGTGTATGGTTGCTGCGGCCTGCAAAAAAGTAAATGAAAAGAAATAAGTAGGGATTCGCAAACCCGAACTTTACAAGTTCGGTGTTCGAGTTGTGTAGGAATTCTGTTATGGATTGTAAAGGAATTTAACGAAATTTAAAACGGCAGCCTTGAAAAGGCATTCCGTTTTGATCGTCATAATAGAAGTCTATGGCCAAGCATAACGGACCCTTCTTGTTTCCGTTATACAGGACAGAAAACAAACTCTTGCATAAAGGAAACCAGGCAGATCCGTTATGCTTGGCCATGGATCTATCAGTGTCATTTAGGGTGTGCGGAAAGCTGGGTGAGAGCAACATTTAGAAAATCATTTTGAAGAGAAAAAGATTGCCTAAAGAGCAATTCCATAATATATTGTCAACATGGGACTCTTTTCACTGACAATGACAATGATGGGGTTCTGAAGGATTGCCACTTGAGCGATTGCTTGATTGCTTGGCACTCGGTTGGTTACACCAATTACAGCTCTGTAAAGATCAATCTATCGCTTTAGATTTCCATCTCCCTCTGAAACGGAAAGGGTTACAATGTATCTAAAGAATGTTCTGTTACTTGGAACTGGCCCTATGTGCAGAACATATTGGAGATTCTAGTCAGGGCCGCCGCAGTGTGGAGCGCTGCCTTTACTAGTTTCCCGTTCTGATCTGAATTTCCACTTGTTAGTTTGTCCACCTCTTCTTTTGGGAGAGGCTTGAAGCTTTTGCTGCCCCCTTGGGAGAGTCTACAGAGCCAGTTTTGCAAATGAACCAGTTATGTAACCTACAATTGTTACATGAATACATTTTCCATAGTGGCTGATACCAGATAAAATAGCAGAAAACTTAAAGGGGTTTTGTCACTTCAGCAAATAGCATTTATTATGTAGAGAAAGTTAATACAAGGCATTTACTAATGTATTGTGATTGTCCATATTGCCTTCTTTGCCAGCTGGATTCATCTTTCCATCACATTTATACACTGCTTGTTTCCATGGTTACGACCACCCCGAAATCCGGCAGTGGTGAGCATGCTTGCACACTATAGAAAAAAGCACCTATGTGAGCTCCCATGGTCCTGGTGACCAGAGAGGCCAGAACCTTTTCCTATAATGTGCAATTAACACTGCCGCTGATGGATTGCAGGGTGGTCATAACCATGGAACTGAGCACTGTATAGTTTGATGGAAAAATGGATCAAGCTAGCTAAGGAAGCAATATGGGTAATGAGAATACATTAGTAAGTGGCTGGTATTAACTTTATCTTTACGATAAATCCCACTTGCTGTAGTGACAAAACCCCTTTAACCTTTATTATCAGGTCAATCTAGGTCCAAAATTCTGTGCTAATCAGTTTCTTTTACAGCCCCAATTTAATTTTTTGGACACATTGCTCCAACTACAATGCATAGTCCTAAAAGTAAAATGATCATTCTGTTTGCCTGCAGTCTCCACTAGAGGGAGCTCACTACATATTATATGCAGTATGAACAGTAAGCAGTAATTTTCTAAGCTCCCCCTAGTGGTGACTGCAGAATTGCTGAGACTAAGGGGGCATTACTATGTTGAGGGGAACTAATAGGACATCAATATTGTGAGGGGGTAGTAAGGGGTATCAATATTTGGAGAGGATAGAAAGGGGACATCATTATTGTGAAGGAGCACTAAGAGGGCATCACTATTGTGAACGGGCACTAAGGGGCATCACTATTGTGAGGGGACAAAAAATGGCATAGCAATTGTGAAGGGGCACTAATGAAATCACCTTTTTTAAGGGGGCACTAAGTGGGCATGATTATTTTGAGGGATTAATAAGGGGAATTGCTATTGTGAGTGGGCAATAAGGGGCATCACTACTCTGGGGGTGCACTAACAGGGTAACTATTGTGAAGAGGGTGCATCTCTATTGTGAGGGGGCACTACAGGACATCACTATTCTGAGAGTGCACTAAGTGACATCATTATTATGAGGAGGCACTAAAGGGCACCACTATTGTGAGGAGGCACTAAGGGGGCATCACTATTGTGAAGGGGCACTAACAAAATCACTATTGTAAAGGAGCACTAAGTGGGAATCATTATTTTGAGGGGGCAACAAGGGGTATTACTACTTTGGGAGTGCACTAAGGGGGCATAACTATTGTGAAGGGACACTAAGGGGACATCACTATTGTGAGCATGCACTAAGGGGGCATCACTATTGTGAGTGGGCAAAAGGTGGGCATCATTATTTTGAGGGGGACTACTCTAGGGGTGCATTAAGGGGGCACAACTGTTGTGAAGGGGCATTAAAGTGCCTTCACTATTGTTAGGGTGCACTAAGGGGCATCACTATTGTGAGTGTGCACTAAGGGACATCTCTATTGTTAGGGTGCACTAAGAGGACATCGCTATTGTGAGAGTGCACTAAGTGGCATCATTATTTTGAGGAGGCACTAAGAGGCACCACTATTATGAGGAGGCACTAAGTGGCATCATTATTGTAAGGAGGCACTAATCTGGGTGGGCAATATCGGGTATCACTATTGTGTGGGGATAGTAAGGGGCATCACTACAATAATGATGGAACAAAGAAGACAGTGCTATTGTGTTGGGGAACTAAGTGGGGATATATGGCATAACGAGTGTATAGCATAGCGTAAATATGAATGCCGTATTGCATGTGCCACTGATAATGGGAGGTAGGTGACTATACCAGATACACCTGGAGCTGGTTGTCACCCAGCTTTCCTGAAATGAAATATGATATACCTGAAATGTGGCTTCCGTTACATGTACAACTAGTCCTACCACACACTTATGAGATCACAGGGCTGGAGGAGGCCGACCACAAGTGACAGCCATTATAGAGAGTAATGCAATAAAGAGTAATAGTAACGGGACCCGCTCCCCCCTTCATTATCCACCTAACAGCTACTTTACATGCAATTCTTCCCCCTCCATGTGATAATTGACTTCAAAATATTGAAAATTGTGCAATATTTATGAAAAGTGTGGATCCTGGGTATGATGCATTTTTGGTACTGAAGTTCCTCTGGATCCCCTGACTACACTGAGGGTAAAGACAGTGGAGAAGGAAGTAGTATGTTTGCCTTTTGTATAAGGTTAGCAAGCACAATTGCCTCTACAAGGAATATATCACTGGTGGAACTACAAACAGGCAGCAAGTCTACGGATTACTGTCATGTTGGTATTATGGGTATTTTCTTTAAGGTATGACAAGTAGCAACTAAAGTATTCGAAGGTGTGGTTAACACTGGAAAACAGTATCTGTACTCAATGTGCATAACATGTAGACGTCCATCAAGTAGGACCTATTATCCTACATTAAAACTATTAAAACTGGAGGGCTCTTCTACTTATGGGGCCATTCTTGGGGAGCGTTATCACGGTTGGGGGCACTGTAGGAGGCAGTATTACTAATGGGGGCATTCCTGGTGAGCATTATCACTGGTAGGAGCACTGTAGGGGGCAGTATTACTAATGAAGGCATTCTAGAAGGGAATTACTATTGATGGGAGTATGAGGAGCACTATTCCTATGGGGGCACTAATATTTCTTCAAGATAGTATTTGGGGGTATTGGGAAGCACAGCGAGCAGCAGTATAACACTGTGGGGCTAATTTCACATTAGCATTTTTTTGCGGATCCGTCATGGATCTGCAAAAACGCTTCCGTTACCATTAGGGATGAGCGAACCTGAACTGGATAGTTCGGGTTCGTACCAAATTTTGGGGTGTTTGTGACAAGAACCCGGACATTTTCAAAAAAGTTTGGGTTCGGGTCCGTTGTTCGGCGATTTCTTCCTGCTTTCTGAAGGGCTGAAGCCAATCAGCTAGCGTTTTACTTCTTGCCCTAAGAAGCCATCACAGCCATGCCTACTAATGGCATGGCTGTGATTGGCCAAGTGCAGCATGTGACCCAGCATCTATTTAAGCTGGAGTCATGTAGCACCGCACGTCACACTGCTCTGATTAGTGTAGGGAGAGGACGCAGCTTCTGTGAGGGCGAGATTAGGCAGGGAAAAGTCTGCAAAAGCACCTAATAAAGTGATCGATCTACAGCTGTAAATCATTCAACTTCTGCAAGTTAATTGCTCACAGTTTTTTTTTAGGCTGCACAGAGCGATTTTCTGTCACTTTGATCGGCGGCCATTTTGTGTCTTGTGGTGCACCAGCACAAGCTGCCACCAAGTCCATCAATACTATTTTTTTGCTATATCCTACAACACGGGCTTGGCTGTGCTTATTGTCACCCCTAGAAACTCAGGATAGAATTTTCTGTATTTTATTAAGGGGTTAAATTCAATTGCCAAAATAGCAATCCCCTAAATATGGTGTTCCAGCAGTGTCTGGCCAAGTGTAATACTGTCTGCTGTCTGGCAAAGGATAGATTTTTTTCTGTAGTGAAATTCAATTGCTAAAATAGCAATCCCCTAAATCTGGTGTCCCAGCAGTGGCTGGCCAAGTTTAATAGTGTCCGGCAAAGGATAGATAATTTTCTGGGGTGAAATTCAATTGCCAAAATAGCAATACCGTAAATCTGGTGTTCCAGCTGTGATTGGACAAGTTTCATAGTGTCCGTCATAGGATATATTATTTTCTGCAGTGAAATTCAGTTGGAAAAATAGAAATACAGTAAATCTGGTGTTCCAGCTGTGACAGGACAAGTTTCATAGTGTCCGCCAAAGGATAGATTATTTTCTGGGGTGAAAATCAGTTGCAAAAATAGAAATACAGTAAATCTGGGGTTTCTGCTGTGGCTGGACAAGTTTAATACTGTCCGGCAAAGGATAGATTTTAAATTGTTGGGTGAAATATTACCATTTTTGCCAGTTACAATCCCCTGCACTGCATAACTGACAGGGAACTTACAATTGGCGGTTACATTCTTGCATGAAATGAAGCCTTTTTAGGCTGTGAAGTCAAAGGTAGTCTCCAATAACTGTTTTTTAAATTTTAAAACAATGGTTGGGTGAGGCCGGTATACATGTCTATTCTGCATAAGGTTCAAACAAGTCCTGTGGGATCCATGTCTGGTTCTTTTTAATAAACGAAAGCTTAGTTGCCAACATTGTCTGCGGACAGGCGGCTGCGCTTGTCTGTGATAATGCCTCCAGCCATGCTAAACACACGTTCAGACAATACAGTGGCTGCAGGGTAGTCCAGCACCTCCAAGGCGTAAAGGGCAACCTCAGGACATGTGCCCAATTTGAAGACTCAGAAGTTGAATGGGCCAGACCCAGTGGCGTAGCTAGAAATGATTGGACACCACATCAAATTTTTGAATGGGGCCCCACTCCCCCAGTAATTTTTGCGCAACCCCTTCCTTTCATGCCGCCATGCCTGTGGCTAGTAAAGATCGCTCTCTCAGACCAGGTCCAGCAGCTGTTCCATTCGCTTTCTACACTGTCTATACTGCCACTGTATATAATTTCATTGTATAATACTATTGAGGGGGCCCTGACAAAGTCCTTTACTCCTCCTCCTCGTCGATGGGTCCTTTCTAGGCAGTTGCTTGCCCTTCTTCCCCTGTAGCTATTCTTCTAGGCAGACCCATCAGTCAGTACGTATACTGTTCCAACATGTTGCTGAAATGCTGCCTCCTGCCAAGATGTTCCAGAACTGCTGGTGGTGCAGGTTGTTGTGGCGTGATGACAAAGCTTTTCCACATTTTGCCAATAATAAACCTGTCTTCTGAGGTATTGGTGGTGACCCAGCTGCATTGGCAAATTCTTCCTCCTCCTCCTCTGCCTTCACATTGTGCTTCCACTTAGTCCACGGTGTCAGGTGTAAATGCCATCAGCAGCGGGTGTACTAGCGCGGTCATCTTCCTATCACACTCCAGTGAGGGAATTAAGGACGGCACGTTGTCCTTGTAAAGGGGATGCAGCAGGGGTGGCCGCCCAGTTACTGCCACATTCTAACTTGTGCTGCTTACTGGGTGGCCACCCCTGCTGCATCCCCGTTACAAGGACAACAAGGTCGTTGCGCAGGCACTGCAGCATGTTGTCGCTCATGTCTGCCAGGCTTTCCAGAGGCAAGGAGAAGCTATCCTCTTTGAGGGAGGTATATCGTCTGTAATCTCTGTATCCCCCAGCATTCCTCCTACTCCTCCTCATCCTCCAGAACTGTGCCCTGGCTGGACAATTGTGTTACAGGCCAGGGCCTATGTTGGTGCAGGAACCCACCCTCCGAGCCACTTGTAATTGGCTGGCCTTAAGTTAAGGATAAGGCGTGTATATAGTTTTGTTTGTTTGTATGGTTAGTTTAGCTGCATTATAGTTATTTTAATATGTTTTTAAGAATATTTGTAAATAGTTTGTTAATGGTTTGAGTGAAAGGGGGGGTGGGGGTGTTGTGTGTGTTTGATTAACTGAATCGATTTTCACTGTCTGGTGTTTAGGAATTTCTGCACCCCAAATTCAGCACATGTGGCAGGCAGGGGCATCTGCGTCAAACCGGCTAGGCCCAGACCTGCTATTACATTTTGCCCCTTTAGCGCACAACACCAGGCTGGGATGAAGGCTCAATGGCACCAACCAATCATCCGTCTGTTGTTCCATGCCTGTCCACAGCTCCTGCGCGTTGTGGGTTTTTCCCCACAAACACACAAGTTTTAAAACAGACTGCTGTCATTTCCCCTGGCTGTGCTGCTGTGGGTGGTAAAGGTGTTATGCTGAGAGGATGAGGGGGTAGTAGAGGAGGAGGAGGAAGCCGAGTAGGAGGAGGAGGTAACAGGATACAAAGAGATATGTCCAGCAGTCCTCGGGGGTGGAGGGACATTCGCAAAAATGCTATCCGCCTCTGGGCCAGCCGCTATATTTACCCACTGTGTTGTTGGTTATGTGGATGTTGCCATAGATAGCGTTGCGCAGTGCACACTTAATTTTGTCCACCACTTGGTTGTGCAGGGAAGGGATGGCTCGCCTGCAAAAGTAGCAGCAGCTGGGATACACGTACTGTGGGATAGCCACCGCCATAAGGTTTTTTAAACTGTCCACCAGACAGAATAACAGCATTTCAAAGGACCAGGAAGCTTGAAATAAGCTATTCAGAGCCATGGGTAGGGGGTTCTTCCTCTTTCTATTTATTTTTCTCTCCAGTGTTTGGGAGATGGACAGCTGATAGCTGAACACTTCCATGGGATTTGGTGGAGATGCTTGGTGACGATGACAGATGTGGTGGCGTTGCTGCCACATCCTCTGTTTGCTGGGTGACAGGTGCCACTGTCACTCACTTGGGCTCAAGTTTAGAATGTTTATTTATTACTTTTCTGTATTTTATTTTAAGTAATTTCCCTACTCACATATGTTTGCAGGGGATTTACCTACATTTTGCTGCCTTTTGCAGCCCTCTAGCCCTTTCCTGGGCTATTTTACAGCCTTTTTAGTGCCCGAAAGTTCGGGTCCCCATTGACTTCAATGGGGTTCGCGGTGAAGTTCGGGTCGAGTTCGGATCCCGAACCCGAACATTTTCGGGAAGTTCGGCCGAACTTCTCGAACCCGAACATCCAGGTGTTCGCTCAACTCTAGTTACCATAATACAACCGCATGCATCCGTCATGAAGGGATCCGGTTATATTACGTCTTCTATAGCTTCTATAGCCATGACGGATCCGTGATGAACACCATTGAAAGTCAATAGGGGACAGATCCGTTTTCAATTGTGTCAGAGAAAAGTGATCCATCCTCATTGACTTACATTGTGTGCCAGGACGGATCAGTCTTGCTCCACACCACATCGCGGACAGAAAAAACTATGAAGGCAGCGTTTTGGTGTCCGCCTCCAGAGCGGAATGGTGACTGAACAGAGGCAAACTGATGCGGATCCTTTTCTATTCAAAATGAATTAGAGCAAAACTGATCCGTTTTGGACCGCTTCTGAGAGCCCATGATGGTTCTCAGAAATGGGAAGCCAAAAAGCTAGTGTGAAAGTAACCCTAAGATGTCTGTGTGTCACACTCTGCAGAGGCGAGGTGGAAAGAAGTTGTATGGACCAAATGGAGAAGATGATGACAGACAAGATCTCCATCGGAGGAGACGTCACCTGGAGGCACTGGATGTGACAGGTATGTGCTGCTGTATAGCAAGTACAGCAAAAATGGGGAAGTGGGAAGAGACTTAGAGAATTCAGCCATATTCATTGGGGCTTGGGCCCCGGATCTTTTGAGGCCCCAGAAACACCCCTGACTGCCAGGATAACGCCCTTATAGTTAGCCCAAAGTCAAATCAGTTATTTGGTAGCAATGGTGTAGCGTGGGTTGCCAGCACCCGGGGCAAGCAAAGTATTGCGCCCCCCTCCCCAACCTGTGGCCATGCCCCTTTTTACAGATAATGTAATAGACATCACTTGCAGTCATACATAGGCAACTAAGCGAGGCCATAGACCTAACTAACTGGGACAAAGTCCTCAAAAATAAAAAATACAACCTCAAAATGGGAGATTTTTAAAAGCATTGTAACATCTAAGTGTGAGAGGTACATACCTTATAGGAATAAAAGGCTAAGAAAGAATAAGAAACCAATGTGGATAAATAGAACCATAAAGCAATAAATGACAAAAAAAAAAGCATACAAATCACTAAAACAGGAGGGGAGCCAGGAAGCACTGATAAACTATAAGGAAATAAATAAAATATGTAAAAAACTAATAATAATAACAAATAATAAATAATAATAATTGCCAAAGAGAGTAAAACTAACCCTAAAATGTTCTTCAATTATATAAATGGTAAAAAATATAAATCTGAAGGAGTCGGCCCTCTACACAGCAATGAGGAGAGTGTTGCAGAGAGCGACGAGGATAAAACAAAACTATTAAATATTTTTTTCTCCACTATATTCACTGAGGAAAATAAACTGTCAGATGAAATGCAGAATGTAAAAGTAAATTCCCCATTAAAAGTGCCCTGTCTGACCCAGGAAGAAGTACAGCAGCGACTTAAAAATATTAAAGTAGGCAAATTGACAGGATCGGATGGCATTCACCCCGATATCCTAAGGGAATTAAGTGATGTCATAGCCATGGTGCCAATATTCAAAAAGGGTCGAAAAACTGAGCCTGGAAATTATAGGCCGGTAAGTTTAACATCTGTTGTTGGTAAACTGTTTGAAGGTTTTCTAAGAGATGCTATCTTGGAGTATCTCAATGAAAATAAGCAAATAACGCCATATCAGCATGGCTTCATGAGGAATCGGTCATGCCAAACGAATTTAATCAGTTTCTATGAGGAGGTAAGTTTTAGACTTGACAGCGGCGAATCAATGGATGTCGTATATCTGGACTTCTCCAAAGCATTTGACGCTGTACCACATAAAAGGTTAGTATATAAAATGAGGATGCTCGGACTGGGAGAACATGTCTGTATGTGGGTAAGTAACTGGCTGAGTGACAGAAAACAGACGGTGGTTATTAACGGTACACACTCTGATTGGGTCAATGCTACTAGTGGGGTACCTCAGGGGTCAGTATTTGGCCGTATTCTCTTCAATATATTTATAAATGATCTTGTAGAAGGCTTGCACAGTAAAATATCAATTTTATCAAATATCAGCAGATGACACTAAACTGTGTAAAGTAATTAACACTGAAGAGGACAGTTTTCTGCTACAGAGGGATCTGGATAGATTGGAGGCTTGGGCAGAGAAATGGCAGATGAGGTTTAACACTGACAAATGTAAAGTTATGCACATGGGAAGAATTAATGCAAGTCATCCGTACATACTAAATGGTAAAACACTCGGTAACACTGACATGGAAAAGGACTTAGGAATTTTAGTGAACAGTAAACTAAGCTGTAAAAAAACAGTGTCAGGCAGCTACTTCCAAGGCCAATAAGATAATGGGTTGCATCAAAAGGGGCATAGATGCCCGTGATGAGAACATAGTCCTACCACTTTACAAATCACTGGTTAGACCACACATGGAGTACTGTGTACAGTTCTGGGCTCCTGTGAACAAGGCAGACATAGCAAAGCTGGAGAGGTTCAGAGGAGGGCAACTAAAGTAATAACTGGAATGGGGCAACTATAGTACCCTGAAAGGTTATCAAAATTAGGGTTATTCACTTTAGAAAAAAGACGACTGAGAGGAGATCTAATAACTATGTATAAATATATCAGGGGTCAGTACAGAGATCTCTCCCATCATCTATTTATTCCCAGGACTGTGACTGTGACGAGGGGACACCCTCTGCGTCTGGAGGAAAGAAGGTTTGTACCTGTGTTATTCTGACTGCCCGAATGGAGTGGGGAAGGGATTTTTCCCCTTAAGTGGGGAAAATTGGCTTCTACCTCTTAGGTTTTTTTTGCCTTCCTCTGGATCAACTTGTAGGAAACAGGCTGAACTGGATGGACAAATGTCTTTTTTCGGTCTTATATACTATGTTACTATGTAATACAGCACCTCATACCTCTTACATCCAGTGACGTCTCCTTTGATGTTGATGTTCTCTTTCCTCATTTTCTACTTTCAGATCCTCAGACCAGGCCACAGTTTTTCAGCCATTTCTCGTCTCTGCAGTTTAACAAAGAAAATCTTAGTTTACTACTTTTCCATCATCCTCCCATCTTCTAGGCACATCATCTTACCACCCTCAATACTATGCCGCTGTGCTCCCCAATATTATACTGCAGAAACAGATAAACCCCATCATAATACTAGTACCATGCAGATAGTGCCCTTCAATAATTATTGGCACGCAGTGTCCTAAAATAACTGCGCCCAGCAAATAGTGCCCCTGACACTAATAGTGTACACATAACATCCCCCAAAAATGATTGTGGTAAGCTGATACTGAGCCAAGGTGCCCCTACAGTAATAGTGCTCCCAAAAGTCCCACCAATAGGAATAATTATCTGCTAGAGCGCACATGGTAGTAATAGTGCTCCTACAGTGCTCCCAACATGTCCCCACTGTACCCCAGAAGTAATAATGCTCCCATAGTGCCCATACTAGTAATCATGTTCCCCATAGACCCCCAGTAGTAATAAAGCCCACCATAATGCCCCCCAGTAGTAATAATTATCCTTATAATGTGACAGTACAAAAATTCCCCCTTATAATGTGTGCTAGTGCAAAAAATACCCCCTTTTAATGCCCCCACTTGAGCTAATGTCCCTATAGTGCCCCCATGATGTGTCAGTATAAAATACCCCTATATAATGCCCCCATATTGTTCTTTACATGCCTTCCTCCTAGTGCCCCCCATAATGTAGCAGTATAAAATACCCCATATATAGTGCCTCAGTAGATGCCCTCTGTGTCCAACATAATTTGCAAGTATAAAATACGCCTTCTTAGTGCCCCCGTAGATAACCCCATATTACTCCTCTCCCCCCTTCCCCATAGTACCCACCATAATGTGTCCCAGTATAAAATGCCCCTATACAGAGCCCCCATATAAAATTCCCCTTCTTTGTGGCCTCAGTAGAAGCCCCCATAGTGTTCCTCTCCCCCTTCCCCCATAGTGCCCCTATATAAAATACCCCTTTTTTGTGGCCTCAGTAGATGCCCCCATAGTGCCCCCCAATAATGTGCCAGTAAGAAGTGCCCCTATAAATGCCCCCATTTTGCCACCCAATAATGTACCAGTAAAAAGTGCCCCCACAGTGCACCCCAATAATGTGCCAGTAAGAAGTGCCCCCATAGATGCCCCCTAACAATGTGCCAGTAAGAAGTGCCCCATAGCTGTCCCCCAATAATATGCCAGTAAGAAGTTCCCCCATAGATGCCCCCCAATAATGTGGCAGTAAGAAGTGCCCCGCAAAGATGCCCCCCAATCATGTGCCAGTAAGAAGTGTCCCCCATAGATACCCCCCCAATCATGTGCCAGTAATAAGTGCCCCCACAGTGCTCCTCTCTTGTATTGTACCATATTAAAAAAAAAAAACACATATACTTACCTTCATCACGTTGGCAGTGATGCAATGCAGGCCTCTTCCGGCCTGAGTCCCGTGCTGTATGGCTCAGGCATCATCGCACCGCCTGCACCAGCCTCTGATAGGCTGTAGGCCTAGTGCCTGCAGCCTATCAGAGAAATGGGGAAGGGAGACGCCTCTCTCTCCCTGCCCTGCCGCAGCATCTATCTGTATCGCTGTCCTCAGGGCATAGATGACTATGGAGATGAGCGCAACCACAATGGCAGCGCTCATCTCCCTGTGCCCTCCCGCCGCCCACTACT
This sequence comes from Bufotes viridis, assembly GCA_033119425.1. Classification (NCBI taxonomy): domain Eukaryota; kingdom Metazoa; phylum Chordata; class Amphibia; order Anura; family Bufonidae; genus Bufotes; species Bufotes viridis. The sequence continues at coordinate 276,363,456 of CM065589.1, read as the reverse complement.
TGTCCAAAAGGTTTGGCATCCCCTGTAATTTTGCACCCGGGACAACGGTCCCCCCACTCTACACCACTGGTTGGTAGAGTAGGTCCACATCCACTGCCTGTAACACCATCTGTTATCAGTATTCCACATGCACTTCTAGGTTGGATTTCCCGAGCATCTCCTACCAAAGGTCTTTGAAAACCACTGACTGAACATGGATTCCATCTGTATTCTGTCAGTGGTTTTCACGGACTCATAGACTTGAACGGTTATTTGAGTGTGTTCCACACTAGAAAAACAAGGATGTGTGAATAAACACACTAAACTCAATGGATACATGTAGTGTCTGTGTAGAGCATGGACAGCACATGTCCAGAGTCACATATGGGTGAATAAGCACTTAGGGCTTCAATTAGATATAGATTCAACTGCAGTAAATTAGAATTATTATACACATAGTTTATAGGGAAAAGTAGGTAGTAGCCCATAGCAGATTTTTTCCATTTAGATATCAACAGGACATACTGTGCTACAAGGAAATTCCACTGTTAATTGCAGGAAGAGATGCCTCTTTGATTAGAATTCAGGACTCTTTGTACAGACCATTTGCATAAAGCATTCACTGATGAGCAAAAGGGTAACAATGTTTTTAACTTTTGACTTTCAGGCTCCACATCTCACCATCCACTACAGCTTCGAACGCAAGACTGCCATAATTTTATAGATAATCATCTTGGCTATTTCATATATAAACTGGACTTGCAACTATTTAGCATATTCTTCTTATTATTTATTATTAAAGCGCCATTCATTCCATGGCGCTGTACATATGAAAAGGGGTATACATCCATAATACAGATAATTGCACTAAGCATGAACAAGACGGGTTACAAACTGGTATAGAAGGAAAGAGCTGGTGCAGAAGGGCACTGCCCGTGAGGGCTTACAATCTACATCAGGCATGCTCAACCTGCGGCCCTCCAGCTGTTGCAAAACTACAACTCCCATCATTCCCAGACAGCCTACAGCTTTCAGCCTACAGAAGGGCATGGTGGGAGTTGTAGTTTTACAACAGCTGGAGGGCCGCAGGTTGAGCATCCCTGATCTACATGATTATATGAGCATATGATTAGTTATGCAGATTCCTGCCATGTAACTGCATAAGAAACATTGGCTTGAGTTTGCAAAATAGTACAAACAGGGGACAGTAGAAGATTGGAAACGGGTGATTTGGAGTGATTAGACGAAAGTCAATAGACTAGGCTCTGATGGGTGCAAATGGGTCTGGAAGAAACAAGGGAAAAGGGGGCTTGCAAATCAAGAAATTGAAGGAACTGTCAAGTTTGCTGGAGGTAGCCTGATGATATGGGGTTGTTTCATAACCAAAGGTTTTGGATACTTGTCCAGGATCGATGGTGCTCTCAATGCTGAGCTATATGTGAGTATCCTACAAGATGAGTTACTTCTTACACTCAAGTACTTTTGGTATGAAAAGGAGGACAGCAACCCAAAGCATATGTCGAGATTGGTGAAGAAATGGTTCAATGACAATGAAGTAGAGGTGCTGGATTGGCCCCACCTCAACCCAATTGAACACTTGTGGGTAGATTTGAAGAAAAAGCTGTATTCAAGTGAGTCGATGAGTCGACCAGTATGGACCAACATTGGGAACGTGTAGAAGAGACCTGGGAACAGATTTTGGTCGAGGCATGCTTAAATCTGATCGAGATGATGCCCAGAATGATTCAGGCTGTGTTGAAAGCCAAAGTGGATTTACAAAATAATAAAAATCAAACTTTAGAATTTTAGGAACAAAACAGTAACAATGCTAAACTAACCATATGCTAAATAGTTGCAAGTCCAATTTATGTATGAGATAGCCAGGATGATTGTCTATAAACTGATGGTAGTCTCACTTTCGAAGCTGTAGTGAATAGCGAGATTGAAAGTCAAAAGTTCTAAACATTGTTACCCTACTAACATTGACAATGAGGAAAGCGTCATACAAATTCAAAACAATTTTTTTTCTGATGTTATACAGTACCTCTGAATTAGGGCTGTTACTAAGATCTAGGACAAAAGCCCAACACTTTAAATTGCACAATAAATATCAACCAATTCAAGGCAAAAGCAACAATATTAGTAAGGGTCACATCTACGGCAGTTAAATCCGGTAGTCTAAAGCAGACTACCAGAGTTACTGTATCTAGCATATCTGGACACTGCGAGATTCTCATTCACTGTAATGGGATCCAGCGGCGATCCTGTGGGTTTCCTACATATGATGATGGCTTTTGGCCTGACAAGTACCGCTGCAGGATGGTAATGCAAGGGCTTAAGCTCACACATATTGCTGCCATAGACACCAGATACACTGCGATACTATTGTATTGCTTACGATAAGCTATCAATGTGCTGATCAGCACAAGGAGCCACAGTGCCCCATAGAAGCGTCTGTGCAGTACCTGGCATACCTGCATGTACAGACTAGACCTCGGCCTGTGTAAACAGTGCATCATCACTGTGCGCCAGGTTGCTGTGGTAACCCGGCGCGAAGGAGATGAGACGGAGCCAGCGAGAAGAGGAAGCAAGGCAGCACGTGGTGCTGGATCCAGGACAGCCAAATATAAACAGCCTTGTCTTGTGATCAGATTGTCACTTAGTTTTGCTTGCTCTTATATCTTTCTCCTTATTATGTTTGCTTAAATGATAATTAACCCCCATCCTCCTGTAATGATGGATGACATTAACACTGAGGCAGGTAGAGCAATGAACAGTGAAGATCAGTATAATGCTACAAACAGCACTATATACAGTGTATACCTATATGTACAGTGTGTATATAAATATATAAAATTCGCTACTACATTTTAAAGTCACCACCTGTTACATGTAAAGCTTTCCCTTTCCCTCATTCAATTGAGACATGATAATAGTGATTATGTTCTACCGTATTTAGAGCCCTAGGGACTTTAGTGCGTACCCCCCCCCCCACACACACACACAATGATGTCCATACATGATTTAGATAGCTAGTGGCCAAGTGTTCCTTATGCCGTCAGATATCCCTCCCCACTGTAAAAAAATAATCTCCAAACGGGGGAAAATTATACTAAGGCCTCATGCACACTACCATTGTGCGGCCATTCCGTGCATTGGGGACCATAATTTGCGGTCCCCAATGCACGGGCAACATCCGTGCGGCGGCCGGGATGGATCGAGACCCATTCAAATTGAATGGGTCCGTGATCCGTCCGCACCACAAAAAATAGAACGTTCTATTTTTTTGCAGTGCGGAGGCACGGACAGAAACGCAACGGAAGCTCTCCATAGTGCTTCTGTGGGGTTTCGTGCCTTCATTCTGCACCACAGCTCCAAATTGCAGACCCAATGGGTCCGCATTCGTAATGCGGGGAGCACATGGCCGGTGCCTGCATATTGCGGACCCGCTGTTTGCGGGCCGCAATAGGGCCACGGCCGGCCAACGGCCATGTGCATGGGGCCTAAGGCTGACATTTCGTACACCACTGTTACTAAGAAGCCCACTGAAGTTAGGCACACCTCTTAATAAATTAGGCATCTCTTTCAGCAGTCCATGCAACTAAATGCAAAACAATGCCAGCTAAGAGCTCTGCCAAATTGTCACAGATGAGATCAGAAATTCTCCTTCCTGTTCGCACCAGAACCATATAGGCCTTGCTGTACCATTTTTGTGATCTGCAAGTCGCGGATCAGCAAAATGCAGATGCGTTCTGTGTGCTGTCCACATTTTATTTGCAGACCCATTGGCTTCATTAAGTCCATGGTCCGCATTTTCGGACATGCTTTTTGCATTCATATGTCCGTTCAACAAAAAGATAGAACATGTACTTTACTTGGCTGCAAAATGCAGTCCATGGACCCATTGGAGTCAATGGCTTTGCAAAAGATACGGATGCAGTCTTGTGGATCTGCAATGGATGGTGCAGATTTGTAAGCAGAAAATCCATTTGAAAGCTGCATCAAAAATGTGATTAAAAAACCACACATATGGATTTTATATCTAGTGTGGCTGATGGCTGTACTGTACTCTGCTATACTCTTATATGGCGGAGTACAGTACTTTCAGTTTTACACTGACACCAAGCCTGATCAGACCCTGCAGGGTCTGTCAGGCTTAGGGTACTTTCACACTAGCGTTTAAGTTTTCCGGTATTGAGTTCCGTCATAAGGTCTCAATACCGTTAAAAAACACTTCAGTTTTGTCCTCTCTCATTGTCAATGGGGGCAAAACGTAACTGAACAGAACGGAATGCTCCAAAATGCATTCCGTTCCGTTTAATTGCATTCCCAGACCAGAGAGCAAACCGCAACATTTATTTTGCTTTCTGTCCTGGGATGCGGATGCAAAACGGATCTGGCATTACCCCAATGCAAGTCAATGGGGACGGATCCGTTTTCTCTGCCACAATCTGCCACAATAGAAAACGAATCCGTCCCCTATTGACTTTCAATGGAGTTCATGACGGGTCCGTCTTGGCTATGTTACAGATAATAAACCGGATCCGTTCATTACAGATGCAGATGGTTGTATTATCAGCAATGGAAGCGTTTTTGCTAGACCCTGCCGGATCCAGCAAAAAAGCTAGTGTGAAAGCACCCTAAGATACATATGCAAAATAACCGTGGAGCCCGAGTTATGGGTCTTCAACACAGTGAAAGCTAAATATCCCTCAAAGAAAGGAAAACCAAGCAGAGGGGTGTCCACATTACAGAGATCACCAGATCCACCATATTAAGTGGCCCCACGTCAACAGCTATTTTACAAGCCTTAAGGATGTGACAAGGGAAGACCTAAGCCAGTTATCCATCCACAGACAGCTGTTTCGGGGTGTTGCCCCTCATCAGTGTGGAGCAGGATTCTGGCTGAGCGGGAGCAATGCCTTGGTCTCCCTCCCTTAGATCAGGGGGTGTTGCCCCTCATCAGTGTGGGGCAAGCCTTGGCTGGTCTCCCTAAGATCAGCTATTGTTTTGTTTAAGGCTTAGATATATGGCAAGCCTGGATGTCTTTGCAAGGTGTCTGGTTGCCATGGCAACCATTAGGCTGCTACCATTGTAGCACGGCGGCCAGATGGGGGAGAGACGGAGCCCCCCACCCCACCCCGTTAAACTCATGGATGCGGCATCTAAGCGGTTAAATGACTGGGATAGGTGCCAATACTGATCTTGGCTGTATGCTACAACTGACACTCACTGCTGATGCTCAAGAGCGGATCCATCGCCATCACATACAATACTTCAGAAGGCCGCAAGGGGGCATGTGGGGCAGGCTGAAAGGGGGCATGTGGGGCACAGGGGGCATCAGGGACACAGTAGACATAGGGGGCCATGCCTGATTTCAGGCTCGGATCTCCAGGCTGGAGATCAGTGCCTGAAATCAGCATTTTAACACTGTCTTCACTCTGATTGGTTACTTTGTACAGACTAACCAATCAGAGCAATCACCGGCAAGGGACCACTCTGATTGATCCTTTTCCGGCTTCTCTCGTATCTCTGCTCTCAGTGATAGTGTCTTTATAGTGTCACAGCCCCGATTAGACGTTCAGATGTAGCTGTAGGTCTAATTGCAGTATGTTACATGCAATCTGGACATACAGCTATGTCCATTTGCAGTAAGGGGTTAAAGACTAGACATCCGCCATACATGTATGGCAGCTTTTGGGGAGGATTTAAAAAAGAAAAACCTCTTTCTCTGGTGCTGCCTCCTGGTGGGAGAGTGCCTAGGCATGTGCCCTTGGGTGCCTAATTAAAAATACGGCACTGATAATGTTTTGTTCTTTACACCAGGCCTTAGAACTTGTTGACCATTTGAGATATATGTGGATGTTATGGGGAGACTGTCGTTTCTGGGAAGAAGGAGAATAGGAGGTTTGTTTCCTTCTTCAGGTATAATCCGGTGTGTAAATATGCCACATAGGAAGGCAGGCACTTGGGTAGAGACAAGAGGCAGGTTGAGAAGCCTGCCTCTGTATGTACACATAGTCATCTTTAGTGTTTAGTAGGACACTGAGGATAAACTCTCCTTAGCGATACTTAGGCTTATTGCACACGACCGTATGGTTTTGTTGTTCCGTTTTTGTGATCCGTTGTGTTTCCGTTTTTCTGTTCCCTTTTTCCCGTATGGCATATACAGTATACAGTAATTACATAGAAAAAATTGGGCTGGGCTTAAAATTTTCAATAGATGGTTCCGCAAAAACGGAACGGATACGGAAGACATACGGATGCATTTCCGTATGCGTTACATTTTGTTTGCGGACCCATTGACTTGAATGGAGCCACGGATCGTGATTTGCGGGCAATAATAGGACATGTTTTATCTTTGCACGGAACGGAAAAACGGAAACAGAATGCACACGGAAACACTTCCGTTTTTTTGCGGACCCATTCAAATGAATGGTTCCATATACTGACCATATACGGAACACAAAAAAACAGCCTGTAAACCCGCAAATAAAAGTTCGTGTTTGCTAGTAAAAATAGACACTTGAACCCAATAAAGTATATTACAAAAATGTTTAACAATTGTATTCTACCCATTTCCGAAGATTGTTTCTTCAACTAAAAACACAGTTATGCATTTTTTGCTGCCGTTTCTAGTCTGCTGTTGTGCTGCAGCTTTAAACCATCTTTACACGTATCAAATTGTAGACACATACTTGGTTATAATGTCAGTGTTTTTATTTTCTGCTGATGATTATTGTGCAGTTGTTACACCATTATGAGAAAAATGCAAAATAAACAGAATACTGCAACTTTCACATGGAATGGAATGTGCTTGCATCACTTTTGTTTTTACAGTATAGATTTCAATAGAACATTGCTTGGAAACACCATTGCTGGGCTAAAAGGCAAATAAAAGCACACACAAAGAAAAGGGAAACAGAGGAAGCTAAAGTTCATTTCAGATCATTGACACCATGACTGGAGATAAATTCGTCCGACAAGTCAAAAATCTATATGGAATTTCCCAGAAAACAATATTCTACTGCTTTTTTTTATTTATATATGGAGGCATGGGAACAAAACGCTTAACAGTGCACACAATAATGTATAATGTGCAGACATAATTTTGCTGGATGAATGTTTAACCCCTTAAAGGGGTTATTAAGGATCTCCTTGGTTTTGACTTAGTGTGACTGATCAGGGCTGGCCTTAGGTGTTCACACAATACAATTTTTTATTAACTTTTGTCATTTTTATAACTTTTCTTGCTATTTCCTTGAGATGTGATAATCATCAAGCCATCTAGGAATAGATATTGGTAGGCAATAATGTCGTCATTGGTACTTGGTTTTGAAAACCAATCAGAGCGGATAGTCCATAGTTTACACATGTGTTTGGTGAGGTAAACCTTAAAAATATTATAATTCATTTACTTGTATTTTACTAAAGGGGTTAGTTCCAGACAGTAAAAATGTATATTAACCCCTTACGGACTTACATTGTACATGTACAGTGGAAGTCCGGTCCTTAAAGATGGTGCCCACTCTCGAAAGCAGCAAGCGCCATAACTGCAGAGTTTCTGCCGTTTTAAACAGCAGAGGCCTGGGGCTAATGTCTGCAATCGGAGGTAATGCCAATTGCAGGCATTTAACCCCTCAGATGCCATGGTCAAATGTGACCACAGCATCTGACAGCTCTAAGGCTGGAAGCCTCTGCACTTCCTGGCCAGGGCCGCCTTCCCCTGGCGAAGATTGGGGAAGACATCCCATATTAGTAATAGGCCTGAGCCTGTACAAGGCTTCCAGGCCAATTACTAGTATATTCCAATGTAGGCCTGCAGTGGGCAGCACTGTATTGGAATATACTGGGTCCTGTATTCTGTAATGGATAGATATCCATTACGGAATCTAGTAGCAATGTAATGGTTGCTTGTTGTAGTCACCTAGGTATCAATAAAAACTACAGATCATTCTTCAAAGAATGAGTCCTCATATGGCTCCCTAGACCAGTAGTGGCGAACCTATGGCACGGGTGCCAGAGGTGGCACTCAGAGCCCTCTCTGCGGGCACCCACACCCTGGTAAAAGTCTATGGTGTACCAAAATACCTTTTTCCTGCCATTTATCAGTGCAGGGCGCACTGAATGTAGCGCATTGAATGTAGGCAGGATATTATAGCTTAATGATAAAGTACATGGAAGATATACTATACTGGACTGTAGGTTAACTTGCCATGTTGGTACTTTGCGAAAAATAATTGAGTTTTGGGTTGCAGTTTGGGCACTCGGTCTCCAAAAGGTTCGCCATCACTGCCCTAGACTATTATTTTAATCGGACTGACCCAGAGAATGAAGGGCACGGTTTTACTGCATCGTGAACGCAGTAAATACAAAACCTATAAAACTGTGAAAGAATTGCTTCCTACTACAGTGTATGCAATAGTAAATGGTACAATTTAAAGGGCAGCTCGTCCCGCAAAAAACAAACCCTTATATGGCTAGGTGAATGGAAAAATCCAAAAGTAATGGCTCCGTGAAGGCATGTAGTAAAAAACTAAAATGCAAAAACGGGAAATTGCAAGGTCCTAAAGGATTAAATATAAAATTATTTTGTGCTGTATAGAATATGTATTAGCAAAAGCCCTTTATGTTTTCATGTCTGACAATTTTGATGGTATTGGATAAGGTGTCTGTGAACAAAAACAGCTGGTATTGAAGTCAACAGTATTTAAAAGTTTTTCTCAATTGGACAACCCATTTCCATATGGGCATATGAATATGATAGAGTGAGTCCCCCGCTTGGGACCCTCCTCCATTAGTCAGGTACTAATAAAGAATTCCATTGTATTTCTCCTGCAGTGGCCACCAGACCCGTGTGCCAACCATCTTGACAGTCAAGCCAGCTTCATTTCACATAGTGGCTGTTGAATACCAGACAAAGGCTAGTTTCACACTAGCGCTAAAATATGGTAGAAGAACAGCCTGCCTTGCCGGATACTACCTTTCCCCGCTGTAGCCCATCGACTATAATGGGACCTGGTCATGATCCGGCCTGTTTCCGGCATTAGTGCCAGGATTCGGCCAGGCAAAAAAGGCAGTTTGCTGGATATGTTCCAGCAGATAATCATATTAGCGCTACTGTGAAACTAGCCTAAGGGAATAATCAATCACTCCACTTTCCATGGAAATCCTGGAAAGTTTAGTTTCACGCAATCTGTGATAATTCACACAATTAATAATGTATATGTTGCTTTGTTGGTCACTGGACTATGCAATAAGCTGCGCTATAATCTAGAACAGAGATTCCTTAAAGGGGTTCTCTACAACTTAAACACTGATGGACGTTTCTTAGTATGGGCAATCAATGTTTGCGTTTGGGTGTCCAACCTGATCAGCAAAGTGAAATGGATGTGGCACTCCTGTGACCATCAGATCCACTTTATCCTTTACGCGGTGTTTGTATGGGATGATCTGCAGTACTAGAGGCAGCCACTCATATGAAAAAATTGTAATCAAATCTTTTTGACTTTAAATTACAAAAATGTAATGACTTCTTGGCAAGCTGTTAACTTTAGAAAGAAGTAGTACAATCCCTTTGTTTGTTTAAAGCCCAAGTGACTTTCCTGAGGATGGAACATGTAAGTGTGTTTGTCATTTACTTGACCGGAAGCTTTTCTTTCAGGCTGTTGCCTTTCAGCTGTGCGTCACTCTACTTGTATCAAGGAAATGTTATTATCTCAGCCCTATAATTTTACACGTTTGCAGTACTAATACCATGCTTGGGGCACGTGCACGTCTTACTAAATTCAGCATAAATTCATCTGTGTAAATGTATATTTTCAAATAATCTGCAGTATTGTATGCTAATATCTTACTGTCTCGTGTCTTCAGCACCTATGCAGAACCCATGTGCCTCCAAGGTTACTGCAAATGCATTCTCTTACTTCTTGCCAAACTACTGAATGGACGTATCAAGCTAGGAAACAGATAGAAGAAAGTCTGACTGCAGGATCAGACTACAGAGAGTACTTTCAATTTTTCAGATTTATTAGGATAATAATACAAACAGGTTTCAAGGAAGGATCATCCCTTTAAGGCCTCTTGCACACGACAGTATTTTGCAGACCGTATGCTGGCAGTTTTTTCAGTTCAGTAATACTGACAGTATACTTAACCATTCACTTCAATAGGTCTGCAAAAAATACTGAAGTGTCTCCGTATGCCTTCCGTTTCCGTTTTTCCGTTCCGTTTAAATATAGAGAAGAAAGTTCCCAGCAACAGTAGCTTCTGTAGAATGCTTCTTTTAATTATTACAAGAATAATAATACAGGGTTTATAAGGGAAGCGTTTCGGCTCGTCCAGCCTTTCTCAACCACACAGTATCAACTGACAAAGGTACAATATATAGGTATCAGCTAAACACAGATGATAAACATCGTTTAAATATAGAACATGTCCTATTCTTGTCCGCAAATCACGTTCAGTGGCTCCATTCAAGTCAATGGGTCTGCAAAAAAACCGGAAAGCATACGGAAAGGCATCCGTATGTCTTCCGTATCCGTTCCGTTTTTGCTGAACAATCTATTGAAAATTTTAAGACCAGACTAATTTTTATTATGGAATTACTGTATACTGTATATGCCATACGGAAAAACGGAACCGAAACGGAAACACAACGGAGGCAGGAAAACGGATCCGATAAAAATGGACCGCAAAACACTGAAAAAGCCATACGGTCGTGTGCAAGAGGCCTAAAGCAAATCTCTTAAAAGTACCCTAAAGTATTTCATAGCAGATTTGTACCCATGATACTGGCTGACCTGTTACATGTGCACTTGGCAGCTGAAGGCGTCTGCATTGGTCCCATGTTCATATATGCCCGAATTGCTGAGAAACATGAAGTTTTAATATATGAAAATTAGCTTCTAGGGTCAACAGGGACATTGCCAATTATAGCTAGAGGCTCAGCTCTCTCTGCACCTGCCACACCCTCTGCACTTTCATTGACAGGCAGTGAAAACATCATCACACCTGGTCCTTTCAATCAAAGTGCAGAGGGCGTGGCAGAAGCAGAGAGAGCATAGCCGCTAGGTGTAATGGCAATGCCCCCATTGCTCCTAGAGGCTCATATCCATATATGTAAACATAATTTTTCTCAGCAATGCGGGCACATATGAACATGGGACCAACACAGATGCCTTCAGCTGTCAAGTGCACATGCAACAGGTCAGCCAGTTTGGTAGGTACAAATCTGCTTACAGATGCCCTTTAAGGGTATCGCTGCTCTCGCTACTACAAAAACGCTTATTTAGAAACCTTAAAGGGAGTCTTTCACCCCAAAATCACAATATCTAACACTTACACCATTGTGTCCAATACAGCCCCCGCATTAAAATGCATCTTACCATATTGTAGTCCATTCCATAGGTCATCTAAAAAACACTTTTATTCCATATGCAAATCAGTGTGTGAAGGTGCCCAGGGGCGGCGTTCAAACGGCTGGTGCCCAGGCCCCGTGCTGATTTTCCTAAGCAACCACTCCCCTTTCACCCATTCGGCCCGCCCTTTGTCTGTATCTTCACCTCCTTCGTCCGTAGCCAAAATTGCAACACAATTCATCACAGTGGCTCAGGCTAGATTATAAATATGGTTTAGGAATAGACACTTTCAGCTTACTTTGAGACTGAATTTTATGCCAAAATTGGGACATATTTGACCATGCCCTTTCCTACAAAGTCAGATGCCTCCCTTTTCGAGTGAGTTAAAAAATAGAGAAACCCTAGTTGTGCAGATATGCACCACTTTTTTGACAGTTTCTAGGCACAGACACATTAGTAACTCTAGGCCTTTGTATTTAAACGGAAGCGTTATGTAATGTACTTACATAGTATGGCGCCAACTGGTGTACATAGTGTATAGCAATGTGCATGTGCTAATGAGCTGAGTGCTGGTGAACAGGCTCCTCACTCTGCCCACAGCCAGTTCTCTGCCTAGTGATCTTGTATTCACTGTAGAGCAGCATACAGAAATGGCTTGTCTTACTACTTGGTGCAATGCCTCTTCAGTAATACGGCAGCAGGGCCGGCGCGTCCTATAAGCGGACTAGGCCGCCGCGTAGAGCGCCCCTTGGCAAGGGGCGCTGCTAGGAGCGCCGGCCCTGCCTCATGCTGCAGCCGCCCGAGCGCTCTGAATTGAGCCTCAGACGCTGCAGCACTGCCTGGGCTGGCGCGTTCATGAGGGCGCACCGCCCGGGCTCAGCAAGAGGAGAGGAGCTGACAGGAGGGAAGCGCTCAGCGCTCCCTCCTGTCACTCCATTGTAGCGCGGCCGAGCTCTTTATGGCCGCGGGTACAGGAGCATGTGTCTCCTGTACCCGGCCCGACTGACATGAAGTGCGCACACAGTGTGCACTTTCTGTCAGTCCGTCAGGGTACAGGAAACTAAAGCTCCTGTACCCCTGGACCATAAAGAGCTCGGCTGCGCTACACTAGAGGTAGGGGGGGGGAAAGAGAATGACAGGGGGGAGAAGAAGAATGACAAAGGGGGAGAATGACAAGGGGGGAGGAAGAATGACAAGGGGGAGGAAGAATGACAAGGGGGGAGAAGAATGACAAAGGGGGAGGAGAATGACAAGAGGGGGAAGGAAGAATGACAAGAGGGGGAGAATGACAAGGGGGAGGAAGAATGTCAAGGGGGGAAGAATGACAAAGGGGGGAGAATGACAAGAGGGGGGAAGGAAGAATGACAAGAGGGGGAGGAAGAATGACAAAGGAGGGGAGTGAAGAATGACAAGGGGGGAGAGAATGACATGAGGGGGAGAGAATGACATGAGGGGGAGAGAATGACAAGAGGGGGAGAGAATGACAAGAGGGGGAGAGAATGACAAGGGGAGAGAGAATGACAAGAGGGGGAGGAAGAATGACAAGAGGGGGAGAGAATGACAAGGGGGAGAGAACTGGCATTAGTTAAAGGGGTTCTGCAGTTTATTTAAACTGATGATCTATCCTATGTATGCAGTAGCGCCTCGGCCTTCTTGCTGTTTACCGCAGGCGCAGTGACGTCACGACTAGTATCACTGACCTTGGCGGGGTTAAGCTCTGTTCACTTGAATGAAGCTTAGCCCCGCCCAGGCCAATGAAACTAGTCGTGACGTCACTGCGAGAAGGCTGAGGCGCTATTGCCAGCGCCGCTGCCTTCTGAAACAGCTGATTGGCGGGGGACCCCTGCCGATCAGTTTAAATAAACTGCAGAACCACTTTAATATGGCAGATCATATGGGTGGGGCATTGTGATGTCACATGGGGGGGGGGGCAAACTTTTCTTTTGCCTAGGGCGGCAAAAATCCTTGCACCGGCCCTGTACTGCAGAATAGAAGACTCAGTCATCTCAGCATGTTAGGATTGTAAAGCTGGATTAGAAAGTAAAAAGGGACATACTGAAAATTGGCTAAAGTCAGGAGCGGGGAACCACAAGTATTTGTGTTAGGCCCAATTCTCTTTAATCTCTTTATTAACCATTTCCTGACGTGGCGATCTTCTGTTTTTGCATTTTTGTTTTTCGCTCCCTGTCTTCCCAGAGCCATAACATTTTTATTTTTCTGTTCACATAGCCATATGAGGACTTATTTATTGCGGGACAAGTTCTACTTTCTAATGCCACTATTTAATATTTTGTAGGATGTAGTGGTAAGTGGCAAAACAATTCCAAAAGGGGTGGAATTTGAAAAAATACAATTCCGCCACATTTTTTTTTTTTTTTTTTTAGGCATTCACTATGCAGTAAAACTGACTTGTACTCCTCATTTCCAGGTCAGTATGAATCCGGCCATACCACATATCTATAGTTTTTCTTGAGTTTTAGTACTGAGAAAAAATAAAAACCTTGTAAAAAAAATAAAAATTTCTTTTCACCACCATATCTTTTCACCCATAATTCTTTTATAGGTATGCCTACATAGATGTATTGGGGTTCATTTCTTGCGAAACAATCTGTAGTTTTTGACAATACCATTTTGGGGTGTGTATGACTTTTTGATCGCTTTGTATTAAATTTTTTGGGAGATAAAGTGATGAAAAAAATGGCGAATTGGTCATTTTTATTTTTTTTCCATTACGCCATTCACCAACTTTTTTTATATTTTAATAGTATGGGTATTTTTGCACGTGGCAATGCCCATGATGTTATTTTTATAATTGTTTTATTTTGATTTCGAGGAAAGGGAGGTGATTAGAATATTTATACTTTTTCATATTCTTTAAAAAAAAATTAAACTTTTTGTTAGGTCCCCAAGTGTACAACTTGCAATTATCACATTGGATCTTATACAGGATAATGGAAATTGCTCCTTTATTCCGTATAGAAATCACTTTATCACCATTCAGTGCTGCCACCTAGTGACCGGTCTGGGCTATACTTATAATGAGCCTGCAAGCATAGTACAGGCTCCAACTGATTATTAGAACAGAACGCTTTCCACGATCTCCGCCGGGGGAAAGCACACCTGGACTGGATGCATCATCCTCTGGTTTTTAACACCGTTATATTCCATGGTCACATTTGCAAATAGGACACAGGCAGATGCAGACCAGGGACCAACAAAATACTTTATTACACATGTAATAAATGAACATGACCGGAACAGGAACAACAAGCAAGGGTATAGTGGTAGCAATACTACTGAACCAAGTGCACCAGTAGACCAGAGGAAAACCCCAGAGGGCAAAGAGCCAGTGAGCCCCGTTCTTAACAAAGTCTCCGGTGGTGGGGATGAACTGGGCCGAGGGGTCTCACTGGTAGCACCTCCAGGATTGTCCCGGTACACTTGGCCTCTACCTGCAAAGAACTACACTGGTGCAAGCACCAGCGTAACAGACAACAGAAGTGCTAGAACCCAAAGAAACAGACAGGATCAGAAGCAGTTTGGTACTGCCAGGCAAAACATGGAACAGACAGGGTAGAACATCAACAACACTTTACCAATCAACGCCACACAGAAGGGCAGATGGCAAAACCCACTGGGTCAGCAGCCAGGGGCTACATCCAGCAAGGCACAAGACAGACTGACCCCCAAGCCCTACAGCTGATAGAAATAGCTGCAATAACGAGGGCACCTGATAAGCCACACCCAGGAACAGACCAGGGAATGATAAACCCACCAGAACCAGGAGAAACCAGAAGAATAAAACAAACAATCAAGTGTCAGTTCACACCAGTCACAGAATGCTGCAGCCAGCACACCCCAAACGACAGCCAGCATACACAGGATAACCTGTAGCCAGTACGAGGTTACAGACAGACAGCCAACACAACAAAGTGACAGAACTGCAGCCAGCCTGCACAGCACCGGTAACAGGAGCCACAGAGATATGGACGTGGGGAGACAGAAACAAAGGCAACAGTTCACACACGAACACTGCAGCCAGCACGCAGCCCCTAGCAACCAACATAGACAGGTGTCAGCCTGCAGCCAGTATGCAAGAGAGCATGCAGCCAGCCTACAAGGTCACAACTGTCACAGTGAATTGCACTGTGACACCCAGCTTGACAAATATTACAGAAAGACCTAGATAAACTAGCTGCTTGGCAGATGAAACTTAATGTTGATAAGCATAAAGTAATGTACCTAGGCCACAGTAATTGTATGGCTGCATACACATTAAATGGAATAAAACTGCTAAGCTAAGCAGTACTCCATGTCAGGCAGCTGCTGCAAGGACAAGTAAGATTATAGGGTGTATAAAAAGAGAGATAGAAACCTGTGATACCAATATAATATTAGCTCTCTATAATTACCTTGTAAGCCAACATTTTAAATATGAATGTTATATAACTAAAACAGGAAGGTAGTGAGGAAGCATTGAAAAACTGTAAGAAAAAAAATAGAATATGTAAATGACAAATAAAAGCAGCCAAGCTGGAGACAGAGAGGGTCATTGCCAAAGAAAGTATAACCAAAACTAAAATGTTCTTCAATTACATAAATGATAAAAAGTTTAAACCTGAAGGCATTGGTCCTTTACGGAGTGATGAGGGAGAAGCCCGGAAACTATAGGCAAGTAAACTGTTTGAGGGTTTTCTAATAGATGCCATCTTAGAGTACCTCAATAAAAAAAGGCAGATAACACCATATCAGCATGGCTTCATGAAGGATCGGTCATGTCAGACTAATTTCAGTAAGTTCTAGACTTGACTGTAGTGAGTCAATGGATATTATATGTCTTGACTTCTCTAAAGCATTTGACTCTGTACCACATAAAAGGTTAGTATATAAAATGAGAATGCTCGGACTGGAAGAAAATGTGTGTATGTGGGTAGGTAATAAGTAACTGGCTCAGTGATAGAAAACAGAGGGTGGTTATTAATGGTACACACTCAGATTGGGTCACTGTCACTATTGAGGTACCTCATGGGGTTAGTATCGAGCCCTATTCTCTTCAATATATTTATTAATGATCTTGTAGAAGGCTTGCACAGTAAAATATCAATTTTTGCAGATGACACTAAACTATGTAAAGTAATTAACACGAAAGAGGACAGTATACTGCTACAGAAGGCTCTGGAAAGACTGGAGGCTTGGGCAGAGAAGTGGCAGATGAGTTTTAACACTAACAAATGTCACATAACAAATGTCACATAACAAAGGTTATGCACATGGGAAGGAATAATGCAAGTCACCCATACATACTAAATGGTAAAACACTGGGTAACACTGACATGGAAAAGGACCTAGGAATTTTAGTGGACAGCAAACTGAGCTGTAGAAACCAGTGTCGGGCAACTGCCGCCAAGGCCAATAAGATAATGGGTTGCATCAAAAGGGGCATAGATGCCTGTAATGGGAACATAGTCCTGCCACTTTACAAATCACTATTCAGACCACACATGGAATACTGTGTACAGTTCTGGACTCCTGTGAACAAGGCAGACATAGCAGAGCTGGAGAGGGTTCAGAGGAGGACAACTAAAGTAATAACTGGAATGGGGCAACTACAGTACCCTGAAAGGTTATCAAAATTAGCATTGGGCCTCTTGCACACGACAGTATGGTTTTGCAGTCTGTTTTAAACTGATGCGTTTTTTCCTTTTTTTTTTTTTTGTTTCAGTAGTGTTTCCGCTTCCGCACAGTTTTTTTTCCGTTTGTGATCCGTTTTTTGCGGATCAGAAATGGAAGCATGTCATATACAGTATACAGTAATTACATTGAAAAATTGGACTGGAGATAAAATTTTCAATAGAAGTTTCCGCAGAAACTGAATGGATACGAACAACATACCGATGCATTCCATATCCGTTCCGTTTTTTTTACAGCCCCATTGACTTAAATGGAGCCACGGAACATGATTTGCGGGCAATAATAGGACAAGTTCTCTCTTTTAGCGAAACGGAAGTATGAAAAAACGGAAACGAAAGGCATACAGAGTACATTCTGGGTTTTTTGCAGACCCATTGAAATGAATGGTTGCGCATACTGACCATATACGGAACGCAGAAACGGCCCACAAACGGAAGAAAAAAAACGTTCATGTGCAAGAGGCCTTATTCAGTTTAGAAAAATACAACTGAACGGAGATCTTATAACTATGTATAAATATATCATGGGTCAGTACAGAGATCTCTCCTATCATCTATTTATATCCAGGACTGTGACTGTGACTATGACAAGAAGAAATCCTCTATCTCAGTGGTAGGGAACCTCTGGCCCGTGGGCTGGATCATTTCATTTGGCCCCCGGCTGCCAGAGAATATAGTCCGAATGCTAATAGCTGCTTCCATTATGGAAGCGGTCATTAGCATGTGGGAGGCAAAGGAATGTGAGAACAGCACTGCACTGGCAATACTCACCTTCCCTGGTCTTCTTCGGGCCCAGCTCTGTGTCCTGACACATACAGTGTCAGGACGTAGTGCACATAGGCGTGCACTATGAACTAACGGTGTGCGCCCTCAGGTCACAGTACAGGGAGGAGGGAAGAAGACCAGGAAGGAGGAATGGAATCTGACAGGAGGCATTGCCGTCCGGATCTGGAGAGGTAAGTTTATTTATTTAAAAAAAACTTCTGATTGGGGGTCCGATTAAATGCTGGGGGAAGGGTGCTGAAGGAGGCTTGGGGAGGGCTGATGGAGGCTGGGGGCTCATCTGAGTCTAATGGAGGGTGGAGACAGTCTGATGGTGGTCTTAAATTAGGCTAATGTAGGCTGGTGTCACGACTGTGACTGATCCAGATAGGTCTGGGAAGAGAAGGTCGCAGCGACTTGCTACTCGCGATAGCTTGTGAGTTTGCTTCGTGGTTCAGGGTATGTCATCCGGGTTTTGCCTTGTGAACCTTTTTGTCCTGACTGGGAGTTTGTAGGCATTCTTCTCAGGTGAGTGCTGTCTGCCACTCCCAGCTACTATATTAGTTTCAGTTTCACTTGCAGTCATTGCAAGATATAGTCCTTACTTCCAGTGCTATTCTGACCTTTGAAGGAGATCGTTTGACGGTATTGCTGCGGAGCTCTTGTCTGGCGTGGACTGTCGTTATTGGGATCATCTTCTCTGCTCGTGACTGGATAAGTCTATCTCTGCTGGAGATTGTTTGTTTGTTTGTTACTGTCTTCCCCTGTTGTTCTCCTAGACATGAGTGATGGTGACTAGTGCTCCCATCTGCCTTTCCCCAGTCTAGTCTTCTGAGGGTGTCTCAGGGTTTAGGCATCCTGCTCGCCGCACGGGTTCACACCCCGTCTAGGGTATCAGGGCAGACAGGTGCCAGCGTAGGGTTTGTCAGGGGTGGCCGTTCTATTTCCCATCCGTAGATAAGGGTCCCCCTTCCCCTCCGTCTGGTGCGACACGACTGCTGCTGGGATAGCGGTCGTGACAGTATATCTGGCCTTTTAAAAAAAAAAGAAAAGTGACATTTCCTTTTTTTTTTTTTTTTGCCTGCTGTTTTGCTTTGTATTCTTCTGTTCCACTATGGATCCGGTTACGGTTTTGGCGAAACAATTACAGGGTTATCCCTTGAAGTGGCAGGATTAAAAGCAACAGTACTGCAGCAGCAGCAGCAATCCTTGGGTTCCACCGTTGCTACGGGAAACCAAGGTACTCCTGAGCCAAAAGTGGCTTTTCCTGATAGGTTCTCAGGAGGGAGAGACCAATTTGTAACCTTCAGAGAAGCTTGTAAATTGTTCTTCAGGTTACGCCCTAGATCCTCCGGCGGTGAGGAACAACGGGTGGGCATTGTAATTTCTCTCCTGCAAGGAGATCCGCAGAGCTTGGGCTTTCTCCTTACCATCTGACTCTCCGGCCTTACGATCAGTGGAGGAGTTTTTGAAGCCTTGGGTCTCGTGTATGATGACCCGGACAGGGTCTCACTGGCTGAGTCTAAGCTACGTAGACTTCGGCAGGAGAACCGGTCAGCTGAACTATATTGTTCCGAATTCCGTAGGTGGGCTACGGATACATTATGGAACGACTCGGCCCTTAGGAGTCAGTTCTGCCAGGGGTTGTCTGAAAAATTAAAAGACGCGCTGGCTGTATACGAGGTCCCTGGGTCTCTTGAGGCTGCTATGTCTCTGTCCATAAGAATCGACAGACGACTCAGGGAGAGACTATTAAATTCTACAGAGGCCTCTATAGGGCAGGGATCGGTTTGTTGTGATCCAGTCGAACCAATGCAAATAGGGGCGCCACTAGACGGGTGAATCCTCCTAAGGTCCGCCATAGGTCAGAGGTTTGTTTTCGTTGTGGGGAGGGGTCATTTTGTAAAGGTATGTCCCTCAGAACCCAAGAGATCACAAACAAAGGAGCCGCCGGAAAACTAGAGTCCCCAGACTGTGCGGAGGATAACAGTCTGGGCGTATTCGTTTCCTCCATACGCATGTCTCAGTTTTTGTTGTCCGCTACCGTTGTGGCGGGCAATAAGACTGAGATCTGTTCCGTCTTTTTGGACAGTGGGGCGGGGGTCAACTTGGTGGATTCACGGTTTGCTCAGGCTCTGGGTTTTACTCCGGAACCGGTACGCAGAACTATTCCTGTTTTTGCCATCGACTCCTCCCTCTTACTCAGAGAGAGTTAACTCAGATCGTCCATAATATCCATCTGCAGGTAGGGGACCTCCATAAAGAGCATATCTCTTGTTATGTCCTGGACGGTCTTCCGGCTCCTATGGTATTGGGGCTTCCCTGGCTGGTGACTCACAATCCCGTGGTGGATTGGCAGGCCGGGGAGATTGTGGAGTGGAGTGAACATTGTAAGGACAACTGCTTGAGTAGTAGGTGCTCAACACTCTCTGTAACATCTCTACCTGCCTTTCTGTCGGATTTTATGGATGTGTTCTCTGAGAAGGGTTGTCAGGGGTTACCACCTCATCGTCCATATGATTGCCCAATTAATCTGTTACCTGGGGCAAAACTACCTAAAACCCGGTTATACAATCTTTCCGGCCCGGAGAGGAAGGCTATGAAAGATTATATTTCGGAGAGTTTGGCTAAGGGACACATCAGACCCTCTTCTTCACCCGTGGCTGCAGGGTTCTTTTTCGTTAAAAAGAAAGATGGGGGCCTGCGTCCTTGCCTGGATTTCCGGGAATTAAACCGGATAACTATCCGAGATCCCTATCCTCTTCCTCTCATTCCCGACCTCTTTAATCAGGTTGCTGGTGCTAAATGGTTCTCCAAAATGGATCTCAGAGGAGCCTATAACCTGGTTCGCATCAAAGAGGGGGATGAGTGGAAGACGGCTTTAATACTCCGGAAGGGCATTATGAAAATCTGGTCATGCCATTTGGTCTTACTAATGCGCCTGCGGTGTTCCAACATTTTGTCAACGATATTTTTAGTCACCTTATCGGGAGATTTGTTGTGATATATCTTGATGACATCCTGGTCTATTCTCCGGATCTGGATACACATAAGATCCATGTGAGACAAGTGCTGCAGATATTAAGGGCCAACAAATTGTTTGCTAAATTAGAGAAATGTGTGTTCGCCGTAAAAGAACTGCCATTTCTGGGGTATGTGTTGTCAGATTCAGGTTTCCGCATGGATCCAGAGAAAGTCCGGGCAATTATGGACTGGGATCTGCCTGAGAACCTGAAGGCATTGCAACGCTTCCTGGGGTTTGCCAATTTTTATAGAAAGTTTATAAAGAACTATTCCTTGGTGGTCAAACCACTGACGGACATGACCCGAAAGGGATCCGATTTTCCAAATGGTCACATGCAGCCAAAACTGCCTTTACATCTCTGAAGGAAAGATTCACCTCGGCTCCTATTCTCGTACAGCCAGATGTCTCGCTTCCTTTTATTGTAGAGGTTGACGCATCAGAGGTGGGGGTGGGAGCGGTACTATCTCAGGGCCCGTCCCTGGTGAATGGCGTCCGTGTGCTTTCTTTTCGAAGAAATTGTCTACTGCAGAAAGGAACTATGACATTGGCAACAGGGAACTTTTGGCTATTAAGTTGGCCTTAGAGGAGTGGCGTCATTTTTTGGAGGGCGGTTCATCCCGTCACAGTGATTACTGATCACAAAAACTTAGTATATCTGGAGTCTGCTAAACGTCTCACCCCTAGACAGGCTCGGTGGTCGTTATTTTTACTAGGTTTAATTTTGTAATAACCTATCGCCCGGGGCAAAAATACTAAGGCGGATGCATTGTCTCGAAGTTTTCCTGGAGGGGTGATGATGATGTTCCAGAGCCTATTTTGCAAAAGGGGTGGTGGTCTCTGCATTACACTCAGGTTTAGAGGGAGGGTGTTGGAAGCTCAGGGGACGCCCCGGCCTCCTGCCCCTCGGATAAACTGTTTGTGCCAGAAAATTTACGCCTGGAGATACTAAAGGAACACCATAACTCCGCACTGGCAGGACACCCAGGTAGTAAGGCAACCTCTGAATTAGTGTCTTGTCGGTTCTGGTGGCCTAAGTGGCGCCAGGAGGTGTTGAATTTTGTGTCTGCATGTCCTACCTGTGCTCGTTCTAAGGTGGATCATACCCGTCCGGCAGGGCGTCTTTTACCTCTGGCCATCCCCAACAGGCCTTGGACGCACCTATCAATGGATTTCATTACTGAACTACCAGTATCAGCGGGAAGACTGTTATTCTTGTTGTTGTTGAAAGATTCAGTAAAATGGTGCACTTTATTGCTCTGACCGCATTGGCTAATGCTAACACACTGGCTCAGGTTTTTATTGACCACATCGTGAAGCTTCACGGGGTCCCTTCCGATATTGTTTCGGATCGTGGTACCCAATTTGTCTCTAAATTTTGGAAAGCTTTTTGTTCTCGTTTAGGGGTTCATCTGTCGTTTCTTCATCTTTCCATCCACAGTCCAACGGTCAGACTGAACGTACCAATCAAAACCTAGAGACATATTTGAGATGCTTTGTTTCCGAAAATCAGGAGGAATGGTCATCTTATTTACCGTTAGCCGAGTTTGCCATTAATAATCGTCGTCAAGAATCCACCGATAAGTCACCATTTTTTGGTGCGTATGGTTTCCATCCTCAGTTTTGTACGTTTAGTGAGGGGGCCGTCTGGGATTCCCGAGGAGGAACGATTTGCGTCTTCACTTTCATCAGTGTGGCAGAGTGTGCAAGAAAGTTTGAAGAGAATTGGTGGTAGATACAAACGTGTGGCTGATAAGAAGCGCTCTGAAGGTCCGGACCTTGGGGTGAATGACTTGGTGTGGTTGTCTACCAGAAATATCAAGTTGAAGGTTCCCTCATGGAAATTAGGTCCGAGATTTATTGGTCCTTATAGGGTAATTAAGATCATTAACCCGGTGGCTTTTCGTCTGGAGCTACCTCAGACTCTAAGGATCCATAATGTCTTCCACAGATCTCTGCTTAAGAGATATGTAGAACCTCCTGAACCATTGCCACTACCGCCTCCACCGGTGGTTGTTGATGGCAGTCTTGAGTTTCAGGTAGAAAAGATTGTTGATTCACGATATGTTCGCCGCTCTCTTCAGTACCTGGTGCACTGGAAAGGTTATGGTTCGAAGAGAGAATGTGGGTGCCAGCATCAGAGATAAAGGCGGACAGACTCATTCGGGCTTTTCATAGGTCCCACCCGGAGAGGCCTGGTCTTGAGGGTCCGGTGGCCCCTCGTAGAAAGGGGGTACTGTCACGACTGTGACTGATCCAGATAGGTCTGGGAAGAGAAGGTCGCAGCGACTTGCTACTCGCGATAGCTTGTGAGTTTGCTTCGTGGTTCAGGGTATGTCATCCGGGTTTTGCCTTGTGAACCTTTTTGTCCTGACTGGGAGTTTGTAGGCATTCTTCTCAGGTGAGTGCTGTCTGCCACTCCCAGCTACTATATTAGTTTCAGTTTCACTTGCAGTCATTGCCAGATATAGTCCTTACTTCCAGTGCTATTCTGACCTTTGAAGGAGATCGTTTGACGGTATTGCTGTGGAGCTCTTGTCTGGCGTGGACTGTCGTTATTGGGATCATCTTCTCTGCTCGTGACTGGATAAGTCTATCTCTGCTGGAGATTGTTTGTTTGTTTGTTTGTTTGTTACTGTCTTCCCCTGTTGTTCTCCTAGACATGAGTGATGGTGACTAGTGCTCCCATCTGCCTTTCCCCAGTCTAGTCTTCTGAGGGTGTCTCAGGGTTTAGGCATCCTGCTCGCCGCACGGGTTCACACCCCGTCTAGGGTATCAGGGCAGACAGGTGCCAGCTTAGGGTTTGTCAGGGGTGGCCGTTCTATTTCCCATCCGTAGATAAGGGTCCCCCTTCCCCTCCGTCTGGTGCGACACGACTGCTGCTGGGATAGCGGTCGTGACAGCTGGAGAGGGTCTGATGGGGGTCTGATCTGGGGCTAGGGAGGTCTAATAGGGGTCTGATCTGAGGCTGGGGGTCTGATGGGGTCTGATCTGAGGCTGAGAGGCTAATCTGAGGCTAATGGAGGGTCTGAAGGGAGTCTGATCTGAGGCTGATGGAGGCTAGGAAGGGTCTGAAGGGGGTGTAATCTGAGGCTGGGGGTGTGATCTGAAGCTGGGGGTCTGATAGGGGTGCGATCTGAGGCTGATATAGGCTGGGGAGTCTGATAGGAGGCTGATTTGAGGCTAATGGAGGTGGGAGGCAGATCATAGGCTAAGAAAGGGACAAAGGCAGGGACAGTTGTGAAGGCAGAGGCAGGTACAGTGGCAGGGAGAGTGAAAGCTGGGTGAACCCCTCTCTGGACCCCTCTGGGAAGAGCTTGGCTGCATTAATGCCAAAGATATAATGCACTAAATATAAAATATTCTCAACTTAAACATTAGACTGCCATATCTGGCCAAAATGGCGCCTGTACTAAATATAATATATATATATATATATATATATATATATATATATATATATAGTGCTGGCCTCCTGCTCTTCCTATGGTCACCATTTTGCCTGATGAAGGGCTTTTCACTCAGCCCGAAAGGTTGCTTCTAGTGTACCACTATGTCTGGCTGAAATAAAATCCACTGAGCATCTACTATAAAGGATATATTAGAGCTAGAAAGGCATCAGAGATGGGCGACCAGATTATTAAAAGGGATGTAAGGTCTAATAAAGTTATAATGAGAAGTTTAAAACATTGTACTTTTTCAGCTTAAAAAGAAGATACCTTAGATGTGACATTCTTTTTTATCTTGAGAAAATGGGATTTAAACATCAATATAGGAATGGATTATTTACCCAAGAGGTAGTATTGGCAGCTACCATGTGACCACTTAAAAAGGACGAGATTCTTACATAATTGCAGACAGCATTGAGGGTTATAATTAATCTAACAATTAATGTTGTATAATTAATGTGAGAAAGGTTGTACTGGATGGACCTGTATCTTTTTTTCAACTTATGCAACTTATGTACAGCAGTTTTTGTCCGGCTGCAGTGTAACCGGATGGACTTCCAGCAGCACATGGCTGCACACGGTAGTTATGGATCCGGCAGACTCTTCCTCTTTTAGAACAGCCTGCCGGAACCATTAACACCGGTGTGAAACAGGCCTAACTATTTAAAAGGGTTCTCCGAGTTATTTTAACTGATGTCCTAATCTCTGGATAGATCATCAGTATCCTATCGGTGGGGGTCTGACACCCAGGATCCCTGCCGATGACCTGTTTGAGAAGCTACAGGTGCGCACAGTAGTGCTGCGGCCTTCTCCCTGCCCACTAAGAACTGCGCTGTCCATTTGATAGCGGCTGTGCTTCATATGATTCACTCAACCCCATTCACTGAGTTGTGCCTAGGCCATGTGATCAATGAACGTGATGTCACATAGCCTTGGGAAAGACGGAGAAGACCACAGTGCTGCTGTGATTGCCAAAGCCTTCTCAAACAGCTGATCGGCTGGGGTCCCAGGTGTATTAGACCCCACCGATCAGATAATAATGACCTATCCAGAGGATAGGTCATCAGTAAAAATATCTCAGAATACCCTTTTAACAGCTGTGTCCAATCTCTGGAGGCTGTAAGACTGTATCCACCTTGTAAATGGGGCTGATATATCCCCCTATGCCCCCCATTACAGGAGAAATCAGCAGTAAAAAAATGTTATAATGCTCTAGGTGTTGTATGATATTGGAGGTTGAGCAAAGTGTAAAATACTTTAAAAAGTAAAAAAAAATTTTTTTTAAAGAACGCCACTACTGGCCCACGCAGCAGGTTCTAGCCCCTGTATCAAGATGACCGTAATGGAAAGAGGACATAACTTTGTGGATATATAGGAAAAATGTTTAAAACAATTAAAGGGGTTGTCCCACGACGCCTTTTCATACCTGCTGCCAGCGAGCCGTTCACTTCCTGAATTCTGGCTGGGGCGGGCTTCATCTTGATTGAAGTATTCTCACGGCCGGGCCGCGCGCTGCACTGAATGAGCACGCCGCCGCGCATGCGCTATAGTGACATTCCTGGCCAGTATAGGACAGAACTGGCGTGCAGTTTCCGGCTCTGTACTATTCTGGCCAGGAAAAAGTCACGATTGTGCATGCGCGACGGTGTGTGCGTTCAGGACATCGCGTGGCCCGGCCGGGAGATAAGAAAGAGTCTTCTGTACAAGCGCCGCCACCGGAATTCCGTAGAAGAGCGGTGGCCGTAACCAGGAGAGACCGAATGACAACTATAGGTAAGAGGAGATGCATTTTCTCCTAAAGGGTGGGAATTGGTTAATCAAATATATTTACAAAAATGATCACTGTCAAATCATTAACAGAATTAACAGTGATCATATGATGGGAATACTTAAGTCATTTTTTTCCAATTTTTTTCTAAATCACAAAAAAAAAGACAAAAAAATATTGAATCCCTTCCTCACTGCCAGTTTATGTTTTTTTGTTGTTTGTTTTTTTACTCCTTGCTTTCCCTGAGCCATAACTTTTTTATTTATTATTTCACATTATTTGTGGTACAAGTTGCACTTTCTAATGGCACCACTTTATATTGCATAAGATGTAGTGGGAAGTTGGAAAAAATTCCAAATGGGATCAGGGAGATCTCTCTTTGGACTCTGTAAATCCAGACTAAAATAGGTAAAGAAGTGTTTATACGTTGAAGGTACCATGAAGTTTTGTGTGCCTTTAAGAGACCACAGCTTCCACGAGTTATGTACCCTCATACAAACTGATGTAAGTGCCAAGCTTATATACCTGTTGTTGTTTTTTTAGATACCATGCCCTCCTATGGAAAGACTAGCATGTAATTATGTGCAGTAAAAGTATGTTGCTGCAAAGATGTACGTGCCGCCACAAGGGATGTACACAGGGAAGTAGTTGCACAATAACAGGTATTATTCCAAATTATAGCCAATTAAAGAGGACCTTTCACCAATATAATACCCCCCAAATAACCCTCCTACCGGATAGTGCGTCATCCACTGATGTTTCCCTTTTTTTTTTAATCTCCCTAGCTGAGAGACCAGCGCTGCGATTGGCTGCTCTCTCAGCTGGGGAAGCCAGCACACACGCCCCCAACCAGGATGTTTAGCAACGCCCCGTACAAAAGTCCGCCTCATTTGCATATGAGGCGGCAGAAGAAACGGAGCGATTAGGAAGGAATTAGGGGGTCGATTAAATAAAAAAAAAAAGGGGGGAACATCAGTGGATGACGCACTATCCGGTAGGAGGGTTATTTGGGGGGTATTATATTGGTGAAAGGTCCTCTTTAAAGAGCAGAACTCCAAACAGAAGAATCAATATCTACCATTATTTTAGTATATGCATTAGTTTTTTTTACAGTATATGTATTAAAAATCATAGCCTAGTGCTTTGTGCTCAATATATTTTCCACCTCTGTGGGAATCAAAAGTTCATCTAAGGTCTGGCAGAATAGTATGCTATTACTCTGGTGCATGACAGACAGTGAGTTATATAACATTGTAGGGTACTTTTACTGTTCCCTCTCTGAATTTATTTAGCTACAGATGGACAATGTCATCTGACTGTAATTACAGGCAAATTTGTATTCATCCATTTGTAGTGGAATCTCTGATTATCCTCCTAGTACTTATCGCTGAGTAATGAAGAAAAAGCAGCATTGAGCTTGCCAGCATTAATAATAGATTCCCATCATGCTGTCTGCACAGGGAGAAAATTAAATCAACTATTTTAACATCTTAAAGTGATACAGTGTCTGTGGTTGTTGAAAATTTGCACACCAGGCATCTGAGATACAGAATACAATTGATGAAGAAAGTCACAGAATTTCTCAGTTTGTCACACAAAATTGATAGTGTATTGCATTCAGTGCACACTAGGCGGTATTTGATATGTTGGATGCACGTCACACAGGTTGCTGAAGCACTTTAGAAAAAAGACGACTGAGGGGAGATCTAATAACTATGTATAAATATATCAGGGGTCAGTACAGAGATCTGTCCCATCATCTATTTATCCCCAGGACTGTGACTGTGACGAGGGGACATCCTCTGCGTCTGGAGGAAAGAAGGTTTGTACACAAACATAGAAAAGGATTCTTCATGGTAAGAGCAGTGAGACTATAGAACTCTCTGCCTGAGGAGGTGGTGATGGTGAGTACAATAAAGGAATTCAAGAGGGGACTGGATGTATTTCTGGAGTGTAATAATATTACAGGTTATAGCTACTAGAGATGGGTCGTTGATCAAGGGAGTTATTCTGATTGCCTGATTGGAGTCGGGAAGGAATTTTTTCCCCCTTAAGTGGGGAAAATTGGCTTCTACCTCACAGTTTTTTTTTTGCCTTCCTCTGGATCAACTTTCAGGATAACAGGCCGAACTGGATGGACAAATGTCTTTTTTCGGCCTTATATACTATGTTACTATGTTACATTGATGCACACATTAGAGATTCTTATAGTATGAATGCAAAAATAAAATCCATGTAATGGATTTTTTTCAGATTAATTCTGGTAGCCTGACTGGTCTCCTCTCCTTTGGCTTTGAAAGAGTCAATAGCTAAAGGCTCATGGGCCCTGGTGCAAGAGTTCATTTTGGGTCCCTCTTCTCTCAGTGCATTGTGGCCAGGGGCAGGGAAGGACATGGCCTTTGTGCTGCTTGAGGCAAAAATGGAAATGATACCCCCACCCCTCCCTAGTCCAAATTCTTGACCTAACACCTTCCCTCCAGCCAGAGGTGTAACTTCACCAGCAAGCACTTTCTATAATACTGGTGTCTTCTCAAGCATCACAAGGGTCTTTGGGCCCCCTCAGGCTCCTGGGACAATTAGTGACTGCTACCCCTCTACCCCTGCACCCCATATAGCAGGGGTGGGGAACCTTTTTGCTGCCGAGGGCCATTTGGATATTTGTAAAATTATTCGTGGGCCATACAAAATTCTCAACTTTAAAATTTGACTGCTGTATTTGGTCAAACATAAAACTGACTTAGGGGTTAGTTACAGAAATTGTGATTCTCTATTTTTGCAGCACAAAATGGCGCCTACACTATATATATTACAAATTGTACAGGTGCCATTTTGACCACACATAGCAGTCAAACTTTTAAGTTTTTTAGTTCTTTATTTCGCATTAATGGCAGCCAAGTTCATCCCAGGGGGGTCGAGAGAGGGGTTTACCCAGCTTTTACTCTACATCCCTCTTTCTTCGCAACTGTCCCTGCCTTTGTCCCTTTCTCAGACTCAGATCTTCCCCCCACCTCCATCAGACTCAAATCAGTCTCCTATCAGACCCCCCAGCCTACATCAGCCTCAGATGAGACTCCCATCAGACCTCCCAGCCTCAGATCACTCCCCATCAGACCCCCCAGCCTCAGATCAGACACTCATCAGACCCTCCCCAGCCTCAGATTAGACCCCCAATAGGCCCCTCAGCCTCAGATCAGACCCCTCAGCCTTAGATCAGCCCCCATCAGACCCCCCAGCCTCAGATCAGACCCCCATCAGACCCTCCCTACCCTCCATTAGTCTCAGATCAGACATTTAAAATAAATAAATAAACTTACCTCTCCAGCTCCGGACGGCGCTGCCTCTTGGCAGATTCACTCACCCTCCCTGGTCTTCTTCCCTCCACTCTGTACTGTGACCTGACAGCCCACAGTGTCTACGTGCACTATGTCCTGAAGCTGTATGTGTCAGGACACAGTGCGTGGCTGGAAGAAGGCCAGGGAAGGTGAGTACAGACAGTGCAGTTCTTACCTTCTTGTGTCTCCCACATGCTAATGACCGCTTCCATAATGGAGGCGATCATTAGCAGAATTAACTTATAAGAAACTAAAAAATTATCCAACGGAGATCTATTATAAACAATTATAGGATTTTTGCAATAAAGGTTTAGCAATGGGCTATCTGTTGGAACAAGAGGCTACGTTTATTCTAGGTACACATAAGAGAATCCCAGCCTTTTACTGTATTCCAAAGATCCATAAGGATCTGATTTCACCGCCTGGAAGGCCTATAGTTTCAGGCATTGAATCAATCTCCTCTAATCTATCTCAGTATTTGGACTGATGGCTACAACCTATGGTAAAGGAGAAGACATCCTATGTTAAAGATACGACATGATAAAAATAGATATGATAAAAATTCTCGAAACCCTCAAATGGGAAGACCACTGGGTGATGGGAACTCTTGATGTTAGTTCCCTTTATACAGTGATTAACCATACGAAAGGTGTAGAGGCAGTAGAATACCATTTTATAAACAAGGGGAATTTAAAATTGGAGCAAATACATTATCTATTGGAAATAATTCAGTTCATCCTATCACACAACTATTTTGTGTTTGAAGAACATTTTTATTTACAGTGTACCGGGACTGCCATGGGCACCAGATTTGCCCCCAGCTATGCCAATCTCTATTTGGCACATTGGGAGGACGAACACATTCGTCCGTTACTGAGGGAAAGTCTCGTGCTCTGGCACCGGTACATTGATGATATTTTCTTTGTGGCAGGATGATAGGGCATCACTCGATCATTTTATAGATAGGATTAATTCCAACAACTGTAATTTAAAATTCACTCCAGAAATCAGCACAACACAACAAGCTTTCCTAGATTTGAAGGTGGAGGTGAAAGATAATAAACTTAATTGTAGTACATATTTCAAATCAGTAGCCAAGAACAGCTACATACGTTTTTCTAGTTGTCATCCCAAACATACCTGTCAGTCAATTTAGGAGACTTAGACGTAATTGTACTGACATTGATGCATTTGAGGAGGAAGCAAAAAAACTGAGTCAGCAGTTTGAGGAGAAAGAATATCCTACCCCAATTATAGAAAATGCTCTACAAAGAGTTAGAGGAATGGATAGGGAATCTTTTTTGAACCTAAGTAACATAAACAACAAGATGATACATTATGCATAGTCCTCCCATATCATGCTCAATATCGCCAAATAGAAAATATAATTTACAAACATTGGCATTTTCTATTAAATGACAAAATAGTAGGTCCACTATTAACAAGTAACCCAAAAATAACATGCAGAAAAGCGGTTAATCTTGGTTTGAAAATAGCCCCTACAGTTAAAAAAAGATATAGCGGAGGTCAAGTGGTAGAAACAAATCATTCCAACTGGTTGACCACAAAAGGTTTTTTCAGGTGTGGGAGATGCCTGAATTGTAAGACCACTAAATTCCCCCAAAAAACAATACAAGTGTTGTCCAGGCAAAATACATTTAAAATGGATATACGGGATTTTTTGACATGCGATTCCAGAGATGTTATATATCTCTTGGAATGCGAATGCCAAAAACAATATATCGGCAGGACAAGTAGGCCTCTAAAGAAGAGAATAGGAGAACACTATTCTAATATAAGAAAAGGATACGAGCTCCATTTGGTATCCAAACATTTTATGGAGCATCATAATTGTGACCCGTCCTCCCTAAAGTATACAGCAATTGAAAAAATAAAGAGATCGTGGAGAGGCGGTAATCATATAATGATGATGTCCAGACAGGAATCACGCAGAATATTTCAATTTAACACCATGATCCCAAAGGGCCTGAATGCTGATTTAGAGTTATTTAGATTTTTGTAGAGGGGTATGTCTGGGGGAGATGTGGGATCCAAGTCAGGCTGTATATCAGCACTTGGAGCCCCCCTTCCTCCCAGACTGCCCCCCCCCCTCCTTTTTTTTCTTTTTTTTTTCTTTCTTTATGATGTCTGTTGTCTAGTCCCTTTATTGCAGGGTGTTTTTATATTACATTTTTATATCATAATTTTATATTACATTTTCACACTACATTTTGATTTGAAGAAGGTGATAATACAATAAATACCATTATCATGAGGATACAATATATTAATGAATACTAGTTACAATGCAATATTCAATGCAATGGGATACACCTAATGGTATAAAAAACGCATGTTTAAGAAAAAATGCATTAAAAACGCATATGCGTTTTTATAAAAATCTTTTGATTTTATATATGAATGAATTATTTTATTATATGGGGTATTTATAGGTTTGTTGAAATTTGATATATAAATTGGATATATATATATATATATATATATATATATATAAAAGCCTCATGAAAATCCAGTCCATTTCTATTATTACACCTCTATCCCATCATACAATGCGACTAATTTAGACCTACATAAGAGGAATGCAGTTACTAGCTGTCATAACCGCTGAGGAAGGGGGAAGTGCCCCCAAAATGCGTTTGGTATTGACAGCAAAGATTGATAAGAAGTCTCGTCTGTTTTATGAACATTTATTAGAAGAGACAAAAACAACTAACAGAAAACTCCAGTGCATAAAGATCCAGAGGACTTTAGGACCCAATGCAATTGTTCATACATTTTACTGAGGCTTCAAAAAAAACCCGCCAGGTCACGTGGGACGCCGAGTTAAGCCTGAGACCGAACGGGACGCCGAAGGTCTGAGCGGTAAGAAGAAGATAGCCTGGATTGCTAGCATAGCGGTAACGTATGCTTAATGAATTATTATTACTGGAAAGCTAACTTCTGATTCACAAACTACATATGCTGGCAAGTTTATACTGACTTTTTTACCGCATGTAACATCTAACTGCCAGAGACGCCGGCAGTCTTGAGTTACATTGATCAAACAGGAACACTGGTTTGGAGAAACTAGCGTTGGTACATTATTATGTGATGTTATTTCAA
The DNA here is from genome assembly GCA_033119425.1 of Bufotes viridis. NCBI lineage: Eukaryota > Metazoa > Chordata > Amphibia > Anura > Bufonidae > Bufotes > Bufotes viridis. Next base: position 276,330,971 of record CM065589.1, on the reverse strand, counting down.
GTGGCTATACTTGCCTGATCTGATACATAATTGGATACACAGTTTAAACTTTTCACTTCGATCAACTTTTCACTTCTAATATCTTACTTTGTGCTATTTGCACGCAGGTTCCACAAGTTTAACATATTTGCACTTTACCTAGTTTGCACATTATTTGCAGTTTGCACATTATTGCTGTTTGCACATTATTTGCACTTTATAGTTTATGGTATATTTGATTCAATTTTGAGCCAATCCATTTTATATTATTTGTTATATTGCATAATATCAATCTTTGATGTGAGTAGAGGTGCCTTATTGGCTTATAATACATTTTGTCCATCTCAGATATTTAGCGTGCCCCTCCTGTATCTTTCATTTTTGTTGTTGGAGACGGGTGTATCCAGAGGTGAGCACCTTGGCCGTTTGTTTTTGAAGGGTGAGCCACTATTTTTTATCTTTTTGATCATTAGCATTTTCACAATATGTTGTGGCCGGGGGCCACATGAAATGATCTGGAGGTTCCCCGCCCCTGCCTTAAGGCTGCACACAAGTTAATCGACAGTACAAAAGTGGAGACTGGTGCAGTTTTACTAAACGGGGAAGAATTTTTGATCCTTTTATTAAATACCACCAGTGGCGGATTGGGAATTAAAAGTGGCCCTGGAAAAAAACTGAAAGTGGCCCTATGCTGTGGACAGACCTAGATAGACAGAAGGTGGAGCCAACATAAGTAGGCAGGGCAAAAAATACAATAGAGGGAGCAGTATATCAAGCCGTAATGTTTTTTTTTTTGTCAGTGCAGCACAATATACTGCTCCAGAAGAACCAAAAACCTCTCTAGAAGCTGCTCCTCTGTGATGACCAGTGCGAACTGCTATGTCCTGTCCTCCTCTTCCACTTGTCTCTAATTAAGATATGGAGAAAGAGGATGAAAAGTTAAAACACAGGCAACAGCAGCCCTACCTTCAGCATTCTGAGTGGTCTTTCAGCGTTACCATACATACAGGGTAATACAGCGTCACATACATCTCACATCCTGTCACATCTCCTCTGATATAGACATTCTGTTTCCTCATGTTCTCCATTTGGACCTGATAACACATGATGACATCTTCTAACCGTGTCCCATCTCTGCAGAGCTTGACACACAGACATCTTAGGACTCCTTAAGACGAGCGAGTTTTCCGCGCAAGTAACATAGTAACATAGTACATAAGGCCGAAAAAAGACATCTGTCCATCCAGTTCGGCCTGTCATCCTGCTAGTTGATCCAGAGGAAGGCAAAAAACCTCTGTGAGCCAATTTTCCCCACTTAAGGGGAGTAACAAATTCCTTCCCGACTCCAATCAGGCAATCAGAATAACTCCCTGGATCAACGACCCTTCTCTAGTAGCTATAATCTGTAATATTATTACACTCCAGAAATCCATCCAGTCCCCTCTTGAATTCCTTTATTCTACTCACCATCACCACCTCCTCAGACAGAATTCCATAGTCTCACTGCTCTTACCGTAAAGAATCCTCTTCTATGTTTGTGTACAAACCTTCTTTCCTCCAGACGCAGACGATGTCTCCTCGTCACAGTTCTTGGGATAAATACATGATGGGAGAGATCTCTGTACTGACCCCTGATATATTTATACATAGTTATTAGATCTCCCCTCAGTCGTCTTTTTTCTAAAGTGAATAACCCTAATTTTGATAACCTTTCAGGGTACTGTAGTTGCCCCATTCCAGTTATTACTTTAGTTGCCTTCCTCTGAACCCTCTCCAGCTCTGCTATGTCTGCCTTGTTCACAGGAGCCCAGAACTGTACACTGTACTCCATGTGTGGTCTGACTAGTGATTTGTAAAGTGGTAGGACTATGTTCTCATCAGGGGCGTCTATGCCCCTTTTGATGCAACCCATTATCTTATTGGCCTTGGCATAAGCTGCCTGACACTGGTTTTTGCAGCTTAGTTTGCTGTTTATTAAAATTCCTAGATCCTTTTCCATGTTAGTGTTACCAAGTGTTTTACCATTTAGTATGTACAGGTGACTTGCATTATTCCTTCCCATGTGCATAACTTTACATTTGTCAGTGTTAAACCTCATCTGCCACTTATTTGCCCAAGCCTCCAATCTATGCAGATCCCTCCATAGCAGTATATTGTCCTCTTCAGTATTAATTACTTTACACAGTCTAATGTCATCTGCAAAAATGTATATTTTAATGTGCAAGCCTTCTACAAGATCATTAATAAATATATTGAAAAGAATAGGGCCCAGTACTGACCCCTGAGGTACGTGAACACATAGCACCCGCACTAAATCCTGACCCATTCATTTCAATGGGTCTGTGTACATGAGCGTTGTTTTTTACGCATCACTTCATGTTCTATATTCTGCGTTTTTCACGCAGCCCTGGCCCCATAGAAGTGGATGGGGCTGCGTGAATTACGCAATGTATCTGGATGTAATGCAATGCGTTGCGATATTAATAGATGTTCCTTAGCAACAATGAAGTCACATGACACAGGAAGTTTGGTGTTTGCAAGCATCTGCAGAGCGTTTGGAGTGTGAGGAGCAGCTTCCTAATTTTCTGCCAGCCCTCGCAGTGCATCTGATGCCAAAAATTTCACAACCAATAGACATGGAGAGAATGATCGTCCTTGTGCAGGAGAGGCCCTGCATTTGGGACACACGGTCTCGGGAGTACCATGACCGGTACAAGAAGGAAGCAACCTGGCTGGAGAAAACCCAAGAGCTTTTTGCCAATGTTTGGCCAAAGACTTCTGAGAAAAATAGACATGGTCTGGGTAAGTTCAATTTGGAAAAATGTTATAGAACATTAGCATATATTAACTAGCCTAGCACGTCATACACTGTAGTATGTGGCCTAGCACATGTCATACACAGTAGTATGTGGCCTAGCACATGTCATGCACTGTAGTATGTGGCCTAGCACATGTCAAACACTGTAGTATGTGGCCTAGTACGTCATACACTGTAGTATGTGGCCTAGCACATGTCATCAATGTAGTATGTAGACTAGCACATGTCAGACACTGTAGTATGTGGCCTAGCACATGTTATACACTGTAGTACATTGGTGGCGAACCTATTGCACGGGTGCCAGAGGTGGTACTCAGAGCCCTCTCTGTGGGCAGCTGCATCCTGGAAAAAGTCTATGGTGTACCAATATGCCTTAAGACTTTTCCTGCTATTCATCAGTGCAGGGCGCACTATGTACAGCACAGGCAGCGCATTGAATGTAGTCAGGCTATTATAGCTAAGTGATAAAGTACATGGAGGACATTCTATATTGGACTGTAGTGTTCAGGGTAAATTGCCGTGTTGGCACTTTGTGAAAAATGAGGGTTTTGGGTTGCAGTTTGGGTACTCGGTCTATAAAAGGTTCGCAATCAGTGCTGTAGTATGTAGCCTAGCACATATCAAACAGTACGGACAATTGTAACATTATCCTGTTTTGTTTTGTTTTTTATGTACATTTTAGTTTAAAGAGGTTAAAAACAGATGGCGGAGCTGCCGGGACCAGTTCCGCAAGGAAATGATGCATATCCAAAGTGGTTCTGGGATCCTGAAAAAATGCCCCTATATGTTTAAGGAGCAGCTAATGTTCCTACATGACATCAGGGATTTGCGACCGTAAGTAATATGTTCATAATGTGTTAATGATGCTATAGTATTTTACATTATAGTATGTAACATAAATATAATATTACTCTATATTTTTACCTTCAATGATATTGTCTGTGTTTTTGTATTGAATATTTAGGTAAATATGCAGCCATCAGTAATGTCTGGGTGTGAAAATAGTTATTTACTTGTGTAAAGTAGAACTGGCTTAGTTGCCCATAGCAACCAATCAGATTCCACCTGTCATTTTCCAAGGGAGCTCAGACAAATGAAAGGAGGAATCTGCTAATTCCACATTACACCAGTTTGATAAATGTCCCCTAATGTTTTGGGCAACTTTTTATATCAAACTGCCATACTTGCCCATATTAACCTATAATATTTGAGCTAACTGTTATAAAAACATTCTGTGATAGCAAGACATGTACTGTAGCATAAGACTCATGGACCTATGACACAAATGTATTTAAAGGGGTTGTCCTGGTTCAGAGCTGAACCTGGACAACCCCTTTAAACATCAGTATGTGTACTATTGAATGGCCCCTACATATGGTTGTGTCATCATATTTAACATGTTGTCTTGTTTTTTGTGAAGAACAGAGGACAACCTTGACGAGGAAGTTGAGGAGACATTGCAGCAGCACTCCAGTGCATGCGAGGATGAAGGTCCAGCATCCGAACCTCCTCAAGACAGTGGTGAAGAGGGAGAGCCTCCAGTGTGTCCCATGCGACTGTTCCTCCTCCAGTGAAAGTGGACCCAGCTTTGTCTCTCCAAACGCGGCAGAAGAGACCTGCTCCAGTTGTAGAGATAGCTGTAAATACTCAGGTCCTAGAGTATCTATTGCAAGCACGCCATGAGGATATATATTTTTTTCAATTGTCTTTTTATTTGGTATTTCAATAAAGACATATAAGTACAAAGAAAATAATGTGTACAGATTTGTATCTCCAAGAGTACAGAATAATGAGTAGGTGTTACAGTGTATACACACCAAAGGTGCCGTAATGCAAAACATCAAAAAAGTAATATAAAGGTAACCTTATGTAACAGGAAATAGACTATCATATTTGTAATATCTCGAATTACCGCTGAAACAATAACTCCGGCGTTCTATATATTAACCAAAGGACAAAGACAGGGGTAGACAAGACTAGACACAAGGGGGATAGTCATGTTCGCTTTAAAGTAAAAAGTTAAACCACAGAATCCATATAAGTGTCCCAAGAGTGTCAAATTTTATCAAACTTCTCCACTCGACCTTCGATAGTTGCCGAGATACGCTCCATTGAGCGAACATTAAGAATACTAAAGATCAGATCTTCTCAGGATGTCCTGGTCTGCTGCTTCCAAAATCTAGCTATGAGACGCCTAGCTGCCGTTAGGACATAGAGTGCCAGTTGGAGAGTTACTTTCCTCAAAGGAACAGGATGTTAAGTAGAAAAAAATAAGGGTCTAGGGGAACTCGTGTTCCAGTCAATTGCGTCAGGAGGTACTGGACCTCTTTCCAGAATGGAAATAAAGCATGGCAGTCCCAATAAATATGGGATAGGGATCCCAGGCCTGACACGACAAGGGGTTTAAAAGGAAGGGTATCACAGAGGATTTACTTGACACTAAGGGAAATTTCCGCATACAGGACTTCCAAACATTATATGTAAGAGCCATTGGGCCTAGGAGCTGTGGTACCCGGGCAGGAGATAGTGGAGACCACAATAGGGCATTCGGATGAATCGGAGCCATCCATAGCTTCTCTATCTCCATCCATCTGGAATAGGCAAAAAGGGTCGACCACGCTGGGATCCGTCTTAAATGAGTCACCCAATAGTATTTGGTGACATCTGGAAGCCCCAGGCCACCTTGCTTTATAAGAGAAGTAACACTCCGGCATGAAATGATGCCTCTTACCATTCCGGATGAATCGCAAAATAGATGACTGCATGGCTCTCAGCTCGCCTCTTGGAACAGGGACCGGTAGGGTCTCCAGGGCGTATAAAAGCTTAGGTAAGATAGACATTTTAACCGCTGCGATGCGCCCAAACAGGGAGATAGGTAGGGGCATCCACTTATTCAATAGTATTTTGAGGTCACGAAAGAGAGGGGAAAAATTATGGCCATATAAGGAGGTGTAGGTCTTAGTTATGTAGACCCCTAAATATTTCAGTGAATCTTCATTCCATCGAAAACGGAAATTGGCACGTAGTATGGAAAGTGTATGGGTGGGGGGGGGGGATATTGAGTGATAAAGCCTCGGTTTTAGATGTGTTTATTTTGTATCGTGACAGCCTGCCATAACATTCTAAAAGGCGAAATAAGTTGGACAGTGTGACGTGGGGATCAGACAGAGTCAAAAGAACATCGTCGGCAAACAGGGACAGCTTGAACTCCACCTTATTGACCATTATGCCATGGATATCAGGGTGGGCTCTAATTGCGGCCGCTAGTGGCTTAATGCATAGTATAAAAAAGAGGGGAGAAAGCGGACACCCTTGTCTCGTACCATTTTGAATCCTCAATGTCCGAGAGTGGGCATGGGGCATCTTGATAATGGCAGAGGGCCGAGTATACAGAGAATGGAGGGCAGTCAGGAAAGGTCCCCCAAATCCAAAGTGTTTCAGGGTAGAAAACATAAAAGGCCAACTCAGGCAATCAAAGGCTTTTTCGGCATCCAAGCTTAAAAGCAAGGCCGGTTGTTCCTGCCTGCCGATGATATCCACCAAATCTATGGTTCTCCTTGTTATAAAGCGCCCCTTATCTATTCAGGACAAAGCCCACCTGATCCCTATGGATCAGAGACGGCAGCCAGTAAGCAAGTCTATTGGCCAGGAGTTTAGTAAAAATCTTTAGATCCGAGTTAAGGAGGGCTATGGGACGAAAGTTAGAACAATCTAGGTGATCTTTACCAGGCTTGGGCAGGAGGGTAATGTACAGTATGACTGCAACATAGATGGGGGAATAGGCGTACCTTGTAGGAAAGCATTAAACAAGCTCAACATGTGAGGGAGAAGGGTGGGTGCGAACGTCTTATAATAACAGTAAGGTAATCCGTCCGGTCCCGGAGCCTTCCGATTTGGCGCGCCAGAAGCGTGTGTGATTTATTGCCCCATGCATAATAGTGTTGACGGGAGGTTTGCAGCTGATTCCCAAGTACTGTAGATTGCAGGTTACGGTCCCTTTTCAGTTTGGAGCCTAGGGCAATACAGCTTCCCTGGAACACGGCCTTATGGGCTTCCCACAAAGTAGGGATTGACGGAGCTGTAGGTTGCTTTAGCCGGAAATATTCAGCCAGATGATCTTGCAATTCCTGGGAGGTTTCAGGCATTCCACGAACATGCAAATCAGGTAAGGGTTTTTTCGCAGGCAATTTTCCAAGCGAATCATCCGTATGGAAACCACGGTGCCTCTTGTTGCGGACTGGACTCTAGACCGGAGGGAGAGCAGGAGAGGGGTCAGGAACCTCCCAATCGTCCAGCGTGGATGAAGGAATGTCCAAAGCGGAGCAGAAGGATGGAAGATCATCATGTGATCTCAAGGAAGCAGTCTTGCCATTACGGTTAGCTACAAGAGCGAATGGGTATCCCCAGCGGTAGGGAATCTTCCTATCTCGCAATGATAAGAAGGGTTGCAAAACTCTCCTTTTCTGAAGCGTTAACCAGGAAAGGTCTTGATACAGTTGCACAGGGGTGCCTCTAAAATCCACATTCCTCAGTGCCGGGGCTTTAGACATGATCGAGTCTTTGAGCTGGAAGTCGTGGACACAACAGATAACATCTCGTGGCTGGCCAGACGAGAGTTTAGGTCTCAGGGCCCTATGGGCGCGATCCAATTTGATGGGTTGGGGCATTGGAGACACCAAAATTGAATTGAATAAGTCCCCTAGTAGATCATAAAGGTTCTCCTCCTTGTCAGCCTCTGGTAAACCACAAATTCTTATATTTTTTCGGCTCCCCCTATTATCCAAATCTTCTAGGTGCCTTAATGGTTTGGGAATAACAGGCAACAGTAGATTGTAAGCGGGCAATATATCTGCAGGTAGCATCATGTTCAGTTTCAAGGGCATCAACCCGCTTTGCAATTTGCTTGAAATCCTGCCTCAGAGATGATATTTCTGCCTTACAAGTGCTTCGTACCTCGGCAACAAGGGCTTTGAAATCTTCTTTAGTGGGCAATAGTTGCAGAGATTTGTGCAATGCTAAAGAGTACTGTGAGGGGGGCAAGAATCTCTCATCTGCCTCCTCAACAGTGTCTGACATATGCCCCCAGGCAGTAGGGTCACCTCCTCTGGTCTCAGAGGGCCTGGAGAGTTATCTCTATCTCTCCTACGTTGTGCCGGCGTGGCCTGGGAGCTGCCGCGCTTGGGCGCCATTTTGGGAGGCATCGATAGGGCCTGTGTGCCTGTAACAGGCTGCAAATGCAGGGCCAGTGGTGAGGGCTATTCAAGGGACCGGGGCCCAGGTGGAACTCCTGTGCTAGTGGAGAGAGGGGCGACCGCTTCTCCGGAGCAAAGGCAGGGTCAGAAGAGCCAGGCAGGACGTGCGGTACGTTCTGGCCTACCTCTGATGCGGCGCAGGCTGGAGTCAACTGCGGAGGGCCACACTGAAGTGCCGGAGCGGAGGTACACCGCCAGAGAGCTTCTAGGGTCGGGGACTGCCACAGAGGTGTCTGAGGATGTCTGGAGCGCCTGAGGGGTGAGTTTTTCCACATGGGATGGTTCTCCCTGGCATATGGAGCTGATTACTGGTGCTGGGACGGAGGAGATGTCTCTTCACGCGGCCATCACATTTGCCGCCCAGGCAACACCCCCCCATGAGGATAATTTTGAGCTCTATGTAAGGAGTCTGGCTTCAGAACGATACCTTAGAACTCAAGCAGCAGTAGGTTTTGTTCTGGGCCACTCTTCCAAATGACCCCTCTGAAATTTTTATGGCTTTGGAGAACTGGCGCAGCCATGGGAACATCACTGGCTGCTCCAGTTTTTTTTCCACGTGCGTTAAAAACACATGCAATCCGCATGTCACCCGCCTGGAAAAAACGCAATAACGCAACGCAATCGCATACAAAGCAGACAGCACACGCAAGCAAATTTGCGCGATTATCACTAAACGCACCCTGAACGCATCCGGACCAAATCCGTCATGCTTGTGTGCAAGAGGCCTTAGAGTCCTCAAATTTCCATCATCCTCCCCATCATGGTGCCCCAACAATGTCATCCTGCTGCTACCCCAATACTAAGCCTGCTGAGCTCTCAATGCTGCCAAATAATATACTATAAAATAATAATACCTATAGTGCACCCAGTGAAGCAAAGTGCCGCCTATAAGTCCCCCAGTAATAATAATAATACCCCCAGTAAAGCAAAGTGCCGCCTATAAGTCCCCCAGTAATAATAATAATACCCCCAGTAATACCAATGTCCCCACAGTGCCCCCATTAATAATAATGTCCCCACAGTGCCCCCAGTATTAATAATAAAGATAAGTAGGTTTGTAGCAGCACGACAAAAAGAAAAAATCCTTTCTAGTGGTGGTGCCTGCAGTGTTGGTCGCCAGCCTGAAGCTCCCCCAACATCTCGTAAAAATTGTAAGAAAATCGCAGCACTCACCTTTTGTGAAGAACTGAAGTGAGTGAACAAGTGAGTGCTACGGTTTTCTTACAAATTTCACCCAGTATTAAAAATGCCACCTCATGTTATAATTAGAAATGAGCGAATTTCATATTTTGAAATTTGTTCACGCTTCGTTTACTGGTAAAAGGTGAATTGCGTTATGGATTCTGTTACTACGGACCATAACGCAATTCTATGACGGAATGCATTACGGAATGCCTTTAGAGGCATCCCGTTATTCATTCCGTCATAATAGAAGTCTATGGACTGCATAACGGATCTGTCCTGTTTCTGTTATGCAGGGGAATCCTTTGCTCATCTCTAGTTGTAAAAATGCCTCCAGTATTAATATGATGTATTTTATTGTGCCCCCGTAATAATAATGCCCCATATTGTGCCTTTAGTAATAATTATGCCCCACAGTGCCCTCAGTAATAATAATTCCCTCAGTAATGCCCCCCCCCCCACTTGCCCTCTAGTAATGCCCCCCTGCCCCCAGTAAAGTCCCTATAACGCCCCCAGTAATGTCCCTATAATGGTCACAGTAATGCCGCCCCTTCCCCCAGTAATGTCACTATAAAGCCCCCAGTAATTTCCCTATAGCTCCCCCCAGTAATGCCCTCCTGCCCCAGTAATGTCCCTATAGAGCACCCAGTAATGCTCCCACTGTCCCGAGTAATGTCACTATAGAACCCCCAGCAATGCCCCCCCTGCCTCCAGTAATGTCCGTATAACGGTCACAGTAATGCCCCCCCCCTGCCCCCAGTAATGTCACTATAGAGCCCCCAGTAATTTCCCTTCTGCCCCCAGTAATGCCCTTATAGTAGTCACCGTAATGCACCCTGTTTCCCAAACCACCTCATTGTCAAATGGCTGTCAAAAAAACACAAAAAACCTCACTTGAGTAGCAATGACGCTGGGATTGGGAGGAGCCACAAGTCCTTTTACATCCGGAAGGGCAGAGTAGTGATTTCTGTCCTGCCATCTGATGTCAAAGGACCTGAGAGCAGGAGGTACAGGCACGGGCGCATTATCAGAGGCAGGAACAGGCACAATGTAGCATAATGATAAGATTACAGCAGGGCCAGTGGTGGCCGTCGCCCTTAGTGCAATACACATTACGGCCGCCAACAGCCCTGCTGCGATCTTATTACCATGACAGTGGCATGATAATAAGATTGTGGCAGGGCTGACTGCAGCCAGTAATGTGTATTGTATTGAGGGCACAGGGCCGCCGCTCGTCCTGCTGTAATCTTATCATCCGGACACAGCGTGTAAAAGGAAAGTGATACCAGCCCACAGCATACTTTAGGCTATCAGCCCACCGGGAAGCTTCCCAGTAGGGTACATTGCCAATCTACCCCTGAATACCACCTTTCCCAGAGGTTTAATGCAAAGGACAGATTTCATCCTAAATTATTGAGGTTTTTATCATGTCTTGTAAATATTCTTTTTAAATGCACTGGTATTAAAGGTGTTGTCCAAGATAATTAAAAATCTCAGAGAACCTCTACAAAGTCTTAAAATAAAAACGTGTGGTGTCACAGCAGCTAACCAGAGAAATCACAGTACAGGGTGGGCCATTTATATGGATACACCTTAATAAAATGGGAATAGTTGGTGATATTAACTTCCTGTTTGTGGCACATTAGTATATGTGAGGGGGGGGGGAAACTTTTCAAGATGGGTGGTGACCATGGCAGCCATTTTGAAGTCGGACATTTTAAATCCAACTTTTTTTTTTTTCAATAGGAAGAGCTTGGTTTTAACGTAACTTTATTCTTTCATTAGTTATTGACAAGTTTCTGACCACTTATAAAATGTGTTCAATGTGCTGCCCATTGTGTTGGATTGTCAATGCAACCCTCTTCTCCCACTCTTCACACACCGATAGCAACACCGCAGAAGAAATGCTAGCACAGGCTTCCAGTATCCATAGTTTCAGGTGCTGCACATCTCGTATCTTCACAACATAGACAATTGCCTTCAGATGACCCCAAAGATAAAAGTCTAAGGGGGTCAGATCGCGAGACCTTGGGGGCCATTCAGCTGGACCACGACGACCAATCCACTTTCCAGGAAACTGTTCATCTAGGAATACTTGGAACTGACACCCATAATGTGGTGGCGAACCATCTTGCTGGAAAAACTGAGGGAACGTGCCAGCTTCAGTGCATAAAGAGGGAAACACATCATCATGTAGCAATTTCGCATATCCAGTGGCCTTGAGGTTTCCATTGATGAAGAATGGCCCCACTATCTTTGTACCCCATATACCACACCATACCATCATTTTTTTTGTTCCAACAGTCTTGGAGTGATCTATCCAATGTGGGTTAGTGTCAGACCAATAACGGTGGTTTTGTTTGTTAACTTCCCCATTCACATAAAAGTTTGCCTCATCATTGAACAAAATCTTTCGGGTAAACTGAGGGTCCTGTTCCAATTTTTGTTTTGCCCATTCTGCAAATTCAGTGCGAGATGTGCAGCATCTGAAACTACGGATACTGGAAGCCTGTGCTAGCATTTCTCCTGCGGTGTTGCTATCAGTGTGTGAAGAGTGGGAGAAGAGGGTTGCATTGACAATCTAACACAATGGGCAGCACATTGAACACATTTTATAAGTGGTCAGAAACTTGTAAATAACTCATGAAAGAATAAAGTTACGTTAAAACCAAGCACACCATTGATTTTCTTGTGAAATTCCCAATAGGTTTGATGTGTCACATGACCCTCTTCCTATTGAAAAAACAAAAGTTGGATTCAAAATTGCTGACTTCAAAATGGCTGCCATGGTCACCACCCATCTTGAAAAGTTTCCCCCCTCACATATATTAATGTGCCACAAACAGGAAGTTATTATCACCAACCATTCCCATTTTATTAAGGTGTATCCATATAAATGGCCCACCCTGAAAATTACTTGAAGCCCCCTTGGGTTCTAACAGAAGCTTTCATGACTGCAAAAAATAAAGTTATAATGAGAAGCTTAAATTTTTTTTAGATTTTTCAGCTTAAAAAAAGATACCTTAGAAGTGCTCTCATTTAAACATCAATATAGGAATGCATTCTTTACCCAACAGGTCATATTGGCAGATACTATGTCAGCATTTCAAAAAGGGCGAGATTCTTATATAATAGCAGACAGCATTGAGGGTTATAATTGATCTAACAATTAATGTTGTATAATTATTGTGAGTAAGGTTGTACTGGGTGAACCTGTATCTTTTTTTAAACTTATGCCACTTATGTGCAGCAGTTTTTGTCCGGCCGCCTCACGGCATATTTGCTACAGTGTCTTTGGTTTACTGACCAAAAAGAAATCCCTTTAGGGGTCCCAGCTCAATATGGTGTACAAATTAAAACTACATCTTTATTTAAAAAGAAAAAAAGGTGGGGGTTCAGTCAGCACAACCCTATATGCAGGTGCACATTGCTATGGCGAAATACACATACAAACGCAAAAACAAAAATGCAATGGCACTCTGCAACCAGCACTCTGCCCTGCCTCCATGCTGGTTGTTGAATGAGGCATTAGTGTACATTTTGGCCAAAGCGTAATAAGCCACTCACCACGTTAAGGTCGCCTCCATGAGTGATCCCTAACATTAGTTCCTACCTGTTATGGGCCATGATAGCCACACAAAATCCAGGGAGCGCAGGTGCAGCATGCATGCTAGGTACACTCTGCTTGTAACCCCGTCTGGTGCCATAACAGCTTCAATCAGATCCAGGGATGCAAGTACCAACATGGCTGTCATGGAGTGTCAAAATAGTGTTAGGGACCACTCATGGAGGCGACCTTGACGTGGTGAGTGGCTTATTACGCTTTGGCCAAAATGTACACTAATGCTTCATTCAACATCCAGCATGGAGGCAGGGCAGAGTGATGGTTGCAGAGTGCCATTGCATTTTTGTTTTTACATCTTTATTTAGTAAACCATAAAACCTTCTACATGTGCAATAGGGAATAATAATGTGTAAAGCTACTTTCACACTTGCGGCAAACAGTTTTATCCCAATGCATTCTGAATGGATGGACAATACGTATATGTGATGATGGAAAATTGATTCGCGGCATTTTGTATTTTATGTGATGATGGAAAATTGATTTGTGACATTTTTGTAGTTTCCTATTGAATGATAGACTATTTTATATCTGATGAACTGTTTTTTATTGATGAATTGTTATTGTGTCTATTAAATATACCTTTTGCAGTTTCCATATTTGAGTGCCTGTATTCCCTATATATACAATACATTTTTTGGTTCCATTTTGGGGGAACCATATACAGAGCACCGGGGTCTGTTATCCTTCAGAAGAGAGCCACCTATTATTATATTCTACAGATATTCTTTTGGTTTGGGGTGCAGCAGCAGTTGTATTTGGTCCGAACAGTGTGCTATAGTAGTATTCTATATCCACTTATCAAGCAGCTTCATTATTCTTGTAAGCTGCATATTCTTATCAGACGCACACTACTGAATACATATACTTGTAAGCCTACATTGCTCAGTCCGATACAATGTGGCTACCAGGTCAGACACACTGCTGTGGAATGTATCCTATCTAAACACTGCCACTCTTAGGCCTCTTTCACCCGGATAAGAGGCGGGTGCGTTGCGGGAAAATGCACGATTTTTCCGCGCGAGTGCAAAGCGTTTTAATGCGTTTTGCACGCGCGTGGGAAAATCGGCATGTTTGGTACCCAGACCTGAACCTGATCACTGAAGTCCGGTTTCGGGTTGAGTATTCTGTAGATTTTATTATTTTCCCTTATAACATGGTTATAAGGGAAAATAATAGCATTCTCAATACAGAATGCTTAGTAAAATGTGGATGGAGGGGTTAAAAATAAAAAAATTAACTCACCATATCCACTTGATCGCGTAGATGCGATCTCTTCTCTCTTCTTCATTTATTAGCTGTCGGCTAAAGGACCTGTGATGAGGTCACTAAGCTCATCACATGGTCCAATCACATGGTCCATCACCATGATCGACCATGTGATTGGACCATGTGATGTGACGTCATCACAGGTCCTTTAGCTGTCGGCTAATGCTTGAAGAAGAGAGGAGAGATCGGCAACTACGCGATCAAGTGGATAAGGTGAGTTAATTTTTTTTATTTTTAACCCCTTAATCCACATTTTACAAAGCATTCTGTATTGAGAATGCTATAATTTTCCCTTATAACCATGTTATAAGGAAAAATGATAAAGATGGGGTCCCGTCTCTTAGCAACCTTGCAGGAAAATCGCACTGCATCCGCACTTGCTTGCAGATGCTTGCGATTTTCCCGCAGCCCCATTCACTTCTATGGGGCCTGCGTTGCGTGAAAAACGCACAATATAGAGCATGCTGCGATTTTCACGCAACGCAGAAGTGATGTATGAAAATCACCGCTTATGTGCACAGCCCCATAGAAATGAATGGGTCCGGATTCAGTGCGGGTGCAATGCGTTCACCTCATGCATTGCACCCACGCAGAAATCACGCTCGTGTGAAAGGGGCCTTATATTTGATCAGAGCGGTGTGCTATAGTACTATTCTATATCCACTTATCAAGCAGCTTCATTATTTTTGTAAACTGCATATTCTTATCAGACGCACACTACTGAATACATAAACTTGTAAGCCTACATTGCTCAGTCCGATACAATGTGGCTACCAGGTCAAACACACTGCTGCAGAATATATCCTGTCCACACACACTTGTACTTTCCAAGATACTAGGTGTATGTGTTACACACACCTCATGAAATCGATTAACACCATATAGTGCTTTCTTTATGCCCTCACTGCTGTAACCTAGCAGATATTCTATTGAGTGGGGATGCAAATATACCAGTTGTATTTGATCAAAGGTGCGTGCTATACTGCTATTCTATAGCCAATTATCATACAATTTCATTTTCGTTGTATACTGCTTAGTCTTGTCAATCGCACACTGCTGAATACATATTTACAGAAGCCTACATTGCTCATTTTGATACAATGTGGCTGCCAGATCAAACACACTGTTGCAAGATCTTTTCAATCCACACACAATATGACACATTAAGTACTGGGTGTTTGTGTCACACCCATACACCTATTATTTTACTAATGCCCTCTTACTGCCCCTGCATTTATAATTCAGAGCCCTCCACTGTCCTCTGCCTAAAACTAAATGCACTACACCACCCCTCCCGACATGTTTCGCCACATATGTGGCTTCGTTAGGGGAGACAAGGGTACTGGCCTCCCCTGACGAAGCCACACTTGTGGCGAAATATCTTCGGAGGAGTGGTGTAGTGTATTTAGTTTTAGGCAGAGGACAGTGGAGGGCTTTTTTTTATCACCATATTCTGACCCCTATACTTTTTTTGTAGTTATGCGTACAGAGCTGTGTGAGGGCTCATGTTTTGCAGTGAAATCTGTACTTTTCAGTGATACCATTTTAATGTGTGTGTGACTTAGTAACATAGTTTATAAGGCTGAAAAAGACATCTGTCCATCTAGTTCAGTCTGTTATCCTGCAAGTTGATCCAGAGGAAGGCAAAAAAAACCTTGTGAGGTAGAAGCCAATTTTCCCCCTTTAGGGGAAAAAAATTCCTTCCCGACTCCAATCAGGCAATCAGAATAACTCCCTGGATCAATGACCCATCTCTAGTAGCTATAACCTGTAATATTATTACACTCCTTAAAAACATCCAGGCACCTCTTGAACTCTTTTAAGTGAACTTACCATCAACATCACCATCTATTTTAAGTACATGGCATAATAAAAGTACATGGCAAGGACAAGTCAAGTATGGTAAATTGGTCCGTAAAGCATATCTCCATTTCCTTAAAAGATACAATAGTTATTTTCTCGTCTCTCGAGTAGAATAGAACATGAAATGCCATGTATCAAGGTCTAATGGGATCTCTCACAGATTGTGAGACCCAACTGACAAGTACCAACCTGAGACAAACTAAGGAACCCCGTCAACAAGAAAGTTAAAGGATAACTGTCACATTTAGACCCTAATTTCAGTTTTCATATATGTAGTCACTAATATGATAATATTCCTGAATCAATAACTATTAGACTTACTTACCCCTTATTTAATAAGATTCAGCCCTTAGCAACCAGTCTGCATAAAACTACAACTTCACTATTCTGTTAAAATGGCCGCCCGAGATTAAGTCAAAGCTGGAGGAGACCTTTTAGCCACCATCACAGACAATGTGTCCAATAGGGGAAATATATTTGTTCCCTCTACTTGTAGCATCTGAGGAAATGTCTGAATGTAGATTGGCCAGAGATGGATTAATTTCCCCAAAGCTACTATTCTGTCCCAGTAATGTTTCCACTTGAGCCCAATACCCCGCAATTTCGAGCAATCCAATATGCCATGATATAAATCCAACAACGGCAAGGAGCACTCGGGCATGCAGTTAATCTGCTCGGCCTATTAGCAGAGCTAGGAAGATCAAAAGCATACAACGCGTGGTGCAGTATTTTTATATGTGTCGCCCTCCATGTTTCGTTTATCACAGCTTTATATACAGCCTCCAGACCCCTTCGTACTATTGATGTAACTTCATCTATACCCAAGATCTGTCCCCATTTTTAAAAATGATGTTAGAGTCCTTTGTGACAAATCGATCCCTAAGCTCCTGGTAAAAAGACCTTATACTGTAGATGGCTTACTGGAGCGTCTGAGAAAGGTGTCAAAAACATTTGACTTCCATTCCTGGGACAGATCCTTGACTACGCCCCTGCTATAATTTTTTACTTACAAATAAAGGAAGAAACTGGGACTCCGCAGCTTCCATCTATCGACTAGTTTAGGCAATATTGCCTATCTAGGCTTATGCTGATGAAAAAGGTCCCCCAAGAATGGTCGGCATCTGTCAAATGTCAAGGGCAGGAGCTTACATTTAGAGACATTTACCCTGTATCTCGAGTACTCCCTAAACACTCTCAGCGCATCAGGAAAAGCACCATTTTAAGGTGCTGACTGCCAACTGGTATTCCCTCAAAGATGTTTGATTCGCATAAGTACCTAGCCAAGGGCTCCAAGCCAAACTAAACAGCAATGGAGATAAGGGCAAGCCCTGGTGGGTGCCTTTGTGCAATAGAAAGGGGGAGGAAAGAAACTCCTGAGTGTATACTCGGGCTCGGGGATTACCATACGGTCTGGAAAGGAAGGTCCGAAATGCACCTGTGAATCATAGTCTGTCCAGGACCGAGTCCAACCACCCCCACCGAATGTTATCAAAGGCTTTCTCCGCATCCAGTGTGAGCAGGGCAGGAGATTCTCCCCACACAGAGAGATGGTGGGCACAGTCCAGGACTGCCAAAACAGCCCTTATGTTCATAACTGCTGAATGCACCTGGACAAAACCAGTTTGTGCTGGTGCAATTAGAGAAGGCAGAAATTTAGCCAAGCTGTCAGCCAGTAGCTTAGACAGTATTTTTGTATCCATATTAATTAACAATGTGGGCCCATATGAACCCATCAGGAGAGGATCTTCCGTAGGTTTAGGGAGCAATTTAATATACAAAATATTATCTCTGGATAGGCACAACCCCTAAGCGCATCATTAACCACTTCAGCCCCCCTAGCTTAAACACCCTTAATGACCAGGCCACTTTTTACAATTCTGCACTACGCTACTTTCACCGTTTATTGCTCCGTCATACAACTTACCACCCAAATTAATTTTACCTCCTTTTCTCCTCACTAATACAGATTTCATTTGGTGGTATTTCATTGCTGCTGACATTTTTACTTTTTTTGCTATTAATCAAATATGACCGAAATTTTAGCAAAAAAATGACATTTTTCACTTTCTGTTGTACATTTTTTTTTTAAAAACTACATTTCTATATAAATTTTTCGCAAAATTTATTGTTCTACATGTCTTTGATAAAAAAAAATCCAATAAGTGTATATTTATTGGTTTGGGTAAAAGTTATAGCGTTTACAAACTATGGTGCAAAAAAGTGAATTTCCGCATTTTGAAGCAGCTCTGACTTTCTGAGCACCTGTCATGTTTCTTCAGGTGCTAGAATGCCAGGATAGTATAAATACCCCCAAATGACACCATTTTAGAAAGAAGACACCCCAAAGTATTCGCGGAGGGGCATGGTGAGTTCATGTATCATTTCATTTTTTTCACAAGTTAGCGGAAAATGACACTTTCTGAGGAAAAAATAAAAATAATAAAGTTTCCATTTCTGCTAACTTCTGGCAGCAAAAAAATCTCCCACGGACTCACTATGCCCCTCAGTGAATACCTTGGGGTGTCTACTTTCCGAAATGGGGTCATTAGTGGGGTGTGTTTACTGTTCTGGCATTTTGGGCGGGGCTAAATTGTGAGCAGCCATGTAAAGCTAAAGGTACTCGTTGGAATTTGGGCCCTTTGCGCACCAGGCTGCAAAAAGTGTCACTCATGTGGTATCGCCGTACTCAGGAGAAGTAGGGAAATGTGTTTTGGGGTGTATTTTTACATATACCCATGTTGGGTGAGAGAAATATCTCTGTAAACTGACAGCTTTGTATAAAAAAATTTAAAAAGTTGTCGTTTACAGAGATATTTCTCACACCCAGCATGGTTATATGTAAAAATACACCCCAAAACTCATTGCCCTACTTCTCCTGAGTACGGCGATACCACATGTGTGACACTTTATTGCAGCCAAGATGCGCAAAGGGGCCCAAATGCCAACGAGTACCTTTAGGATTTCACAGGGCAATTTTACACATTTGGATTCCAGACTTCTTCTCACGCTTTAGGGGCCCCTAAAATGCCAGGACAGTATAAATACCCCACATGTGACCCCATTTTGGAAAGGAGACAACCCAAGGTATTCCGTGAGGGGCATGGCGAGTTCATAGAAGATTTTTTTTTGGCACAAGTTAGCGGAAATTGATTTTTTATTGTTTTTTCTCACAAAGTCTCCCTTTCTGCTAACTTTTGACAAAAAGTTCAATTTTTCATGGACTCACTATGCCCCTCAGCGAATACCTTGGGGTGTCTTCTTTCCAAAATGGGCTCATTTGTGGGGTGTTTGTACTGTTCTGGAGTTTTGGGCGGGGCTAAATTGTGAGCAACCCTGTAAAACCTAAAGGTACTTGTTGGAATTTGGGCCCCTTTGCGCACCTAGGCTGCAAAAAAGTGTCATACATGTGGTATCACCATACTCAGTAGAAGTAGGGCAATGTGTTTTGGGGTGTATTTTTACATATACCCATGTTGGGTGAGAGAAATATCTCTGTAAACTGACAACTTTGTATAAAAAAAATTAAAAAGTTTTCATTTACAGAGATATTTCTCACACAAAGTATGGGTATATATAAAAATACACCCCAAAACTCATTGCCCTACTTCTCCTGAGTACGGCGATACCACATGTGTGCCACTTTTTTGCAGCTAAAATGCACAAAGGTGCCCAAATTCCAATGAGGACCTTTAGGATTTCACAGGACATTTTTACGCATATGGATTCTCACGCTTTAGGGCCCCTAAAATGCCAGGGCAGTATAAATACCCCACATGTGACCCTATTTTGGAAAGAAGACACCCCAAGGTATTCCGTGAGGGGCATGGCAAGTTCACAGAAATTTTTTTTTTTTGGCACAAGTTAGCGGAAATTGATATATATATATATTTTTTTTACAAAGTCTCAAATTTCCACTAACTAGTGACAAAAAATAAAATTTTACATGAACTCACCATACCCCTCACGGAATACCTTGGGGTGTCTTCTTTCTAAAATGGGGTCACATGTTGGGTGTTTGTACTGCCGTGGTATTTGAGGGTCTCCGCAATCATTACACGTATGGCCAGCATAAGAAGTTTCTGCGATTCTCCTTATATTGAGCATACGGGTAATGAGATTTTTTTTTCCGTTCAGCCTCTGGGCTGAAAAAAAAAAAAATATGAACGGCACAGATTTCTTCATTCACATCGATCAATGTGGATGAAAAAAAAGAAAAAATAGTAAGGCCCCATTCACACGTCCGCAAAAATGTCCGCATCTATTCTGCAATTCTGTGGAATAGATGCGGACCCATTCAGTGTTAATGGGGCTGGCGGTGATGCGGAGAGCACACTATGTGCTCGCCGCATCAGCATTTGCGGAGCTGCGGCCGCAAACCTCCGGGTTTCGGCCCTCAAACATCCGGCCGCAGCTCCGCAAAAGATAGAGCATGTCCTATTCTTGCGGACAAGAAAAGGCATTTTCTATATAGTTCTGGCAATGTGCGGATTCGCAAAATGCGGAAAGCACATTGCCGGTGTCCGTGTTTTATGCGGATCCATGGATCCGCAAAACACATACGGACGTCTGAATGAGCCTTACAGGGGGTGATTAGTGACAGGGGGTGATCAGGGGTGACATGGGGTGATCAGGGGTTAATCGGGGTTAATCAGGGGTTAATCAGTGACGGGGGTTGGAATGGATGGGGGTCTGTGTGGTGATTGGTGCACTTACAAAAGATTCCTTTGGTGGTCCCAAGCAAAAGGGACCACCAAAGGAACGAACAGCAAGCATATCAGACGCTGTTAACAAAACAGCGCCTGATATGCCATTTTTTTTAACTTCTACAGCCTGCCAGCGCATGATCAGCGCTGGCAGGCTGTAGTTAAAGTTCTCCCCGACGCGATCCTGTGAACGCGCGCACGCGCGTGCACGCGTTCACAGGAAATCTCGCAATCCTGCGTTCGGCAAGAGGTTAAACAACAACACCAGCGGAGTAGTAATGTGGGGTATAAGGGTTTATAGTCAGGGCCGGCACGTCCTATATGCGGAATAGGCCGCTACGCGTAGAGCGCCCCTCATGCTGCAGCCGCCTGAGCGCTCTGAATTGAGCCTCTGGCGGCTGCAGCACTGCCCGGGCTGGCGCGTCCATGAGGGCGCACCGCCCGGGCGCACCAAGAGGAGAGGAGCTGACAGGGGGGAAGCGCTCAGCGCTTCCTCCTGTCACTCCATTGTAGCGTGGCCGAGCTCTTTATGGCCGCGGGTACAGGAGCATCTGTCTCCTGTACCCGGCCGGACTGACATGAAGTGCGCACACAGTGTGCACTTCCTATCAGTCCCCTCGGGTACAGGAAACAAAAGCTCCTGTACCCGTGGACCATAAAGAGCTCAGCCACGCTACACTAGAGAGAGTGAAGAATGACAAGGGGGGGAGGAAGAATGACAAGGGGGGTGTGAAGAATGACAAGATCATTAGCATCTGATAGGCAGGGGTCCGACACCTGGGACCCCCGCCGATCAGCTGTTTGAGAAGGCAGCGGCACTGGCAGTAGCGCCTCGGCCTTCTTGCTGTTTACCGCAGGTGCAGTGACGTCATGACTAGTATCACTGGCCTTGGCGGGGTTAAGCTCTGTTCACTTGAATGAAGCTTAGCCCCACCCAGGCCAATGATACTAGTCGTGACGTCACTGCGAGAAGGCTGAGGTGCTACTGCCTTCTCAAACAGCTGATTGGTGGGGGTCCCGGGTGTCGGGTCCCTGCCGATCAGTTTAAATAAACTGCAGAACCCCTTTAATATGGCAGATCATATGGGTGGGGCATTGTGATGTCACATGGGGGGGGGTGAAGGCGGCAAGCTTTTCTTTTGCCTAGGGCAGTAAAGATCCTTGCACCGGCCCTGTTTATAGTATTCCCCTGTGAGTTCATCAGGGCCTAGAGAATTGGAATTCCCTAACTGTTTGATGATGGACCATATTTCTTCAGCTGAAATGTCCCCATTTAGGGATTGTAGCTGTTCAGGGTTAACCTTCAGGAGGGAGATTTTTGAGATCCTAGAATCAAGTTAATAAGAACTGCGTTAGTGATCACCTTGCCCTTTGGATCTCTTAGGCTATAATTATAATGTGGGGATCTTTGTCCCTTTGGCAAGTTAGACAGTAAAAGGCTCAGTTTTGTTTCCAAATTTATGTAATCCCACCTTTAAAAACCGCCTGTCGTAAGTTCTCATTCTCCACCGCGAAACTATCAAAAATCCATACGGGCCGTCATCCAATTTGTGGGGTAGGGGAAAGGGGAAATGTGAAGTATGCCTGCTGGACTCTCAGACTAGCCTGCACCAAGTGTTCAAGTCTTTGCCAAAAACATAAGACATGATGTGGCCTCTCATAACCTCTTTAGAGGCATTCCAAAACAAGTCAGGGAAGTCTGTATGTAAGGCCTCATGCACACGACCGTATGTGTTTTGCGGTCCGCAAATTGCGGATCCCCAAAAAAAACGGATGACATTCCGTATGGCATCCGTTTTTTTTGCGGATCCGTTATTTTTGCGGATCCATTGTAATAATGCCTATCCTTGTCTGCAAACTAGGAAAAAATAGGACATGCTCTATTTTTTTGCGGAACGGAAAAACGGACATACGGAAATGGAATGCACACGGAGTACCTTCCATTTTTTGCGGACCCATTGAAATGAATGGTTCCGCATATGGTCCGGAAAAAAAACGGAACGGACACAGAAAGAAAATACGTTCGTGTGCATGAGACCTTAGGCATTATCGTATTCCTCCCACCAGCCCCTGATTGCTGTACAGTGCACTGCAATAGTCAACTATTACAATGAACTGTACTGGCAGTATTACATTGACACTAAGGCCTCTTTCACACAAACATTTTTTGCTTTTCGTATACGGAACCATTCATTTCAATGGGTCCGCAAAAAAAAAAAAACTGAAGGTACTCTGTGTGCATTCCTTTTCTGTATTTCCGTTCGGTTCAAACATAGAACATGTCCTATTATTGCCCGCATCACAGACAAGGATAATACTGTTCTATTAGTAGCCAGATGTTCAGTTCCGCAAAAAACGGAATGCACACGGATGTCATCCGTTTTTTTTGTGGACCACAAAACCATACGGTTGTGTGCAATAGGCCTTAGTCTGATCAGACCCTTAGGGTCTGTCAGGCTTAGGGTTCATGAGCACAATCATATTTTTTGTCTGTGTCCGTTCCTATTTTTTCTGCGGCCCGTATGCGGAATTTTAATGGGGCGCAAAGAAAATGGAAATCACTCTGAGTACATTCCATGTCCATATGTCTGCATGTCCGTTTTGCAAAAAAAAATAAAAATAGAACATGTCCTATTCTTTTTTTGTGGACAAGGACAGGCATTGTTACAATGCATCTGCAAAATCAGATGCAACACTGACATCACACAGTTTTCATCCGTTTGTTTTGCGGATCCGTGTTTTGCGGGCCGAAAAATACATACGGTCGTGTGCATGAGCCCTTAGATACATGGCAATCCTGGATGGGGACTCGTCTGATTGCCATGGTAACCATCGCGCCTCTGCCATCGCAGCGCAGCTGCTAAACCCAAGGATGTCTCGGGTGGCTGCTGACATCTAAGGGGTTAAAAGGACAGAATCGGTGGCAGCACCGATCACGGCCATAGCAGCACAGTGTCAGCTGTATGTACTGCATACAATGTAGTGGGAAGCTGGAAAATAACTCTAAATGGGGTGGAATTGGAAAAACATTGCAATTCCACCTGTTTCATGTTTTATTTTATTTTTATGGCGTTCACTATGTGGTAAAACTGACCTGTCACATTCATTCCTTGGGTTAGTACGATTACAGCAATACCACATTTATATATTTTTTCTTGTGTTTTAATACTTAAAAACTATGGAACTCTCATGGACTCCCATAACTTTTTTATTTTTATGTCTACGATGCTGTGATAGGGCTTATTTTTTGCAGGGCAATCTGTACTTTTCATTGATACCATTTTGGGGTGTGTATGAATTTTAATAACTTTTTATTAAATTTTTGGGGAAGTGAAGTGATTAAAAAAATTGTGAATTGGCCATTTTTCTTTTTCATTACATCGTTTGCCGTATGGACAATTCTTTTTTATTTAAAAATAGCAGTGGCATTTTGGGATAAGGCATTGCCTATATGATGTTTATTTTTTACTATTTCTTATGGGGAAAAGAGGTGATTAGAAATTGTATATTTTAGTATAGTTCTAGGGATCTTGAACATGCGATCATGAGATTGCGTCTCAGATAGACTCCAATGAATTAGCATTAAAATCTATAAGAAATTTGCTATGTTCCTAGGAGCCCTGCCACAGGCAGAGTCACAATGTGGACATAGCTGTGCCCAGGGGCACAACTTTAATGAGGTAAGTTGAGATGGCTGCCTTGGGCAGTGTCATCTAGGGTTAAAGCTGTTGTCTAACTTCAGGAAGTGGCATTTATCATGTAGAGGAAGTTAATACAAGACACTTACTAATGTATTGTAATTTTCCATATTGCTTACTTTGCTGGCTTTATTAATTTTTCCATCAGCTTCCTGCGCGCTCCTCCAAGATGGCGCCCCGACACACTGAGCAAACTGCCACACAGCACGGCCGGACGATATTGACGAGACTCTTGGTTCTGGCAACGAGGTGAGTGACTCTCCCATACTTACCAGGAACTACCTGGATGAGGTGCTGCTTAAAACCTTGGCTCCCATTGCTGCCCACCTCTCATTTATTAAGGCCGAGGTCCGCCATATTGGCGACAGGGTCGAGTCGCTTGAGAACAACCAAGAGACTATATACGCCTTTAACGCAGCTGTTAGATCCACTCTAGAAGTTCACTGCACAGCTATCAACAACTCCTTATTGTCCTTAGAGGATCAGTAAATTAGGAGCCGGTAGAAAAATATAAGAATCAGGAACCTGCCTGAAGCCTCTGCTGAGGAAGACCTACCTGCCATTATGCAAGACCTATTTTCCTCTGTGCTGGGCCCCAACCGGGCGGCTGGGATTGTCGTAGAAAGAGTACATAGGGCACTGTGCCCAAAGCCTCTCCCATCTGAGAATCCTAGGGATGTCATATGCGGCCTCCTAAGTTACCGGGACACTGAGGCTATTTTGCAAAAACGAGAGCTAAAGGAGAGATAAAGCTTCTTGGATCCGTTATACAGATTTACCAAGACATTTCTCCAGCCACGCTTCAGAAGAGAAGGTTGCTGAAGCCTCTAACTGACACCCTGAGGTCCGCTAAGATAGCTTACTGATGGCTCTTCCCATTCGGCCTTTTCATCTCAGCCGGTAACAAGAGGTTCACTATCTGGTCCCCTGAGGACCTCCAGTGCATTTGGGAACCCCTGAACTTGGAACCGGTGGCTGTCTCTTCTTGGCTGCCGATACCTCTAGACGAAGACCTCCCTCCATTGCCAGCTCCTGCAGCCTGGTCGAAAGTGCGCAAGCAGAGGGACAGACGTTGTATCGGTTCTACCAGGCCTGAATCTAATGAC
The DNA here is from genome assembly GCA_033119425.1 of Bufotes viridis. Taxonomy (NCBI): domain Eukaryota; kingdom Metazoa; phylum Chordata; class Amphibia; order Anura; family Bufonidae; genus Bufotes; species Bufotes viridis. The sequence goes on along the minus strand of CM065589.1, from coordinate 276,305,479 downwards.
TGATTGCAGTTGCCTTAGTGTTGGTCTGCAGGCTTATTTCTGAGCTTCGGGTTTCAGTAATGTTTAGTAATGTTAATTTACAAGCTTGAGGTGCCCCCCCACCGCCATCACCATACAGGTTGTTGAACCCTTCCCTGTTGAACTACTGGTCAGCTCATTTGCACCATATGATAGGCTGTATGAGACACTATGTTTAAGTTGCTTGGGAAGATCGGGCTATGCACGATATACTGTGCTCCTCCCACTCAGCCTGCACTGGTGCCTAATGCTCGCGCTGTTGAGCTTACGTTGTCCCCCATTGTTCATATTGTTTATCATGTATTACATGTTTTTCGTGTACTTCAAAACCGTTAGGTTACTTTTACAGGATCATGGAGCTTATGTCCACTACTCATGTCTGTGCAAAGTATGCCTTCAATGTAATCCTTGAAATTGGATGTGGTCTCCTTTAACGTCAATGGATGTAACAATCCTATAAAAAGAAGCCGTATCTTTCAGATGTTGCTTAACATTAAAGCAAATATTGTGATGTTGCTGGAGACTCACTTCCGCAAGGGCCACATCCCTAAACTAATCCCGCTCCAAATTCAGGCAGTGGTACCACGCATGTTACGACATCTCCTCTACTAGAGGTGTCAGTATTGGTCTGGATGTACCCTTTGCCTTGGTGGCTGAGGTAGCGGATCCAGAAGGGCAATATTTACTGCTTAAGGGAAGGTTGGAGGGGACAGAGATCACTTAAGATATTGGCTCTGTCCTACTGTAAAGCTTCATTCACACGTCAGTGTTTTGGTCAGTGATTTGCATCAGTGATTGTGAGCCAAAACCAGGATTGGAGCCCCCACAGACATAAGGTATAAGGGAAAGACCTGATCCAGTTCTGTGTTTAGAGCCGCACCTGGTTTTGGCTCACAATCCCTGATGGAAATCACTGACCAAAACACTGACGTGTGAATGAGGCATAAAATGTATGGCCTCCACATCGCATAAATACTGTATCAAAATACGAAGCTGACCTCGGTTTCGTTAATGAGGCCTGTTAGTTTATGCGAATAAATGAAGCGATGTGATAGAGGCAAGACGAAGTAAGTCTTGCAATATTTGCTGAAACTTTGGAAAGACCTCCACGGAGGCCATACATTTTACAGTAGGAGGGAGCCCATAGTCTTAAAAAAGTTTTCAAATGAATCAGGTTTGGATAGAACAATCAAACCCGATTTGCTCAACCCCAATCACAACCATGTCCCAATTCCTGTAATCTCACAGACACAGATGTGATGTCACAGTAGTTTACCTGATTAAAAAACCCACATTTATTGTCCTAGCAGTGTGAAGAAGAAAAATCTCTTCTATGTTACAGTAGCTTACCTGGTTAAAACCCAGCAGGGTACTTGACAGATATTTGTGATTTCACAGCTAACTACCAGACTGCAACTTGTGAGATCAGAGTAGCTTACCTCAGACACCAACAACAGAGGGCCCTTGTTCATGAACTTTATATGGCATACCATGAGTTCCAGCTGATGCCAGCGGTGTACTAGCCATAGATAACCTCATTCATGGCTATCAAGAAAATCCCTCCCTGCTATAGTGTGCTGATCCACCATGCAAGGAAAGAAGTGTATCCCAGTTGCACCTGGTGCACCTGCAAGGCTGGCTACATTCATATTTGCTAGTGTAAATAGGCCTTATGTCGCTTTCACATGGGTGCATTATGTACAACTTCTAATCCTTAGACTGCTGTGGTAACCAACTGTTCCTCTGTATGCCATTGCAGCATGCTTGATTCCTTGTATTACAAAGCAGTTCTCCATAGCACAGTTGCCTTGGCATGTGCACAAGACCTTAAAGGGTTTGTACTATGGTTTTTAAAAAATATATTCCTGTAGCTGCCTACCTCATGTACATCATCCCATGCTGTTTTGTTTTCAATTTAGACTCTCCTAACCTGTTTTCACCATCTAAATTGATCACTCTGGTTTCTTTGCATCCTGTACATAAAACTTCCTGTTGTATCCAACCAAACCCATGACACCCTTCTCCTTTCTCTTGCACAGCTTTAGAGCCACCCCTATTAACACCCAGCTAGTTTATAGCTCCTCCCACCAGCTAGTTACATAGACACTCCCTATCACTGCCCCTAACACCCAGCTAGTTTACAGCTCCTCCCACCAGCTAGTTACATAGACACTCCCCTATCACTGCCCCTAACACCCAGCTAGTTTATAGCTCCTCCCACCAGCTAGTTACATAGACACTCCCCTATCACTGCCCCTAATACCCAGCTAGTTTACAGCTCCTCCCACCAGCTAGTTACATAGACACTCCCCTATCACTGCCCCTAACACCCAGCTAGTTTATAGCTCCTCCCACCAGCTAGTTGCATAGACACTCCCCTATCACTGCCCCTAACACCCAGCTAGTTTATAGCTCCTCCCACCAGCTAGTTACACATACACTCCCTATCACTGCCCCTAACACCCAGCTAGTTTATAGCTCCTCCCACCAGCTAGTTACATAGACACTCCCCTATCACTGCCCCTAACACCCAGCTAGTTTATAGCTCCTCCCACCAGCTAGTTACATAGACACTCACCTATCACTGCCCCTAACCACCCAGCTAGTTTATAGCTCCTCCCACCAGCTAGTTACATAGACAGTCCTCTATCACTGCCCCTAACATCCAGCTAGTTTATAGCTCCTCCCACCAGCTAGTTACATAGACACTCCTCTATCACTGCCCTTAACACCCAGCTAGTTTATAGCTCCTCCCACCAGCTAGTTACATAGACACTCCCTATCACTGCCCCTAACACCCAGCTAGTTTATAGCTCCTCCCACCAGCTAGTTACATAGACACTCCCCTATCACTGCCCCTAACACCCAGCTAGTTTATAGCTCCTCCCACCAGCTAGTTACATAGACACTCCCTATCACTGCCCCTAACACCCAGCTAGTTTATAGCTCCTCCCACCAGCTAGTTACATAGACACTCCTCTATCACTGCCCCTAACACACCAGCTAGTTTATAGCTCCTCCCACCAGCTAGTTACATAGACACTCCCTATCACTGCCCCTAACACCCAGCTAGTTTATAGCTCCTCCCACCAGCTAGTTACATAGACACTCCCCTATCACTGCCCCTAACACCCAGCTAGTTTATAGCTCCTCCCACCAGCTAGTTACATAGACACTCCCCTATCACTGCCTCTAACACCCAGCTAGTTTATAGCTCCTCCCACCAGCTAGTTACATAGACACTCCCCTATCACTGCCCCTAACACCCAGCTAGTTTATAGCTCCTCCCACCAGCTAGTTACATAGACACTCCTCTATCACTGCCCCTAACACCCAGCTAGTTTATAGCTCCTCCACCAGCTAGTTACATAGACACTCCCTATCACTGCTCCTAACACCCAGCTAGTTACATAGACACTCCCCTATCACTGCCCCTAACACCCAGCTAGTTTATAGCTCCTCCCACCAGCTAGTTACATAGACACTCCCTATCACTGCCCCTAACACCCAGCTAGTTTATAGCTCCTCCCACCAGCTAGTTACATAGACACTCCTCTATCACTGCCCCTAACACCCAGCTAGTTTATAGCTCCTCCCACCAGCTAGTTACATAGACACTCCTCTATCACTGCCCCTAACACCCAGCTAGTTTATAGCTCCTCCCACCAGCTAGTTACATAGACACTCCCCTATCACTGCCCCTAACACCCAGCTAGTTTATAGCTCCTCCCACCAGCTAGTTACATAGACACTCCCTATCACTGCCCCTAACACCCAGCTAGTTTATAGCTCCTCCCACCAGCTAGTTACATAGACACTCCCTATCACTGCCCCTAACACCCAGCTAGTTTATAGCTCCTCCCACCAGCTAGTTACATAGACACTCCTCTATCACTGCCCCTAACACCCAGCTAGTTTATAGCTCCTCCCACCAGCTAGTTACATAGACACTCCCCTATCACTGCCCCTAACACCCAGCTAGTTTATAGCTCCTCCCACCAGCTAGTTACATAGACACTCCTCTATCACTGCCTCTAACACCCAGCTAGTTTATAGCTCCTCCCACCAGCTAGTTACATAGACACACCTCCATCACTGCCCCTGTATGGACATACCATCACAGGAAATAGGAAAGAGCTGCATGGACATGGTCATGTGACTACAGCCAATAACTGAAGCTACATTTGACCACAGATGTTGCAGTTGAGCCTGTAGATCCAGCACACTCGTAGGTTGTAGAAGCTGGTTCCCCAGCTTGTTACATAAGTGATTGTCATACTGTACTACTAGGGGTGACTGACTGTCATATGTGATGGGTCCCCAGATCACACCAGCCGTTCGGGCAGTGTGTCACTTCAAGCTGTAGCCTTCACATCCAGCAGAGCTGAAGGTTCTTTGGCTGGCTTACGCAAAGCACATCCAGCAGGGACATGCACCTGCTGCAGACCCTCCCTTGGCAGGGGGTAAACTACAAGTGACTCCAACTAACTAGTCCCCTCCCCTCCTTAGAGGGAGAGTTAGAATGGAAAGAAGGGTTCCATTCACTATAAATGTAGCTCTGCCATGCTTGCTGCCTCCTTCTGGTGAACCAGGTAAATTACAAGAACAATAACAGTTACAAGAAATAAATATGCACAGTGTTTAGGACCTAACATAAATACACATGATGACATGAGGTTAACCAATACAGACAGTAGCGGGGTGCAGAAGTGGTAATGCCACTTTGTGGCGTTACACCTGCTGCTTGAGTGAGGAGTATTGCCAGCCTAGAATAGGTGTAACTAGTTACTCTTGTTCACACCTGTTATTTACCTTACTCACTGCAAAGCATATCATCTAAGTAGTTGTGAAATGTTGTCCTTACACATTCCTTCCTTCAATGCATTCCCTCCTTGTGCGTAATAAGGCAAATTACTAGCTGGCATAGACACGTGGAGGTTTTTAAATAAAGACTGGCAGCAGTGGCTAAGAAAAGACATCCCCCCACATGAGGGACATCTCCGGAGGCGGATATCACTGGCAGACATGATAATCTAGATTCAGTCTCATACCCTGCTGCTTCTGCTGCATGTAAACAATCTGAAGGCTGGCAGAGGCGTGGATGTAGTTCATGTGCATCACTGGTGCCACCCACAGGGAGGGTCTTCTGCTTATGGACGCCTTTAAGTATTAGATTCAGTTGCAGAGTCAAGCAGATGGTAAGGAACAGACTGAAAGAGGACGAGCTGTAAACTGAAGCTGCCTTGTCCTCACAACAACCCGATTGATCCTCCTTATCTGCTGTGTGGTGGCGACTGCTGAGCTTTAGGATCTACGCAGGATCCATAGAAGCAGCTTGGACAATACACAGGCTTCTCTATTGAAAGAAGAGACATTGATGAAGGGAAGTGCTAGAAAAACTGGCGGTGGTGTCAGTCATTAAGTGATCACCACCCTACTAGTTATACATCATCAGCCTGCTTTCTCAAGGGACCCTAAGGTCAACTGCAAAGTCTTCTATGAAGACAAAAACTGACATCTTTCTAGTCTAAACTGCAGAGCTGAAAAGTCACATACCTGGCCAGAAAGTGATCCAGCTATGGCATCATTGAAGATATGGGACCATCTACAGGCTGGGAGCTCAGAAGTGGACTGGTGTGAAGACAATTACAAAATTGTCCCCACTATTGCAGAGTTTTACAATACGGTTAGTATTAGACTATGCGTCATTTATTTATTTTTTATCTTATGTAAGAGTTTTTTTGTATTGATTTATCACATACAATTTCAACTATCACAATATTAGTACATGATGTATGACACTGGTATAGTTTCCATAGACAAGTATATAACTTTCCTAGATCCAATAATAAACGTGTACCTAGTCCGGCTGTGGTCATGGTGCTAAAACTCAATACATTCAATCTAGAATAAAGGTATCAATCTTGATCCTGGCCTGGGTCAGTCGTTTCTGTCTATGGCCTCCGTAAGGGCTCAAGCTCACGACCGGAAGTGTTTTGCTGCTCGCAAATCACGGATCCGCAAAATGGATCCCAGCCGAAGGCATGACACTATTTCTTGTTTAACTTCTGTAGAAATGTCCTATCCTTGTCCACAAAATGGACAAGAATAGGACACACTCTGTCCGCATCTTTTGCAGCCCCATTGAAATTGAAAAAGTGTGGATCGAATGCGGACCAAACATATGGCCGTGTTCATGAGCCCTAAGGATAAAGACACATGGAGTGCTGTCTAATACCACGCAGCAGCAGGCATATTTTTGCAGGTAGGCAAGAGTTTTATGCACACAATTGCGTCGTCATTAGCAATCAGTGTAAATAGACGCACAGTTTTCTGGGTACCTGCAAAATCATACGGGCATTAATAATCAATATGTATACCAGATCAAGGCCACTGTTTTTAGCCACATATGACTGCTGCTCTGTGTATCATACCCTTAAAGGGAACCTATCATCAACTTTATGCTGACCATACTGGGGGCAATATAAAGTAGTGACAGAAATGCTGATCTCAGCGGTGTGTCACTCATGAGTTAAAAGTCAGTGGTTGCCAAGAACCAGCATCATGATCATTGCATCCCAGGCCTTGAAAAGAGTCAAATCTACCTAAGAGTCATGGTTATCCATAATTTCCCGCACTCTCACCCATCTGCTGATGATTGGCAGTTGTCTCCTAGAAAGAAAGAGAGAAAACTAGGTAGAAGCCTGTCAGTCATCAGCAGGTGGGCAGGGAGAGCAGGAATTCATGAATAACCAGGACTCTTCTCAGGTGACCGTGACTCTTTTCCAGGCCCAGTCTGCAATGATTGTGATGTTGGTTCTCGGCAACCACTTACTTTTAACTTCTAAATGTCAAACTGCTGAAATAAACTCACCTGTCTCTACTTTATTCTGCCGTTAGTATGGGTAGCATAAAGGTGATGACAGGTTCCCTCTAAGGAAACTCTGGAAACCATACAATGGGCATGGTTTTCAAGCTGATTGGACGCATGATTTTGCTAGTAAAGGTACTTTCACACTAGCGTTATTCTTTTCCGGTATTAAGTTCCGCCCTATACCGATCAGTTTAATCCTAATGCATTCTGAATGGAGAGCATTCCGTTCAGGATGCATCAGTTAAGTCCTTCTTACGTTTTTTGGCCGGATAAAATACCGCAGCATGCGGAACACTTGCACAGCATTAATTTCCATTAAAATGTATTAGTGCCGCATTGACGGACACGGTCTTCCGTTCTGCGCATGGGCAGACCTTCAAAAATGTGAAAAAGATAAATACCGGATCCGTTTTTCTGGATGATAACCGGAGAGACGCATCCAGTATTGTAATGCATTTGTGAGCTGGATCCGCATCTGAATCCATCTACAAATGGTATCTGTTTGCATATAGATTGCATAAAGATTACGACAGTCGCAAAAAACCCATCCAGAATGGATTTTTCTGCAACTGTCGCAGTGCGACACCATAGACTATCATTATAAAAATTGTCGCGTGACAATGGTGCGACAAAATGTTGCGCGACTAATGTTGCAGTGTAGTCGTGCCCTATGTGTCGCGTGACTTATTGTTGCACAACACGTGTCGTCGTGTAGACCTAGCCTAATACTGCAGTTTCTGGTCTTGCAGTTTTGCAGGTAATTGTTACTGCGATTGCAGGTATCCTATAAATAAACATCATAAAGTAGAATGTCTGATAGCCGCAGGTCTTGTGAGATCTTAACTTCCTCCTCACAATTTTCCATTTCATGTTTCTTAAAAGTCATTTCATTAACACAATGTCTAATTTTAACCAGCAGCTGTTTCTGCTCATGTGAAGGCAACAGATTGCTACAATGTCCTACCAGTTCTCAGTGTTTACCGTCATGTCTCTGCTTTTAAAGGCTCCTATACACATTAGTGTATTGTTGGCCAAACCCACCGACCTTCTAATGTTTGAAGGAAGCTCCCCCAACAGCTGATTTTGGGGGAGAGAAGGATTGGATGAAGTGAATATTTTTGACCCATCCTTTTGTTCTCCTGGGAGTTAATCTACCACCAGAAGTGTCTGGCAGTGGCTTTCTCCACTGTCCCCATAGAATACACATACAGGTTACACTGAGATGAACAGTATGTGTATGGGGAAGACGGGAGTCAGAAAAGAAAGTGGTCAGCTGAATGATCGGCCAACAGCTAATGATGGACCATGTGATTGGACCATGTGATTGGACCATGTGATGTGACGTCATGCAGCTAATGCTTGAAGAGAGAAGAGAGATCACCAACTACGCGATCAAGTGGCTAAGGTGAGTTAAGTTTTTTATTTTTAACCCCTTAATCCACATTCTACAAAGCATTCTTTATTGAGAATGCTATTATTTTCCCTTATAACCATGTTATAAGGGAAAATAATGAAGATCGGGTCCCGTCGCTTAGCAACCATGCAGGAAAATCGCACTGCATCCGCACTTGCTTGCGGATGATTGCGATTTTCCCACAGCCCCATTCACTTCTATGGGGCCTGCGTTGCGTGAAAAACGCAAAATATAGAGCATGCTGCAATTTTCACGCAACGCAGATGTGATGCGCGAAAATCACCGCTCATGTGCATAGCCCCATAGAAATGAATGGGTCCGGATTCAGTGCGGGTGCAATGCGTCCACCTCACGCATTGCACCCGCGCGGAAAACTCGCCCATGTGAAAGGGGCCCTTATACGTTCAAGGCAGTTCTCAGTACTTTGTTTACTTGGGTCATTGGGCGTTTGGTTCCTTTTAGCTTTCCTTAACCCTTTCAGGAACGAGACATTTTTCCTTTAGCGTTTTCATTTTTCACTCCCCGCCTTCCTATCGTCCTAACTTTTTAATTTTTCCGTTCACATAGCCTTATGAGGGCTTATTTTTTGAGGGTCAAGTTGTACTTTCTAATGGCGCCACGGTTGCATACCATGTAATGGGAAGCGGAAAAAAATTCGAAGTGGGGTATAATTGGGAAAAAAACACAATTCTGATAAAGATTTCGTTTTTTTATTACACTGTTCACTATGCAGTAAAATTGACCTGTTATCTTCATTCTCCAGGTCAGTACGGTTCCAACGATACCACACTTGTATAATTTTTCTTTCGTTTTAATACTGAACAAAAATGTAAATCCTTTGACGGAAATAAAATACATTTATAACCATATTCTGATCCCCATAACTTTTTTGTAGTTATGTGTATGGGGCTGTGTGATGGCTCATTTTTTGCGGGATTATCTGTTCTTTTCAGTACCAAAAGAACTATTTCAGTACCAATTTGAAGTGTGTGCGACTTTTTGATCACTATTTATAAAAAAAAATTATTGGGTAGTTGAAGTGACAAAAAATGGCAAATTGACAGTTTTTCATTTTTTTCCTCTCACGCCATTTGCCATTAAGCCCTTAATATTGTTATATTTTAATAGTATGGGCATTTTCACATGCGGCGATGCAAATTATGTTTATTTTTCATTGGTTAAGTATTTTTATTTTAAGAAAAGGGGATGATTTGAACTTTTATGTTTTTTTATTTTTGAAAACTTTTTAAACTTTTTTTAAAATCACGTACGGTAAAAAAAACTGGCAATCATTAGATTGCCGATTGTGTTCATTAATGTCTATATAGACATCATTGAACACTTCATTTGCACTATACCAGGGATGGGAAAACTGCGGCTCTCCAGCTGTTGTAAAACTACAATTCCCACCATGCCCTGCTGTAGGCTGATAGCTGTAAGCAGTCTTTGCATGCTGGGAGTTGTAGTTTTGAAACAGCTGGAGGGCCGCAGGTTGCCCATCCCTGCACTATGCCAATACAATGCTGCCACCGAGTGGCCTGTATTGGTATATTCCTAAAACAGGCACCCAAGCATGCTTGAGGCTTTGGTGTATTTCAGCAAAGTAACACGTTCCCCGATCTCAGCCGGGGAACGCTGTTACCGGACCGGAAGTGCGTGACTTCTGCATCCGGACTGATCAGATGCCGTGGTCACATTTGACCGCGGCATCTGAAGGGTAAAATGTGCGCGATCCCCCTAATGGCTGATCGCATACATGTGCTGCGGGTCTCTGCTATTTAAAATAAACGAAACCCCACGGCTGTGGCCATGTTTAGAGACCGGACCGATGGCGTACATGTACGTCATTGGGCGTAAAAGGGTTAAGCTGACCATGTTGAGTCTTTCAGGAGCTGTTTGCAGACAGTGTAAACACAAATATGCCACATGGACTACACGCCATAGTAGGTGTATAAGCTGAAGACCACCTGAACATGTTTTTATATTAGAGGGGTTTCCCAGGAGTAAAATATTGATAAACTATAGTGACATAGAAAATTAAAAAATATATGTATTTACCATGAACAAGATTAAAATGATTTCCTAATGACACATTCCTTTTATCACAGAAGATTTATCAAAACTGGTTTAAAGGAAAACTGGCTTAGTTGCCCATAGCAACCAATTTTCATTTTTCAGAGCTCCTTTGGTAAATGAAAGTTAGAATCTGATTGGTTGCTATGGGTAACTAAGCCAGCAGTTTTCCCTTCCACCGGTTTGGATAAATCCCAAAGAATATGATAGTGACTGATTAACTTATATATATGCCACATACATATACAGATAAAATGCTACATCCTTGCCATTTTTACTGCGTCATAAACTCCTTCACATTCACTCACCCTGGGTTCAGACCTGAGCGTTCTAAAAACGCGTGTTTTTGTCACGCGTATTTCAGCGCGTTTTTGCAAATAGGAAACGCGCGTTGGTGTCTACTGTGGTATCAATCACAAAACGCGCGACAAACGCCCCAAAAAAAGCTCAAGTACTTGTTTATGCGTCGGGCGTTTTACAGCGCGTTCAAACACGCTGTAAAACGCTCAAGTGAGAACCAGGGCCATAGGAAAGCATTGGTTTTCATGTGTTGAGCGTTTTACAGCGCGTTTGAACACGCTGTAAAACGCTCAGGTGTGAACTTAGGGTCACATGGAGGTTACTTACCAGACAAACTCACAGATATGAGAATGAACCCTGTGCCTCTGGGAATCAACGACTATTCACATACTGACACGTTCTGGACCTTCTTGTGGGCAGCATACAAATGGTGTAAGGCCCCATTCACACGGCCGCAAATGGGTCCGCATCCGTTCCGCAATTCTGCGGAACGGGTGCGGACCCATTCATTCTCCGTCATCGGTTCGGAGCATTGTGTGCTCTCTGCTTCCGAATTTGCGGAGTGCGGCCCTGAACTTTCGGCTTCGGCTCCAAACTTCCGGTCCGCGGCTCCGCAAAAGATAGAACATGCGGACAAGAATAGGCATTTCTATGGGGGGTGCCGGCCGGGTATGTTGCGGATCCACAATTTGCGGACGTGTGAATGGGCCCTTAAGGTGCTATTTCTTACCTATGTAAAGAAGAGCTGTCTAAGTGCTTGTTCACATATGCATTGGAGGCTCCATTTGGGGCAGATTCCATCAAAAACAGAGGAGGAACATCATGCAGGACTTTTTTCCTCTGGTAAAAAAAAACAGGATCTCAAGCAATATAGTACTGGGATCTGTTTGGCTCCACTCAGGTGAGTTATGGGCCAAATCTGGAACTTCCATTATTTTCATTGTTCTGCTCCTCTAACAGAGCAGAGCAACGGGAATAACTAGTGGTGGTCTGAATATGGCCTAACTTTTAAAAGGATCATACTTGGATTTAGACTAAAGTTTATTTATGTTAGTACATGCTGGCAATTTTGGAGATATGTTATATGCAAAGTAGCTCTTCTTTGGCAGAAGAGAACAACCTCTTATTAGCCAAACCAGATCTGTAGACAGTTTTGCTTTTAGTTTTGGAATTCTTGTTCCTCATTGGTACCGAGCAGAATACTGGCTGGATGACATGCTTTTGATGTGACTCTGTCTTATTAGGGTGCATTCACATGACAACATGTATTTTGCAGTATGCAAAACACAAATCTGCCAAAAATACGGATGGCGTCCGCGTTGAAAACATGTTTATTTTTGCAGACCCATTTTAACAGTGCCTATTCTTGTCCTCAAAATGGAAAAGAATAGAACATGCTCTATCATTTTTGCAGGACTGTGGAACAGACATACAAATGCGGACAGCACAGTGTTCTGTCCACATTTTTTGCGGCCCCATTGAAATCAATGGGTCCACATCAAATCCGCAAAACATGTGGATCGGTTGCGAACCAAAAATACGGTTGTGTGAAAGGGGCCTTACAGTATGTTGTCTGGCAGACCCTTTGCTGAGAACTGCCATGGGGGTGAAACAAAGATCCAACAGGATGGATTATACCTTCCCAATCAGAGAGGGTGTCCAGTAGAATTTTAACCCCTCTTATCCATTCCCTGTTGAAATAACATGTATGTTTGGCTGAGCCAGATTACTGACAGCCAAATGATTATTGAAATAAGTCTTATTTTGTCTATAGTAAGCAGATTAGCAGAGCACTGCATAGATAATAAAAAGATAAGCTGCTTTTCCCATTCTATTGTGACTGCTAGTGACTTATTGCAGAAACTATTAGTGCAATGATGGCATGTTACTACAGATACTGCACAGAATGTGCTTAATTTAGTACTAAGGCCTCATGCACACGACCGTTGTTTGATTCCGTGTCCGTTGCTCCATTTTTCGTGATTTTCTGCGGACCCATTGGTTTTCAATGGGTCCGTGGAAACCTCGGCAAATACACCGTTTGTCCTCCGCATCCGTGGTCCGTGATTCCAGTCCGTCAAAAAAATATAACCTGTCCTATTCTTGTCCGTGAAAAACGGTTCACGGACCCATTCAAGTCAATGGGTCCGTGAAAAATGCGGATGGCCATCCGTGTGTCATCCGCTGTCCGTGTCCGTTTTTGCGGATCCCTTGGCAGGCACTTAGGAAACATTGTCAGCCTGTCTTTTGGTAAAATCTTTTGGGTCATGTCCGCTAAAAAACGGAAGACACACGGAAACACAACGGAAGGCAAAAACGGACACGGATCACTGAACAACGGAACCCCTTTTTGCGGACAGCATAAAAAAACGGTCGTGTGCATGAGGCCTTACGCTTACTCTTATTATTTCAGGGTTGAGGGGAAGTCCATATGCTCCATTAATGTACTTAAGAATTTGCAGGGTACTATCTCTCCTTAGGGAGAGAGCGCCTTAATCAGCTTAAGAAGACTTGACACCCGGATAAGAGGCGGGTGCGTTGCGGGAATCGCCACGATTTTTCCGCGCGTGTGCTAACGTTTGTAGTGCGTTTAGCACGCTCGTGAAAAAATCCGCATGCTTGGTACCCAGACCCGAAGTAAGACTTCATCACTGAAGTCTGGTTTCGGGATGAGTATTCTGTATATGTAATTATTTTCCTTTATAACATAGTTATAAGGGAAAATAATCGCATTCTAATTACAGAATGCAATGTTCCCCGGGCTATAGAGGGTTAAAAATAATAGAGTTAACTTACCTTCTCCCATTGTACGCGCAGAGCCCCAGAACGTCTTCTCTCTTGATGGTTGGGATGCTTGAGGACCTGTGGTGACGTCACAGGGTCACATGGTCCAATCATAGAAGCATTTGAGTGGACCATGTGACCCATGTGATCCTGTGACATCACGGCAGGTCCTTCATCCATGAGACAAGATATTAAATAAGCCAGCACCTCATCTGCAGACGGCTGTTTCAGGGGGGTTTACCCTCGTCAGTACAGAGCACTGGCTTAACTGGGTGAGAGGCCCAAGTTCAATAAAACATTATTTGATAGTCTATGTATAGGAGCCTCTCAAATGACCCTAATTTTAACTGTAATTGTCCTAGGGAAAGATCCTTTACTCTGCCTCATATCTCTATTAGCTCCCATTTCTTTCTCCAGCCTTACACACACGTCCATAGAAAGAGGAGGAGGGATGAAGAGGCTTTGTTTTAAATTGTCTAACAAATTGCTTAGGCCCCTTTCACACTAGCGTTTTTGTTTCCGTCCTAGAGTTCCGTCCTCGGGTCTCTAGGACGGAAAGCTACTGATCAGGATTATCCCCATGCATCCTGAATGGAGAGAAATCCGTTCAGGATGTCTTCCGTTCAGTATGTGAACGCTTTTTGGACGTTGACAAAAGCGCAGCATGCTGCGGATTTGTCTCTGTCCAAAAATCCGGAAGACATGCCGTAACGCCGATCCGGAATTAATGCCCATTGAAGTGCATTAATCCGATCCGGCCTTAAGCTAAACGTCGCTTCGGCGCATCGCCGGATCCGACGCTTAGCTTTTCTCAACTGTTACCATGGCAGCCAGGACGCTAAAGTCCTGGTTGCCATGGTAAATGTAGTGGGAGCGGGGAGCAGTATACTTACCATCCGTGCGGCTCCCGGGCGCTCCAGAGTGACGCCAGGGCGCCCACACGCATGGATCACGTGACGCATGGATCACGTGATCCATGGGCATGGGGCGCTCTGACGTCATTCAGAGCGCCCGGAGCCGCACGGACTGTAAGTATACTGCTCCCCGCTCTCACTACTACTATGGCAACCAGGACTTTAATAGCGTCCTGGCTGCTATAGTAACCTGAAAGCATTTCGAAGACTGATCAGGATTTTAAGGCGACTTGCGTTCTGACGGATCCGGCGGGACGGAAGTGCCCGCCGGATCCTCAGAACGCAAGTGTGAAAGAGGCCTTAGGGTATTGGTTCAAAGATGATGTGTCATATGGAGGAGCAACATAATTTATTAATAAGCTATGTTGTCCAGAGGTAAGGACCATGGCCTTGAGATTGGGAATTTACTGGTACAGTGAAGCAAATGACTGACTGACTGACTGGTTGGTCAATGGAACAGCCATTATCTGTGGATGGAGCTTCTAGATCAGTGTGGACCATGGTCTGAGCTGATTATAGATTGAAATTATTTCTGTGTTAATGAATTGATAGTTTGTGGAATGTTTATTAGTTATTTTGTCCATAAATATAATATCGTTCTACCCTAAACAATATCGACTGCAAGAGCATATCCAGTGCACATAGCACTAACCGTACCTAGGAGGCAAAGTAGGTCTAACAATTTTGCAAAAGCTGCAGAACTGGCAATAAAAAAAGAGATCCAGTATCATTGGCTCCAGGTGATTGTCTATTTGTCAGATTTTAGACATGGCCTAGCCCTTCCTATGTATTGTTCTGTACTTCTATACTTGTATATGTAAAACCACAGAAAATATTAGTGTATTTTTACAATATTCCAAGCTTGTATGAAAAGGAACCTAACTGCACAGCTTAATGCATATTTTACCAACATGCTTTGATATAAAGCTAGCCTGGCTGTTGCCTATGGGCTGCATATTTTTGCATACATTTTGTCTACTTGCAAAATGATACATACGTGCACATTGCTATCATTTCTAATAGGGACTATATAATGCAGTACCTCTATTTGACCATTAGGTGGAGACACATGTAAGGGATTTCTCATGGACGGATAATCATTCACTATCCACTAGCACGTGATTAAAATATGTTATTGCTCTCAGAAAATAATCTCAGGCAAAATGAACAAAGTTTTGTGTTCCTTGTGTCCTTTACGTCACCAGAGCCACAGGAGTTACTTCTTGTTTTAATCAGGAATTGGCTTTATATCAGATGGCAGGCAATGGTTATCAATGTCAACACTTTTGTGCTTTCCTTCCTGCCCAGTTAGCCTCCAGTAATTTAATAGTCAGTCGCCTCCCACATACACCTCAAAATTGGTATCAGTTTAATGTTGTGACTACTCTGCATTCTTGTTATGGAAAGAACCTCAGATTCTATTTAAAAAGGACCTTTCACTGGTCCGGACATTATCATATAACTAGCTGGTTGTGTAGGGCATACTGAAGTCATGTTACAGCTCTTACACTGGGTTCAGACCTGAGCGTTTAGAAGCCTATCGTTTTATGCGCGTTCAAGATGGGCGTTTAGGCGCGTTTTTTCAAGCGTTTTGGTAAATAGTGTAGGCGCGTTTATGTGATTGACTGCATAGTTGGCCAATGACCAATGATATAGTTTGGCTAATCTGAGTGCTTTAGAGGTGTGGCATTCCATGGTGGCTGATTCAGCATGTTGCAAACTTTGTAAAACGCGCATCCATAGGCGCGTTTTACGCTGCACAAACGCCCGAACAACACGCCTATCGCGTTTCCCATTGAAGTCTATTGGCACCAAACGCTCGAAAAAAGCCCGAATTAACGCGAACATACTTGCTTATGCGTCGGACGTTTATAGGCGCCTACGAACGCGCATAAAAACGCGCAAGTGTGAACCACCCCCATTGGAATGCATGGTTCCTGTACTGTTGTGCGTTTTTATGTGCGTTCGAACGCAGCGTTTTACGCGAAAGTGTGAACTGAGTGTTAGGGTACTTTCACACTTGCGTTGGTGCGGATCCGTCTGTTTATTTGCACAGACGGATCCGTCTGTTTATTTGCACAGACGGATCCGCACCTATAATGCACACGTTTGTATCCATTTAGAACGGATCCATTTGCGTTAGTTAAAAGAAAAATGACAAAGTCCAAAACGGATCCATTTGGAATTACATTGAAAGTCAATGGGGAACGGATCCGTTTTCAAATGCACTATATTGTGTCATTGAAAAGGATCCGTCCCCATTGATTTACATTGTAATTAAAAACGGATCTGTTAGGCTCCGCCTCTTCAGACGGACAACAAAATGCTGCATGCTGCATTTTGGTGTTCGCCTCCAAAACGGAATAGAGGCGGAACGGAACCTAACTGATGCATTCTGAACGGATCCTTATCCATTCAGAATGCATTGGGGCTTAACTGATCCATTTTGGACCGTTTGTAAGAGCCCTGAAACGGATATCACAAACGGAATCCAAAACACTAGTGTGAAAGTACCCTTACTATGTTATCCATGCACCGTTCAGTTCACCCGCTGTGTCCTCCATATTGGTTTCCCGCCTGCTATGTAAATTCATACCATTGGTACAGGCAGGAGGAGACGACCCTGTTTCTCAGGGTGCGTCTCCTTCTCCCTGGCTGTGACGCTCTCCGCTGCAATTAGACAGCTCACAGCCAGGGAGAAGGAGACGCCCACTGAGAAAAACTGCCATCTCCTCCTCCCTGTACCGATGGTATGAATTTATATACCAGGCGGGAAACCAATATGTGGGATACAGAGGGCGAGAGGAGCAGAGCATAGGAAACATAGTAAGAGCTGTAACATGCAATCAGTATGACCTACACAGCCATCTAGTTATGATAATGTCCGGACCGGTGAAAGGTCCTCTTTAATAAGAATACTCGTATGAGACCATTATGTACTGTTTAGTCTATGGGTTTTCATGCACTACCATGCATTTTCACATGCACTAGCGTACGTCCACATGGTAAGGTTTCTTCATGCAGTTTTGGAAGCCAAAGTCAGGAGTGGAACTTAAAAGGAGAGAAAGTATAAAGGACAGAAACGACTCTTTTTTTTTGAATATACTTCTGGTTTTAGCTTCCAGAACTGCATGAAGAGAGCTGTCGGTGTGGTCGTACTGTCAAATAGTATTTAAGTTATATCTCAACACAAAATAGTTGAACCTGCATAGTTATAAGCACCTGAAGCTCTAAAACGCAAAATGTTAAAGAAAATAAAGAATTTATAGCAAATAAAGAATTTTAAAGCATTTACAACATATAAAGATTTTTTCCTGAATCAATCAAAATGAAGCTCCACCTTAAAGAACATAGTAGGCAAATGCACAATTTAGGCTACCTTCACATCTGCGCTTTCCTTTCCGCTATTGAGATTCATCTTAGGATCTCAAAAGCAGAGGAAAACACTTTAATTTTGTTCTCATTCATTGTCAATGGGGACAAAACTGAACTGAATGGAACAGAGTGCACCAGAATGCATTCCCTTCCGTTTCGTTGTGTTTCCATGACGTAAATAAAAGCGCTGCAAGCAGCTTTTTGAGTGCGTCATAGGATACTGATCAAAACACAATGTAAGTCAATGGTGACGGCTCAGTTTTTTCGGACACAAAATAAAACGGATCCTGCAGCCATTGACTTACAATGGATTTAGTGATGGATCTGTCTTGTTCATTTGGGATATACTAGATGTACTTTTGTTGAACCTATGACGGATCCAGCAAAAACGCAGATGTGAAAGTAGCCTAAAGGGGTTACCTGGGAATCTGATATTGAAGACCTGCTGGAGAGAAATGGAGATGCGCTATAGTAAACTACCTGCATAAATGGAAAAAAATGTAAATAATCATTTATTAATTAATAATATATTTACTATAAATTATGTTATTAAAGGGAATCTGTCAGCAGTTTTATGGTGTCCTAACTAAGGGCAATATAAACTAGTGACAGATCCCCTTAGCAAAAAGCTGGGTCACTTTCTTTAGTTGACGCATCTTTTTTCCAAAATTTTGCGCTAAACCGCTCCAGCACATGCCAGATGAGTCCTGATTAGAGATGAGCGAACTTTAAAAAAAAGTCCGGTGTTCGGCGTTTGGGTTGTGGTAACTCGCGCATCCCGTTATGGATTCCACTATAGCGGCATATGGAATCCATAAGGGGCGGCTGCCACCAACCCGAACTGTTGAACAGCCGAAGGACCTGGGGTGACGTCACCGTCATGTGATCAGTGCAGGGGGCTGGATTTGATCCCGTGCTGAGCCACGCCCCCTGCACTGATCACATGACAGTGACGTCACCCCAGGTCCTTCGGCTGTTCAACAGTTCGGGTTGGTGGCAGCCGCCCCTTATGGATTCCATATGCCGCTATAGTGGAATCCATAACGGGATGCGCGACTTACTACAACCCGAACACCGGACTTTTTTTTAAAGTTCGCTCATCTCTAGTCCTGATATTCATGAGCTCTTGGCTCTCCCCATCCACCTGCAGCTGATTCATATGGAAAAAAAAACTGTCAATCAGAGGCAGGTGGGCGGGGAGATCCGTGAGCTCATGAATATGGGGACTCATTGGCCTGTGCTGGAGCTGATTTAAAGGTGAGAGCAAAACTGCTGACAACTGTCCTACACTTGTTAGCTGGATTGGCCGCACTGTGACTATTTGACACAATATTCCTCCACATTTTCTGAATGCTTCTATTTTAATGCTTTAAAGAGGACCTGACACCTATATTATGCTGCTGTCACTGATGGATGCATAGAATAGTGACAGACCTGTTGATTTCAGCGGTCTTTGACTTTTGAGCTGGCACTCAGTACTTTTATACTACTACCAGAAGGAAATAAGTCCAGTGAGACTCTCTATCATGGCCAGAAGCAGGAGGAGATGGGGCCAGCGAGTCTCACCGGACTCATTTCTTTCTGGTAGTACTATAAGAGCTGATGAAGATGTGCGGCCCATGCCCATTCTGTGGATCTCAAATAGAGGTCCACAATGCACGGGTATCGGTCGTTTGCAGATGCGGACCCATGGGTTCACGATCTGCAAGATTCAGTCCGCAACACAGAAAAATAGAACATATTCTATTTTTTTGCAGTATGGAGGCATAGACCGAAATCTCACGTAAGCGCTCCTTAGTGCTTCCGTGGGCTTCCTCTCTGTGCCTCTGCGCTGCATCACTCCATATCTTGCGGATCCATTCAACTCAATAGGTCCGCATCCATGATACAGAGCGAACATGGCCAGTGCTTGTATATTGTGGACCTGCTGTTTGCGGGCCACAATACAGGCACGGGCTGCACATGTCAGTTTATACTGCGGATTTCACCCCTTTCAATGGAAAGAATGACACTATGTCTAATCTGACGCTTTTCTGCAACAAAATCCGCAGCGTGTGCACACACGATTTGGTGCCTTTTTTAGAAGCGGATATGCTGCAGAAAATCCACAGCTAATCAGTCAGGTGTGAACCCAGCCTAACTGTACTGACTGCCAGCACAAAAGTGACAGACCACCGAAATCAGTGGGTCTGTCTCTATACTATGCAGCCCTCAGTGAGGGCAGCATAGTACAGGTGAAAGTTTCCCTTAAAGAGGACTTGTAACCCCTCCTAACATGTCTGTTCTACTAACTACTTGCATTCCACATGTAATGATAATAATAAATTGCCAATAAAGAATAATAATGAATTGCCAACTGGGTGTTACCAGTTGGGGTGTGTCCCTGCATAGTCTGCCACTATCTAATCAGCGCTTCTAGTGCCCAACTGGTAACATCCAGTTGGCATTTCATTTAGAAATTTCTAGTAGGAATAATAGAGAAATGGCACGATAGAGAGTTATATAAAAAGATGCTCCAGAATTGTTATGATGTGGGGAATGTAAGTGGTTACTAAAACCGACATCTCAGGTGAGGTGACAGGTCCTCTTTAATATAAATATTTTTCATTTGCATTACATTTATTTGTTTGCTTCACTCTTTGATTTTTGATTTTTCTTTTCTTTTTTTTATATTATAGATCAGCAACATTTTGTTTTTTGTGCTGCCACCCATATGCATGTGCCTGTTCCGTCAATATGCCACTTGCTTCAACAGCGGGATATATTTAATATGGACCCTGCTCGTAGTGGTTGGTAAGTGTGACACTGGGTGTCTTTTAAACATAACATGCTCGGGAAAGAAATCTTATCAGCTTCCTGTACTGTGCATTTCTGCGGAGCACATATGTCTGGACTAGGATAAGTACAACGTGAGGCCAGATCAGTGTTTACATCCTGGACTTCAGGACGTAATATTCCAGCGAAACAATAGTTTTCACGTAGCCTGCCTAGAAGTTCCGGGTATTGTCAGACTCAGTTATGTGACCTAAGTACATACGACATATGACAGTCTAGTGATGTACGTTATGTTCTTTTTTTACTGACACAGTTTTATCACTGTTGTTGTTTTATATTGTTTCCACCTAACAAATGGAGTAAAATTCATTTCCTTTCTTTAATTAACTGTTCGATTTCTCTACATTTCATGTGTTGCAAATTAGATTGTTGCATACACTAGGCTACATATGCAAGGTGGATGGGTAATTTAAAAAAAAAAAATTTCAGTGCAGAAATTGACCTGCATTGTGGATTTGAAAATCTGCAGCATGCCAATTATGTTTGCGGCTTCAGCAGCACATTTCACCCTTTTCAATGAAAGGGGGAGATCTGCGGCAAAACCGCATCAAATCCACAACAAAAATGCTGTTAGACATTGCGAATTTTGGTGTGAAAATGCTGCAGAAACGCACATAAATTTGTGCAGATCCTATGTGCTTTCACCCACACCTGTGTGCAGGTGGCCTCGGGGTGATTTCACGCATTTTGGCCCCATGCACACGACCGTTGTTTGTTTCCGCGTCCGTTCCATTTTTTTTCACGGATAGGATGCTTCCCCATTCATTTCAATGGGTCCGTCAAAAAATGCGGATGGTCAACCGTTTTTGTTCCGCATCCGTGATCCGTGTTTTCATTCCGTCAAAAAAATAGTGCATGTCCTATTTTTTTCACGTTTGCGGACAAGGATAGGCATTTTTACAATGGATCTGCCATAAAAATCGGATCCGTCAAAAAAAACGGTCCCTCATCCCTTTTTTTATGACGGACGCAAAATTTGCAGGAGGAGCGGACGCGGAGGCAGGCAACGGTCGTGTGCATGTAGCCTTTTCTGTACTTCTGTGTTTTTAGTGTTTTTTTTTTTTTTTACATGTGTTTTCTGGTGCTTTTTGCAGTAAAAAACACCAGCGCAAGATGTTAGCTGCCGGTCTAAGGGAAATATTAAATGCAGGATGCAGTTAGGGGGAGATTTATCAAACTGGTGTAAAGGAAAACTGGCTTAGGTGACTATAGCAGATTCCATCTTCCATTTTTCACAGCTCCTTTGGAAAATAAAAGCTGGAATCTGATTGGTTGCTATGGGCAACTAAGCCAGTTCTACTTTACACCAGTTTGATAAATCTCCCCCTTAATTTCTACATGTATAGCATTGGTCTCAACATATGGCTCTCCAGCTGCTTACACTGAATTTAACCAATGCCAATGCACTGTAGCTCTGTGTACCATCACTATACCTTTGTCAGGGTTATCCATCTTTCCAAACGCCAGAAAATGAACTTTGGCATTCCTCAAAGTGCCCAGCAGGGTGTGATTTACGTTTCTAGGAGCCTAAAGCCTGCCTTCTTCAAGAGCCCAGCTTGGCTCACCCGAGTGTCCAAGTTCACCTCTTCACTTGCTCCCACTAACTCCCCTTTCGCCTTCCAGGCCGCCCCCTTCTTTGAGACATCTGCAAATTCTTTTTTTACCTCCACCTGTGACGTCAGCATCTGCCTCCGCGAAATCTCGAGTGCTCAATGAGTGTACCTACATTGAGTCTAATGTCCACTGCAGGGAAGTTACTGTGCAAGATTTCGCAGGGGGACAGGTTGACAGGCAGGCTGAGATGTATGAAGTTCGTGACGTCACAGAGGAGGGGGAGTACTGGAAGGCGCAAGGAAAGGTACTGGAAACAAGTGATTAGGCTCGCTGGGCTCTTGCAGAATGTGGGCTTGGGCACCTGGAACTGTTGATCACTCCCTGCTGGGCACTTTGAGGCTCACTAGCATACTAAACAAAGTTGATTTTCTGGCGTTCGCAAAGCTATAGTTTTATAGTATGGTTCAATTAAGCTATAGACAGTCTTAAGCCTCATTCAAACGTCAGTGTTTCCCGTACGTGTGCTGTACGTGTTCTCCGCAGACAGCGCACGTCCCCATTCATTTGAATGCGTGTATTCACACATCAGTGTTTTAGCACGGTCCGTGGGTCCGTATTTTCAGCATGGATGCATGTCCTATCTTGGTCCGTGTTCCCGGATCCCTCACGCCCATTATAGTCTATGGTTCAGTGAAAACCACGAATGCAAATTTGAAAATGAAAATTTGGAATTTCTGCTCCAGAACTATAATAACACTAGTATATTTCATCTTTTCTTTATATAGGCATTGGGTCAGTTTACTTTCATGCAACCCTCAGTTTCCTGGGACAGATGCTAGATGAATTGGCCATCCTGTGGGTACTAATGTCCGCCTTAGCAATGTGGTTTCCTAAAAGGCATCTTCCAAAAGTTTTCCGTCATGACAGGTAACCAGCAACACACAGTTCAAAATGGAACCTTTATAAGTTCATTTCATGTACCTCCTACCACATCCAGGGGTGGACTGGCCATAGACCCTACAGGGGAATTTCCCAGTGGGCCAATATCCAAGAGGCCGCCTGAGCCCTCCTCACAGCAGCCAGTACATAACAATCAGATGCTCTCAGTATTAATTTTAGGAGCATGAGGTACTTATGCACCTTACTGGCGGCCGCAGGTGTCTTTCAGAATTCAACTGTATCTGCATCCTCACAGTTGAATACTGCAGTGGGGGTGGCAGTATTTTGTGCTGCACTGTGATACTTGTTTCTGCTGGGGCGGTATTTTGTGCTGCATTACGATATTGCTGGCCTTGCCTACTTTTCTTGTCCTTTCATTCATGCGCTGGCCCTGCCTACTTGTGTTATCTGCTTTCTGTGAATTTGGACCCACCTACAACATGAGGCCACTTTTAGGTTTTTTGTTCAAGGGGTTCATTAAGTTTACAGTCCGTCCTAACCAAATCTTTGTATGTACAGGCGACAATGATTGCATAATCCTTAACTGGAACTATTTTCAAGTGTAAATGTATATCACCCTTATTAAACATACAACATAACGCCTATCTAAGGACCAAGGCATGATTCAGTAAGGTCACTGAGGGCTGGGACTAGATGGCCCATGAGGTCTGGACCAGAACAAGCCCCCTTGTAGATATATATTCGATTCTATTTTTTTATTATATAAATATATTATATACAGCGATGTAGCAGGCGATTGTCTGGAGTAAAGCGTTCCTTCCCGCAATCACATGCTCGTTAGAGGAGGAGACTGCTGCTATTACATGCAGCAATCTGCTCCACAGTATGCGGAGGAGTGATCGCTAGTGCAATCACTAATCCCCATACTGACTAGTTGTCTGCCGGCAGCAGATTGTGATTAGACAGCACGATCTGTTGCTGACAAACAATTTTAGTTTTAAGCCGGTTTAAAAATCTGGATTGCCCGATGAATGAGCGTTTGCCCTTAATCCCTTCCCCTAGCAGAGGGTAAGCTAAACTAACTAGAAACTGGGACCCACCCTTCCTGCAGGAAATGGGACTCGCCCACTCCTGCACGGGGGGGGGGGTTAGAATGGAATGGAAGGTTCCACTCTATCTAGGATAGCAATGCCATATCTGCCGCCACCTGCTGGTGGACCAGGCACATTACACATAACAGTTGCAAACAGATTAGGAATGCACAGTGTGGAGGACCTGGAATAAAATGCATAGGTGACATTATATTAGCCCTAAAAGACAGTAGCAGGATGAAGAAGTGGTAATGCCACTCTGGGGCGTTACTCAAAGTATTGTCCATGAATAACTTTGGTACTGGGATTCAGCTGCTATACTGATCTTCAGTTGTGCTCAATGCGAAGTACAAATGAACATTCACTACAAGAGAATATAATTCATGGCACTCACCATTCGGTAATTTTTTTTATTTATAACATAGGCAGGTACATCAAGGGTGGACAGCTAAGGCGACGGCTGTTTCATGTGCTCCTGCACTTCGTCTGGCTATGAGATTCTTTATAAAGAACTAATAGTAACAACATTTTCTAAATGATGATTTTAATGTTGCGTCTCTTTTGTCATAGATGGAGATTTAAAGCAGTTGTTGGAATACTATCTGGAATCACCACAGTTTTGGCGTTCGTGAAACCCGTAATCAATAGTATATCACTGATGACGCTGGGAATACCTTGTACGATTCTGCTTATTACTGAGCTCAAGAGGTGAGGATACTCATGTCAATCGAGATTCAGCTCCTATAATCTGCACATTGTGAATTTTTAAGAACTAGGGAGATATGGTGGTATTGGCAATGATGCCGGACATATTAACTAAATTGAGTTAAATGGGGTTCCTCACTATTGCAGGTTCTGAACATGTGCGTGAATGTTTCCCTAGGATACGTCTTATGGATATGTGTACTTGCCTCAAATAGAGCTGCATCATCCATCTTTCCATAATCTGGCATTGAACATAACATTGGGCGTGAGGCCCAAAACGCAACCACAAAAGTACTGAAAAACTGCTGCTATTCAATCGGATTTTGCTGTGGTTGATGGCTATGTGTTCTAGAAATTTTAAAGTGCCATATGTGAAAAGACTGGACAAAATGCAATACAAATGCAACAGATAGTATGACCCAAAAGAGGGCATGGGTTACAATGCAAAACTGATCTGAGCAAAGTGGTTGACCAAAGGGACATAGAAAAAGTGTGAGGTAAATGGGACAATCAATGGGGCCTTCTGTCTCTGGTAGAAAATTCTTAAACTATAATTGGGGGCCCTTTTTTGATTTGACTTATAAGCGCCCCCTTGTACATATACTATTGATGATACATAAATGTAAATTAGATCTGTGGTTATGACCGGTAGTAATGGTATTATGCATTTCCATAGAGGCGGAAAATGCTAAAGGTTGCGTGTGGAAATACTGATTGATCCTTTCTGTTCTTCTATGTTCCTTATTAATCACATCTATGGAAATGACAAAACAAGCAAATGATTATTGAATATATTCTCCAATAAATGTCATCTTTATGTATTGCCTGTCCTGATAAAACAGGTTATAGAGTACAAAATCAATAGCAAACATGCAAGTCATGACAAAGGAGCCCTCCTAATGACACTCTAAGCTGCGGTCTTCCTGTGGATGCTGATAAAAAAAAACATGTGGCCTCACATTTCCTGGAAAAGTGACATCTGATCCTTCATCCTGTTCATCTTACGTAGAACTTCAGACTTTGCTTTTACTAGATATTCACTCTTCTCAGAATTCTTCACACCCGCCATACACTTTTTTTGTTGAGTAACAGTATCCTGCCTGTGACATGCTGCTTGAGGAGATATGAAGGAGCTGTTGTGATGCCTGCTGCTACAAGGGGCTGGACTAGGGGGGGGTCATGTAATATGACAAATCTCTCAGGCGTTCTATTTTCCACCTGGGATACAAAGGTCCAGCATTACTTTTTCCCATCTTGGAGACAAGCTTATACTGTGATATTCAAACAGAAATATGCATAAAGACTCACTCTTTGAACAATGGTTAACCAATTTAGGCCGAGTAAGTGAGAACATGCTCTCAGTGCTCAGAGAGCTAGAAAAAAATGGATATATGATCAGATTCTAATAACCTCTCGGGGCCTAAAGAGTTTTAAATATTTTTAAACTGTATAGTTTCCAGTGCTGGCTGCCCAAAACAGCTGATCTCTGGGATCCAGGGAGTTGGACGCCCACAAATCTGATATTGAAGACCTATCCTAAAGATAGATCATCAATATCTCAGTCTCGAAAACTCCTTTAAATTAACCACTGTAGTACAGTAGGCGCCATATTAACCCATTTTTTTTTTTTATCTTTTAGATGTGACAACATGAGAGTTTACAAGTTGGGCCTTATGTCTGGCTTTTGGTGGACATTAGCATTAGTCTGCTGGATCAGTGATAAAGCTTTTTGTGAAATGTGGGCACATTTCAACTTCCCCTACCTTCACTGTGTATGGTAAGTAGTTTCACCATATAATGGCTATACAGACTACATTGCTTCAGTTACTATTATACCGATTTTATATTATACCTATAATCCATTTTTGACCTGGAAGACCTACATGGCCTAAGGGTCCATTCACACGTCCGTAGAATAGGTCCGGATTCGTTCCACAATGTTGCGGAACGGATCTGGACGGATTCATTTTCAATGGGGCCCGAAGAGATGCAGACAGCACACAGTCTTCTGTCCACATCCGCATTTCCAGTCCACGGCCCCTGTCTTCCGGTCCGCGGCTCCCCAAAAAAATAGAACATGTCCTATTCTTGTCCGCAATGGGCATTTCTATAGGGGTGCCGGCCCGGTGTATTGTGGATCCGCAATACACAACGGACGTATGAATGGACTCTATTAGTAACATGCACAGTTAATAGGCTTACGATTTAAATGGTTATTCCCATCTCAGACAATAGGGACATATCGCTAGGATATGCCCCCATTGTCTGATAGGTGCGGGTCCCTACATGTGCAGCCACCCTCAATTCATTTCTATGGGGCCGCCGAAAATGGCCTAGCACCGAGCGCCAAGAGAGCTTGGCAGTGGCTGGGCCCTGGAAAACCCAGGGTCCTCCGGCCACCACATTCCCAGCTCAGTTCTCAGTGTAGGTGGGGGTGCCAGAGGTGGGGATCTTCTGACTCTCCCGATAGATAATTTTGTAGGAGAGAAAGATTGAGTGCAATGAATTTTAGCTCCCAATCCTTTTGGTCTCCCAAAAAGAGGTGTCTGGCAGCGGCTTTCTCCTCTCTCCCCATTGAAAACACATATACACTTGACTGAGCTGAGCATGTATCGGAGAATCAGGACGGATTGAGCTATCAATGGTGCATTAACATTTATAGGCCTGTTCACAACACAATAATGATGCACACTTATCATGTCCTCCAGGAAACATGCGACCATGCTAAGTGTATTCATAGGGGGAGATTTATCAAAACTGGTGGAAAGCAAAACTGGATCAGATTCCACCATTCATTTTCAGAGCTCTTTTGGAAAATGACAGGCTCAATCTGATTGGTTGCTATGGGCAACTAAGACAGTTTCCCTTTGCACCAGTTTTGATAAATCTCCTCCATAGTGTTTTATTTACTTATTTTACTGGTATGTGTCAGTATCCCATGAAAACAGACGTGGAATAATAGAATAGACCCTATGATATCTTCTTTGTATTCTGATAGATTGAGGATTGATTTTTTTAAAGCTTAAAAGAGTGTATATTTTCCAGTTTAAAGGAAATCTATCACCAGTTTTATTCTGTCCAAATTTTTTAATCCTAGCAGCTCTAGTGCATGCCTATGAGTCCTCATATTCATGAGCTCCTGACTCTACCCTCCCCTTCTGCTGATAGAGCGTTTTTTTTCTACTGCAGTCAGCAGCAGATGGGTGGGGAGTGCCGTGAGCTTATGGATATGGCGACTCAATACAAGATTTTAGCAAAACAGGTGGGGATATTAAAGAAAGTGACCCAACATTTTGCTAAGCATATCAGTCACTGGTTTATGTTGCCCTTAGTTAGGACACCATAAAATTAATGGTGACATATTCTCTTTAAAATGAATTCAAGAAATCTTGCATTCAAATGACTGTGTGATAAACTCCAGATCGGGCCTAGCATAGATAATAAATCTTGAGCTGCATTGGAGTGGGAGTTTTATTGTGTTTCTTATGTCTTGCAGGCACATTCTCATCTGTCTGGCTGCTTATCTTGGCTGTGTCTGCTTTGCTTACTTTGATGCTGCATCTGAAATTCCAGAACAAGGACCGGTCATTAAATTCTGGCCAAGTGAAAAGTGGGCTTTCATTGGAGTGCCTTATGTCAGCTTACTCTGCGCTCA
This sequence comes from Bufotes viridis, assembly GCA_033119425.1. Classification (NCBI taxonomy): domain Eukaryota; kingdom Metazoa; phylum Chordata; class Amphibia; order Anura; family Bufonidae; genus Bufotes; species Bufotes viridis. Next base: position 276,276,987 of record CM065589.1, on the reverse strand, counting down.
CAAGAAGTCACCTGTGAAAATTACATGAACTCCATCAGAACAGTGTGGAACATGAAGATCCTTGTACAGTGAAATCTCCTTGGAAATTCAGCAGGCATTTTACATGTCTCATTAGGGACTAATAATGATAGACTTGTCTTATCTTAAGGCTCCTAATTGGTTCGGTCTTTAGTTACTGCCAAAATGACATGAAAAAAATTGCCTCTATTTCCTACAAGTGCAGTTCTCTTCCGAGAATCTTATTTATTGACACATTCATATTTATATAATGACTTTTTCACCATTAAATAATTCTGCATTGCACTTGTAACATCTCAAAGAAGTCTACATATCTGTCACATGGATGCGGGAAGAAAATGCAGTGGCGGCTTGTATGCTATTCCTATCAGGACTATAAATATTTGATGTGGTGTTGCGTCTGGTAGCTGTCATCTATCCTATTATGGAAATGTACTGGTCCAGGGAAAGAATCGTGCAGTTTTGAGCTGTAGAGTTGTTAATGTGAGGCTCAAATTGCTTATCAGGGTTAAATGTTCTATTTTAATTTGGTTTCCAGTGGCTGAGAGAGGAAGAGGTTTTTGTATTTTCTGGGGATGTTTTCTTCGGCATGGCACTATTTCTGAGAGATCCTAGGAATCTAATTTTTTTGAATTGTGTGTAAAGCTGCTTTTTCCATCTAACCAATCAAAGTATTATATATATTTAGAGTTAGTGTCCTTTCACACTAGCATTTTCAGGATCCGGCATAGAGTTCCGTCGTCGGGGCTCTATGCCGGAAAGAAACGCTTCAGTTACAGATAATACAACCGCATGCATCCATTTGAACGGATCTGCTTGTATTAACTTTAACTATTTTTTTACATTGCCAAGACGGATCCGTCATGAACTCCATTGAAAGTCAATGGAGGATGGATCAGTTTTCTATTGTGGCAGGTTGTGCCAGAGAAAATGGATCCGTCTCTATTGACTTGCATTGGGGGTCATGACGGATCCATTTTGCTCTGCATCCCAGGACGGAAAGAATACCGCAGCATGCTGCAGTATTTTCTCCGTCCAAAAAACGTTAAGTGACTGAACTGAAGACATCCTGATGCATCCTGAACGGATTTCTCTCCATTCAGAATGCATGGGGATAATACTGATCAGTATCCTTTCAGCATAGAGCACCGACGACGGAACTCTATGCCGGATCCTGAAAACACTAGTGTGAAAGGACCCTTATTCAGAAGTAAAAAGTCAGTTTTTATAATGGTATACTTGTATAAACCAAATTGTATTAAACACAGCGTTCAATGTTGTAGTTTTAGGCTCTGTCCACATTTGGGTTCATGTCAGTCGGGGTTTTTCTTAGCTTTGATAACAAGAATAACTTGGTCTCCAGCAATGAAAAATAATGGAATTCTAATGAAAACGTGGTGGACCCCATTAAAAAAAAAAACTGATGCACCAGGATTTGCCAGTATGTAGATGCAAATGCGGCATATTTGTATTTTTTTTTTTTTTTTTATGATATTTTCAGGAAACTCATAGGCCGCTTTCACACAGTCAGTGATTGAATGTAAGCCAAAACCAGGATGTGGGTGAAAAATACAGAGTGGGCTCCACTCCTAGTTTTGGCTAACAGTACCTGATGGAAATCACTGACCAAACTGTGACTCATCAATTAGGCCTAGGGGGAAATTTATCAAAACTAGTGCTGCAGGAGCCATATAAAAAATTAAGTGCATCCAGCCTAAAATGAAATATACGCCAGCTCGTTGAAAATTGTCATAAATTATAATGCATCTGCCATGGCCCTATGCTTTACCCACTCTCAGCCCATACCTCTCTCCTGTAAAGAAAGTGGTGATGTAGAAATGGCACTTGCACAAAAATGTTTGTAGAATTGTCATCTAAAAAGTCGCAAACCCTTTTTTGTCACATCTATCAGCACTAACCTAAAGGACTACAGATATTTAAAACTTATCTTTGACAATGAAATGTTAGGCCACAAACTGGGCCCTGAAACGCCTTGTGTTCATGTAAAACTACAGACAATAATTTCATGACAGGGTTTTGCTAAACACCTTTTATCTTTATTTCACTCCCACCATGCCCAAAGATGGAGTAGAAACTGCTCAGCCAAAAAAGGGTGGGGTGGGGGTGTCCAAGATAACTAAGATGCCCATTTATCTATTTGCGTATAAATATCTGTATACTATTATTTCATATAATACTGCTCTGTACAGACAAAAATATGGATTTTACACATCACTACAGTGACTGTAGTTTAATAATTACCAACTGAGCACTACTCAGAATGAATTTCGTTTTAAAGGGTTTGTCCAGGACTTTACTATTCATAGACTATCCTCAGGGTAGATCATCAATATCACATTGGTGGTGTCTGACACCCTGCACCCCTGCTGATCAGCTGTTCAGGAGTATCTCCGGCAACAGAACTACACAGCTCAGTCCTCTGTGTAGTGGATGGAGCTGGCTATTGTAGCGTTACTTCCATTGAAGTGAATAGGAACAGTGCTGCAGCAACAAACTCTGTCATTTACACAAAGGACGGCGTTGTGTAATTCTGGCACTGACTTTTGTTCCAGGATCTACTCTGGAACAGCTGGGTGTCAGACACCCACCAATCAGATATTGACGGCCTATCCTAGTAAAATACTGCAGTAACCCTTTAAGGCTCTTTTACACAGCCCAATAATGACCAACTTTAAATTCCTGATTATTTCCCTGTATTAACAATCTGATGTACTGCTGTTTGCAGCTTTTATGCTAGTATAAAAATGCTAATTTGTCAGCAGCACATCATCTTGTGTAAACCAGGGGGTGTGCTGCTGACAAATTCAAACTGAATGAGGGTAAAAGACTAAACAGGCACAGATCAACGTGCTGTATTGTCAGTTGGTGCTTGTTTACGGGCACATGTAAAAGTCTGCACATGTAAAAAGGACCTGTTTTTGCAGTGTTATTCTGCTCAGGTAAGCAATTAAAAGTACCAATTATATCTATACACATATATATTTGTACGCAGCCTTCATGCAGACATTAAAATGAAGTCATTGTAAAATGTCCTTGTCTTTTTCAGTTTTATTGTTCATCTATTAATCAGACACACCATCAATACAGTACATAGAATTCCCTATTTTTGGAGTTCAGGACAGAATAGTGAATGCTGCTTATGTTGTGTTTGGTTCACTAAGGATTGCTTGCAGTGATAATTATAATAAATAATCAGCTAAGAGGACTGGATCATGACTGTAATTGGCAGCAGAAAGACATCTTCAAAATGGAAGGAAAGGCGAGGAAGGGAAGCTAGTCTATAAGCCAGTTTGGATTTGCCACCACATGCAGTGTAATTCCTAATGTGCCCCCACAAATTATGATGTCCCAGTATATGCCCCCTGATGTGCCCCCAAAGGGAATACTCACCTAGCCTATGTTCCCACCACATTGAATACAATCCAAATACAAATCTGTTCAATTTGGTCCAGTGGTAAACACAGCAGGTGCGATGACATCATTGCATCGCTCCTCCCTGTGCTAAACCATCGGACACAGAGTGAATGGTGGATCAGGGAGCTGTAGGCTCCACCATTGTATTCAACCATATCTGTGTCCTAAGGATGCAGATGTAGCTGCAGTAGGTAACGAAAACAATGATCAGCTCATCATTCTGCGTCTAGAGGAATCTTGCTGTACTTGGATAATTAAAGACACAGTCCAACTGCAGACAAGAAAATGTGTAGGAAATATATAGGCAACACTGGGGACCTATGTTAGGACTCTAGCTCCCATTGTAACCCATCTGCACCCTGCTTTCATTTTGATGACCGAGGGAGACCCGTCACTTTGTTAAACCCCTTATAAGCTGCAGTCCCTATTGACTGTATCATCTAATGGGTTAATGGTTCCTGATCAGTCCAAGGCTGTTAGCAACATTGTGATTGGACAGCACATAACACTGTAATTGATTTCAGAAAGTGCTGCTGTAAAAAAGTGATGCATGAGATGGAGTCCCCTGAATGGCCACTGTGAAAACATAATCATCAAAAGGCTGCTCAGTTTTATTTAAATAAGAATAAGGTAATCACTGTGTATCGAAAGGTTATGTAAAAAGTTACAAAATTGTACAGTTTGTAAGGAGGCATTACACTGCATGTGGTAGCATTTAATAGGGCATCATACTTTGTGGAGGCACATAAAGGCAACAGAAGCCACTTACAAATGGCGACACTTTTTTAACATGATTGTAAAGAACAACAGAGCTAATTTCTCCTTAACAAAATATTGTGACCTTGATGACGTCTTTCCCGGAGATAGTTCTTTATTTGGAGTTAAGGGCAGCCAAGCTAAACCCAGAGGGGTCCAGAGAGGGGTTCACGCAGCTTTCACTCTCCCTGCCACTGTCCCTGTCTCTTTCTTCACAACTGTCCCTGCCTTTGTCCCTTCTCTGCCTCAGATCTGCTCCCCACCACCATCAACCTCAAATCAGCCCTTCTATAAGACCCCCCAGCCTACATCAGCCTCAGATCAGACCCTCATCAGACCCTCCCCAGCCTTAGATCAGACCCCCAGACTCAGATCACACCCCCATCAGACCTTCCAACCTCAGATCAGGACCCCATCAGACCCTTTCTAGCCTTAGATCAGCCCCCATCAGACTCCCAGCCTCAGATCACACCCTCATCAGACCCCCCATCCTCAAATCAGACCCCCCAGCCTCAGACCAGACTTCCCAGCCTCAGACCAGACCCTCAGATCAGACCGAAAAAAGACATTTGTCCATCCAGTTCGGCCTGTTTCCTATAAGTTGATCCAGAGGAAGTCAAAAAACTCCTGTGAGGCAGAAGCCAATTTTCCCCACTTAAGGGGAAAAAATTCCTTCCCGACTCCAATCAGGCAATCAGAATAACTCCCTGGATCAACGACCCCTCTCTAGTAGCTATAACCTGTAATATTATTACACTCCAGAAATACATCCAGTCCCCTTTTGAATTCCTTTATTGTACTCACCATCACCACCTCCTCAGGCAGAGAGTTCCATAGTCTCACTGCTCTTACTGTAAAGAATCCTCTTCTATGTTTGTATACAAACCTTCTTTCCTCCAGATGCAGAGGGTGTCCCCTCGTCACAGTCACAGTCCTGGGGATAAATAGATAATGGGAGAGATCTCATGTGTACTTCATGTGTGGTCTGACTAATGATTTGTAAAGTGGTAGGACTATGTTCTCATCACGGGCATCTATGCCCATTTTGATGCAACCCATTATCTTATTGGCCTTGGCAGTAGCTGCCTGACACTGTTTTTACAGCTTAGTTTGCTGTTTATTAAAATTCCTAGGTCCTTTTCCATGTCAGTGTTACCCAGTCTTTTACCATTTAGTATGTACGGATGACTTGCATTATTCCTTCCCATGTGCATACCTTTACATTTGTCAGTGTTAAACCTCATCTGCCATTTCTCTGCCCAAGCCTCCAATCTATCCAGATCCCTCTGTAGCAGAAAACTGTCCTCTTCAGTATAAATTATTTTACACAGTTTAGTGTCATCTGCAAAAATTGATATTTTACTGTGCAAGCCTTCTACAAGATCATTAATAAATATATTGAAGAGAATAGGGCCCAGTACTGACCTCTGAGGTACTTCACTAGTGACAGTGACCCAATCTGAGTGTGCACCGTTAATAACCGCCCTCTGTTTTCTATTACTCAGCCAGTTACTTACCCACATACAGACATTTTCTCCCAGTCCGAGGATTCTCATTTTATATACTAACCTTTTATGAGGTACAGTGTCAAATGCTTTGGAGAAGTTCAGATATACGACATCCATTGATTCGCCGCTGTCAAGTCTAGAACTTACCTCCTCATAGAAACTGATTAAATTCGTTTGGCATGACCGATCCCTCATGAAGCCATGCTGATATGGCGTTATTTGCTTATTTTCATTGAGATACTTCAAGATAGCATCTCTTAGAAAACCTTCAAACAGTTTCCCCACAATAGATGCTAAACTTACTGCCCTATAGTTTCCGGGCTCAGTTTTTGGACCCGTTTTGAATATTGGCACCACATTTGCTATGCGCCAATCCTGTGGAACATTCCCTGTCAGTATAGAGTCCGTAAATATCAGAAATAAAGGTCTGGCTATGACATCACTTAATTCTCTTAGGATACGGGGGTGTATGCCATCCGGTCCTGGCGATTTGTCTATTTTAATATTTTTAGGTCGCTGTTGCACTTCTTTCTGGGTCAGGCAGGGCACTTTTAATGGGGAATTTACTTTTATATTCTGCATTTCATCTGACAGTTTATTTTCCTAAGTGAATATAGTGGAGAAAAAAATATTTAATAGTTTTGCTTTATCCTCGTCGCTCTCTGCAACATTTCTGTGTAGAGGGCCGACTCCTTCAGATTTAAATATTTTACCATTTATATAATTGAAGAACATTTTAGGGTTAGTTTTACTCTCTTTGGCAATTAATCTCTCGGTCTCTAGTTTGGCAGTTTTTTACATATTCTATTTATTGATTTATATGCTTTCTTTTTGTCATTTATTGCTTTCTTTACGGTTCTATTAATCCACATTGGTTTCTTATTGTTTCTTAGCCTTTTATTCCTATAAGGTATGTACCTCTCACAATTAGATGTTACAATGCTTTTAAAAATCTCCCATTTTGTCGTTGTATTTTTATTTTTGAGGACTTTGTCCCAGTTAGTTAAGCCTATGGCCTCACTTAGTTGGCTAAATTTTTCTTTTTTGAAGTTTGTTATTTTTGTTCCTCCCTTTAGAAACTTTTGTTTGAAGGATAATTGGAAGGTTATTACTTTATGGTCACTATTTCCTAGGTGTCCCCCAACCTGCACATCTGTTGTTCCATCAACTTTATTGGTTAATACTCAGTCCAGTATGGCCATCAATCTAGTGGGGTCCTGAACCAGTTGGGAAAGGTACTGTATTTTCTGGCATATAAGACTACTTTTTAGCACATGAAAATCTTCTCAAAAGTCGGGGGTCGTCTTATACGCCGGTATACTGCATGCTGAAACTTAAGAGGAGCTTTTACTGGTCCAACGGTTGTTAGATAATGTGCACCAGCAAGCAAAAACTAGGAATGATCCCAGCTTTGACTTCTCGATGTTTGACACCACTTACCCCAAACCAGGTAGGCCTGCCTCACTTCGTAACATGAAAGGTACACCTGTTGCAGTACACAAGACCAGTGTATCTTCCAAATACCTCTCAAACAAAGCCTACAGTACCTCAGAGTCTGAAATGATCTCAACCAAAGACCCATGCAGAGAATGTCCTCTACATAAGAAACCACACTCATTGCTGAAGTGCAGAGGATTTAGAAAGAAACTTCTCAGGGACCGCAAAACTTTCCTCAAGAAGAACCACATTTGTTACAGGTGTTGTACATCAACCTCTCATCTTGCAAAAGACTGTATTGTAAACACCAAATGCTCTGAATGCAACAGTGAAGAGCACAATTCAGCCTTACACCCTGGGCCAGCTCCATGGACACTCACACCCTCAGAACAGGCTATAGAGCACGGTGGGGAGGAGAGAGACACAGTACTTCCTGAAGTGAAACCCCAGTGCACCGAAGTCTGCGGAGAAGGTCTTAGTAACAAATCTTGCTCCAAGATCTGTCTTTTCACAGTTTACCCCATTGGTCATAAAGAGAAAGCAGTAAGGTTGTATGACATCCTTGATAATCAGAGTAATAAATCTTAATATTAAAAGACACTGCTCTCCATATTCACTTAAAACTTTCACAGGTGTGAGTGAAGAAAAAGGCAGAAGTGCTACTGGCTTCCAAATCGAATCCATAAATGGTGAAGCATCCCTACCTTTACCTACCTTGATTGAATGCAATCGGATGCCAAACAATAGAGAAGAAATTCATACGCCTGAGGCAGCATTACATCATGCACATCTAAAATCCATAGCACATCTCATACCTGCACTCGATCCAGAAGCCCAAAATATACTTCTGCTTGGAAGTGATATCATAAGAGTCCACAAGGTGAGAAAACAAATAAACGGTCCTCACAATTCTCCATATGTCCAGAAGCCTGGGGTAGGTCATTATAGGTGATGTCTGCCTAGGAAATGTGCACAAGCCTACCGCAGTAAATTCTCTTTACACAAGTATGTTGGAGAACGGACGTCCATCCCTCTTTCAGCCTTGTCTTAACAGATTTCTTGTAGGAGATAAGCCCGGCAAGATAGCTCCCTCTATTGAAGATGAGGCCTTAAACATAATGGAGCCAGAATTCTTCAAGGATAAAATGAACACATGGGTTGCACCACTGCCTTTCAAGACACATAGACGCCGTCTTCCCAACAACAGAGATCAAGCCTTTAAACGCTTCTGTTCACTCCAACGCAACTTTCAGAAAAGACCAGAGATGATGGAACATTTCTTCTTATTTATGAACAAGATATTGGAGAACAGTCAAGCAGAAGTAGCTCCAACCCTAACGCTTCCTTAACCAGAGGCCGCAATCAGTCTACTCAAAAGGACTCAAACTATGCTTTCCTGTTCAAACCACAGACTGCATAAGATAGCTTCAAACAGCAAAGTTGTTATGGAGGCCTTTCCTACTCAAGATCATGCCAGTGATTTGAAAGATCTAGACTTGGCCAGAGATCCGATACCCATGCAGCGCAGCCTAGGGCTTAGCTGGGACCTCAAGTCTGACACCTTTACCTTTCAGGTCGACCAAGAACAGAAACCCTTCACATGACATGGAGTTCTATCCACCATTTACAGTCTATACGATCCACTTGGATTTGCAGCCCCTGTGATCATCCAAGGAAAGACTCTGCTCAGAGAGTTAACCACATATACATGTGATTGGGATTCTCCACTTCCCTCAGAGAAAGAGGCACAATGGGTAACATGGAGAGACTCTCTAAATGCATTATCTAACGTGTGTATACATAGGCCATATGCCCACTTCTCTCCTGCTGAGGTTCAGTCCAGGCAGCTGTGTGTATTTTGTGATGCCTCAGTAAAAGCAATCGCTGCAGTCGCTTACCTTAAAACTATAGACATTAAAGTCTAGGTCCAAATTAGCTTTACAATGGGCAAAGCAAAGCTGGCACCAAGTCCTGAGCTTACCATACAGACTGGAACTTTGTGCTGCTGTTCTGGCAGTAGAGCTAGCAGATCTTATTGTGTCAGAAATAGATGTAAAACTCGATAGCACAGTGTTTCATACAGACAGCATAGTAGTGTTGGGCTACATTTACAATGAGACTAGGAGATTTTATGTCTATGTTCATAACAGAGTTCAAAGAATAAGGAGGTCTACACAGCCTACTCAGTGGCACTATGTACCAACTGACCTCAACCCCGCAGACAATGCTACAAGCGCTGTTCCAGCAGCCCACCTTAAAGATACCACATGGCTCACAGGACCACCATTCCTCTACAGGCCCGTACTTGACACTCTTAAGGCAAACTCATTTGAGCTGCTAGAACCAAATGTTGATGTAGAGATTCGTCCTCATGTTTCTGCACTCACCACAAAAGTTTCTAACAGAGAGCTTGGGTCCAAACGATTCAAAAAGTTTTCTACATGGAAATCACTGAGCAGAGCTATAGCTGGCCTGATTCACATAGCCAAATCTTTTAGAGCCACATGTACAGGATCAGAGCACTGCAAAGGTTGGCATAACTATCACAAGGCCCATACAGTGGACGAGCTCACACAGGCAAGAGACGTTATCATCCGTTGTATCCAACAGGAGGTTTATGCTCAAGAACCTGAACTGATTGTGTTGCTCTCTCCAGAAGTGACTTAATGTGGTATCCTTATAGATACCAGGCGGGGAGTGTCATGCCTTCAGCAAGTTTTTTGTTAATTTATTCATAGTTTTTATGCATAGTCAATTTGCTTTATGTATAATTCTCTGTTGATTGTATAACAGCACCATCTAGTGGCCGTTTACATACACAACAACTATTCACATTAGAAGTTTGGTCTACTTCAGTTCCCATAGCTTGTGACCCATGAACTTCAGTGACATCATCATCCTTGCACACAGCAGCCATTTTCCTCATTCACAGTCATCCCTGCCAGAGTTAGCACATGGTCTGAAAGTTCCTGGAGTCATCCTCCACATCTAAGGCAACAGTAGCATCGCTGGTATGCCACATTACTGCCTGTTTGCATCTTTGTATATTGTATTTTGCTTATGTATTTGCATGTCCTTTTCCTGCTCCTCTATAGCAGCTTCAGTTAGCAGCTAGGAACTATCCTTGTCATGCAGATAGGATAACATGCTCCTGCTAGATCTGCATCTGTGTTTATATGTGCATTGCTATGCACAGTAATGCTATGATATGCATTGTCATATGTCAGACCCCTTTAGTAAGTGCATTATTTTTTCTGCTCGCCAGTTTGACCACACACGCGCATTTACATCCTTGCAATAAAGATAAAGTTGGACGATACTCCATTGTGAATTCAGTTCAGTTCAAAAGTTTGGGTTCCAGTTTGGTTGTCGGACATTTAATAAAGCTTGTTGAAAGGCTGTAGGGCAGCCAATCAATAAGCTTTTAAGCTGTGGGCACTTAGGAGCCATCACAGCCATGCCGACTAATGGCATGGCTGTGATTGGCCTGTGCGTCATGTGACCCAGCCTCAATAAAAGCTGGATCACGTGTAGCACCGCCCATCAGCTCTGAGTATTGCAGGGACAGGAAGCAGGCAGCTGAAGTGAGGGAAAGTGTTGGGAATCTCATCTGGCTATTTATTCTGTGGTGACCTATAGTGCTTTTTTTGTGCGTGCAATACACCATCTTGGCACCACTGACACAGAAATGTAATAGTTAATCTGGCTGTTAATTGTGTGGGTGACCTATAGCGATTTTTTAGTGGGTGAAATGCACCATCTTTATACCCCTGACACAAAAATATAATAGTTATTCCATCTGTTACATCGGTTGGTGATATATACCAATTGTTCGTGTGGGGTATACCTACACTGCATATGAGACAGGGAAATAAATCTAGTTAATCCATCTGTTATATTGGTGGGTGACATATACCAATTGTTTGTGTGGGGTGCACCTGTACTGCATACATGACAGGGAAATAAATCTAGTTAATTTATTTGTTAGTTCGGTGAGTGACATACACCAATTTTTTGTGTGGGGTACACCTGTACTGCATACATGACAGGGAAATAAATGTAGTTAATCCATCTGTTACATCAGTGGGTGACATATACTAATTGTTTGTGCTTGGTACACCTGCACTGCATACATGACACGGAAAAAAATCTAGTTAATCCATCTGTTAGTTTGTGGGTGACCTCAAAGAATGAGGAGAGCATCAAATAAGGGACGTGGCCCTGGTCGTGGTGCTATTGGTGTTGATGGAGCTCCTGGACATGGTCGATCTGTGCCAGCTGCACGCCCAAATGAAACACCTTCCTCAGGTGCATGTAGGTGACAGAACGTTCAGCGTTATTTTGTAGGCCTGAGTACCGGTGTACGAATGGTGGGCCAGAACAAGTAGAGGCGGTAGTAGATTGGGTGGCTGAGAGTCCCTCCAGTTCCTTCACATTGTCTCCCACCTGGTCCTCTGCTGAAAGCGCAGAGTTGGCACTTGCAGCCCATGGGCATCTGTCTTTCACCTCACCCTCTTGCAAATCAGGCAAGCAGTCTGATCCCCAAGACATGCAGCAGTCTCTTCTTTGCTACAGAGAAGAAAGATAAAGACATTGGGAGAAACAAAAGACAAAAATATAAACAAAATTAATTTTAGTAAAAAGTAATATAAATATAACTATTTATTAAAAACTATTTTTTATTTGTTCTTATATTTTACACTTTATATTTTTTCTATTGGTTGATATTTTATTGGTTAGTACATGGAAATGAGTTCATTTCCAATAATTCAGATGATCTTCACCAAATCTAGAAAATAATTATATTAATAAATGTGGTCTAATATACAATTTATATCTGTTTGATGTCCATCTCCTTATTTTCTTTATCGTTTTTTCTTTTAAACCCATTTTTGATGCCAAAGTAGCTGCTCCAATTCTGAATGAATGAGCAGAAATGTTCTCATTTTTCAACCCAGCTTTATTTTTACATTCCTTAAGAATAAAATTGAACTGGAATTTAGTTAAAGGTGACTTATTAGAATGAACAAATAGAGGGTCTTGGATGTAGGACCTTACACTTAACCATTCTTTCATGACTAGAACTGGACAAAGAGTAGATGAAGATAATTCATTTAATTTTATCCAATTGCCAATTCCTGATTGGTCTGTTTTTGATCTCTTTGTGGAAAGTTTGATGTAATTTGAATGAGTCTGCAGATCATTCATTAATAATGGTGCATCTGCATTTTTTTTTTCGCCGCTGCAATTTCGTTGATGCGGAGTGCTCCAAAGAAAGCAAGTAAAAATGCAGCTTTGAACAGGAGAACTTTGTAATCTGAAGAACATATAGAAGGTTAGTATTGTAATTTGTTTAACAATTCTAATGAAATTGGCCTAGTTTTATTGTTGTTGGTAGTACCTCTTTTCATACCTCTAAATATCTGTTTGAGTAAAAATTTGATGTAATAGGTTCAGAGTTGAATTTTTTTTGAAAGAATGAAATCCCAACTAGGATTTTTTGTATGTATTCTGCTTTACGTCCCTTTTTAAATAAGTCTAAAATGTATTGGAGGTTATGTACAATCTTGTTATCTAATACCTTTATATCGTTGTTGGAACAAATTATTTTTCCAATTGTTCCATGCAGCTGAATATGCAGCCCATGTCCTAAAGCTAAAGAATTACTGACTAAATTGTAGATTAATTCCAAATTTCCTTCCATAGCTGATGAGGGCAAGGGATTCCTGTCGATTCTGCATCTGGTACCAATTGCCTGAATAGTGCGAAGTTCTGCCGGAATAAATAATCAGCTATTATATTGTTCTTACCTTCTATGTATTTGGCTTTCAGCCAAATGTTATTATTTAGGCAAGTTAAAGTAATATGTCTTAAAACGTTTATGACTGCTTGAGATTTTACAGCTAAACAGTTTATTGCAAAAACAACTCCTTTGTTGTCCGAAAATAGTAAAATACGTTTATTATGGAATTCATTGTGCCAAATTGATAATGCTATTAAGACTGGAACAAGTTCTAAGAAAACTATATTTTTTTCTAATTGTTTTGTCTAGCCAATTTATTGGCCATAATTCAGCTGACCATTGGTTTTTGTAAAATGCACCGTAGCCCACCGATGCAGCTGCCTCTGTGCATAGTTGCATGGCATCTGAGTCTATAATTTCCTTTTGCCAGATTGTTCTACCATTAAAGTTTTCCAAGAAGTGAAGCCATATAAATATACCGTCCTTTATTTGTTTTGACAATCAAATGAAATTTAACGAGCCCAGAGACGTAATCTTTTTAACCCCTTAACGCAAAATGCCATGCATGTACGGCAGGGGATGCTGTGCCAGAACGCATTCCGCCGTACATGCAAGACGGGCTGATCGGGCGGGTGCAGGAGCTGCGTCTGCCTGATTAATGCAGGGGTCCGGCAGTCCCTGGTAGCCAGGTCCCTGCTGTATCCGTTGACATCACTCTTTACAGCGATGCCGGTGGATTAAACCCTTCCAAGCTGCGTTCAGCGCTAACCGTGACATAGAAGTGGTTTGCGGCGGGTGAAAGAGCGTATCGGAGCGTAAGGAGCGTATCGGGTCCCCGCACTGCTGTGGCGTGGGACCCGATGTGTGATAAGGCAATGCCTTGCACGGCATGGGGATCTGCCTTCTATGGGTGCTCAGGAGATTCAGCCTCAGGCTGGGTGTTCTAGTCAACCTGTTAGTGTATTAATCAGTGTAATACAGTAACAGGCAATGCATTACAATACAGATGTATTGTAATGTATTGCAGAAGGGATCAGACCCCCAAAAGATAAAGTCCCAGAGTGGGGCAGAAGTAAAGTGTAAAAAAAAGTAAAAAATGGTGTTTTCAATAAAAAAAATAAAGTTTCAAGCTAAAAAAAGAAAAACACGCCTGTTTTCCATGATTCTATAATGAAAAGTAGAAAAAAAAACGAAAAAAAACCAACATATTATGTATTGCCGCGTCCCTAACGACTGGCTCTGTATATATATCACATGATCCACCCGTCCGATAGACACCATAAAAAAATAAAATAAAAACGGTGTAAAAAAAAAACATTTTTGTCACCTTATATTATTAAAAGTGCAATACCAAGCGATCAAAAAGGCATATGCCCCCTAAAATAGGACCAATCTGATCGTCACCTCATCCCACAAAAAATGAAACCCTACAAAGGACAATCGCCCAAAAAAATTTAAAAAATATAGCTCTTAGACTATGGAGACACGAAAACATGATTTTTTTTTTCAAAAATGCTTTTATTGTGTAAAATGTAATAAAAAAAAAAAAGTATACATATTAGGTATCGTCGCATCAGTAACAACCTGCTCTATAAAAATACCACATGACCTAACCCCTCACGTGAACACCGAAAAAAAAATGTAAAAAAAGGCATTTTTTTGTCACCTTAAATCACAATCGCCCAAAAAAAAAAAAAAAAACTATGGCTCTCAGACTATGAAGACACTAAAACATGAGTTTCAAACAAGATATTAGTGTATAAAATTTAAATAAACAAAAAAAGTATACATATAAGGTATTGCCATAACAACCTGCTCTATAAAAATATCACATGATTTAACCCCTCAAGTAAACACCGTAAAATAAATCTAATAAAAATGGTGTCAAAAAGCCATTTTGTCACTTTACACCACAAAGATTGTAATAGCAAGAGATCAAAAAGTCATACGCACCCCAAAATAGTGGCAATCAAACCGTCATCTCATCCTGCAAAAATTATACCCTACCTAAAACAATCGCTCAAAAAATAAAAAAAACTATGGCTCTCAGACTATGGAGACACTAAAACATGATTTCTTTTGGTTTGTTTCAAAAAAGATATTATTGTGTAAAACTTAAATAAAGAAAAAAGTATACATATTAGTTATTGCCACGTCCGTAATGACCTGCTCTATATAAATATCACATGACCTAACCCCTCAAGTGAACATTGTAAAAAAAAAAATAAAAAAAACTGTCAAAAAAGCCATTTTTTTGTCACCTTACATCACAAAAAGTGTAATACCAAGCGATCAAAAAGTTATAAGCACCCCAAAATCATACCAATCAAACCGTCATCTCATCACGCAAAAAATGAACCCCTATCTAAGACAATTTCCCAAATAATAAAAAAAACTATGGCTTTCAGAATATGGAGACACTAAAACATAATTTTGTTTAAAAAATGCTGTTATTGTGTAAAACTTAAATAAATAATAAAAGTATACATATTATGTATTGCCACGTCCATAACGACCTGCTCTATAAAAATATCACATGACCTAACCCCTCAGATGAACACTGTAAAAATAAAAACTGTGTAATTTTTTGTCACCTTACATCGCAAAAAGTGTAGTACCAAGCGATCAAAAAGTCATATGCACCCTAAAATAGAACCAATTAAACGTCATCTCATACCGAAAAATATTAGCCCCTACATAAGACAGTCACCCAAAAAATAAAAAAAAACTATGGCTTTCAGAGTATCAAGATACTAAAAATTTTATATATTTGGTATTGTCACGTCCGTAAAAACCTGCTCTATAAAAATAGCACATGATTTAACCTGTCAGATGAACGTAAATAACAAAAAATAAAAAACGTGCCAAAACAGCTATTTTTTTGTTACCTTGTCTCACAAAAAGTGTAATATAGAGTAACCAAAAATCCAAAAACCATATGGCCTTCCTTTCATTCTGCGCCCTGCCGTGTGCCTGTACAGCAGTTTACGACCACATATGGGGTGTTTCTGTAAACTACAGAATCAGGGCAATAAATATTTAGTTTTGTATGGCTGTTAACCCTTGCTTTGTTAGCAGAAAAAAATGATTAACTGCCTGCCAACCGCCTAAGGGCTCTTTCACACTAGTGTTTTTGTTTTCCAGCATAGAGATCCGTCGTCGGGGCTCTATGCCGGAAAAATCCTGATCAGGATTATCCCAATGCATTCTGAATAGAGAGAAATCCGTTCAGGATGCATCAGGATGTCTTCATTTCAGGACCGGAACGTTTTTTGGCCGGAGAAAATACCGCAGCATGCTGTGCTTTTTGCTCCGGCCAAAAATCCTGAACACTTGCCACAAGGCCGGATCCGGAATTAATGCCCATTGAAAGGCATTATTCCGGATCCGGCCTTAAGCTAAATGTCGTTTCGGCACATCCCTGGATCCGACATTTAGCTTTTTCTGACTGGTTACCATGGCAGCCAGGATGCTAAAGTCCTGGTTCCCATGGTAAAGTGGGGAACCTGATCAGTCTTCTAATGCTTTCAGGCGACTTGCGTTCTGACGGACCCGGCGGGACGGAAGTGCCTGCCGGATCCTCATAACGCAAGTTTGAAAGAGGCCTAACGCAGGGCTGCGTCCAGGCGGCGGCAGGTCTGTTCCTCCTTGACTCGGCGGCGCGTCATCTCGCGAGAGGCGAGATTTGCTGTGAAGAGAGGCGAGATTTGCTGCCAGCGATGATCAATCGCTGGCAGACTGTAGATGCAAAATAAATCGCATCAAACATGTATACCAGACGCTGTTTTGTTAACAGCGTCTGCTATACCTGCTACCTGGTCCTCTGGTAGTCCCATTTGCTGGGATCGACCACCAGAGGACCAGGTAGCTATGTAAAGTAGCACCAAGCACCACACTACCCCCCCCTGTCACTTATTAACCCCTTCTTAACCCCTGATAACCCCATATAGACTCCCTGATCACCCCCCTGTCACCGATCACCCCCTGTAAGGCTCCATTCACATGTCCATATGTGTTTTGCGGATCCACGGACACCGGCAATGTGCTTTCTGCATTTTGCAGATCTGCACATTGCCAGAACTATATAGAAAATGCCTTTTCTTGTCCGCAATTGTATAAGAATAGGACATTTTCTATATTTTTGCGGAACGGAAGTGCAGACCCGGAAGTGCGGATCCGCAATTCCGGATCCGAGCGGGACAAAGTCTGTCCCGATAGAAATGAATGGGTCCGCAATTCCGTTCCGCAAACAGAATTGCGGACGTGTGAATGGGGCATAAGGGCCCCTTACCACCGCCAGTTAGTTAGCTACTTGTTAGGTAGCTAGCGCCCAGCCCACCGCAGTCACTGCTTTTGGCAGGGATTTTTTCATCCACATTGATCGATGTGAATGAAAAAATCTGTGCCGTTCTTTTTTTTTTTTCAGCCCAGAGGCTGAACGGAAAAAAAAAATCCAATTACCCGTATGCTCAATATAAGGAGAATAGCAGAAACTCTTAATGCTGGCCATACGTGTAATGATTGCGGAGACCCTCAAATGCCAGAGCAGTACAAACACCTTACATGTGACCCCATTTTAGAAAGAAGACACCTCAAGGTATTCTGTGAGGTGTATGGTGAGTTCATGTAAAATTTTATTTTTTGTCACAAGTTAGTGGAATATGAGACTTTGTAAAAAAAAAATAAAAAAAAAATATCAATTTCCGCTAACTTGTGCCAAAATATTTTTTTTCTGTGAACTCGCCATGCCCCTCACGGAATACTTTGGGGTGTCTTCTTTCCAAAATGGGGTCACATGTGGGGTATTTATACTGCTCTGACATTTTAGGGGTCCTAAAGCGTGAGAATCCAAATGCGTAAAAATGCCCTGTGAAATCCTAAAGGTAGTCATGGAAATTTTGGCCCCTTTGCGCATCTTGGCTGCAAAAAAGTGTCACACATGTGGTATCGCCGTATTCAGGAGAAGTAGGGTAATGAGTTTTGGGGTGTATTTTTACATATACCCATGCTGGGTGTGAGAAATATCGCTGTAAACGACAACTTTTTAAAAAAATTTATACAAAGTTGTCAATTTCCAGAGATATTTCTCTCACCCAACATGGGTATATGTAAAAATACACCCCAAAACACATTGCCCTACTTCTCCTGAGAACGGTGATACCACATGTGTGCCACCTTTTTGCAGACTGTGTGCGCAAAGGGGCCCAAATTCCAACGAGTACCTTTAGGTTTTACAGGGATGCTCACAATTTAGCCCCGCCCAAAATGCCAGAACAGTAAACACACCCCACAAATGACCCCATTTCGGAAAGTAGAAACCCCAAGGTATTCACTGAGGGGCATAGTGAGTCCGTTGGAGATTTTTTATTTTTTTTGCCAGAAGTGGAAACTTTATTATTTATTTTTTCCTCAGAAAGTGTCATTTTCCGCTAACTTGTGAAAAGAAATGAAATGATACATGAACTCACCATGCCCCTCCGCGAATACTTTGGGGTGTCTTCTTTCTAAAATGGTGTCATTTGGGGGGTATTTATACTATCCTGGCATTCTAGCACCTGAAGAAACATGATAGGTGCTCAGAAAGTCAGAGCTGCTTCAAAATGCGGAAATTCACTTTTTTGCACCATAGTTTGTAAACGCTATAACTTTTACCCAAACCAATAAATATACACTTATTGGATTTTTTTTTATCAAAGACATGTAGAACAATAAATTTAGAGAAAAATTTATATAGAAATGTAGTTTTAAAAAAAAAAATTACAACAGAAAGTGAAAAATGTCATTTTTTTGCAAAAATTTTGGTCATTTTTGATTAATTACAAAAAAAGTTAAAATGTCAGCAGCAATGAAATACCACCAAATGAAAGCTCTATTAGTGAGAAGAAAAGGACGTAAAATTCATTTGGGTGGTAAGTTGCATGACGGAGCAATAAACGGTGAAAGTAGCGTAGTGCAGAATTGTAAAAAGTGGCCTGGTCATTAAGGGTGTTTAAGCTAGGGGGGCTGAAGTGGTTAAAATAGAAAATCTGACAAAAAAGTGAAATTCTGAAATTTCATCTCTAATTTCCATTAATTCTTCTGGAACACCTAAAGGGTTAACAAAGTTTGTAAAATCAGTTTTGACCTTGAGGGGTGTGGTTTCTAAAATGTGGTCACTTTTCTGGAGTTTCTACTCTAGGGGTGCATCAGGGGGGCTTCAAATGGGACATGGTGTCAAATCAAAATTTGCCTTCCAAAAACCATATGGTGTTCCGTTCCTTTTGCGCCCTGCCATGTGGCCATACAGCAGTTTACGACCACATATGGGGTGTTTCTGTAAACCACAGAATCAGGGCAATAAATATTGGGTTTTGTTTGGCTGTTAACCTTTGTTTTGTTAGCGTAAAAAAAATTATTAAAATGGAAAATCTGCCAAAAAATCTATTAATTCTAGTGAAACACCTAAAGGGTTAACAACATTTGTAAAATCAGTTTTGAATACCTTGAGGGTGTAGTTTCTAAAATTGGGTCATTTTGGGTGATTTCTTTTATGTAAGCTTCACAAAGTGACTTCAGGCCTGAACTGGTCCTTAAAAAGTGGGTTTTGGAAATTTTCTGAAAAATTTCAAGATTTGCTTCTAAACTTCTAAGCCTTCTAATGTCCCCCCAAAATAAAATGGCATTCCCAAAATGATCCAAACATGAAGTAGACATATGGGAAATGTAAAGTAATAACTATTATATGAGGTATCGCTATCTGTTTTATTCAAATTTACCACTGTCAAGAAGTACAATATGTGACAAGAAAACAATCTCAGAATGGTTTGGATTAGTAAAAGATTTTTAAAGTTATCACCACATAAAGTGACACATGTCAGATTTGCAAAAATCAGTCTGGTCCTTAAGGTGAAAAATGGCCTGGTCCTTAAGGGGTTAATGTAGTTTTCTTAGACGATAATAAATTCCGCAATAATATTCAAGATGCAAATTTTTTTCTTCTGGTATTTTAAATTCCATATTTACCGTGTCTATAGAGATATCTAAAAAAGTGATGATATTATTGGGAAGAACTGTCTTTTCTTCTACTAATGGTATATTGAAATAACCTGTAATATTTTTGAACGTATTTAGTAAATTGTAACAATCATTGGTACCATGTCTACCTATAAACAAAAATCATCAAGGTAGTGGATTCTACCACTCTTTGAATGACTTTCTACCATCCATTGCAAAAAAACTTGAAAATGCTTCAAAGTAAATACAGGATAGTGAAAAACCCATATGGTCATAGTAATAGTTTCCTTCAAAATGAATTCCCAGTGAATTATAACCCTCTGGACCTGCTATGCTATTTTCAAGAATTTCTTTCTTTATTTTTCTAAAACTGCATATTTACTCTTATTTACAGATTTCAAGTTGTCAACAAACGAACAACCCTAACCTGTAAACGAAGGTTTTTCTTGGTATGATCAGTGGTGTCACTTGCTCTATTGGGTTCGTTGTTTTTTGAATTTTGCTTTTTATAACGTTTTGTTGCTGAGTGGTTCCCTGAGCAAAAGGTGCACTCATGTTTGTATTTGCAATTGTTTTGCTATCTGCATACTGACTCATTATAAGCGAAGCAGATTAATTTTTTGGGAATTTGCTGATGAAAAAGATTCGACCTCTGTGGTAACATAAGATTAAAGGGGTTGTCCAAGTTATATTTATTGATGACCTCAGGACAGGTCATTAATATCAGATCGGCGGGGGTCCTGTTTATAAACAGCTGATCGGCGGGGGTGCCGGGTGTCGGACCCCCGCCGATCTGATATTAATGACCCATT
The DNA here is from genome assembly GCA_033119425.1 of Bufotes viridis. Classification (NCBI taxonomy): domain Eukaryota; kingdom Metazoa; phylum Chordata; class Amphibia; order Anura; family Bufonidae; genus Bufotes; species Bufotes viridis. The sequence continues at coordinate 276,256,285 of CM065589.1, read as the reverse complement.
ATCTGAGGATTTGCCAGTTTAGCCATAGCCTGCTGGAGCCTAGAGAAAGAACAAGTATCGTTAGGATGACACAAGTCTATTGCAAGTTTATTCAAGTAAAACCAATAAACTTCATTAAGTCTGGACTCTACTTATTCCACCAACTACAAGTTATTGGTTGCTACAGAGCCTATCCCCAGGGAGCGACAGTATATGGGTAGGAGCATCATGACACAAACTATTAAGGCCACCTCACCACTTGGAATCCAAAAAACTGGAAGCCAATCACCCTGATGGGTCGCCCGTTGCATATGCCATGAATATTTAGTAGGTTGCAGTTCCACACTTAAAACTTCCATCTATTGGGAAAATGGGATCCCTTTGTAAGTTTTATGAGTTGCTGAACATTTCCATAAACTACAATTCACATGTAGCCACCTCTCCACTTGATCTACTCCTTTCTGTAGTACCACAGACCACCATTTTGCCAATATATGTGAGTCCCAGAGACAGCCACTCTGTGTAGCATTTGTACTGACCTATTCCTCATTCCACATTACAGGAAATAAAGACTATTTTCATACATGAGCAAAATTTCCCATTTCTTTTGGTTTAGAAGATTTTATGCTTGCTTTTGTAGCTGAGCACCAATGTTGGTCTTATCCCAGATCAGGTCTTGGTCCATTGGCACCTCAGTACCAAACCCGACTTTGGATTCCTCATTTAAAATGTTTTTTAAGAAGCAGATAGAAATATGTAATGAATTAACCGAAGTCTTCCGTGACACGAATCTTACCTAAGTTCAGCCTGTATATTTTAATGCTGTACGGAGACAGCATTAAAATCAAAGTTTTTGAACGAATCAACTTTGGATCTATGACTTGAAGCTTGATTTGCTCAAGAATACCCTCCAGTTCTGACCTAGACTTTAGATCTATATAGGATGACATGCTAGAAATAGAGTAAAAAGAGCATATCCATTAATCTTTATTAATCTTAATTATCAAGACTGCTCAATAATCCTGAGCTTGATGTTGAAAAACAAAGCAAAACACAAAACACAGTCTTACAAAAGCCTATAGGGAAACTGTCAGAAAAAGATATATATAGTATTTCCCACAAGAGGGCAGTATTATGCAACAATTCTATTGTTGGTAAACTGCTACTGGCTTAATATTTTTAGAGAACAATGAAAGATATTGGGGGTAGGGGTGATTTGTCAAGCCCTGTACTCCAGAATTCTGGCTTTGTAAAGTCACAAAAAAAGGGCTTTTGCGACTTTTTTGGGTCACTTGCACAAACATTTTGCAACTTTATGCATTTTTACACCACTCACTCCAGTTTTGGAAAGGAGGTGAGGTTAGCTATGGTAATTAGTTCCACTTCAGATATACCACTGCAGTTTATATAAAGTCGCAAACTCACTCCAGTAAAGGGGATGGTGTAGAAAAACTGGAGTAGCATTTCTAGACATAAGTGATAGGTTTAAAGATGTGCCAAGTTTAACAGTGCATGACATTTGATAAATTTGGTGTAAAGTATGCGAACTCACACTCAAGCAAAATTGACTTTGAGCATTTCACTCATGATAAATTCCCACTTTACAGTGTAATTACATTTCTTGTTTTTGTCATGGATTTTGTCAAGTTTTTGCCAGGATTATTCAAATTTCTGCAGTGGTTTTACCATGATTATGAAAATCACAGCAATTATTGCAATTGAAAAATGGCTTATGTAAATGCACTCTCAATGCCTATGATAAACAAATTCAGCATTGACACCTGTTATAGCTCCTTGATACAGGGCGCTTCCCATTTTAGTTTCCTTATAAAATAGACAAATAAGTAAAAATGTAAATTGAAAATTGATACCTATCACTGGTACAGTATACAGTGTATAATTAGTGTCAACTCATCAGTATAGACACTTGTGCTCTGTGAGATTGAATCCACCCCTGAGACAATTAACACACCCATTAATGGGGTCAGGCCTTTATGAATCTTTGGTAAAGCATGTTGAGATCTGAAGATTTTTCAGTCATGAATTTAAACTCGTCCCTGGATACAAGCCCGTTTTTAAAACCATCAAATAGTATCAACTCTAATTCATTGACATCATATCTAGAGATAAGCGAATTTCTGGATTCAGCCGCTTTGGCAAATTGTTCGAAAAAATAAGCCAGAGAGCCTGTATCGTGGTGTAGAATACTGTGCCTTGCAGTAACACACATAGGGAGTCTTCTGTGACAGTGAAACAATACTGTGAGTCAGTATAACATGTAGATGGCAGGCAGGGCCGGCACAAGGATTTTTGCCGCCCTAGGCAAGATAAAAATTGACCCCCCCCCATCAGATGATCTGCCCTTACAGTACTATAGCGGTGGCACGAAGCACACGGCGTCATAGCAATCAATGACGCTGTGCGCAGTGTATGCTATATGTGTATAACAAACATATTTCACATGAAAACTTACGGTTACTTGGCTTGGCCCTTGGGGATCTCGGACACCACTTCACACTTTGGCCGGGGGATCGGTGTAGAGGTATACTGTGTATTGTGGGGATCGGCGGAGCTGATGATGTGTTTTATCCTAATGAGAAATATTTCAGAATAAGGATTTGGAGAAGGATCAGAGGGATAGCAGAGCAGGGAGAGGCTGGTGCTGCTACTGGTCATAACATGGGGGAGTAATAAAGCCCACCATAATACCCCCCCCCCCCCAGTAGTAATAATTCTCCTTATAATAGACAGTGCAAAAAATACCCCAATTCTCCCCCTCCATGACATGGCAGCACAGCTCTGTATTATTATTAATATAAAGGCTCTCTCTGTATAAATAATAATACTAATACAGTGGGGGCTATTAACATAAGAATAGTACAGAGGGGGCAATTATAATAATAATAGTACAGAGGCAGCCTTATAACAATAATAATAGCCCGCCTTAAGTGCCAGTAGTCCCCTTATGTGCCAGTAGTCCCCCCTTATGTGCCAGTAGTCCCCCCTTATGTGCCAGTAGTCCCCCCTTATGTGCCAGTAGCCCCCCTTATGTGCCAGTAGTGCTCCCTTATGAGCCATTAGCCCCTTATATGCCAGTAGTCCCCTTTATGTGCCAGTAGCCCCCTTATGTGCCAGTAGCCCCCTTATGTGCCAGTAGCCCCTTATGTGCCAATAGTGCCCCTTATATGCCAGTAGTCCCCCCTTATGTGCCAGTAGACCCCCTTATGTGCCAGTAGTCCCCCTTATGTGCCAGTAGCCCCTTATATGCCAGTAGTCCCCTTATGTGCCAGTAGCCCCCTTATGTGCCAGTAGTGCCCCCTTATGTGCCAGTAGTCCCCTTATGTGCCAGTAGTCCCCCTTATGTGCCAGTAGTCCCCCCTTATGTGCCAGTAGTCCTCCCTTATGTGCCAGTAGCCCCCTTATGTGCCAGCAGTCCCCCTTATGTGCCAGTAGCCCCCTTATGTGCCAGTAGCCCTCTTATGTGCCAGCAAGCCCCCTTATGTGCCAGCAAGCCCCTTATGTGCCAGTACCTCCCTTATGTGCCAGTAGCCCCTTATGTGCCAGCAGTCCCCCTTATGTGCCAGTAGTCCCCCTTATGTGCCAGTAGTCCCCCTTATGTGCCAGTAGCCCCCTTATGTGCCAGTAGCCCCCTTATGTGCCAGCAAGCCCCCTTATGTGCCAGCAAGCCCCCCTTATGTGCCAGCAAGCCCCCCTTATGTGCCAGTACCTTTCCCCTTATGTGCCAGTAGCCCCCTTATGTGCCAGTAGCCCCCCCTTATGTGCCAGTAGCCCCCCACATATGCGCTCCACACTGACTTGTTTTGTTAAAAAATAAAAAAAACACAAAAAAACACATACTTACCTCCATGGCAGCGATGCGATGCAGGCCTCTTCCGGCCTGTGTCTCGCGCTGTACGGCTCAGGCGGCGCGATGACGGGAACTGGTGTCACCCGGTACGGTCCACCGTCCGCACCCCCCTCAGGCAGTGCAGCATGATAGCGGGGCGGCACGCCGGCCGCCCCATTCTATTACCACAAGTTTTTTTATCGCAGGGTTCCGGCAGGCGTCGCTCCTAGAATCACTGCACAGTTCACTTATTTGGGCAGTTACAGTGCCAAAACTGACCAAATAACTCAAGTGGGAACTCAGCCTTACCGATCAATGTTAGCGTCAAGAAGAAGCAAACTCCTTTTTACACCGTCAGCACCTGATTCCACATAGATGTCTACAGAACCTGTTCCTTTAAATGCTTATACAAGTAGAGCCTCCCCCCCCCCCCCCCCGTGACAGAGTGGAGTGGGTGTCAGCGTAAGTTTGTGTTGACATTATTGATTATTTTGCCCTTGACTGATCCGTCAGAACAATAACCCCCAAAACACGGATCCTGTCTGTGTGCATCATCAGAAGGAGGCCACAGGGTGGCACAATGACAGCGTGGAGGTGGCAGCAGCATTAGGAGGCCACAGGGTGGCACAATGACAGTGTGAACATGGCAGCAGCAGCATGAGGAGACCACAGAGTGGCAAAATGACAGAGTGTGGAGGTGGAAGCAGCAGCAGCATCAGGAGGAGGCCACAGGGTGGCACAATGACAGAGTGTGGAGGTGGAGGCAGCAGCATCAGGAGGAGGGCACAGGATGGCACAATGACAGTGTGGAGGTGGCATCAGCAGCTACAGGAGGCCACAGAGTGGCAAGTTGACATAATGTTGAGGTAGCAGCAGCATCAGGAGACCACAGAGTGGTATGGTGACATAGTCTGGAGGTGGCAGCAGCATCAGGAGACCACAGGGTGGCAAGGTGACATAGTGTGGAGGTGGCAGCGCCATCAGGAGACCACAGACTGGCAAGGTGACATCATGTAGATGTGGCAGCAGCATCAGGAGACCACAGAGTGGCAAGGTGACATAGTGTGGAGGTGGCAGAAGCATCTGGAGACCACAGAGTGGCAAGGTGACATAGTGTGGAGGTGGCAGCAGCTTCAGGAGACCACAGAGTGACCCGGTGACAGAGTGAAGAGGTGGGTGCCAATACTAGTACCAGCTGAAGATGGTGGGTGAAATAAGGAGCACTTGGCATCAGATGTGTGGCATCAGGCGGGTGACAGCATCAGAATAGTAGCTGAGGCAGGTAACCAGAAGAAACCGGTCTCTTTTGTCAAAGTGTTGGTGTGGCGCCATGGATGATTTAGTCTGATGCATCAGGCATTGGTGGGTGTATATCCTGGCTGATCCACACCTGATTCATCTTGACAGAGGTCAGTCTCTCCACATTTTGTGTGGACAGGCGGGTTCTTCTTGGGGTAACTATGACCCCCACCGCACTAAACACTTGCTCTGATGCAACACTACTGGCCAGGCAGGACAGCATCAGCTACATCATCATCATCGAGTACTGCTCGTACGTCACTGATGTCCTCCTCAGCGGTCTCTGGGTCAGGAGCCTGACCGCTCTCAACACCAGCTCCCACACAACTCTCCTCATCACTATTTGCCCGCCAACCGGAGGAAGCGGCGGATGTCTCCTCCATATCTTTGCTGGCCAGTAGCTTCTGACTGTCCTCTAGCTCGTTCTCGCTGTATAGTGGAGCTGAGCCCACAGCATATAATATTTCTCTGGCTGAGGGAACAGAAAAGGACAGAGGCAGGTTGAGGACAGGTGAGAGCACAGGACCTACTCCCGAACCATGCCAACTAAGGGTTGTGTCTGATGAACCCACTGACTCTTGGCTGGGGTTGTCTGATGTCACTTGGGATGAAGTGGATGACCGAGTCAACCATTCAAGAACCATTGGGTTGCTGGTCAAGACACGACCGCTAGATGACACTGGGAGCTCAGGCCTCTTGCCTCAACTCCTGCTGCCACGCCCCCTTACTCTGCTGCGACCTGTGCCAGAAACATTTAGGCCTCTGCTACTCCCCTGTGCAGGGCCTGGCACTTCTCTGCCTCACATACTGTTAGTAAATAAAGAGAAAATTAAAACACCCCAAAAAAGTCTGTAATTTTCTCACTTCACCACACAACGACTAATAAGCCCTTTTCTTCCCACTTATGCACACCACAAAAGGCTTTAGAAGATATAACTGCACCGCTGAACGGCAAATATAATTTTTTTTTGCCACTAATACATGCCAAAAAGGGAAAAAATAACTGCACCGCTGAATGGCAAATAATATATTTTTTTCCCACTAATACACGCCAAAAAGAGCTTTACAACATATAACTGCACCACTGAACGGCAAATAGGCCCTTATTTTTTTCCACTTATACACGCCACCAAAGGCTTCAGAACATATAACTACACCACTAAACACCAAATAATATTTTTTTTTTTGCCACTAATACATGCCAAAAAGGGCTTTAGAACATATAACTGCACCACTGAACGGCAAATAATATATATTTTATTGTCACTAATACACACCAAAAAGGACTTTAGAACATATAACTGCACCGCTGAAGGCAAATAATATATATTTTTTGGCCATTAATACACACCAAAAAGGGCTTTAGAACATATAACTGCACCGCTCAACGGCAAATAATATATATTTTTTGGCTATTAATACACGCCAAAAAGGGCTTTAGAAAATATAACTGCACCGCTGAGCGGCAAGTAATATATATTTTTTTGCCACTAATATAAGCCAAAAAAGGCTTTAGAACATATTACTGCACTGCTGAACGGCAAATAATATATATATTTTTGCCACTAAGACACGCCAAAAAGGGCTTTAGAACATATAACTGCACCAAGGAATGGTAAATAGGCCCTTACTTTTTTCCACTTATACATGCCACAAAAGGCTTCAGAACATATAACAGCACCGCTGAAGAGCAAACAGGCCCTTACTTTTTTCCACTTATACACGCCACAAAAGGCTTTAGACATATAACTGCACCGCAGAACGGCAAACAATATATATTTTTTTCCACTAATAAATGCTAAAAAGGGCTTTAGAACATATAACTGCACCGCTGAACGGCAAATAGGCCCTTACTTTTTTCCACTTATACACGCCACAAAAGGCTTTAGAACATATAAAACTGCACCGCTGAACAGCAAATAATATATATTTTTGCCACTAATACACGCCAAAAAGGGCTGTAATTTTCTCACTTCACCACACAATGGCAAATACTTTTGTTGTGCCACCAATACACGCAAAAAAGGGCTTTAGAACATATAACTGCACTGCAGAACGGCAAATAATATATATATTTTTGCCACTAATATATGCCAAAAATAGCTTTAGAACATATAACTGCACCGATGAATGGCAAATAGGCCCTTACTTTTTTCCACTTATACACACCAAAAAAGGCTTTAGAACATATAACTGCACCGCTGAAGAGCAAATAGTCCCTTACTTTTTGTCACTTATACACGCCACGAAAGGCTTTAGAACATATAACTGCACCACTGAACGGCAAATAATATATATTTTATTATCACTAATACACACCAAAAAGGACTTTAGAACATATAACTGCACCGCTGAAGGCAAATAATATATATTTTTTGGCCATTAATACACGCCAAAAAGGGCTTTAGAAAATATAACTGCACCGCTGAGCGGCAAGTAATATATATTTTTTTGCCACTAATACACGCCAAAAAAGGCTTTAGAACATATAACTGCACTGCTGAACGGCAAATAATTTTTTTTTTTGCCACTAAGACACGCCAAAAAGGGCTTTAGAACATATAACTGCACCAAGGAATGGTAAATAGGCCCTTACTTTTTTCCACTTATACATGCCACAAAAGGCTTTAGAACATATAACAGCACCGCTGAAGAGCAAACAGGCCCTTACTTTTTTCCACTTATACATGCCACAAAAGGCTTTAGAACATATAACTACACCGCTGAACGGCAAATAGGCCCTTACTTTTTTCCACTTATACACGCCATAAAAGGCTTTAGAACATATAAAAGTGCACTGCTGAACAGCAAATAATATATATCTTTTTTGCCACTAATACATGCCAAAAAGGGCTGTAATTTTCTCACTTCACTAGACAACGGCAGATACTTTTTTTGTCCCACTAATACACGCAAAAAGGGCTTTAGAACATATAACTGCACCACAGAACAGCAAATAATATATATATTTTTTGCCACTAATACACGTTAAAAAGGGATGTAATTTTCTCACTTCACCACACGACTAATAGGCCCTTTTTCCGACTAATACAAGCCAAAAAATGCTTTAGAACATATAACTGCACAGCACAAGGGCAAATAAGACTTAGAAATATTTCCTTGTAATAAACCATGTTAATAGCTATATCAAACAGCATTTGCACCCCAATAACAAAAACGGTTTGCTGGAATTACAGATCTGTATCATGGCAATTTGAATGCCTAGTCAGTGCAGAAAGGTGAAATAGGATTGTTCCTATTACCCAGGCTGTAAACTCCCCTACTGGACAATGTTCTGCTTCAGTACTGTGGAATGATTCCTCCCTATCCTTTCCCTGAACTTCTATACAGCAAAATAAGTTTTAAGTTTTAAAGTCTTTTCTACCACTGTCCCTAGGGCCTGCTAACGTCTCTCTCTGCACTAAGTACACTGAGGTGATCCCTCATTCCCAGAGTTTCTTGCTCCATCTCCTAACACGTGCAGCAGCCATTTTAGGAAAAAATGCGATTTGTTACCACGAAGCGTGAGGAAATTCGGATTCGTCTCATCAAGCAAAATTCTTTACAATTGAGAATCCTCCCCTGCCACTTGATTGACAGGGCTGGATGTTATATACCAGTGATCTCTCCTCTCCAGGTATGTCTACTCTGAAGCTAACTGCTACATCCAGCTTTCCCAGAGTCTGATATCGTCCACACCCCTCCTGTTTCCTTCACATTGCTTGGTATGTCTACTCTGAAGCTAACTGCTACATCCAGCTTTCCCAGAGTCTGATATCGTCCACACCCCTCCTGTTTCCTTCACATTGCTTGGTATGTCTACTCTGAAGCTAACTGCTACATCCAGCTTTCCCAGAGTCTGATATCGTCCACACCCCTCCTGTTTCCTTCACATTGCTTGGTATGTCTACTCTGAAGCTAACTGCTACATCCAGCTTTCCCAGAGTCTGATATCGTCCACACCCCTCCTGTTTCCTTCACATTGCTTGGTATGTCTACTCTGAAGCTAACTGCTACATCCAGCTTTCCCAGAGTCTGATATCGTCCACACCCCTCCTGTTTCCTTCACATTGCTTGGTATGTCTACTCTGAAGCATTAATGTCTCTTTCCCTGCTGGATTTATTGAGTATTTGTTTACATTGACTATTTCTGTATCTGGTCCTCCCTTGATTAGGCCATAAGTAGCCCCCTCCCTCTTGTTCACACCTGATTGAACACTGAGTGGTATAAATCTAAGTTGTTAGGTCATTCCAGACCTTGGTCATTCCAAAATGCACCATCTTCAAAGTGCAACATTCTAAGTGCTGAGACCGAATTATACCAGAATTGAACCAGAAGTGACCCAAAGGTAACTACAAAAAGTTAATGTAAACAATGTTTCACTTTTTCATCTTACTCTTCCCACTTTTCCTAAACCTCCTAAAATACCCCCACATCCATCCTCCCAGCAAGGAACTATTCATATCTCCCTCCATCTTACCTTCTCATCTGACTGATTGCACAAACTTATTTGGCAATGTAAAACACTTCCTTCCCAAGCACACACATATACCTCCTGCCCTTTCTTTTTCTCACCTACTGACACTTTCTCTGCTTCTCCTTATTGCTGGTGATATCTCACCAAATCCAGGCCCCCTCAGCAAATTCCCACTATCACCTCTACCTCCTACTACAAATCTCATTCCACAAATTTCTGCAACCCCTTAAACCTAATAACCATTCCTCTGACCCCTGCTCCTTTGGCTCCTCTTTCTGGAGCATTATGGAACGCTCGCTCTGTCTGTAACAAACTCTCCTACATTCATGATCTCTTTATCTCTCAAAAACTTTCCTTTCTGGGTCTCACAGAAACATGGCTGACACCCTCCGACACCTCCTCCCCTGCTGCACTCTCGTACAGTGGATTTCATTTCACTCACACCCCCGCCCTGGCAGCAAACATGGTGGAGGAGTTGGTCTGCTCCTATCAGATACCTGCTCCTACAGCCCAACTCCACTGCCGCCCTCCATTGCACCCACTTCATTTGAAGTACACTCTGTTCGCATCTACTCTCCCTCCAACTTCCAAGTAGCTGTTATTTACCGCCCCCAGGCCCAGCCACCATCTTTCTTGACCACTTTAACACCTGGCTCCTACACTTTCTTTCTGCTGACATCCCCACTATCATCATGGGTGACTTCAACATCCCCATTGAAACCTGCCACTCAGCCGCCTCTAAACTCCTATCGCTCTCTTCCTCCTTCGGCCTCTCACAGTGGTCTTCCGCTCCTACACACAGAGATGGTCACACTCTGGATCTTATCTTTACCCGCCTCTGCTCCCTATCTAACCTTTCTAATTCGCCTCTCCCCTATCCGACCACAACCTACTCACCTTCTCTTCACTGGTCTCTTCTGCTGCTCCTCGGTCCACACACTAACACACCCCGCAGGAACCTGAAACATCTCGACTTTCGCTTGCTCTCCGACTCTCTTCTGCCGCTCTCTTCAATTTTTCCCTCCAAGACCCAGATACTGCCACCACCCTATATAACACCACAATAAGTGCAACTCTGGACACTATTGCCCCACTTACACACAACAAAACCAGAAAAATTAACAGACAACCCTGGCATACCGACCTGACCAAAAATCTCAGACAAGCTTCCAGGGCTGCAGAGCGGCGATGGAAGAAATCCCATTCTAAAGATGAATTCACCGCATACAAGCAATCCCTCCTCATTTTCAAATCCTCACTTGCTGATGCAAAACAGGCCTACTTCTCATCTCTCATATCTTCCCTATCCCACAACCCAAAACAACTTTTTAACACCTTTAATTCTCTTCTCCGTCCACCAGCGCCCCCACCCTCTCCTCTCATCTCAGCTGAGGATTTCGCCACATTCTTCAAACAAAAGATAGTCAACATCAGAGAAAGCTTCAACACACAGTCTCCACAGACCCTCCACACAGCTGCTCCGTCCTCTTCACCCAAAACCAGCTTCTCCGCTATTACAGAAGAAAAACTCTCCACTCTACTCTCCAAATCCCATCTCACCACCTGTGCACTTGACCCAATCCCATCCCACCTCATTCCTAACCTCACCACAGTGTTTATCCCAGCCCTAACTCATCTCTTCAACCTATCACTAACCTCTGGTCTCTTCCCCTCTGCTTTTAAACAAGCTACCATTACACCCATCCTCAAAAAGCCATCACTTGACCCATCTTCTTTGTCCAGTTATCGCCCCATATCACTTCTTCCATATGCCTCAAAGCTACTTGAGCAACATGTCCATTCTGAACTGTCCTCTCACCTCTCCTCCTGCTCCCTCTTTGACCGGCTACAATCTGGCTTCCGACCCCACCACTCAACCGAGACTGCCCTCACCAAAGTCACCAATGACCTACTACTTGCCAAAACCAAAAAACATTACTCTGTCCTCCTTCTACTTGACTTGTCCTCTGCCTTTGACACTGTCGACCACTCCCTTCTGTTACAAACTCTCTCATCTCTTGGCATCACTGACCTGGCCCTCTCTTGGATCACATCATACCTCACAGACCGGACATTTAGCGTCTCCCACTCTCACGCCACCTCCTCGCCTCACTCCCTCTCTGTTGGTGTCCCGCAAGGCTCCGTCCTAGGACCCCTGCTCTTCTCTATCTACACCTTCGGCCTGGGACAGCTTATAGAGTCCCATGGTTTCCAGTATCACTTTTATGCTGACGACACACAAATCTACCTCTCTGGTCCAGACATCACAACCTTACTATCCAGAATCCCACAATGCCTATCTCGCATATCCTCCTTCTTCTCCTCTCGCTTTCTAAAACTTAATATGGATAAAACAGAATTTATCATCTTTCCCCCATCTTGCTCACTCCCCCAACAGACCTATCTATCACAATCAATGACTGCACACTCTCCCGGTCAACCAAGTCCGCTGCCTTGGAGTGACCTTGGATTCTGCCCTCTCCTTCCGACCACACATCCAAGCCCTTTCCACCACCTGCCGTTTCCAACTCAAAAACATCTCCCGCATCCGCCCTTTCCTCAACTTTGAATCGGCAAAAATGCTTATACATTCCCTCATCATCTCCCGCCTAGACTACTGCAACATTCTCCTCTGTGGCCTTCCATCTAGCTCTCTCGCACCCCTACAATCTATCCTCAACTCTGCTGCCCGACTAATCCATCTCTCCCCCGTTACTCCTCTGCATCTCCCCTCTGCCAGTCCCTGCACTGGCTCCCCATTGCCCAGCGAATTCAGTTTAAAATACTAACCCACACATACAAGGCCGTCCACAATCGGTCCCCTCCCTACATCTCTGAGCTACTTCCCGATACATCCCCACACGCAATCTTCGATCCTCACAGGACCTCCTTCTCTCCTCTCCTCTTATCACCTCTTCCCACACTCGCCTCCAGGATTTCTCCCGTGCATCCCCTATACTCTGGAACTCTCTACCCCAACATATCAGACTCTCACCTACAGTGGAATCCTTCAAAAGCAACCTGAAAACCCACCTCTTCAGACAAGCCTACGACTAGTGACACTGCTGCTTCTATACCGCCATGACCAGCTTCACCCTCGCCTACTGTCTCCATCCCCCATACCATGTAGATTGTAAGCCCTCACGGGCAGGGCCCTCTATCCTTCTGTACCAGTCTGTAACTTGTCTCGTTCATGCTTAAGGCTATTGTCTTATTATGTATGTGCACCGCTTATGATATGTACAGCGCTATGGAATGAATGGCGCTCTAAAAATAAATAATAATAATAATAATAATAATAATGAGGAACCTTTTAGAGAACGAGTGCCCAAACTCCAACTCAAAACCCACTTATATATTTAACCTGAATACCAATATAGTATATCTTCCCTGTACTTTATCATTTAGCTATAATAGCCTGCCTACAGTAAGTGTGCTGCCTGTGCTGTTCATAGCGCGCCCTGCACTGATGAATGGCAGGAAAAGTCTAAGTCATATTGGGTACACCATAGACTTTTAACAGGGTGTGGGTGCCCACAGAGAGGACTCTCAGTGCCGCCTCTGGCACCTGTGCCATAGGTTCGCCACCACTGTTATATACTTTGGAACTGTGCCTTTTTGCTGTTGTATGTACTACTACTCCTATCTTCAATTCAATAAATAACTTGTGGGCCTGGTTATTGACTCCACCATCTAGATTTTCTACTGCCTTTTAATAGCTGAACTATTGTCTTCCAGTCTTTGTACCAGACTCAAGTCAGAGTGAAGTCCATACGGAGGTATGCAATTGCAGCCTTCACGATGGTGAGCTATTGTCTTTTCTACTATAATGTGAATTTTAACTTGCTTGATGCTTTGTTGTCTAGCTTGTCTCCCCTTCAGTGTCAGACTGGGGTTTAGAGGAAATTATTTTCAACCCCAATATCATCAATAATATGTTATAGGTTTTAAATCAAAGAAATAAGCCCTAGAGCCAAGTGATTGGCTCCAAAGGCAGCTCCAAATGTTTTTTTTCCCCTGGACCTTTAGGGCCCACTACTGCTTTGGAGCCTGGGCCCACCAGAGGATCACCTGGTACTCTGGTGGGCCAGTCTGACCCTGATCCGTCTCCCCATGGAAATAAAAGTTGGCTGCGTGTGCATCTTTATGGGAATTCAGTGTTATGAATTCCAGCAGGTTGTTCTGGCAGAGTTCACTGCATCTGGAATAGCTGGATAATGCCGGGAACTGGATCCTTATTGACTACACTGGGATCTGATGGGGATCTGGCCGCTTTCCGGCATAAATGCTGTCTTTCAGTTAGACAAAAAGTCTTGCAAGCTCGGACTTACCATTGATTTGAATGTAGCTAAGGCTACTTTCACACTAGCGTTTTTTGCGGATCCGTCATGGATTTGCAAAATCACTTCCATTACAATAATGCAACCGCATGCATCCATCCATCATGAATGGATATGGTTGCATTATGTCTTCTATAGCCATGATGGATCTGTCTTGAACACCATTGAAAGTCAATGGGGGACGGATCCGTTTTCTATTGTGCCAGATTGTGTTAGAGAAAACGGATCCGTCCCCATTGACTTTCAATGCAGGCAGCGTTTTGGTGTCCGCCTCTAGAGCGGAATGATGACTGAACGGAGGCAAACTGATGCATTCTGAGCGGATCCTTTTCCATTCAGAATGCATTAGGGCAAAGCTGATCCATTTTGGACCACTTATGAGAGCCCTGAACAGGTCTCACAAACGGAAAGCCAAAACGCTAGTGTGAATGTAGCCTTAGCTGTCAATCAAGTGAGCTCAAGTGAGCATGGTGTATTTGCATTTGTTACTTTTCTTTGGCAGCATGCTGTCGGGCCACTCTAGGGGAGCCATTATTATAACTGGAGGGCACTATGGGGGCATTAGTACTATGGGGGGAACTAATGGGGGGAATTACTTCTTAGGCATGCTATAGGGGCTTTATTTCTACTGGGGGGTACTATGTCATTACTTCTGGGGGCACTTTCAGGGCATTAGTACTACTAAGCACACTATAAGGTGGGAGAATGATGGAAAATGGAATATAAGATGTCTGTGTAAGAAATTCTGCAGAGATGAGACATGGCTGAAAAAAGAAAACGTCTATATTAAAGGATGATATATCAGTGGATATAATAGATGAAGTGTTCTCTTGTATATTTGGCAACGTATAATATAATTAAAAAAGTAATAGTTATCCGTCATGGGTAATGGATGTGGTCTCTCTCATTTTGACAGGAAGATTACTGACATAAGCTTAGAACAGCGCCTGTGACATTGGGATGAGAACGACCTTATTTTCTTAACATTTATCATTCTTCACTTCCTTGGTTGTACTCGGTTCAGACATCTTGTCACTAGAGAGCACTTGGCGTGAACAGGTTGACTACCAGTGTTTTAGAGGACATTTATTTCAGTAATTCTGATCTGGTCTGATTCATTTTGGGGTTTGGCCTGAAATTGGAGTCTAAAAACTTTCTGCGGCACTTGAATTTTCTAGTTTCGTCAGTATCCCCATCCTCATTATTTGGCAGTATAGCATTTGACTGGGCAGCACTGTAGGCACAGAAGTAGGTGCACATGAGGCAGCAGCAGACAGATTAATGGTGATAGCACTATGATGTTTTTAAAGTATAGGAGCTTTCTGGTATTGCTACAGAGGATGGGGATGGGCTGCAGAAGTGAGTGGTCAAAAGGTGTCAGGGCAGTGTATGGAAGGGATATTTGTTGCTCTTTTTATTTTTACGGCTTGTAAACTTAGATAACAGCTTAACAGCCAAATACCAGATGTATTTTCTAATGCAACACACACTTACTAAGCAACATTCTGGAATATTCTGGGGCCATCACTAATGGTGCAAATACTCCCTGCACAGTACATAGAGCACAATCAAATTATGATGTATTTAGAAGACGCTACCATGTCTCTTTGTTATCCATCATCTTGGGCATTGCCGGGAACCTACCAAGATTTGAGATGAGCTAAGTAATCTTTCTTTAGTTTTATATGAAACTGCTGCTGTATCTGTATATACCTTTTGCCACTGATATTATTCAGTAAATTATTTATTCATTATCCATAGTTTAGGCTGAGTTATTCCCATTTCCATAATAATCCACCTAATACACAGTAGAACAGTCTGCAAACTTTGATGTTGTCAGGAGGAGTCAGCATGCTAGTCTTGGCTGGAAGAAGAAGAAAACAAAACAACCTCAGTAAGAGAAGGTGTCAACTGGATGTGACAGTTATTCATTCTGCATGTGACTGTGTCTGATTAGTGCTGTGCTTTCTTGTATAGTCTGCAACATGATATTTTGCAGACCTAACTATATGGTCAATGTATGGCAGTATTATTGGTTAAAAATAATCAATGAAAATATACAACCTCTAAGGTGCATATAGCAGTAGCAAACTACATACACATAATGCTTAAAAGCAGTAATGGCAGGATTAAGGAGACATATGAAAGCTATGATGTACAACTACAGCAATAAGTCCAGGGATGTAATGAAAGATATAAGCAAAAACTGAAATAAATAAAATATGGTATATATCAACTATGTAAATGAGAATAATGTGAAAGAAGTATATTATACCTTCTCTGTTCCATTGGATAAGAAATTTGGAGATATGAGAAGTAAAAGGCACCAGGAAATGTTAAAGTGGTTCTCGGAGATTTTCGTACTAATGACCTATTCTTTGAATAGGTCATCAGTAACTGATTGGTGAGGGTCCGACACCCGGAATCTGCACTGATCAGCTGTTTGAGAAGGCACTGGCGCTCCTGTGAAACTAAGGAATAAAAATAAAACAACAGAACCAAGTAAACACATATATTACATAGGGCTATACAGTTCATATTACCTGTTTAAGCTCTATGGTTCTGTTAGTTTAAGTCTTTTGGCCCAATCACCACCTAACCTGAAATTTGAGTTGTGAAATCTGATGTTTAGCTTTATGGAAATGTGGTGGAACCAGTAGTAATAGATTCTGACTTCGGATAGTGGATTTATGTTGACTTATGTAGTCTCTGATACACTGGGTAGATGTACTGTATATCAGGCCATGTGGACATTTTAGAAGATAAACCATATAGTCAGTATCACATGTGTAGTACCCTTTAATCAGAATTCTCTAACCAGATTGTGGATGAATGATGTGGTCCCATTTCTGTACATTAGGGCGCTTAAAAAAGTTCACTCCTTTAGCATTCGAAAGAAGGTTTGACGAGGGACCTTAGAGGCGGAGCCCATATCTGCTCTAACTAAAATGGGTCTTAGGATGTCTAGAACACGTGAGAATGGGTAATTTAAACTCGGTCACTGAGAGGTAAGTCTTCATCAGTATATTCCAGTGGTGTTGAAAAGATAAGTCTTTTGCAGCGATCACCTTTCTCCGGTTTTCAGATGCATGGATATTGCCTG
Source organism: Bufotes viridis (assembly GCA_033119425.1). NCBI lineage: Eukaryota > Metazoa > Chordata > Amphibia > Anura > Bufonidae > Bufotes > Bufotes viridis. The sequence goes on along the minus strand of CM065589.1, from coordinate 276,239,239 downwards.
GACTAGGCTACTGATATATTTCCAAAGAAGGGGAAATCCAGCTTCTAGAAATCAGATCCTTTATTCAAAAAATCTGAAAGTTTTCCAAACACAGGATAAAAGTACACGGTCTACATGTTTCAGACACTCAGATTACGGTCCTTACTCATGAGTAAGGACCGTAATCTGAGTGTCCGAAACATGTAGACCGTGTACTTTTATCCTGTGTTTGGAAAACGTTCTGATTTTTGGAATTAAGGATCTGATTTTTAGAAGCTGGATTTCCCCTTCTTTGGAAATATTCCAGTGGTGTTGGATGATAAGTTGTACTTGCAAAGGAGTGGAAAGTATGTACAAAGGGAATCTTTTTGTCAACCTTTCTATGTCTGTGGAGGTGATTCTTGCATATCAGTCCTAATCTCTGTAAGATACCCTCTTTACCAAAATTTAGTTGACATCTCTTGTATTCACAGACAATATGTGGGCCCTATGCCTACAATGTATTTAACCATCTTGGATGTAATCAGGGTAAGGATTTCTTTGTGGGTAAAGGATGAAAGCTAGAAAAGGTAATAAGTTATTGTGATCTGTGGGTTTTCCATACAAATCTGTTGCCAGTGTTCTCTGTTGATTTTTGGAGACCTTAGTATCTAGGAAATGAATAGTTGTTGTACTGAAATGAATGGGAAATTGTAGCGTGGAGCAAATGGAATTCGAGACCTTGTAAAATGTAAGTAAGGACCCAATGTGCCATATGCAGAAAATGTCATCAATATATCTTTTCCAAAGAATAGCTGGTTGTGACAAAATGTCATCATTATAGATATACAGTTTCTTAAAATGAGGCATGTAACAGTTCGCATATAGAGGGGCCACGTTAGCCCCCATAGTGGTACCTTGTGGCTGCAAAAAAAAATCATCCCGGAACATGAAATAATGTTCTGTTAACACCAATGTCAAAATGTCAAGGCAAAATGCAACCAAATCAGGATTGACATTAGCTGACTCAAGCATAATTTTATGACCTCTATGCCCTTGGAATGTTGTATCAATGCATATAAACTGGTGTCATCCCAGATGACTAGTATAGCATCAGTGGGTACTGGTCCCAAGGTCCTGATAACCTGTAGAAAGGCTGAGATTTCTAAGAAAAGGGACTCACTGGTTTTAACTAACGGTGTGAGATTTTTCCCTAACAGAATGAAAGAGGTGATAAGATGGAATCAGTGGAAGACATAATTGGATGCACTAGTGGTTTGGATAGGCTCATGCACCTTGGGTAAAATGTAAAAAATGGATATGATGGATTGTTTTTTGGTAAGGTAACTGACCACATTAACTTTAATGGTATCCTACCATTGGTGGTAAGGTAAGGTGGTACCTATCTTTTCAGCTATCCTATAAGCTATATAGCCACTTCCAGTGCCATTACCAGTGGTGTGCTCCAGCCTGGAATGCACCACTAGTCTGCTCACTAATTTCTTATTTAGCAATGCGTTCCACTTAGGAACACATTACTCTTATTAGCTAAACCTATACCCATGCACCCTCTACTCTACCGGACGCCAGAGTCACTGATGTCACTTTCTCTATTTCCTCTGTTTGATTGCCATTTATGGCTGCTCTACTGGTGAGGATTAATCTTTCCTGGTGCCTTTTACTTTTCCATATTTCTTATCCAACTTCAAAGTTGGTGCCTTTCAAATACGGAGCACCTGCCCCGATAGGGGTGACCCCGTCATGAACCTGCCCCTGGAGGGGGCCGTATCTCTAAATGTATCCCTCACTACTGTCCCAACATGACATGTTTCACCTTAGAACAGACTCATCAGGGGATTTTATGAGTGAAGAAAAACAAAACTTATAAAATATAAAACAATAAGGACAAAAAGTATATGATCTGGCTCAGTGCAGTAGAATAAATAGCGGTGGGTGCTTGTTCTGTAAGCTCCGGTCACCTATCTTAAAGATGGTGCATAGAAGACAATGGACTTGGGTCCGCTATCTCAAAAAGGGCACATGGGAGACAATGGTCTTTACCCTACAATTGGTGGGGAAGTGTCCCCATCTGGCCCTATCTCACTGCAGGTTCAGGAGGTGGCCAGTGCTCTGTATTTCATAGGCAGAGACTACTAGCCCCCATCCCCTACTTACTTTTTTTTTTTTCGTATTTTGCTTTATTTTCTCACCCTTTTTTGAGCACATTTAACCATTATTTACCTTTACTTATTTTAGTTTGAGGGTAATAAAAGCTACGTTTTAATGTAATAACTATTCCAATTCCTCTTGTGATGTAAGATAATTTATGGTAAGAGGCTTATTTGCTGGAACACCATTATGTTTGTGTACTGGCCTGGGTTTATAATTTACAGAATACAAAGATCAGTATATTTCAATGAGGCGCTGCCACCTGCAGGCCTGCAATGCAATATAATAGTTATATGCCTAGAAACCTTGTGCAGGCTCTGGCTTATTACTTCTATGGAACGTCTTCCCCAATCTTAGCCAGGGGAAGGCGTTCCTGTCGGGGGCATTTGATCACAGCATCTGAGGGGATAAATGTCCGAGATCAGTGTTATTGCTGATGGCAGACATTAGCCGTGAAAATCTTGTGTGTGAAACAGTAGAGACCTGGTAGCTAAGGCACTTGGAAGGGGTTAAGGAAGCCGTTTAATTAATTAATTTCCTTTAAGGTATTTATTTATTAAATCATAAACTAAATAAATGAACAAAGAGCATCTGTCACCATGATCTTGGATTATTATCTACATGAATAGTCTTTTAGATAGGGAGTACAGATAACAATTTTCTTTTTTCTGCCTTTGTTCCCACTCTGCCAGCTCTCAAACACTGAACTGAAATACACAGTTTGGAATATTAAATTGTTTGGAATATTAGGGAGCCCAAAAATGTATTTCAGCACAATACTGGAGTGTTCCTTTATGTAATAAAGTATTATACAGTAGTAGCTAGTATGAGTGTAACAATGAAGGATGCCTATGGGCTCAAGTGCTTTTATAATTAGAATATGGTAGATTTCACTGTAAAGCAAGAGGTGCAAACCGGGGCTTAGCAATATGGGGTGCAGAGGTAGCAGTCGCTACCGGGCCTAGGAGCCAGAAGGGACCCAAAGACACTTGTGCCGCATAAGAAGACACACAAAGCACTGAGGGAAGGGGGCCCAAGCTGAGCTCCTGCACCAGGGCCCATGAGCCTTTAGCTACTCCCCTGGATGCAGATAATGTCCTTTCTAACATGTAGATAAAAAATTGAGAATTTTTTCAACCAAAGACAAGTTTTACATTGTTTAACAATTTTATTCTAAGCAATATTTGTTATTTGGCAACTAACTCACTGTATTACATGTGCATGCTATAATGAGCAATGGTTAAAGCAGCCAAATGAAATAATTAAATTGATGGAATATTTGCTGGTTATTACTGAACTATGGCAAACACAGGATTTTACTAAGAGGTTTATGAATGTATACAAAATGTTAATCCTGGATAATCAGTTTCTATAGAAATATATACATTTAGGGTTCCTTCACACATACATTTGGTCTACCCTTTTTTTTGCCATTTAACGCCGTTAAAAATACATTTTTTAAATTTGACTTTTTTAGTGCTTTTGTGGTGTTTTATCTTCTAACATGTGTGAATTACAGTATTTCAGGCTTCTCTATAGAAACTAATAATACTAATCTCTGAAAAAACATTGCTGTTAAAACATGCTATGTTGGATGTAAATGTATGTACTGCATTTCAAGATTCCCATAAATTTTCAGCTGTGTGAATCCAGCTACAGTATGTGTGAATACATAATACAGCGCAGGGGCACTTTTTAAAGGTCCTCATTCCTGGATTGGCAGTCAGGTAAATGTCCGAGCTGAAAGAAATTTAAGGAAAGAGACCAGTGATGCGCAGCATGCTCCTGCTCCTTAGATAGGAATGATGCCCCTTAGTCCTCCTCGGAAAGTAATGATATCCCCTTAGTGGCCCACACAGAGTATGATACTCCTTAGTTCCCCTACACAATATGATGGTCCTTTGGGTATCCCTGGCACAGCATGATGCCCTCCTAGTACCCCCACACAGTATGATTACCATAAGTGTCCCTTGCTCAGTAGAATTTTCCCTAAGTGCCCCCCTTCCCCTCACAGCAGGGTGATCCCTTAGTGCCCTCCACTGTAGGAGGCTACTTTATTGTGCCTGACAAAGTATGATGCCTTCTTAGTGCCTTCCCCACATTATGATGCCCCCTTAGTGTCCCCTCAGCGCAATGTCTCATAAGTGCCCCTTCATAGCAGGATAATATCTTGATGCCCCCACCCTGTATGATACCCCCTTCAGAGCCTCTGACACAGAAAGAGGACACCTTGAGTGCCCCCCCAACACAGAGTGATGCCACTCAGTCCCCCATACAGTATACAGTTGATGTCCACTTAAGTGGTGCCCCCAACAGGCTAATGCATGCATCACTAAATGATGCCCATCTAACATGCCCCATCAATAGTGATGTGAACCTAAAGTGCCCACACACAGAATGATGCCATTTAAGTGCCCCCACACAGTAAGATGTCCTCTTCAGTGGCCCCACACAGAGTGATGCCCCTTATTGCCTATAAATGCTTGTTCACATCACCATTATGCATTCCGTCATTGCTTTGGTTATAACATGGTTATAACGGAAAATAATGGAATCCATAAGACGGATGAAGGCTTCAGGCTTCATCAGCTCCCATGCCCTGCAGCAGTATCAACAGTATCGCCATCCTGAGGACACTGATACAGTTAAATTTAGCAGGGAACCTGTGGCTGCTGACTGGGTACATAGGTACTTGATACTGTTGGTGTTAATTAACACATAATACAGTATATCTGGCCATGAAGAAGATATGGGCAGCTCTTGTGCATCGACCTACAGAGAATCTTCCCATTAGGGTCTATGTCCAGTTTATCCCTGTCTGTAGAGAATCGACTGCAATGTAAGCTTTGATGACCTGGCATCATTTAAGGAATCAGAATGGGGTTATGGCATCTACAAGTATACAGTTGCATTTTTTTCTATAAAGTTTATTAATTTATTAAACCCTGGGAATACCATTTTGTTTGTGTCACCTATTTACTGTAACTGTTGTTTCAGTTTTTTTAAACACTCATTGAACACAAAATAACGCATTAAAGACTTTCTGCAATTGAATGAAACTTTATATGTATACATTTAATGATGATATTTGTAAGTGATTACAATATTAGAGCAAAAGGACAAGTTTATTTTGGAAAACTGTAAAATTGAAAAGAGGCTCTAGTACCCTGTTGGGCCGCCTGAATACAACATGTGATACCATTAGGCATGGAGGCATACATGTTCCGTATGATATCCTGAGGCACATTTATTGCATCTGGGCCTGTAGATCTTACACACTCTTGGTTGTCAAAGGTGGTGTCCTAGCTGGTCCCATAAATGCTCGAAAAATGCCAGTTGGAAGCTCTGCCATGAGAGGCAACTAATGTCGCTGCAGGATGTTCTACACATCGCTGAGCTGTTAGTTTCACCTGTATCACTACTAGGGTTAACCAACTGTCCTATGCAATGGCTCCTCAGATCATAAAACTAGCAGTCGGGGTAGTTTGTTGCTTTATAGGAATGGCAGCATTGAAGCGATCACTGGGAGGCCTCTTTACTCAATCCCAACTGTCGTGGGATTCCAAACAGAACGTGGATTTGTTTCTAAAAACCATAGCAGTCCAGGTTTCTAGTTCATGACACCACTGCAAGTGAAGGCAATGGTGGCTGGATGTCAATGGCAAGACAATTAATGGTGTTGTAACACCAAATTCCCTACTGCTAAGCACCTGGAAATGGTCTGGCCAGAGACAGGGTGTGTAATGAGGGAGCTACGTTTGTCTGGATGCTGAACAACAAAACTGTAGAAGCTGCTTGTGCTTGTCAGTGGGTCAAAAGGTCCTCTCTACTGGTGGTCTGCCTGGGCCATGCTGAGCCTCTTCCCTGTGTGTGCGTGCCGTCACATAACCACTGCTTCCAACAACTCCAAATAGCTAGGTCAGAATGGCGTAAAGGGTTTATAGTTAATCAAAACAACCACCCTGCTTCACACAGTCTAATAATTCTCCCCCTCTCAGAGTCTGTCAACTGGGTAAAATGTCTTTGAATGCATCATAAAGGAATGTCTGGCAGTCTCACAAAGAGATACACTACCCAAAAGTAGCCTCCAAGAGCCTTATTATATAGCAGAAGGGGAAGCACTTTTATGGGAAATGCCCAGTGTCTAATCAGACCACACCTTTAATCATTTACATAACTGCAGGCTGAGTTTTTCAGCAATCCAAAATTTCTATCTGGGTGCATTATTTTTTTGGGGTCAATGAATATATATCAACAGTGAAGATATGAAACCCCATAATATATCTTATTACAGAAAATGCCTCTTTGTCCACTTATCAGAGTCCTATTCTTTAACCCTCCTGCACTTGTCACTTACCATACTGTCAAAATCAGTCTTCAGTGAGTAGCTCACTTAGAAATAAGGTTAGTAGCTTACTTAGAAATAAGGTTACAACTTCAGCCAATAGAAATCTATTTAGAGGGAAGAGGAGGTAGTAATTGCTGGAGAAAGACAATAGCAAAGAGAGACACAGAGACCTGCTGAAGTCTCCAGTAGTTTTGCATGTATATATCACTCCAGTGCTGGATTCACAGCTACACTGTTGAGTACCGCTGTATAATGTCCATGCTGTTCCTGCTTAGGGTGTGCTAAAGAAAGATGGGGGATGGGGGCATTATGTCCTCTTCTCTTTTTGTGCCATAAAGCTGAGTATGGGAGACGTGGTTGTGGCTAGTCTACATCCAGTAGCTTAGGGAAAGCTGACAATTAGATATAGAGCTTGCAGAAGGGAAAAAAGTAATTCATATAATGATCACCAATACTATTATTCCTCATGTACACAAATGAGAGCTTTTTTCATTGTTCGCCTGAAACAATTCAAGTCAGTAGTGATTTTGCTTAGTTATATTGTTATTTGCTCAGTTTTATTCTCTAGTCAATTATCTTCTTCATTTTGGTGTTGTTGATTACTTTTTGTCACCTAGGATAGCAGCATTGCTTTATTATATTTTAGGACTATTGATTTTTGTGAAAACTCTATTTACTTGAAGCTGTGTACAAGAACTGCTGAGTCTATGACCATCTGCTGGTGTTTCAGTCATATTCAAAAGTGAATACTAACTCATTACGTAATTATTATCACTGAACAGAACCTAAAATTTTGGTATTAGGTAAAAATAGGCTTTATACAATCATATTAAAATAAACATTGTAGTACCGCGTGTGCGTCTCTGCTCTTATTATGCAATAAATTGTCATAATTACCACCAGTGCTATTTATTCTTCTTCCAGTATTCCAGCCTTATTTAATTATAAAGGCGTACCTTTGTCTTGTCTGGAAGTACTAGGTGTGTCACAACAGAAATGTTGATATTTCAGTTGTCTCTGCAAAAAAGCACTTCTGCCAGCAAATATAACATAATTACTTCTGCAGTTTTATGGGAAGCATACAAGAACTTCTAAAAATAGACAATGTAATAAAATACAATGTACATTTTCAGAAGCTTCTGACTAATGGCTATGATTTAGAGTCTAGTTGGAGAATTATAAATGGTAGATTTTTCTCTTATTGTAACACTCTAAATTTCTAACATCCTATTATTCACAATATGGTTTTACAGAACATAAAATGATTCCTGTACAGTAAATTATAGGGATATTTATTGTTTCTAATATTGCCTTTTTTCTGTCCAATATTGTAAATTATAAGCCCACTCTTGGTGTCATTAGCCACAGTACATAAAATTGTTAGTTGGTTCTTTGTAACAGGTGGCAACTGACCACTTAGTCAGAATACACTGTTAAAAGGAGCCTGTCAGCACATATCTTTTGTGGAGCTATTCTCATCAGGAGGATTGAGAATATGAAGTTTAATTCCGCCACATTCTGCTCTCTCTCAAATACCCACAGAGGGGCTTTAAGTGTCACGTGCCAGCCTGCACACACTACTAATTGACCGGCAGCAGTCACGTGCATGTAAACAGCACTTCAAATTTCCAATCCAGTGGGGATGGAAACCTCGGTGTTAGAACCAGAACACTCTGAAAATTTTATTTTTACACCTGGTAATTTTTTGGGGGATTATTTATAGGGTATACTCTATTCCAATTTTACAATAGATTTAGTAACTTTTTATAGGTTATGTTCTCTTGTAGGTTATGTTTTGTTGGTTATGCACTGGTACTTTGCAGCACTGGGTTCCCAGGTTCGAATCAGACCAGGGACAATCTCTGCATGGAGTTTGTATGTTTTCTCTGTGTTTATGTGCGCTGTGGAATATGTTAGCGCTATATTAGTAACATAAATTTTATCTTTTGCTGATGTCAGAATATTGTTCATATAGATATGTTTTAGTTCTTTATTTTGCTCATTTATATTCTGAATCAAAAGTCTCAGGATACCCTTTTATTTCAGAAACAAAAGGGAAAATTAAATCTCTGAATACCCCAGCAAGTAATGAAGGGGCCTATATTTTAGGCTATGTTCGGAACATGGCCACCATCTTGAAAGGAGCCGCATTGGATCAAGGCCAAACTTTTCCAATGGGAAGGGGGTCATGTAGCATACCAAAGACGAGTTTTCTCAGAAATTGACTTCTGAAATCTAATTTTCAATATCTCTTGTGGTTCAAAAGTTATCAATAAAGAAAGTTGCAACCAGGAATGATCCCTGTGATACACAGCTATTTGACGTGTTAAGTGTCTTGTCCCTAGAGCTGAACACAGAACTTTGAAGTATGGAATTTTCTGTGTTGATAACTGTTGAACTGCAAGAGATATTGCAAATTAGATTGCAGAAATTCGGGTCTTCTTTGATAAGCTATACAAATACCTTTCCATTGTAAAAATTTGCCCTTGATCCAATATGGCAGATTTCAAGATGGCGGCCATGTTCCGGACATAGCCTTAAAGATAGATCCCCTCACCCATTACTTCCTGGGGTATTTAGATATTTAATTTTCCCTTCTGTTTCTGAAATAAAAGGGTGTCCTGGGACCCTTTGACTCACGCTGTATTTAAAAGGGTGTGTGATAATATCACAGTAATGTTTTTATGTTTATAGGCAGTGTTGTATAACGATGATCACAAATAATAAGCATTATTTACACAGTGCTCTATAGTGATCATTCCATATAATATAAATTCTCATTGGATAAAACATTTCAGAGGTTTCCCTTTCTTTTCAGTGTTCTTATCTATCCTCATTATGATATTGCAGAGATCTTATACTTTGCATGCATTACTTGCCTTTTTAATCTCTTTCGTCTCTTCTCTCCGCTCTGTTGCATCTGTTCTTTCTTCTTCCACTTGTGGGATGTCTAGCTCCAGTCCTTCAACTACAACTTTAAATAGTCTTTTAAAATGACAAGAGAAAAATATCAGCATTTTCTCTGTTTATGTTAGTTTTTGTTAGTATCCATGATCTCAGTTCTAAGATGTTAGTATTCAGGTGAAACTTGAAAAATTAGAATATCGTGCAAAGTTTATTTATTTCAGTAATGCAACGTAAAAGGTGAAACTAATATATGAGATAGACTTATTACATGCAAAGCGAGATATTTCAAGCCTTTATTTGTTATAATTTGGATGATTATGGCTTACAGCTTATGAAAACCCCAAAGTCACAATCTCAGGTACCCTTTGCTCAGGAGGTATGAATTAATTAGCTGACTAGAGTGTGAGCCTAGAATATTGAACCTTTTCACAATATTATAATTTAAAGTTCCATTAATACAACTCCTTTTAAGTTGCATTACTGAAATAAATTAACTTTTGCACGATATTCTAATTTTTTCGAGTTTCACCTGTATAAGTTGTTGGCTCTCTAACGTAGTTTCTTGATTACTATGCTTACGAGGGGGTGTTCAATAAATTCTATACCCCAGCATGCAGGGCCGGCGTCGGCACCCGGCATACCTGGGCAAGTACAGGGGCCCACAGTTCCTTAGGAGGCCCTCTCATTTCCTCACTTCAAAATTGCGGCAGTCGCGGTCCCTTTAAACATCACCCTGCCTTGAGATGCTGCCACTGCGCTGCCTGCGCATGATGTCACTGCGCTGGATGTCCAGGCGGGTGGAGCATATATGCAAGAGTACAGCCTGTACTGTACTAGTGAGGTGGGATCAGCAGTAATTTACAAGGCACAGATTACATACCGAGGACGGATCACAGTGGCGGTGGAGGCAGAGCTTATCAGCAGAAGACCACAAAGCAGCTGAAGAAGCCAGGAGTTGTATTATGATCAGGTGACCAGTCACATGGGGGGGAGGCTTAGCAGTGTGTGGCGTGGAGCTGGGCTGTGAAGGAAGGAAGGAAGTGGTGAGTAACTGGTTTCAGACAGACTTGTGGTTCTCTACTTGCTGAGCCGTATACTTCTCTGCCCCTATACTCCTTCCTAGTACTGTCCTCTGGTAATCAATAATAACAGCCTGGCTGGACATGTTGGGCCTTGGAGTTCTCTCAGAGAACTACAAGACTCAGCCTATCATTACTGATTACCAGAGGACAGTACTGGTGGATATTATAGCAGCGAACTACAAGATTTAGCATGTCCAGCCTGTCATTATTGGTTACCAGAGGACAATACTGGTGGATATTATAGCAGAGAACTACAAGGCTCAGCATGTCCAGCCTGTCATTATTCGTTACCAGAGGACAGTACTTGTGGATAGTATAGCAGAGAAGTTATCTGTATCTCTATACTATCTACCAGTACTGTCATCTGGTAATCATTAATGATAGTCTGGACAAGGATATGCTGAGCCTTCTAGTTCTCTGCTATACTATCTACCAGGACTGTCCTTTGGTAATCAATAATGACAGGCTGGACATACTGAGCCTTGTAGTTCTCTGCCATACTCTCTGCCAGTACAGTTCTGTGCTAATCAATAATGACAGGCTGGACATGCTGAGCCTTGTAGTTCTCTGCCATACTCTCTACCAGTACAGTCCTGTGGTAATCAATAATGACAGGCTGTAGATGCTGAGAATTATAGTTCTCTTCCATATAATGACAGGCAGGAGCTGTGTGTGCAGACAACCAAGTGCAGGTACTAAATTAATCAGATTCTGCTGCACACTGCCTGTACAAATATGAGGCTGCTGGACTGCTGATAGTAGTCTGCTGAAGCCTGCCCTGCTGTGCTCCAAATTAAAATATCATCATATTGATATTTATTGGGCATTGTGGGCACAGGGGCAGGCAGTAGCATAGTGCTATCAGCATTCATATTGAAATTTATTTTCATATTCAATGTCTGTTTCTCTTTAGAGGGTGTACAATAAAAACGGAATGCTGAGTAGACCTGAGGGATTAAAACACTGGGTAGATTTAAAAAAAGTAGGATTGATTCCCATATATCCGCTCTGTAGCTTGTTCTGTCTATTGTATTTGGCAACATCTATAACACATGCAGCTTCATTGCCTCATGTGTTGTGCAAAATGCCACAAGCGGGCCCACTGAGGCTTTATCACCCAAGGGCCCACATGAACCTGGAGCCGGCTCTGCCAGCATGTTCTGCCAGTGTTAGAGAGCTTATCTTGTCTATGCAGGTTGAGACATGTCTGGACATGGAAAACACATAGTAGTAGTTCCATCTGATGAAAGCACTGGAAGTGACAGGATGGCAAGTGCAGTACAGTGCGGATCTACAAAGAAAGTGACGGATTTTTCTGTGATTAAATTCCTTACAAAAGAAAAAAAGAAGCCTTAAGAAACCCACAAAAGGATGATTGCTGTGTATGGTGGCGATGTATTTTCCTACTACCAGGTAAAGTTTAGGGCCAAGCAGTTTAAATGAGTTAGGGAATCAAGTGAACATGACCCTTGTTCAGTGCGACCTGTCAAGACATCTTCAGAGGAAATGTGCCGTAAAGTGGGGGCCATGATTTTGGAAGATTGTCAGGTCAAAGTCAGTGTTATAGCTCATGAATTAGGCATTTCAGCTGGCATAGTTTCCAGTATCATTCATCATGTTTTGATGATGTCAAACGTCAGTTCCCAATTACTTTCTATTTCAGAACCTGAAGAAATTTCTGCATGGGCAATGATTGGGTTGATAATGCAGTCAGAGAGGTGGTAACCGGGTTCCTGTTGCTGCAAGAAGTCTTCAAGTGTGTTGAAGGGGGATTACATTGAAAAGTAGTAAGTTTAATTTTCTTATAAAATTTCATTTTCATATCCAGTAGATAACTTATTGAACACCCCATGTATGTTAGATTTTATTCAAACAGGTGGAGAATTTCATTTCACCAGGTCTCTGCTGGCTACAGTTTATACTAATTTACACATATGATAAGTCATTCATAATTGACCACTTTTGCCTACTCAGTGAGTCAAATTGTTTCTGAATTTAACAAACTAAATGCCAATACTGCACAGAGTTCTCTGCAGACTGCACACTGTCTACAGTCTTTTATATCTGCCAGAAAATTTACAAGACCTAAGACTGTTTGAAGTCTTGGTATAGATCCAAACGATCACTTACCTTCCATATTGTATATACTCTGCTGACATCTATTTAGTATCCTATTGGGCTTTATGCACAAACCCTTTTTATCAGTAGGTAAGCTGTTCTGACAAGATAGTAAATAGGTTACTGGTTTTAAGTAGTCTTTTCACTAAGAGTTTTGTTGGTAAAGCCATTGCCCGGTGTTCCTTTCTACACATTTTCTGGGATCAGCCACTTTATGAATGGAGCTTTGGATTCTCATATTGGTGGTGGTGATGTGGTTGTGGATCCCGGATAGTAATGTGTTTTTTTTTACCCCTTTGTATTGTATTTGGAGTTTTAAAAGTAACCCTTTTCACTCAAATTTTTAGTGACTCTACAACTCTATTCTGTACTATGGAAACCAGACTGTTTTTTAACCTACCTTTTACTCCAAAAATTAGGAAAAAAACTATTACAGCCAATACTTTACACATCAGCATAATATGACTGAAAAAAAAAAAAAAACTTTTTCTCCCATCTATTCTAGTCTTAACAATGTTTTATTTTGAGCTATTTATGAAGTACACTTAGAATAAGTACAACATTGAACTCCTAGAAACCCCTTAAAATATAATCAGTTTATTAAGTCCTCTTTGATCTAGTAATTTTGTTGCACCAATAAATCTCTCACTCTATTTCCGCCAGACGCATTTTGGGGTGCTGTACCCCTTCCTTAGTGGTAATTAGAGTGAGATTAGAGTAGATTTGCATCCCTTATATATGGATTTATGTGACCCATAATCCTCTATATTTTAGGTAACTTGCAAGATCTGGTGTGGATCATATATGTTATTCAGCATACCTGTATGTTATTTATAGCTTACAAAAATACTAAAAACAATAAAACACATAATTAGATTTGTTTCCATATGGTACCAATTAGAAAAAATATTTTAGAATAAATACATGCGGTTTTGATGCGGTTTTTCCTAATTAGCACTAAACAGACTGCGTTTGTGCTTATCCATTGTAAATCCTCAATCAATTGGACCTACTAATATCTTATATTGCTTGCTGGACCCATTATATCACAAATCTTCAAAAACACTGTCATTTTTGCATGAAGATAAAGTGGGGGGGAATCTGGTGGGGAGGGGAGATCGGAGTGTCGATAAACGGCCAGACTCCGATTTCCTGTCACCGCCAGACCGCCCCCCACTACAGGGACCCAAATTACTCCATTTCAGAATTGAGGCCTTTGGGGATCATGGTCTCGAAGTCAAAAATTCTGTGTGTCTCTTGTCTCGACATTCGAGCCACATGATTTCCCCCTCTTTCCCACTCCAAGGCACAAAATTTTAGATCAGAAGGATCACAATTATGGTGCATTTTATAATTTTTGGAGAGTGAGTACATTTCCACACTTTTTCTTATATTAGCTATGTGTTCAGCGACTCTTTTCTTTAGAGGTCTCTTTGTCCTTCCTATGTATTGCTTATTGCACCCACACTCCAACACATAAATCACATCTATTGTATCACACGTCAGACCCTCTTGAATATCCATCTTGAAGTAATTTACTCTAGACCCTACTGTTGTTATCTTTTTAGAAAAGGTAGTAATTCAATAGTTGCTACAACGTCCACATTTGAAAAAACACTTTAATGACAGCCAATTTTCCTTCCTCCCCACTTGTATGTTTCGTTTAACCATTGGAGCTACTTTACTTGCTATATTGGCTACCTTCGTGTATGTAAATTTGGGATTAGTGCTTAAAGTAGGACCTATGATTTTATCATTTAGCAAATGACCCCAGTGTTTCCTAATTATGATTTCTATCACACGATGTTGTGAACTAAAAGGTAAAATTATTCTTGGAGTATCATCTTGTTGTTTTGGATCTGCTGGTCTAAAAAAATCCTTCCTCTCCATTTTCTGTACCTTAGTCAAAAAGCTCTCTATAATGTGGATTGGGTATTCCCTTTCTATAAACTGTTGTTTCCATATTTTAGACTCCTCCTCAGATTTCTCTTCCTGCATACAATTGCGCTTCAATATTTTAAATTGACTTGTAGGGATGTTCATGAGCCAGCGAGGTAAATGGCAACTGGTAAAACATATAAAGCTATTTCTAGCCACTGGTTTGAAGTGTTACAGCATAATTTCTCTCCTTGGACATGTATTTCTAAATACAGAAATTCCACTTTCTTCTCACTTATAATATGAGTAAATACTAGGTTCCTATCGTTCATATTAATCTCACTTAAAAAGGAGTTTAAAGTTTCCCTCGTCCCTTGCCAAATGAATAGGATATCATCAATGAATCTACGCCACAGTACCAGATCCGCTCCCAGCCTGGCTTGGATGACTTCCGCTTCCCATTGCGCCATAAATAAATTTGCGTAGCTGGGAGTTAATCTGGTACCCATGGCGGTTCCAATCTCCTGCACATAAAAGTCCTGCTCAAACATAAAATAGTTGTGTGAGAGTATATACCTCACACCCTCTAGTAAAAATTCAATTTGATCTCCCGGGATCTCACTATTTGCTCGTAATTGTTGAGATAGGGCTTCAATCCCCTATTATGGTCTATAATAGTATATAAAGACCCTACATCCAGCTTCCCCAAGATCCAGTTCTCCCACCAGTGTATCCCCTCTAAGATTTTAATGACGTCCATAGTGTTACGAATATATGAAGATGTTTTTTTGACATACGGTTGCAACCATCCGTCTATATATTTAGATAGATTGCATGATATAGAATTAATACCTGACACTATCGGACGTCCGGGGGGAGATTGTAGATTCTTATGGATCTTGGGGACGCAATAAAATGCCGGAATCCGTTTCTCTGTGTCTAGAATAAATCTAGCTTCTAGGTCTAGAAGAAAACCGGCTTCAATGCCTTTATCGCAATATTCCACTAACATGCGTTAATAAGCCTCTGTTGGGTCTTCCTTCAATTTCCGATATGTCTTTTCATCTCCCAGTTGCTTCTTACACTCATTCATATAAGCTTCTGTACTTAGAACCACTATGCACCCCCCCCCCCCCCATTATCTGCCGGCTTTATTGTTATTTCTCTAGTTTTCTGTAGTTCCTGTATAGCCTCAATCTCCTTTTTAGTTATATTATTGTTCACTTTACGTTGTTTTATTGCCCTAAGGTCCCGTTCAATATTAGTTTTAAAAGTTGCCATCTCACTGCTGATCTCCTGTTTCGGATATTTTCTAGATTTAGCTTTTAGATCAGTATGGGGATACTTAGTCTCCTGATGTGATCCACATACTTCCCTTTCAATTGGATTCTTTATCAAATATTTTTTTTAGACAAAGACGTCTGATAAACTTCTCCACCCCTTTTAAGGTGGAGAACTTGTCTGGGGGATTTGTGGGGGCAAATTTCAGGCCACGGTTCAGAAGTTGTGTTTGTGTATTGGTGAGTAATATTCCACTAATGTTAATTATGTTTGATACCGACTGTGATGTTTCACACTGCTTCTTTCTCTGTTAATGTCGCCCTCTACGGGTCTTTCTGTATTGTGTTCTTTTCTTTGGGCTCTCTTGTGTGTTGGTGAACAACATTGATCTCCTCTCTGGGGTTGTCTGTGTCCTGTGTTTTGTTGTGAAGATATTCCATTGGTCGATCTCTCAAATTGTAATCGTGTTGTGATTCCTGTTTTTTCTGTGTATAACTCCTCGTGTTGTGTCTTATTGGAGTGGGACTTCGTGCTTTCCTCGTTCATGTTTTGTGGTGAGGTGGTGTATAATCTAAAAATGAGGTGATGTTAAAGTTTCGTATCTATTAGAAACCGTGACATTAAATTGTTCCCCTTGCATTTCTCGTACTGTATTTATCTCCCTTTTTGTTTCCTGTGTCCTATAATCGCTATTTTCTCTTTTCTCTACATTATTGAATTATTTTGTTTTTTTATGCATTATTTCCTTTTCCAGTGAATCTAAATTTCTGCAAATCCTCTGTCGCCACCGTACTATATCCTCATTCTCTGGAAATAACTCAACCTCTCTGTTTAGGGCTTCGATTTGCCCCGTCATTTCATCAGTCATCTCTGTTCCAAGTTTAATAATCATTTTAATCAAACCTTCAGATTGCGTCTTCAAGAATGAGTCCTATTCTTTCTTGAATCCATCACTCATCAAATCAGAAGCTGGAATTTTGACGAGTGCTAGACCCTTGGGGATGTACCCTTTATCAAGATACTGCGACAATGATCTAATTTCCCATTTGTTACGCAATTGTTGCTGTAGTAATTTTTTTAATTCCTTAAAGACATCATCTGTTGATTTTTCAATTACCATTATACCGTCTTCAAATTGAAAGATGAAGGACTCAATTCAAACCAGTGGCTAGAAATAACTTTGTACGTTTTACGAGTTTCCATTTACCGCGCTGGCTCATGAACATCCCTACAAGTCAATTTAAAATGTTGAAGCGCAATTGTACGCAGGAAGAGAAATTTGAGGAGGGGTCTAAAATATTGAAGCAACAGTTTGTATAAAGGGAATACCCAATCCACATTATAGAGAGTTTTTTGACTAAGGTACAGAAAATGTAGAGGAAGGATTTTTTTAGACCAGCAGATCCAAAACAACAAGATGATACTCCAAGAATAATTTTACCTTTTAGTTCGAAACATCGTGTGATAGAAAACATAATTAGGAAACACTGGGGTCATTTGCTAAACGATAAAATCATAGGTCCTACTTTAACCACTTGCCGCCACGCTAACGTCAGCGAGGCGGCTCTCTCAGGTCTCACTGCCGCCTATCGGCGTCATCTCGTGAGACCCGAGATTTCGCATGAACGCGCGCTGTGACGCATAGAGGAGAAGTGAAACTACAGCCTGCCAGCCGCGATCATTGGCTGGCAGGCTGTAATTTTTTAAATCGTCCTATGAAAATCGCATATCAGATGCTATTTACAAAATAGCGTCTGATATAAGTCCTGCTTGGTCCTCTGGTGATCCCTTTTGCTGGATCCACCACCAGAGGACACAGGCAGCTCAGTAAGTACATCAAATCACCACACATACGTCACCCCCCCCTCCCAGTTATTAACCCCTTAGTAGCCCCTTAGTAGCCACTGATTACCCATATAAACCCCTGATCACCCTCTGTCACCCCCTGTCATAGATCACTCCCCTATAAGGGTCCCTAATCACCGTCAGGTAGTTAGCTACTTGTTAGGTAGTTAGCGCCCAGCCCACCGCACCGCACAGTCACTTATTAGTCGCTGATTAGCGTCATCACTGTCGCTATCAGCACTAATACTAATATAGTATCTGTAAGTGATCAAGACTGATCGCAATCAGATCTATATCAGTACATTAGGGTCACTTTAGGCTCTATAAAAAACTCATTGTTCGCCTGATCAGGCCTGATCTTGTGCGCACACTTGCGCTCAGACCGCCCACCGCAGTGACAGAATTTTTTTTTCTGATCACTGCAAAAACACAGTAAAATCGCTGCACCGCTATAAAAGATCACTTTTGAGTTATTGGATCTTTATTAGCAATCGCAGCGTTACTTCGCAAGCACTCCCTTTTACTAGGTAGGTGTGCTCTTTTTCCTGGGTAGTCTCAGAGGAATACCCCCTAAATTTAGTTACTCCAAAATGGCAAAAAAGGGGTATTCCGCTGAAGAGGCCTACAGGATTCTGGCCGTGATGGATGAAAGCGATGGGGACGCTTCACCCGCTGAATCCAGTGGTTCAGAATATGAACCTGTAGACAGCAGTGGCACTCTAACCGCTAGCGAAGATGACGAGGTTGAGGTCCCTGCTACGGTCAGGTGTACCCGACTCCATGTCAGTGTTTTGCATGAGCCTCATATGCAGCAGAGTGGTGCTAGCGCTGACCTTTTTTATGGTGCGGCATACACCGGCAGCGCAGCACATCCTGGACTGCCGTATTCCCTGGTGAAGTGGCCAGCATCAGAAGGGCAGTTGCTGGTACGGTGGCACGTGCACTAACTCCCCCGTCGCAGCCACCGCGTTCTCAGGCCCGTAGACCCCTTAGTCTCCCAGAGGTGCTGGCAAACCCTAATTGGCAATCCCCTCCTTCCGCCGCACCCGTATTGCCCCCTTTCACCGCCCAGTCAAGAGTTCGCATGGAGACAGCCAATTTCGGATCGGCCCTTGAATTTTTTAAGCTGTTCTTTACCGCGGATCTCTACGACTTAGTTGTGGCAGAAACCAACCGATACGCCACACAATATATAACCGCCAATCCGGAAAGCTTCTATGCCCAGCCTTTCCGGTGGAAACCAGTCACCGTTTCTGAATTTTAAACATTTTTGGGCCTTACCCTCAGCATGGGCATAACTAAAAAAAATGTATTGCGGTCATATTGGTCTAAAGACCCAATACATTACATGCCCATGTACTCTGCTGCAACGTCCAAGGCACGGTTTGAGGTCATCATGCGCTTTATGCATTTTACTGACAATGAAACCTGTCATCCAAGAGGCCACCCTGCTTATGACGGGCTCCATAAAATTCGGCCCCTCATAGACCATTTGTCATCCAAATTTGCAGATGCGTATACCCCCAGTCAGAACATCTGCATACACGAGTCCCTAGTACAATTCACCGGGCGCCCTGGCATCAAACAGTACATCCCCAGCAAGCGCGCCCAGTACGGGGTCAAATTGTATAAGTTCTGTGAAAGGGCCACAGGCTATACATATCGTTTTAGGGTCTATGAGGGAAAAGACTCAAAACTGGAGCCGGTCGGATGCTCTGACTACCTGGGGTGCAGTGGCAAGATTGTCTGGGACTTGGTGTCACCCTTAGTCTGCAAGGGGTACCACTTATACGTGGACAATTTTCACACAAGTGTGGCCCTCTTTCGGCACTTACATCTAGTCGGAATCCAATGCTGTGGCACCGCGCGGCCTAGTCGCCGGGGCTTCCCCGAACGGCTCATTAATACCCGACTTGCATGGGGGGAGAGGGCTGCCTTGTGTGACCAAGAACTGCTCGCGGTGAAGTGGCGGGACAAGAGGGACGTTTACCTTCTGTCCACCATTCACGCAGACACGACTGTCCAAATAGATCGGGCGACAGGAGTCATTGAAAAGCCCCTCTCAGTCCACGATTATAATCTCCACATGGGGGGGTGGACTTCAATGACCAAATGTTGGCTCCATATTTAGTTTCCCGACGCACCAGACGCTGGTATAAAAAGGTGTCTGTATATTTGATTCAATTGGCCGTATATAACAGTTACGTTCTCTACAGTACGGCTGGGAGAACGGGATCCTTCCTTAAATTCCAGGAAGAGATCATTTCGGAACTCCTGTATCCAGGAGGTTCTGTGCCCCAAGTCCCTGATGTAGTGAGCCGGCTACATGAGAGACACTTCCCCAGTGTCTTCTGGGGTACCCCAAGCCACCGTTCCCAAAGAAAAAGATGTCGTGTCTGTAGCAGGAGTGGACTAAGGCGTGACACCACCATTTTTTGTCCTGACTGTCCTGACCAGCCTGCCCTATGCATAGGGGAGTGTTTCCGCAAGTATCACAGCCAGGTACATTATTAGCATAGGGATTGCAAAACACAGGCCAGACACACAAGGGATTTGGACCCTTGCAAACGAGCGTTGCTCACGCATGGTGATCGCAAAGGAGCGCCCGTCCTGACTTCTCCGGCACAGACGTGGTCGCATAGCATCATATTGATTTACTGCTGCTGCAATTGCTATCCAATGCATTCCAGAGCTGTAAGGGTTACATAGCATCATAAATCAATATGATGCTATGCGACCCCGTCTGTGCGGGAGAAGTCAGGCCGGGCGCTCCTTTGCGATCACCATACGTGAGCAACGCTCGAGTGCAAGGGCCCTTAGGACCCTTTCACACAGAGCTGCTGCAAACCTCTCCTTTCACCTGGGACAAAGTGCATAATGTACTTCGCCACATCTCTGGGTGATTTGTGCTTTGCACATTGTCCCACGGGGAAGGAGAGGTTTATCCTCTAAGGTCTCATGCACACGGCCGTGGAACACGCCGCGCATGGACCGTGGTATCCTGGCCTGGCATCCATCTGACAGCAGGAGCGCACGGCGTCATAGCAACCAGTGACGCCGTGCGCTCCTGCTGTCAGATGGATGCCAGGCCGAGATACAACGGTCCATGCATGGCCGTGTTCCACGGCCATGTGCATGAGGCCTTAAGGTAACAAAAAAAAAAATCCACAGGTAAGCAAAAAAGTTCAAGTTATGTTTCAAATGTCCAAGATAACGTTCGGTTTCTAATGTTCTATAAAGTTAATGTTAATAAAATTATTGCGTTGCTGCCTGGTTTTTTCTTTCTTTTTTTTTTTTACCTTCTAGGTGGATCAAGCAAAGAGCCAGCTGCAGCACTGATGTGCATTCTGAGAGAAGCATTAAGCTGCTGTCAGAAGACACGTGAAGTCGGTGTATGCGGCGCTGCAAGACGAGATTTCTCCTCTGCAGTACAGGTACGTTTGCCCAGGCATATGAGCTGAGGAGAGGTGTTGGAGTTCATATGCTTTGGCAAACACTTTGTATAAAAAATCTGGCAAAGATGTCTTCCTCCACAACGATCGATTGATCGATGTGAATGGAGAAATCACGTTTGCCAGGACATAGGAGCTGAAGTGGGTATGGATGTTTGGGCGGAGCCCCTATGTCCTGGCAATCGCCAGGCCGCTCTTTTTTTTTCTTCTTCCATATTTTTTGGCAGAGATTTTTTCATCCACATCAATCGATGCGAATGGAGAAATCTGTGCCGTTAATTTTTTCTTTCAGCCCAGAGGCTGAACGGAAAAAAAATCTCATTACACATATGCTCAAGATAAGGTGAATAGCAGAAACTCCTAATGCTGGCCATACGTGTAATGATTACGGAGACCCTCAAATGCCATGGCAGTACAAACACATCACATATGACCCCATTTGGGAAAGAAGACACCCCAAGGTATTTGCTGAAGGGCATATTGAGTCTATGAAAGATTGAACTTTTTGTCACAAGTTAGCGGAAAGGGAGACTTTGTGAGAAAAAACAAAAAAAAATCTAATTCCGCTGACTTGTGCCAAAAAAAAAAATCTTTGATGAACTCGCCATGCCCCTGACAGAATACCTTGGGGTGTCTTCTTTCTAAAATGGGGTCACATGTGCAGTATTTATACTGCCCTGGCATTTTAGGGGCCCTAAAGCGAGAGAAGAAAAATCCGTACAAAATGCCCTCCTAAAAGGTACTCATTGGATTTAGGGCCCCTCTGCGCACCTTGGCTGCAAAAAAGTGTCACACATGTGGTATCTCCGTACTCAGGAGAAGTAGGGCAATGTGTTTTGGGGTGTATTTTTACATATACCCATGCTGGGTGAGAGAAATATCTCTGTAAATGGACAACTTTGTATAAAAAAATGGAAAAAGTTGTCATTTACAGAGATATTTTTCACACCCAGTATGGGTATATGTAAAAATACACCCCAAACACATTGCCCTACTTCTCCTGAGTACGGCGATACCACATGAGTGACACTTTTTTGCAGCCAAGATGCACAAAGGGGCCCTAATTCCAATGAGTACATTCATTTCACAGGACATTTTTTACGCATTTGGATTCCAAACTGCTTCTG
The DNA here is from genome assembly GCA_033119425.1 of Bufotes viridis. Lineage (NCBI taxonomy): Eukaryota > Metazoa > Chordata > Amphibia > Anura > Bufonidae > Bufotes > Bufotes viridis. The sequence goes on along the minus strand of CM065589.1, from coordinate 276,217,074 downwards.
ACGTTTAGGGGCCCCTAATATGCCAGGGCAGTAAAAATACCACACAAGTGACCGCATTTTAGAAAGAAGACACCCCAAGGTATTCTGTGAGAGTTATGGTGAGTTCCTGTAAAAGTTTATTTTTTGTCACAAGTTAGTGGAATATGAGACTTTGTAAAAAAAAATAAAAAAAATTCAATTTCCGCTAACTTGTGCCAAAAAATAAAAACTTCCATGAACTCACTATGCCCCTCAGCGAATACCTTAGGGTGTTTACTTTCCGAAATGGGGTCACTTGTGTGGTATTTTTACTGCCCTGGCATTTTAGGGGCCCCTAAAGCGAGAGAAGTAGTTTGGAATCCAAATGCGTAAAAATGTCCTGTGAAATCCTAAAGGTACTGATCGGATTTAGGGCCCCTTTGCGCATCTTGGCTGCAAAAAAGTGGCACACATGTGGTATCTCCGTACTCAGGAGAAGTAGGGAAATGTGTTTTTGGGTGTATTTTTACATATACCCATGCTGGGTGAGAGAAATATCTCTGTAAATGGACAACTTTGTATAAAAAAATGGAAAAAGTTGTCATTTACAGAGATATTTTTCACACCCAGTATGGGTATATGTAAAAATACACCCCAAAACACATTGCCCTACTTCTCCTGAGTACGGCGATATCACATGTGTGCCACTTTTTGCATCCAAGATGCGCAAAGGGGCCCTAAATCCAATGAGTACCTTTAGGATTTCACAGGACATTTTTACGCATTTGGATTCCAAACTGCTTCTGACGTTTAGGGGCCCCTAATATGCCAGGGCAGTAAAAATACCCCACAAGTGACCCCATTCCGGAAAGTAGACACCCTAAGGTATTCGCTGCTGGGCATAGTGAGTTCATGGAAGTTTTTATTTTTTGTCACAAATTAGCGAAAAATGAAATTTTTGGAAAAAAAATCAATTTCCGCTAACTTGTGACAAAAAATACAAACTTCCATGAACTCACTATGCCCCTCAGTGAATACCTTAGGGTGTTTACTTTCCGAAATGGGGTCATTTATGGGGTGTTTCTACTGTCTGGGCATTGTAGCACGTCAGGAAACAGGACAGGTGCTCAGAAAGTCAAAGTGCGGAAATTCACTTTTTTGCACCATAGTTTGTAAACGCTATAACTTTTACCCAAACTAATAAATATACACTTATAGAATTTTTTTTTATCAAAGACATGTAGAACAATAAATTTAGTGAAAAATGTATAGAGAAATGTAGTTTTATTTGACAAATTTTCCAACAGAAAGTGAAAAATGTCATTTTTTTGCAAAAATTTCGTCAAAAAAATAAAATATCAAAAAAAGTAAAAATGTCAGCAAGAATGAAATACCACCAAATGAAAGCTCTATTAGTAAGAAGAAAAGGATGTAAAATTCATTTGGGTGGTAAGTTGTATGACCGAGCAATAAACGGTGAAAGTAGTGTAGTGCGGATTTGCAAAAAAGGGCCTGGTCACTAGGGGGGTATAAACCTGTGGTCTTCAAGTGGTTAAGTACTAATCCCAAATTTACATACACAAAGGCAGCCAATATAGCAAGTAAGGTAGCTCCAACGGTTAAACGAAACATATAAGTGGGGAGGAAGGGAAATTGGCTGTCATTAAAGGGTTTTTTTCAAATGTGGACGTTGTAGCAACTGTAGAATTACTACCTTTTCTAAAAAGATAACAACAGTAGGGTCTAGAGTAAATGACTTCAAGATGGATATTTTAGAGGGCCTGATGTGTGATACAATAGATGTGATTTATGTGTTGGAGTGTGGGTGCAATAAGCAATACATAGGAAGGACAAAGAGAACTCTAAAGAAAAGAGTCGCTGAACACATAGCTAATATAAGAAAAAGTGTGGAAACGCACTCACTCTCCAAACATTATAAAATGCACCATAATTGTGATCCTTCTGATCTAAAATGTTGTGCCTTGGAAAAAGTTAAAAGATCATGGAGAGGGGGAAATCATGTGGCTCTAATGTCGAGACAAGAGACACATAGAATTCTTGACTTCGAGACCATGATCCCCAAAGGTTTCAATTCTGAAATTGAGTTATTTGGGTTCCTGTAGTGGGGGGGCGGTCTGGCGGTGACGGGAAATCGGAGTCTGGCCGTTTATCGACATTCCGATCTCCCCTCCCTACCAGATTGCCCCCCCACTTTATCTTCATGCAAAAATGACTGTGTTTTTGAAGACTTGTGATATAATGGGTGCAGCAAGCAATATAAGATATTAGTAGGTCCAATTGATTGAGGATTTACAATGGATAGGCACAAACGCAGTCTGTTTAGTGCTAATTAGGAAAAACTGCATCAAAACCGCATGTATGGTGATGCATTTTTTATATTTTTTTATTTATTCTAAAATATTTTTTCTAATTGGTACCATATGGAAACAAATCTAATTATGTGTTTTATTGTTTTTAGTATTTTTGTAAGCTGTAAATAACATACAGGTATGCTGAATAACATATATGATCCACACCAGATCTTGCAAGTTACCTAAAAGATAGAGGATTATGGGTCACATAAATCCATATATAAGGGATACAAATGCTCACTCTAATCACCACTGAGGAAAGGGGTACAGCACCCCGAAAAGCTCTATTGTTGCAACAAAATTAAGAGATCAAAGAGGACTTATCACTGTTTCAGTTAAGAGCTGAACTGACCTGGGAGTTTAGGACACAGCAAAAGGAAGTTATACCGACAGCACCTCTGCTTTCTCTGATTACCTAGCGCCCGGGTCATGTGAGATGCCATTCTGGAGCGAAGGATAACATGTGGGACGCCGCGTAAGCGAGGCAGCCGGACGGTTGAGCCGCGGTGAGAGCGGTGAAGAGGGGTAAGCGCCTACCAGGCGGCAACTTCATTGTATAAGAACAGATATGAACATTATGGTCAATTGGGCGCATTACCATTAGGCGCATGCACATCTGTGAGCTCGTTGGCATATAAACTGGTATATCTAAAACTGGGATCCACTTGGCCCAGTACACAGGAACATTCAGCTGATTTATAGCGCCTTTGAAAAGCTAGTGGACTGAGCTCTCCTATGAATGCTGTTGATAAATTGAGCTATTTTGTATATATAATTGTTTGCGATCAAACGCGAAGAGTTTTACACATTGGCCAATATTTGATATCCATGGTGGTTCTATATATGTATTAAAATTTTTATGAAATTTGATATTTTACTTTAATTTTTTAAGGGATACTTAATAAACATTTTTTTTTGGGTGTTCTAAAATGAGTGTGCCCCTTAGTTATTAGATATGTTCTTGCACTTTTCATAGGCCTTGGGGTGGGCCTATAAGGTGAGCACCTTTCCATATTACGGATAGAAGGTAGAGCCGCTGATATATACAGTGTTCTCAATTGTTAGAATTGTATTCACTAGGGTGTACTAGTTTGGATGATGTATGTACTTAAAATGTACCTAAACCTTCAAATACACTTTATTAAAATCTATTCTAAATGTGAGGGAAATGATTTACTTAATATACCTTCATTATTTTTTTTTACTTTTCCTAGTAAAATAGGTACCTGAAGTTCAGGTGGTTATGGCATTTTGTAATCCGTACTACTGTACACTGCTGTGTACTGGTGTACTGATTCCCCTGCAAATGCACTGAGCATTGTACAGTACAGTCTAGAGCATTGCTGCTCTGCCTGTACCAGTGCTGCTCTTCTCAAGCTTGACATAGATGTGTCTGTCTGGCTCCCTGGTGAAATTGATGGTATTTGAGGCTGTAGCAGCGCGGGCACAGGCAGGGATGTGCTATATGAGCTCCTGCCCTGCACTTGCTCTGCTTTGTTAATAGCCTGCATACCACATCGGTACAGGCTTTTAGCAGAGCTTGTATTTGTGTGGGATAAAAGTTTTTAATAAAGTCAAAAGTGCTGCCAGGTCCTCTTTTAAAAAATCTGTACTATTGATGCCACAAACTGTCTAGGGAAGCGTAAAAAAAAAAAAATTGTTTGGTAAATCTCCCTACTAGTATAACGTGCCAATTTATGTCAGAATTCCGGCACATTTTATTTGGTAAATCTCCCCTTCTTTAAAAGGTGATGTCTCCAGTCTTTTTGTGGTTCAACTAGCATAAATGTAAGGCAATCCTAGATATTTACTTTAAATACAAAGCAGTACATTAAGACAAACTATTCATTTAACTTATAAAATGTTAGTGCTTCGTAGTCATTAATAAGCCAACTTCAAATAAGCATTTACATGTCTTGCAGCTCGAAAATGGTAAATTAAATAATGTTAAAACCGGGTTCACTGATAAAGTTCAGCAACCCGTGGATGTGCAAAAACATTAGAAAGCAATAAGCTGATTTATTAGGTGAAATAAAACACTTCTATTTTATATGCAATTACTAAATGTTTTAGTATAGATTCGCTAAGTGAAATGAGACTTTGTCCATTTTATCTGATCGAAGGAACAAAAACACATCTGAAATGTTTGTGTAAGGCATTGTCCTCTTGTTATTATGACCTATAAATAAACAAGGAAAGACAGTTAGCTATTATCTGTTGGTATAACTGTACCGCCAATTACCCGATGAACGCGCAAAATGCTCGTTCATCGGGTAATCCGATTGTTTGTGCACACACAAAAATCGTCATTTGCCGGCAGCAGGTCGTGCTGTGTAAACACAATCTTCTGTTGGCAAACGAGTCAAGGTCCCTTTACATGGGATGACATAGCAGCAGATTATGAGGAAGGAAGCGTTCCTTCCTCACAATCTGCTGCTCTCTGGTGAAGGAGACCGCTCCATTTACATGCAGTGATGTGATGTTATTGGTCTTCCCCATACTGATTCGTTGATTGCTAACAACTGATCATGTTTACACAGCACGATCAGCTGCCAGTAAACAACAATTTTTGTATGTGCGTTTCGCTTGCTCATCGGGTAATCAGCGTTCTGATTAACAATCGTTAGCGATTATCTATAAGATTTTCTGCCCGTGTAAAGGGCCCTTCAGTATAGAGAAGAAAGATGGCATTAGCGATCGCTCCTCCCCATACTCTGGATTCTGGAGGAGATTGCAGCATGTAAATGCAGCGGTCTCCTCCAACACCGATTGTCGACAACAACGGATTATCGAGAAGGAATGCTTCCCTCCCAATAATCTGCTGCTCTGTCATCCTATGTAAAGGGACCTAGCCATTGTCTGTTATCTTGGGATTCTGACTTATTGCGGATCTGGGAATTGGCCACTCCATGTCTGGAATAATAACAGATAAATAAGACATACACGGTAACCCTTATAGATTGCATATGCTGGCTACATTCCACTAGAAGGTGAAACTCTTCGGTTAAACAGTTTATAAGATTGAACTTTTCAGCTAGCGGTTGAACCTCATCTATGAAAGGACACTTTGCGTAGAAATGTTTTCCCGATCGAGACTCTGACTGCTTTCACTGGAAAGGGTCGCAGCTGAGGTCAGAAGATGTAAGTTTTCTATCGTTGGTGTATACTAACCCTTTCTACCCCGGGCCAGTTTTCACCTTTCTGTCCAGGCAGGCCATTTTTTGCAAATCCGACATGTGTCACTTTATGTGGTAATAACTTTGAAACACTTTTGCTTATCCAGGCCATTCTGAGATTGTTTTCTCGTGACACATTGTACTTTGAATTTCTCTACTTTTAAGACAGATAGTAATGCCTCATAAAGTAGTTATCAGTCATCATTCCCCATATGTCTACTTTATGTTGACATAATTTTGTAAATGTCATTTCATTTTTTTAGGACGTTAGAAGGCTTAGAAGTTTAGAAGCCATTTTTCAAATTTTCAACAAAATTTCCAAAACCATTTTCTTAAACATCAATTCAGTTATACAGTGATTTTGAGGGGCTTACATAATGGAAACCACCCATAAATGACCCCAATTTAGAAACTACACCCCTCAAATTATTCAAAAGTGATGTTACAAACTTTGTTAACCCTTTAGGTGTTCCACAAGATTAAAGGAAAATGGAGGCGAAATTTCAAAATTTAATTTTTTATGCAGATTTTTCATGTTAATCAATTTTTTTCTTGCAACACAGCAAGGGTTAACAGCAAACTAAACCTCAATATACATTACTCTGATTCTGCAGTTTACAGAAATACCCCATATGTGGTGGCAAACTGCTCTATGGGCACGTGGCAGTGGTCAGAAGGAAAGGAGCACCATATGGATTTTGAAGGCAGATTTTGCAAGAATGGTTTTTGGACACCATTTTGTCTTTGAAGAGACCCTGATGTGCCCCTACAGTGGAAACCCGCAAAAAGTGACCCCATTTTGGAAACTACACCCTTCAAAGAATATATTAAGGGGGGTACTGAGTACTTTGACCCCCTAAGCATTTTACGCAATTTGAAAACACTTGGCTGTGAAAATGAAAAGTTTCATTTCTTCCAATAAAATGTTGCTTTAGCCCAAAATTTTTCATTTGCACAAGGGGTAACAGGAAAAAAAGCACCCAAAATTTGTTACCCATTTTCTCCTGAATACGGCAACACCCCAAATGTGGTGTTAAACTGCTGAGGGGAGGGGGGGCACATGGCAGGATTCAGAATGGAAGGAGATTTTGATGGATTGGTTTATGAACGCCTTTTTTTGAGTGATTGGCGTAGTTTAAAAATTTTTTTTTACAATATTCACCTGAGGGGGCATATGATATGATATTTTTATAGAGCAGGTTGTTGCAGAACGGATGCGGACCCATTTTGCCGACGTGTGAATGGAGCCTTAGAGTGAGGCTCCCATAGGAATCCATAGAGAAACTGACTTCCTGTCCACACATAAGATGCTGTGTCATTTGGAAAGTCTGATTGCTGGTCACATGTCACAAGTGAGAAGCAGAAGGGAGGTAATAACTCACAAATACAGCCACTGGTAAGAAAATTACATTCACTACAGATTACATCATGTACCTATCTAACAGGTCAGAGAGTAAAATTTTTGGCGGGAGTTTTTCTTTAACTTATACTTGCAAAAGAAGAACATATATTTGCCTGATTACTATTGCATTAATAAAATATACTTATATATCTACAGTATACATATTCTTACAATTTAATAAACGTGTGTGTGTGTAGTCCTTTAAAGAGTACATGAACCTGAAATCTTGCTCTTATAAGCAAAATAGCTGCTTCCACCATTTTACAGGGAAACAGCACCTCAAACAAGAGCGGTTATGTAACTGCTATTTTGGTTGCTGGTTGGTTGTTCTATGGTTCAAGTATTCTACTTGTAGGTCTTTCCCAGAGAATAATAGAAAACAAAAAGATTATATCACTCATCAGTAAGTCTTAATATATATATATATTATATTTTATTTATTTATTTTTTTATTTTTTATCATATTAGAGATGTTCTTCAGCCTTGTAATCAGAACAGAACTACAAACTGTTACTTTGAGTTGGTACATTAAATCACAAGACTGTGTTACGGAAATTCTTGCTCATAAGTCTGTTATATTGTCCAGGCAGTCTTACCTTTCTTATAAGCGATCAGACTTGAATGTAAGTGCTTCTGGGCTAAGAGACATTACACTCATTTTGTTCCATTAAGTGCAGTGCTGCAATACTGCCATCCATAAGTATATAGTAAGCAAAAGAGTATTCTACACAGTAAGTAAGCCAGAACCTGCTGTGTACACCTCATACTCAGCATCCAGTGTGCCACATTTTCATTGCATTCATTGTTTCCTACACTACTGAGTGAAGTTAAGTACATTTCTTGTTCCACAACACTTTATTCCGACTACGCTACAGGCAGAGAAGTGTTGAAATACAGCCACGGTGATGGAATGATGTGCTCATTCTATATTCAAACCTAATGGACACATATGAATCCCAATGTGCTGATATTATTTACTACATGTAGATGCCATTTTCATCTAATGTCTCTCTTTGTGTTGGATATTATCTGCATTTTAATATTATTTTTTTATATATATCATATGTAAAGAGAGTAATACAGGAATACAGTGTGCATTAGAAAAGTTACAGTTTCTCTAGATTCTAAAATCTTCAGTTAAAGAGCCAAAGTTGACTTTATAATCATTGAAGAAGTTATCTCAGGGTGCACGCTGACAACACTTTTGGTCTGCTGAGGGTGAAGTCATGCTTCTGCCCTTCGACTTTCTCAGTTTCAGTGTTCTTCAACACATAGACTCTAGAGGGAAGCTGGACATTGGATAATGCGGTTCTCAAGAAGGATGCTGACAATCAGGAAAACAAAATAAAGACCAAACATCGTGCATCCTAAGACCTTGTTCATTCTCCACTTGCACAAAGCGATGGATAAGATCACGAACAGCAGCATAATGAAAAGGAGGACAATTGCACAGAAGAGGCCATTGCTGCTGACAGTCACAGGTTTAAACTGGTTAAACATGGCAAACAGGAGCCACGGCATGGGGAGACTGTAAAAAAAAGAAGCATAAAATGTACTCGTAATAATAACAACTGTGGAGAAAAAGACATGAATCGCACATTTACAAGCTATGCACTGATCTATTGCTGCCAAGCATAATATGAGAAACCTGAACATAACATGTATATGTTTTCATCAAAATGCATAGGCCCACTCACACATTGGGGCACATTTACTAACATTATATTAATTTTTAGAATGCAAACTAAGACTAAACAGTCTACAAATGCACAAAATTTATTACAATGGCTGTTGTACATTAATCTGGTCCAACTTTAGATTGTCTAGTCTGTTTATACCACCTATTACGCGGCTTATTTTGTGCCAGAACTAAAGAGCTGAATCTTGTGATGCTTCTAAAGTCACACCCTTCCTTCTGTTACATCCCCTTGTCAGCCAAGGCAAAAAAGTATCCGTAACAATAATTGTAGCACCTGGCCTCTGTGCTAGAGTTCTGGCTTCATTTGAGACATATTTCTGTAGCATTTGCAATGGTAAATCTACCCCAATGTCTACATTCCTTCAGTAGTCACAGAAAAGAAATGTGAGCCTGACTACTTACCCAACTGTGATGTCAAAAATGTTGCTTCCTACAGAGCTGGATACTGCCATATCCCCTAGGCCTTTGCGTGCAACAATGACGCTTGTTATGAGGTCTGGAATGGAAGTACCAGCAGCTAATATTGTAAGTCCCATGACCTCTTCTGTTATGCCGATAGTTTCTCCTACCTGAAGCAAGTCATGAGAAAATAGCTCAGTGATGATACTATAATATCGTATTTTCTATACACATTTAAAAAACATTTTATTTGGTACATTCTGCCAACTGATCAGGATTTAGATACTTTTAAGTTACTCGGTCATACTCATAAGTTGAATATTATGCCTTGGTCAAAAGGGTCACTACACTTCAATGAATCATCAATATCTGGATGGTTTTCACTGGACTGCCAGGAATAAGAAACTCTAAAAATAGGTCACTGCAAATTTAATATTGATGAACCACTGTGCTCATCATTGGGAACTCGATATAATATCACATCACAGCACTGTCCCCCTGGTTCACTAGGGACTAGAATTTATGCCAATCTGTCAGCATGAACTAGAATATATTTCACTAGGTTAGCATGATGTAGACCATTTCAACCTCCATCACTGGACAGTTTGACAACTGACAATAGGAACTAGATGCTACACCTCTGATTCTCAATAAACGTATTAATCACAGTTTCATGAGAAACTGGATATTATGGCAGAAAGTCACTACACATTGGCAATTATATACTGCTGGAAATTTTAGTGTTGAACTACTAATATCTGGAAACTGTGCCATGCACTTGTCATATACTAGATATTATGCAACTGAGCCAACAAAGACTGGATGCTTTTCCATGTTGTCTGGATTGATTGCCACTGATAGTCAAGAAGAAATAGACACCCTACTAGTCATTCATGTACCACCAAGGGCAGGTTCACATCACCGTTATGGATTCTGTCATTGTTTTCCGTTATAACATGGTTATAACGGAAAATAACGGTATCCATAAGACGGAAGCCTTTAAGTGGCATTCCGTTTTGATCCATCATAATAGAAGTCTATGGGAATCATAACGGATCTGTCTGGTTCCAGTTATGCAAGACAGAAAACAAAGTCCTGTCGACAGGACTTTTTTTTTCCCGTACTGCATAATGGAGACCAGACAGATCCGTTATGATTCCCATGGACTTCTATTATGATGGAAAGCAAAACGGAAAGCCTTTTAAAGGCTTCAGTTGTGCATTCCGTCATAATACAAGTCTGAGGGCAGCATAACGGATCCGTCCTGGCTTCCGTTATGCAGGACTGGACTTCTGCATAATGGAAACCAGGACGAACCCGTTCTGCTTCCCATAGACTTGTATTATGAAGGATCAAAACGGAATGCCTCCTAAAGGCTTCTGTTTTGACTTCTGTCTTATGGATTTCGTGATTTTCTGTTATAACCATGGTATAACGGAAAACAATGACGGAATCCATAACGGTGATGTGAACAAGCCCTAACCTCTGACTGAGCACATAAAAGCTTTTGTAAGGGTTTGCTGCATTGTTGCACTATTTAATATATAATACCTGTTTAATCGAAATTATTTGAGACTAACTCATACATATACTTGATATGAAGTGAATGTCCACTACAAAATGGGCAGAGCTGTGTAGTTCAGGCACCCACGTCTGGCACCGGAGCTACTCCCGAATGTCTGCTTGACAAGGCCATCAATATAAAAAGATTAGACAAACCCTCTAAATAGTTCCGAATAATAAAATATATGGTGAAAAATTAAACTGTGATGGAAATGCGTTTTTTTTTTTTTGTTTAAATATATAGATACTCAGGTTGGCAGGGCACACATAATGTTTTGTTCCCTGCTGTCTACATATACAAATCAGTGATAACAGTGATCTAATGGTAAAAGCACATTAGATCACTGTAACAAGTGATCTATAGACAGTACAGTGACATACAGAAGAGAGGCAGATCATACCTTCTTTGCCTGCCTCCAAGCTCCCACTGCATTCCCTGTAACATCATCTGAAATTAAGCTAAGCTAAAACACCAGACAAAACCCATGGGCAGGTGAGGTGCTGTTTCTGGAAGAAAGCAGCCATGTTTTTCTGATCCTATACAGCCCCTTTAACACAAACTCAAGCATATATTAGGGAAAAAATAGATGTTTGCATCAACCTATGTACCCAATAGTAGTAGGGTTGCTCAGATTTTTAAAAAGAATTTGAGCTGGGTACAGAAGGGATGTCTTTCAGTGGCGGGATCTAGTAATCTGCTGCTAATGTCATACTGTCATAGTCCTAGATTTGTACTATATGTGGCAGATATTGAATTAGGACATTTTTATGCTATACAATATAATCAAATAAGCTATTAGATCATTACTAAAAGATATGCTTACCTGATGTGCCCACCATACCATTAGATAAGAAAAAACTGCAATCCAGGCGATTGATCCAAAAAATGTTACTGGGAAAAATTTTCTTGATGACTGTATGAACAGAAACGTTAATGATTTTATGATATAGCCTATACGTTTCACAAACACAGTACCATTGCATTCTGGGTATTTCATGACATCTACTATTCTTCATCTCAAACTCTGGCAATATGAAAAAATGTAAATATAATCTACAGGTGAAACTCGAAAAATTTGAATATCGTGCAAAAGTCCATTTATTTCAGTAATGCAACTTAAAAGGAATTGCATTAATGCAGCTTAAAATTAGAATTTTGTGAAAAGGTTCAATATTCTAGGCTCAAAGTGTCACACTCTAGTCAGCTAATTAATCCATACCGCCTGAGCAAAGGGTACCTGAGATTGTGACTTTGGGGTTTCATCAGCTGTAAGCCATAATCATCCAATATATAACAAATAAAGGCTTGAAATATCTCGCTTTGCATGTAATGAGTCTATCTTATATATTAGTTTCACCTTTTAAGTTGCATTACTTAAATAAATGAACTTTGCACGATATTCAAATTTTTCGAGTTTCACCTGTATGTAAAAAAAGACATGGTTATGCTAAATCGCAAATAAATTTGCCCACTGAATGCACTTTTCCCTGCATGATCTCCATAATAATGAGCACTTCATGTAAGTGTAACAGCTCTCCAAACGTACTAATTTCAGGAATTTATCAGACGGGCTGTATATACAATATGCATAGAGTATTGTGGAAAATGCATTGCTTTGTTGTGCATCTGTAGCTCTCTCTGTGAGTGCACACTTATCCCTTTGATATCGACAGTTTCTGTTCTGTTTCTCATTAGGGCTGGATAAGGTTGTATGAATGTACACAAAGAACGTATGGGTATCATCTCTTTTCTCAGGTTTGTACTGTGGTACATTGAATTAATATCTTGATGTAGTCAGTAAAAAGCAATGATAAAATTAAAAAAATGGTTTGTGAGCTGCACACAAAGAGTTGCAATTTGCATTCATACATCACCGTGGTAAATTCAAGTTGCACACAAGATTCACTATATATATAACCGTCTGTCTTTAAGGATGACCTGGCCAGAGGCATCTGGATTAGTGAAACAGTGCCTGAGCTTCAATGTGAGTGGGTTGCCATGAGTGTCTGGACAAGGGCGAGCAAGCATCTGGAACTTTCTGAATGATTTCACTTTGCTCCAGTGTTGGGATAAGCAAGTAAGTGAGCACTTACATGGAGTGTCTGGATGAGTGAGTGCCTGTACAAGTGTCTAACCCAGGTGCTCCAACAGCCCGGGTCATTAAGGACGTGGCAATACCAAACATATGGGGGAGATTTTTTTTTTGCTATTTTTTTCATGGAAAAGCGTATTTTCAATGGAATAAAAAGTGTCATTTTTTTAATGGGATTTTTTTTATTCAATAAATGTTTTTTTTTACTTTTTTTTACCACTTAATAGTCCCACAAGAGGACTATAACAGACAGCTTTTTGATTTTAAAATGCAATGAATTATCCCTATAGTGCATTGCATTTTAATGTCAGTGCTATTCTGACATTGACCAGCAGGCTGCCTGCTGGAAATTACTAAAGGCTGGTCTGGGGCTTACACAAGACCCCAAGCAGCCTTCACACACATCAGCACCCCGGGATCACATTTATGGGGTGCCGACTGGAGACAAAGGGAATCCGCTCCCTTTGTCAGCACTGTACATGCGGCGGGCGCCATTGCCCGCGGCATGTAAAGTGTAAAACAGACCGGATCGGCACTCCTGCCAGTCCGGACTGTTACAGCATGGCCGCAGCTCTCATGTGAGAGCCGGGCACCCTCTACCTGCTGCAGCGGTCCAGCCTAAGGCCCCTTAGTGACCGCCGTAGAAAGGCGTATGGGTGGTCACTAAGGGGTTAATGGTGTCTGGGTAAGAGAGTGAGCCCTTTTCTGGCCATGAGTGTTTTGAAGAGTAAGGGATTGCCTGAATAGGTAACTACGTATCTCAGGGTGGGAGAGGTATAGGAAGTGCAGTAGGTTTGATGTCTGGAGATCTGAGCTCCTAGCCCTTTATGTCCTATGTCTAACCTGAGGCTGGCAAATTGGCTGTGTGGGCTGCAGAAAGAGGCCTATCTCTTGACGCAGTCCCAATACATGTTTTAACTGTATGCCACCAAAATCTGATTGGCGTAATTGCAATATTATTCTCAGATTGGTGGGCATGAACTTATTGTCAGGGAAGGCCTTTTTGATACACACAGTCTCAGTAAATGTCCTTCATTATATTAAAAGGATTTTCTCAATATAACATTGATGTTCTTTCTTTAGGCTAAATACTGTAGAAACTGTAAACCCTTTGATCCCTTGACTGATGGGATTCAAAAAGTCTGACCACTACAATTTATTTCTGCTAAAACAGAACACAGAGTGTTGTCCGCATCAGAGATGCAAAAAATGCGGCTCAGATGTGGACCCAAAAAACGTTCTTATGCATGAGCCTAAACACTGACGTGTGAATGAGGCATAACTGATGGAAATAACTGATCAAAGAACTAAAGTATCAACTCATAATGCCTAAGAAACATAGGGGTTAATTTACATAGTGATATATGCCAGTTTTCTGGCGCATACCTGCCGCAGATTGCGATGCAAAGGTTATTTCCCTGCTCACACCAGGGCTAAAAAATGGGGGAATGGCGTGGGAAGGGCTGGCAGGCCCATCTCATGTATCATTTTCTATGCCTGTTTTAGGTATAGAAAATGGTCTAAATTTAACCAAGCAAGGAAGGTGTCTTACACTGGCAGTGGATGCTCCTCTACAACCGCCAGCGCAAGGGGTTATTAAGACTGGCGTCTAAAACACCAGTCTTAATAAATAACCCCCGTATAGTTTGCTAAGCCCCAGCCTCTTCTCCTAAGACCTCTTGCACACGAACGTGCCATGTTTTGCGGTCCGCAAATTGCGGATCCACAAAACACGGATGCTGCTTGTGTGCCTTCTGCAATTTTCGGAACGGAACAGACGGCCCATTATAGAAATGCCTATTCTTGTCTGCAAAACGGACAAGAATAGGACATGATCTACAATTTTTGCGGGGCCACGGAACAGAACAACACTCTGGGTGCTGTCCGCATCTTTTGTGGCCCCATTGAAGTGAATGGGTCAGCACCCGAGCCGCAAAAAATGCGTCTCGGATGCGGAACCAAACCACGGTCGTGTGCAAGGGGCCTAATACAGGATGGCACTAGTCACATTCCTTAGACAAGGGATCTTGAATTCTGCGTAATGCTAATTGCTTTGTTAACAGGTGATCCAAAAGTAACTGATTAAAACTGGATTTGTGCCATAGGGTTGAATTGGAAGGGCAAAAAGTGAGTGCAGCATCATCCTGGGGAAGTTCCTTGATTCAAGACGTCTTGTTGACTTGCTATTGTCTATGGTTTGAAGACTAATTTAGGGTGGGGCGCGCACAAACTCCATGCATGAGGAAAATGCCCATAAATTCTGGTACAAATGGTTAATTAGTGTCACACAGCAGATTAGACGTTATTTTGGAGTAATATGCTCGAAAACACAATGCAAATACAAAGATAAATATGGAACAAAAATTGTTTGATTTGTCTGACTTTGTTATATCTGTAATACAAATCTCTCCAGATTAACTGCTTCAAGACTGGGTGATGTTGGTTTTTTGTTTATTTTTGCACTTTTTAATAGTTCCCCTAGGGAACTTACAGTGAACAAAAAAATCATTAGATTGCTTCTCTCATAGACTTCAATGCATTAGCACTGGAGTTTATGAGAATTATACTATTCCTATGGAGCTCTGCCACAGGCAGGCTCTCCATAGGAACTTATGTGCGTCAGCTTTGGATCATTCAGGAGGACCGAGGCTGCCACGCACACCATCGGGGTTCCCTGATCCTTGCTAGGGGGAGTCGGTGCTCTCGGTTTGTGATCTCCTAGATGCTATAGTCATATATGACCATGGCATCTGAGGGGATAAATGTGTGTGATAGACGTTATCGTTGATCACATACATTAGGCCTGGGTATCTGCTGCTTAAAACAGCAGGCAATTGGCAGCTGCGTCACCCACTGCGCTTGCAAGCCGGTGCCAATATTAAATACCTGTCTGACAATATAAATTTATGTGACGCGGTTGGGAAGGGGTTATGCAAGATGGCTACCCTCATAATAACATAAAGAAAATAAAAAGTAAAAATATACAATCAGAAAATATATTAGTGTATCTCAGTTTATATTTTCCTTTGTAGAAAAAAAATTAAATGATACATTCTATTCAAAGTAACGTTAATGCTTGTGCATTGCAAAACATAATACTCACTGCATTTCGGACATCAGGTAATGTAATCCACAAAGGAAATACAATTGGTAGCACTGCAAGGTACACAGCTCTTTTACGTTTTTTAGCAGGCCATGCTAGAGTCAGAGGATGGTCACCTTCATCAGCAGGTTCTGCACTTGTCACCTGAGCAGGAGAAATCGAATACAATAGTATCTTTAGACTTAAAACAACTTTTAGGCCCCTTTCGGACAAGTGAGTGTCATAGTTTAGACTCGCAGCGCAGCTCCCATCCTGAACTTCCAGCACTTCCGGGGTCACATAGCATGATATTGATTTATGATGCAATGTAACCCTTAGAGGTCTGGAATGTATTGGATAACACTGACAGCATTATGTAGTCTGTTATCATGGAGAAGCCATGACTTCATGTGACAGTGTCAATCACATAAAAAGTGTAGTAAAGAGAAATTTTGGCTACGCAGCTTGCATTGTGCAGAATGTGGTATTGAATGCAATTCAATGGCCCATGAGAATAAACAGTAATTTGCTAAGTAATGCAAAATGAGACATAAGAAGGAGTCACCTGTGTTTCAGCAGCCTCAATATTGTGAGTGACATTTCCATTTTGAACTGGACCAGCAGATTCTTTGGGTGGTGTCACTTCGACTTCAACATTAGAAGTGTTTGGAAGATCGATTTTTTCTGCAATGAAAGTATTAGAAAACAACTGTTACATTACACATACTGAAGTACCTGGTCATATGGATGAGAAGGAAGTCAACATGTAACCCAATTTAAAGCTTTAACAGAGCTTAACCAAGTCACACACAAGTCCAGCTCTCTTAAGTTTTTATGCGTTTTTTTATGCGTCTTATTTTGGAGTGGATTTTCACATGTAAAAGATACGCAAAGTGTACATGAGATTTGTCAAATCTCATTTACTTTGCTGGTACTGTATTAGACTATATTCACATGAACGTACTTTGTTCCCATGTTCGTTCCGTTCTTTCTGCGGATAGGATGCAGACCCATTAGTTTAAATGGGTTCGCAAAAAATGCGGACACCACACCGTGTGCTATCCGCATCCAAATGTCCATTCCGTAGTCCCGGTTTTGCTACTTTTTAAATGCCACATTTGGCACATTTATCCTCATTTACACCAGAAACTCGCATAAATGATGACTGAAATCTACAGTATGTCAGCTAGAAGCTGGAGTACATTTCAGTCTGGCTCAGGGACTGAAGGAGGAGGCATTTAATTTATGATGAGGCCTGTGTTTTGGAAGCGCACGGCCCATGAAGACTGGTGTAGCACAGGCTGGTCTTGATAAATCAGGGTCTTCATTTCTTAAAAGGCACCGTTGAAGTTTAACCTGGTGTCTTAAAGTTTAGCCTGGTGAAGCATGTTATAGAGCAGGAGGAGCTGAGCAGATTGATATATAGTTTTATGGGAAAATATTCAATAAAACCTTTAATTGATAAATTTTTATTCTTCCTCATTCTGGGCTTGGAAGTCAAGAAGGCGGTCTATCAGTGATTGACAGCCTTCCCTCTATCACTGTGTATACTGAGATAGCTGTCAATCACTGATAGGACCGCCTCCTGGACTTCAAAGCCCAGAATAAGCAGGAATTTAAATGAATAAATTACACGTTATACTGAATCTTTTCCCATAAAACGAAACATCAATCTGCTCAGCTCCTTCTGCTCTATAATGATATCTGTAGCTTATATTACATTCTCATGGTGACAGGTTACTTTTAATGGACAGAGCTTACCTTACCTGACAAAGTAACAATGCTACCAACGATACCTGATTTACAAACAATTCTTCATGAAACTAGCATCCAATAAGGTCTCTTTCACATGATCGTGACGCTCCGGATGCGTTCAGGATGCGTTCAGTGAAACTCGCACTATTTTAAAAGCAAGTTCAGTGAGTTTTGTCTGCGATTGCGTTCAGTTGTTCTGTTTTTTCCGGCGGGTGCAATGAGTTTTGATGCGTTTTTCACGCGTGTGATAAAAAACTGAAGGTTTACAAATAACATCTGTTAGGAACCATCAGTGAAAAACATATACACGTGTACACGCATTGCACCCGCTCTGAATCCGGACCCATTCATTTCTATGGGGCTATGCACATGAGCGGTGATTTTCACACATCACTTCTGCGTTGCGTTAAAATCGCAGCAAGCTCTATATTGTGCGTTTTTCACGCAACACAGGCCCCATAGAAGTGAATGGGGCTGCGTAAAAATCGCAAGCATCCGCAATCAAGTGCGAATGCAGTGCGATTTTCACGCATGGTTGCCAAGAGACAATCGGGATGGGGACCGGATCCTTATTATTTTCCCTTATAACATGGTCATAAGGGAAAATAATAGCATTCCCACGCGCATGCAAAACGCATTAAAACGATTTGCACTCGCGTGGAAAAATCGCGCATTTTCCCGCAGCACAACCGCACTTTATCCGGGCGTCAAACTTGACGCCCATGTGAAAGAGGCCTTAATGTACTGAATTTCAGCTAAAAGTTATACTTACCTACATAGTTGGCTTCTCCATTTAACCTCTCACTGTCGTCTACCTGACATTTCATTTTGGCCATTTTGTGCAGAATTGAAGCCTTCTCTTTAAATTTTCCTTAAAATATTTGCAAAAATAATTATCATTATTCATTATTTATTACAGCTGTTTGCATATCAGTGCATTACAAATGAGCATTACTAGAATAAAGGTAACATTTAACAATGTCTTTGGTAATCCATAATTTTAATTACATAGTTGACAGCCATATTAGCATCTTAGTTAGTTACTATGGATAGCGAACACTCTCCTCTCCTCACTTGTTGGCTTTTAGAATGTTTTTCCTATAATTACCGCTACTGTATGTGTGATACAAAAGACTGGAAAGTAAGAGAAGGTGGGTGCTGTCATGATAGGTTCATATCACATCTTGTGCAACTGATTGTTACAGTACGTGCAAACGATAAACTGTTTTGTAAGAAGAGCTTTATTTGATTTTTTGCCACTGTATTATTATTATTACTACTCATCTCTTCAAACTAAATTATAACCTTGTCTAGTGTACTCCTGTATCACCCGTACATTTCTGTTATTTCTTTTAAGTTACTTTATATATGGGCAGACTCTCCACATTAATGTATCAAGGTGATGTCAAATCTGGCACTATGAAATGTATGGTACTTTGGTTTTATGTTTGGTATAAATGTATTACCTGTAAAAAAGTACATTACCATGGCAGATGACACTATAAAAGGAACTAAATAAATATAGTAGTAAAAACTACCATTCTAATGAGGTTAGTATACATGAAATAAATAGAATATACCAAGAAAATGATTACAGCTTTTACAATGAATGCATCCCATAGTAACCCACAGATTATTTTTCCTAAGGCCTAGGGCCTCTTGCACACGGCCGTTGCCCTGCCGTGGCCGTATTGCGGCCTGCATATGGCGGGTCCGCAATAGATGGGGCACCGGCCGTGTGCATTCCGAATCAAAGATGCAAACGCATTCACTTGAGTGTGGATGACACTGTTATGGGGATATCTGTGGATGACACTGTTATGGGGGGATCTGTAGATGACACATATATAGCATCTTATGATATATATGTATTATCCACAGATCTCCCCATAACAGTGTCATCCACAGATCCCCTCATAACAGTGTCCCTGTGTAAATAGTGACCCCCAATACACCGGGCCCTGCGCACAGCAGTAAAATGTAGTTAAGTAATGCTTAGAAAAAGGGCAGTCTCCTCCTCCCTGTTCCAATGCTAGCAATTAGCATACAGAGTAGGAGAATATACCGGGGGCCACAGCGGGCGAATAGAGCGGCACCCAGGAATAATAGTAAGTGCAGTGAGATCCGTGGGCGCCGCGCTACATATCCTGATAGTTAGTTTACAATGTTTGGACCCATGAAAGGTCTTCTTTAATAAAGAATAAGCATTACTTAACTACATTTTACTGCTGTGCGCAGGGCCCGGTGTATTGGGGGTCACTATTTACACAGGGACACTGTCATGAGGGGATCTGTGGATGACACTGTTATGGGGAGATCTGTGGATAATACATATATATCATAAGATGCTATATATGTGTCCTCCCATAACAGTGTCAGATCCCCCCATAACAGTGTCATCCACAGATATCCCCATAACAGTGTCATCCACACTCAAGTTATCTTACAATGTTTGGACCCATGAAAGGTCCTCTTTAATAAAGAATAAGCATTACATAACTATATTTTACTGCTGTGAGCAGGGCCCGGTGTCACTATTTAGACAGGGAAACTGTTATGGGGGGTTAGTTTACAATGTCTGGACCCATGAAAGGTCCTCTGCATTAGTAGTTACTATCTATCTACGGTAGCAGGCAGGGTAACGTCACTCGCTCCGTCACGCGCCTGCTTCATTAATAAAGTGGGAGGAGCTCACGTATGCGCCTGGCAAATGCCCTCTTGTGGCTGGTTTCGCTCCGTTGACCAGCGCATGCGCATTAATTAAAGCGATGCCGTGCCCACAATAGGCATCACAGTGCACATGCCCAGCCCGGCGAGACAATCCTTTGCATAAGGATTAAAAGATAAAGGTACCCTTACATTCTTCTATATCTGTGCTATTGGGCGGCGTAAACACTCTATATGGCCATATGGGGGTGAAAGAGTCCCTTTAACTCCGCCCCCCGCCCCATTATAGTCAATGGGTATGGAGCGGCAGCACGGCAGTGCACGGGCACTTGCGGCAGGACGGATCCGGCAGGCTGAATAGCCTGCCGGATCCGATCCTGCCGCAAGTGTGAAGTACCCTTAGGGGTAATAATCATTATGACAATATTATTTCTGGAATACAGTGTTTGGGGGCACTGTGCCACACAGCAGGTTAACGTAATAGGGCCAAATGGGATATCAACACAATAGGGAGTTTTTGTAGGTTGGGAAATGGTAGGGAGAATGCTGGAAAAGTGATCAGCTAAACATGACTTTGCACACTCTGCAGACACAAGCTGTGACTTGAATAAGTCATCATGATCGACTAGCCCAGAAGGAAAAGGAAAGTAAACATTTCCAATCAAAGTATACATCAACTGAAAGTCACTGTTTTTTACTAAACTGCATCTACATACCCATATGTTTTGCAGAGAACTTGTGTTAAACTAAAATATACCACTATATGGTGGTAATATTGGTCTTTGTATAGTGTTTTTATTGGCAATATTGACAGTTGTATACAGTGGCGTACATAGGGAAGTAAGGGCCCCATAGCAAGGATCAAACCAGGCCCCCCATGTCCCTTTTCCACGGTGGAAAAGGAGATAATCCCAACTGGGCCCCCTGTTGCCCTGGGCAACCGAAACCTTAAAGGCAGTGTGTCACCAGTGACCTCCATGTCTAATTATTTGCACATACACATATGGTTCTCCTGATTATAGTGCTGTTCTTCTATTGTTAATCAAAGGCTCCGCTTCTGATACTTATTATTATATTTTTTCATAATATGTCAATTAGGTGTCTCGTTGCACACATGCTCTGCTCCTTTCTGTGGCTCCTTCCTCTCTTTTTTGACTGACAGAATCGAGCAGTAGCAAAGCAGCCAATAAAGGGCTGGCCATAGAAAGGAGCAGAGTTTAGGTGTAATAAAAGCAACAGCGATGCCCTCACTGCAACGCCCAATGTGCATATTAGGAAAAAGAATCATAACTTGAAGATGGGGTCTTGGATCAATGAAATAAAACCAGCATCTTAATCAGGTGAAAACAGTTGGATAGGGAGTCTCTACTTAAAATAACCCCATTCTTCAAAAAAAAAAAAAAAAGAACAATGATGTCAAATATACGTTGTTGCTGCTAAAGGTGGTACAAACTACAAATCCCAGCATCCACACTAATTCAGCTGTTCTTGTAACTCTTATAGAAGTAAGAGGAGGAATGTAGTAGTTGCAGTTTCAGAAAAGCTGGGGTGCTGGAGTTTGCCGATCCCTGCTTTAGATAATAGAGCATTAATTCAAATATTACAATATTATTTATTATAGTAATAATACTGGGCTTGGCACCTGTTGCAGGCACCAGGCATGTAAGGGCTCATTTAGACGAGGGAGCTCCAACTCGTTCATGCACTGGCCGGAAAAAATGGATTGAATTTGAATAGTATTTGTCTGCACTCATTCACTAAAATAGTTGAGTCTTGCAAGAAAGTTGGACATAAATAGTGCATGCTATGATGGACCATATGAATTGGTATATTGATTATAGTGGGTCAATGTTCATGATATCACACAGATATTAAAATATTCCAGCCCACAAACAGCAGGTCTGCAATATATGGGCACTGTAGCAATACAGGTAGGTTATCACTAAAACATTAAAGTATTACAATCATTGATGGGGGAACACATCATTATAAAGAAAACACCTTCATTAATCACAACTTTCCATACCATGGTCACATTACTGCATGACTACTATAAGATGTATTTTCTCATACAGGTTTTTTTGCATTGTTTTGCTAAGATTAATTTAAAATATTGGCATAATCATAGCAAAAAATGCCATAAGACCTGCATGTGTAAACACATTCCAGCAGCCTGACTAGTTTTCGGGATGACATGTGCCTAATCTGCAGTAGTGAAAAGACATTACAGAATGGGAGTTCATTCCATAGATAGGTGTCAGGCCGAATTACACAGACTCAAAAGACTGCCACAAAAACACAGTGCATAAAAACAATTGTGTTTTTACTGTGATTGCCATAATTTTGCAATATGGTAAATGATTATGTGTTTTTTAAAGGTGATTTAACATGTTTCACCTGGAAAACTAAAATCACTGTAAAAACAGTGTGCAACAAAAAAACATGTAAACCTGGCTTGAGTTGCATATTTTCATATCTTTTCAATTACTATCTAGACATAATACTCTAAACATTGGAATTGATATTTAGCTTCACCTACTATTATGCGGAGTTAATGCATGCTATTCTTTCTTTACCATACCTTGCATTACAGAAAGGGTAGTCTTAACGGGAAAGTGATACCAAAAAATGACCTATGTTAAACATATTTTTAAAGAATATTTTGTAATGTTATTTGTTCCATGTTAATATCTATATTAAAAAAAAAATATTAAATTCTGCAATTTTCACAATGGCCACTAAGCCAAATAATAGGTGCCACTTCTTGGTCTGTACGGATAATTGTATTGCAGTTATCTGCTTATTATTACAAACATGATTACAAAGATGGGTATCACATACATATAGATAACACAGGATCGACCATTAACAGTAGGGGAGGTCACAGCTTATCTACTGTCTCTGCACAGATCACAGATCATGACTAGAAAACTCTGCCACTCAATGAAGTTCCCTCCTGTCCATTGTGGATATGGTTCATGGTGGCTCCTGTAAGGCATCTTTCTAAGGGTACAGTCACATGGTCAGGCTTTCTGATGCAGTTTTGGAAGTCAAAACCAGAAGTGAACTAAAAAAAAGAGAAGTCGTATCTGTCCTTTCTACTTTCTCTCCTTTTCAATCCACCCCTGATTATGGCTTATAAAACTGCACCAGGAAACCTGACTATGTGGCCGTACCCTAAATGCTGTTCAGTAAAGCTCATGCAGGATGGCAGTTCCCAGAATCATGTTCAGGAAATAGAATACGAAATCTGAAAATAAAAACAGATTAGCGTGGCGTAGACTTCAGATTCTGCGGCAGGGCAGGACAGAGCTGTGCCTGATTTGTTAAGAGGCTTCTGGCAGGGAGATCAAGTCTGGCGAATGGATCCAGCCGGTCTTGATATATCTCCCCCTATATGTGTTGTTATCTGGTTTTAATTGGCAGAAAACAATTTTGCTGATATTCTCTTTAAGCCTCATGCACACAGAATCATATAGTAGTACAGGGAGTGTGCTGCCATGTAGTGCCTCGATTATGACCAGTTTTAATTCATGAAAGAAAAGATAGCCCTTGGGGTATGGACACATATGATTTTTATGCTATTTTTGAAGCCAAACCCAGAAGTGTATTCATAAAAGAATAGAAGTAGAAGCTGACCATTAGAGTGCCTTCACTCATGGCATATTTTCTTGCAGACATGACTGCAACTGAAAAGGAAAGTACAGTATGTGAAATGATGGAATGTTTAAAATGTCTTTGGGGAAAAGTCGTATCCTGATGAGTGTCTTCTAATTAAGGTTCAGTGACCACACGAAGAGAAGGGGTGGGAGGTTTGGGGAGGGGGAGGGGCGGTGGGTATTGTTTCTGTGCAAAAAATGTCGGTACAAGTATTTGACTTTGATATTCTTTGTTTTGTACAATGATAATTACTTGCTTACACCATGTAAATCATTGACGTGTTCATTATTGAGAACAGTTCATGTTTGGTGATTTGATACATATATTAATAAAAAAAATCTGATACAAAAAAAAAGAAAATCAGTTTCATTTATTTGAATGGGGTTTGTAGAAATTCATGTGCTTGGCTCCACATCAACCTCATTCAGATGAATGGAACTGATTTTCAGTTGAGGAACATAATACTTTATCTATTTTCTTAACCCATTCCTGGATTCTGGCTTCAAAAACTGCATAAAAAAAACTTGCATGTGGGTCACACGATTTCTCTAAAGATAACACACAATGACACATATAGCTGCGTGTAGACGTCCTGATATACACCTGACTTAGGCTGTTTAGATAAACGGATGTATGAGCGGTCCTAGCTATATGGATAAGTGATCAGGCCCTTGAGCTAGATTTCGACAAATCTAAATGTCTGAATGACTGAGCAAACATATGACTGGTTGTTGTTATCTAAGAAACTAAGGATGTCTCTGGATGTCCTCTGAATCAAGTATTGTATGGCCCTCTGCACAGCTCAGTTATTTATGCATTGCAAGACCCTGTTATAGGCATGCTGACTAGCACTTTTATGTCTGGACCCAATGGCATGTATTTGTACTATAGTAGTTGTTCTCATCAATGGCCCACATTTTAGACAGGAGCATTTTACATTAATAAGGGTTTGGCCACACACTGTGAAATTACCAAATGTTGCCATGTTTCCATGGTAGAATATATGTGTTGTGTTACATGCTGTTTTCTTGTGGATTCTGCTGCAGATCTGCCACGGATTCCAATATCTGCATTATGAAGAGTAAAATCCAAAATGGAAGTCCGCAGAATAAATTGACATACCGCAGGTTTAAAATCTGCACTGTAGATCAATTTACACCGAGGAATTTTTACGCAGCATGTGAATGAGATTTTGCAGCTATTGTAAAGCACTGTGGAACGGCCATACTAGTGCCGGACGTGCCACACTACACCAGTGTGGTCACACCGTTTAGCCTATCTTGCTCTAACTCTGTCTGCCTGCTCCTGATGAAACTGTTATGTTGAAATGCGTTGAGCCTGCATACTAAGCATTTTTGTAGGCGTATCGGGATTATTTTGCGCTGTTGCGAATGTGGCTATAGTCAAATAGTGGTATATAACTGTTCACTCTATAGTCCACTTGGCCCTTTGCGTACTAATCACAGGCTTTTGGTGTACAGTAGCCTGAATAATCCAATACTACCTGTTTTTTCTCTGACTATACACCTACCCCACACCAGGGGTCAAACGTCTGGTGTTCAGAGGACCTTTTCATTAGATTTGGGCCGTTTTTTTTTTTTTGGGTGTTACCCGTATTTTAACCAGATTTATTAATAAAGATTTATTATTTTGTTTTTTAGCGTCTATTTCAGGCAATGATTAGTAAAAAACACTGCGGATCTGCCACACACTAATCCGCCGCGTATCAGTCAGTCCTACCTAGATATACCTTAAAAGAGAAGAGGTATGTACTATTAAATATATTAAAATCTAAAAATATGAAATGATAAATATAAAAGATACTGTATATATAAAAAATAATTACAAAATATAAAAAATTTTAAAAAATCTAAAATATATTCATACATACAAGAGATGGGCACAATAGTGCGTGCTTGTTGGAGAAGAATAAAGGGAAGTTAACTGTGTATTGGTGAACTGAGTTAGAGCCAAGAAATTGGGCAATTATGCAAATTACTGACAATAATATATTGCTGATTTAAATCAATTAACTCATAAAGTAGTATATAGTAGTACAGAAATGAACTCTTTAAATACTATTTTCAAGTTAAATAATAGGAGGTTTAAAATATACGGATCACCGCAAGAAGCAGGGGACTTACTTCACCAGTGAGGAGGATGAGCAAGATAAGCTCAAGACACTTGACAACCTTACCACCCTCGCCGAGATCGCCTGTAGAGGTGTAAACACGACGTCCTAAATTAGAGATGTACTGAAGGACTTCTGTATTTAAAGGTGCTTTATACGTTATTCTGTATTTAGGTGCTGTATACCACTTTATGAGTTAATTGATTTTAATCAGCAATATATTATTGTGAGTAATTTGCATAATTGCCAAATTTCTTGGCTCTAACTCAGTTTACCAATACACAGTTAACTTCCCTTTATTCTTCTCCAAGATTCACGCAATATTGCACCCATCTCTTGGGATTCTAAGTTCCATGCATTCTTGCATCTATCTTTTGACACAATTCACATGTCCTTCCAACTATTAAATATTATATGCCTTGGCATCCCACAAACCCAGTTTCTCATTTATATTGCGGTACACGACCTTAGTGAACCCGTGTTTTTCTTTCTTGTGGGCTGCTGCCTCCCAGCATAATTTTTTTCCTCTTGTCTCCTCTAATTCTGGACCATTAATCTCTCCTTTGGCGCTCATTACTTTCTCCTTTTCTCCTTTCTCCCTTCACCCCTAATCATCCCCTGCTCCCTCCCCTCCTCCCTTCCAACCCATCTTTCCACTCTTTCTATCCTTCCAACTCATTTACTTACTCCATTTTTTTCTTCTTTTTCAAAAATGTCTCTAAAAACAGAATAACTACAATATCTTTATGAATGTGGCTTGCAAAAATCCAAATTATTTTCTGCCAAAGTAATCCCATTAAGACGAACAGAACAGATTCCCAGTGGCAGAAATTGCCGCATCTAATCTACTATGTGTGAACATATCTGACATATGACGCAATAGTCCCACCATTTGACGTATTATTACGTCATGCTCCGGTGCCCACCCGATCAGTGCACGGGCCCAGAAGTCACTGACAGCCGGGCCACTGCTATATCCACTGGCATCGCTGTAAAAGCCAATGCCGGCATATTAACCCCTTCTATGCCGTGGCATAGCAGGTGTTTGCGGCGGATGAGGAATCCCATTGGGTCTCCATGCTGAGATGACGGGGACCCGATGGGTGTGAAGCAAGCCCGATGCCTTGCAGAAGCATTGGGACCTGCCTTCTACAGAAGCCTAGGAGATCCAAAAGTGTTTATAATAATAAAAAATAAAGTTTCAAGTAAAAATAACGCCGCTTTTCCCTGGTTTAAAAAATAGAAGAAAAAACACACATATTAGGTGTTGCCGCATCCATAACAACCTTCTCTATAAAAATATAACATGACCTAACCTGTCAGGTGAACACCGTAAAAAAAAAAAAAATAGTGCCAAAAAGCCATTTTTTTGTCACCTTACATCACAAAAAATGCAACAACAAGCGATCAAAAAGGTATATTCCTCCAAAAATACTAACGATCAAACCATCACCTCATCCCATAAAAAATGAGCCCCTACATATGACAATCAACCAAATACAAAAAAAAAACTATGGCTCTCAGACTATGGAGACACTAAACTAAGATTTTTTTTGTTTCAAAAATGCTTTATTGTGTTAAAGTGAAATAAATAAAAAAAGTAGACATATTAGGTATCTCCACGTCCATAACAACCAGCTCTATAAAAATATCACATGACTTAACCCCTTAGCTGAACACCGTAAAAAAATTAAATAAAAACTGTGCCAAAAAAGACATCGGCCAAAAAATAAAAAAAATATGGTTCTCAGAAGATGGAACATCATTTTTTTATTTCAAAAAAGCTTTTATTGTGTTAAACTTAAATAAATAAGAAAAAGTATACATATTAGGTAATGCCACGTCCATAACGACCCGCTTTTTTAAAATATCACATGACCTACCCCACAGGTGAATGCTGTAAAAATAAAAACTGTGCCAAAACAACTTTTTTTTTGGTCACCTTGCCCCATAAAGTGTAGTATTGAATGATCAAAAAATCATATGTACCCAAAAACGGTACCAATAAAAACGTCAACTCTGTCTGCAAAAAACGAGGCCCTGCACAAGACAATCAGCAGAAAAAATATATGGCTTTCAGAAAATGGAGACACAAAAATTTTTTTTTTCAGAAACGCTTTATTATGTAAAACTGAAACAAAAAAACAAACATATTTGATTTTGTCGCCTCTATAACAACCTGCTTTATAAAAATAGTACATGATCTAACCTGTCAGATGAACATTGTAAAAAGCAAAAATCAAAAACTGTGCCAGAACAGACATTTTTTTGTTACCTTGCCTCACAAAAAACGGAATATAGAGCAATAAAAGACCATATGTACCCCAAACTAATACCAATAAGAATGTCATCCTATCCCATAGTTTACAAAATGGAGTCCCTTTTTGAGAGTTTCTACTCTAGGGGTGCACCAGGGGGGCTTCAAATGGGACATGGTGTCTAAAAACCAGCCCAGCAAAATCTGCCTTCCAAAAACCATAAGGTGCTCCTTTTCTTCTGCTCCCTACCGTGTGCCCATACAGCGGTTTACCACCACATATGGGGTGTTTCTGAAAATTGCAAAATCAGGGCAATAAATATTGAGTTTTGTTTGGCTGTTAACCCTTGATGCGTTACAGAAAAAATGGATTAAAATGGAAAATCTGCCAAAAAAGTGCTTGTTTTGTAAAATCTGATTTGAATAACTTGAGGAGTGTAGTTTCTAAAATGGGGTAATTTATGTGTAGTTTCTACTATGTAAGCCCCACAAAGTTACTTCATAACTGAACTAGTCCTTAAAAAGTAGGTTTTGGAAATTTTCTTAAAAATTTTAAGAATTGCTTCTATAATTCTAAGGCCCCTTTCACATGAGCGAGTTTTCCGCGCGGGTGCAATGCGTGACGTGAACGCATAGCACCCGCACTGAATCCTGACTCATTCATTTCAATGGGTCTGTGTACATGAGCGTTTTTTTTCACGCATCACTTGTGCATTGCGTGAAAATCGCAGGATGTTGTATATTCTGTGTTTTTCACGCAACGCAGGCCCCATAGAAGTGAATGGGGCTGCGTGAAAATCGCATTGCATCCGCAAGCAACTGCGGGTGCGATGCGTTTTTCACTGATGGTTGCTAGGAGATGTTGTTTGTAAACCTTCAGTTTTTTATCACGCGCGTGAAAAACGCAACAAAACGCATTGCACCCGCGTGGGAAAAACTGAACAACTGAACGCAATCGCAGGCAAAACTGAATGGTTTTGTCTGTGAAATCGAACAGCTTTCACTGAACGCATCCGCAACTCATCCGGACCTAATCCGGACACGCTCGTGTGAAAGAGGCCTAAGCCTTCTAACGCCCTAAAAAAGAAAAATGACATTTACAAAGTGATGCCAACATAAAGTAGACATGTTAAGTAATAAATATTTTATGAGGTATCACTTTCTGTTTTAAAAGCAGAGAAATTGAGATTTTGAAAATTGCTAATTTTTCCAACAGTTTGGAAAATTTGGGATTTTTTTTTTATAAATAAAGGTGAAATATATTGACTCAAATTTATGACTGTCATGAAGGACATGTGTTGGGGTCTTTCACACACCTTGATCAGCCCTGCACTGAGGCTGTATAGTGTTGTACTCTGCTGTACAGCCTCTCTAGGGGCTGTATTTCCCCTGTAACTGGGGCTACTATGTCAGCCCCAGTTACAGAGGAAATCAATAGTGGAAAAAAAAGTGACGTTAAATGTCCCCCAGAGGTCTTGTATGACCTTATGGGGGACCCAAAGTGTAAAATAAAAAAATAAAGTGTTTTATAAAAAAAATAAAAAAAGGTTTCACATGTAAAAAAAAAAAAAATACCCAATTAATTAATTTAAAAAAAATGTTAAAAATAGAAAAAATAAATAAAATAGACATATTTGGTATTGCCGGGTGCGTGACGGCCGGCTCTATAAATATATCATATCTGAAAAAAAAGCAATTTTTGTCACCTTACATCACAAAAAGTGCAACACCAAGTGATCAAAAAGGCGTATGTCCCACAAAATGGTACCAATAGAACCGCCACCTCATCCTGCAAAAAATAAGCCCCTATATAAGAATATTGCTTAAAAAAAACAAAAACTATAGCTCTCAGAACATGGAGACATTAAAACATATTTTTTTTGTTTAAAAAATGCTATTATTGTGTTAAAGTAAAATAAATAAAAAAAGTATACATAAAATGTATCGCCGTGTCCATTACACATGACCTAACCCCTCAGATGAACACTGTAAAAAAATAAAAATAAAAACAATTTTTTGTTACCTAACGTCTCATAAAGTGCAACACCAAGCGTTCAAAAAGGCATATTCCACCCAAAATAGTACCAATCAAACTTTCACCTCATCCAGCAGAAAATAAGACCCTAACTAAAATAATCGGTCAAAAAATAAAAAAGCTATGGCTCTCAGACTTTGGAGACACTGAAACATAATTTATTTGTTTTAAACAATGCTATTGTTGTGTAAAACTTAAACTAATGAGAAAAAGTATACATATTAGGTATTGCCATGTCCGTAATGATCTGCTCTTGCAAAAAATGCAATTCTTTGGTCACCTTGCCCCATAAAGTGTTATAATGAATGATCAAAAAATCATATATACCCCAAAATGGTACCAATTAAAACATCAACTCTTCCTGCAAAAAACAAGACCCTGCACCAAACGATCAGCAGAAAAAAATGGCGTTCAGAAAATGGAGACACAAAAACATAATTTTTTTTCCAAAAATTCTTTATTATGTAAAACTGAAACAAACAAACAAAGTAGACATACTGTATTTGAAATCATTGCATCCGTACCAATCTGCTCTATAAAACTAGCACTTGATCTACTCTGTCAGATGAATGTTGTAAAAAAATAAAACGGTGCCAAAACAGACATTTTTTGGTTACCTTGCCTCTCAAAAAACTTAATACAGAGCAATTAAAAATCATATGTACCCTAAAATAGTAAATAAAACTGGCACCTTAACCCCTAGTTTCCAAAATAGGATCACTTTTTGGGGGAGTTTCTACTGTAAGGGTGCATCAGGGGGGCTTCAAATGGGACATGGCATCTAAAAACCAGTCCAGCAAAATCTGCCTTCCAAAAACCATAAGGTGCTCCTTTTCTTCTGCTCCCTACCGTGTGCCCATACAGCAGTTTACCACCACACATGGGGTGTCTCTGAAAATTGCAAAATCAGGGCAATAAATATTGAGTTTTGTTTGGCTGTTAACCCTTAATGCGTGCTTTTTTTCTTCTGCGCCCTGCTGTGTGCCCTTATATCAGTTTACGACCACATGTGGGGTATTTATGTAAACCGCAGAACCAGGTTAATAATTATTACATTTTGTTTGGCTGTGAACCTCGATCTGTTAAAGAAAATTTTTTATTAAAATGGAAAATCTGCCAAAAAAATAAAATTTTGAAATTTAATCTCCATTTTCCTTTAATTCTTGTGGAACACTTAAAGGGTTTGTAAAATCAGCTTTGAGTAACTTAAGGGGTGTAGTTTCTACAATAGGGTCATTTATGGGGGGGTTTCCACTATGTAAGTTCCACAAAGTGACTTCAGACCTGAACTGGTCCTTAAAAAGTGGGTCTTGAAGATTTTCTTAAAAAATTTAAGAATTGCTTCTAAAAAAAAAAAATTGCTTCTAAAAAAAAAAAAAAAAATATGAGGTATCACTTTCTGTGATATCTCATATTTGAAAGTGAAATTGAAATTTAGAAAACTGCGAATTTTTTAAACATTTTGGTAATTTTGAGATTTTTTTCATAAATAAAGGTGAAATATATTAAATCAAATCATGAAGTACAATGTGTCAGGAGAAAACAATCTCTGAATGGCTTGGATAAGTAAAAGTGTTCCAAAGTTATTACCACATAAAGTGACATGTCAGATTTGCAAAAAATGGCTTGGTCAGGAAGGGGGTAAATGGCCCAGATGGCAAGTGGTTAAGTTTTAACACTTTCACTGCACATGCTATGTTAAAGCAATTACAATGTGTTTATGATGTCCAGTGCTTACATTTGCTGTTTATTATCAGATATTCATTTTATACAGTATACTGCGCATTATGTATCAAGATGTACGGTATTATATGATATCGAGGAGTAGTGAATTGCAGGTCTGTGCTGAATTTCAATTCTAGTGTCCTTGAACAATGTGGGAAATGGATATTTGTAGCTCTGATGTTCCCTGTGTTGATCTCTTGCACTTGTTCTCTAAGCTGAGAATGCAAATAGAACAATCCAGCTGATTATGACCGAGTCTGATAGCTTCATCATGACCCAGTACAATGGGAGTGAAGAGGCAATCAGAATGCTACTCAGGCACAGTAATGACTTACAATCAGCAAGATAAAATGTGACAGTACTGGGATCTTGGATATGTGCCCATTTTGTCATGTGTTGTAGCACGTGTGCTAAGTCCTAAGAGAAGTTAAAAGTTGTAATCACAATAATGACGGAACAAGTTTAGGAAAAAAAGGGATAATTTGGTGCACATTTTATTCTAGAACAAATTTCCTGAAAAGTTTGACAAATCCTTTTTTGTACAAGGTTAATTTCTTCAGCTTCTAGTCCTTGTCTGTATCTGGTGTGTTTTAGAGATGTCCTTGATGAAATATAGAAAATATGATGCAGGAGTGTACAGCTGGTGCCTTGTCATTCTATGTGACCCCAACCATTGACGCACGTACATGATCACCTGTCAGAAGAAAGTCCCATGTAGAGAATGGAGTGCTGTTATTTGACAACAGACCCTTTTTATATTCTCTGCACTGATTATAAATGTCAGTGCAGGCCATGGAAGATACATGTTAGTGCCCTTTGGTGGCTGTTCCCATGTGAAAATGATGAGTGGTTGTCAAAAATGAAGGAACATCCCTCGGCGCAATGAACCAGCCAGAAGATCCAGATGAATATATATATATATATATATATATATATATATATATTATATTATATTGTAGATATATACGTGTTTTGGGAAGTTTTTTCCCCTTCATCAGGTAAAAACTGCATATACAACAACATAACACATAAAAAAAAATATATATATATATACACACACACACACATAAATCCACCAAAGAACCACCAAGAGGGGCTCAAAGGGTGGTCCATAGGTCTCAAGGACTGTCCTCAGAAAGAGAATACTAAATAGGGATAAAAGGAGCTATATATGTGCAGAAATATAGAAAACACAAAGGCCTCTTTCACACGAGCGAGAATTCTGCGTGCTTGCAATGTGTGAGGTGAACGCATTGCACCCGCACTGAATCCGGACGCATTCACTTCAATGGGGCTGTATAGATGAGCAGTGATTTTCACGCATCACTTGTGCGCTGCGTTAAAATCGCCGCAAGTTCTATATTCTGCATTTTTCACACAAAGCAGGCCCCATAGAAATGAATGGGGCTGCGTTAAAATTGTATAGCGAGCAAGTGCGGATGCAATGCGATTTTCACCCATGGTTGCTAAGGAGATGATGTTAGTAAATTGATTAAAGTCAATTTACTGTATTATTTTCCCTTATAACATGGTTATAAGGGAAAATAATAGCATTCTTAATACAGAATACTTGCTAAAATGTTTTTTAACCCCTCAATACACATTTTAGTAAGAATTTTGTATTAAGAATGCTATTAAAAGATGATTATAAAATGGATGGAAACAAAGAATGATGAATGGATGAATATGAAATAACATATCATGAATAAATAGAATGGAGAACAATATATGAAATGAGAATAATGCACAAGTGTCTGTGTTGGGGAAGGGATTGTGAGTTTACCAAATCTATAAAAAATATATAAATATATAGCGAATATAAATATGTTGTATGTATATAATCTGAATAAATAGATTTCTGGATAAAGACTGAAGGGGCGTGACAGAGGAGTGGCATAAAATTTATGGTAAAAAATGTGTATGCAGAATGAAGGATGGAAACATGCAAATGAAGGATAGGAGGGATGGATGAGATGCTAAAATATTGAGGTAATTGTTTGCAAAATGAAGGATTAAAAATGCTGATGAAGGGTGGAATGCTGGAGGATTGAGTTAATTGGGTTGGATCTATATGAAGAAAAGTGAGTGAGTGAATGAAAAAAAAAATATATATATATATCTATATATATATAGATATAGATATATAAATACACACATAAATCCACATAAATATACAGATAAAAGAGATGAAAAAGGTTGTTGAAGATTGTTCTGTTTCAGTACCTTGCATTGTCTATTGGTATGCTCCTCTCTTCTCCTCCCCCCTCTGTTTCAGCTTCTATTTAGTTCAGCCTAGCCACTCCCTATTTTACCAGTCATGCATTGCTATTAGTGTGTGTTCAGCTTTCTGAGGAGAATCTCCATCTTCTTAGCAAGGAGATATTGTTGGCATACTTCTTTTACCATCTGGATTCCCTGCAACATCTTGTAATACAATCTCCTGATTAAAAAGCTACTTGATTAACTCCTGGGTGCCTGATGTGTAAACTGTAAGTGGAGAATGTCTGATTCAACAAGTCACCTCAGTGCGTATAGTGGCTGCTCTCTCACAGATGTGTGATTGTATAAAGCTGACATTTCGAAACGCCACAAAAATCATGAAACGAAATACAGATAAAAAATAAAAATAAATAAATAAATAATGAGTACGGATAATGAGACCATGTCCCACAGGTTAATTTCAAAAGCCTCATTCAAACCGATTAAGGCAATTGAGCTTGTACATCTAGAACATCTCCCGCCTTCTTAGTGTTTGAATGACATTGCGACAGTCTGGATTAACTTGTTCAATGGCCATGATTTTGAAACCGAAAAATAGACCCTGGTGATGATCCACTGCGTGTCTGGAGACACTGTGCTGTAAATATTTTTTCTTGATAATTGACTTATGCTTATTGAGTCTATTGTGCAAGGTCTTAATTGTCCGTCCTATGTATTGTAGGCCAAAATTTGACATGTGTCACTTTATGTGGTAATAACTTTGGAACACTTTTACTTATCCAAGCCATTCAGAGATTGTTTTCTCCTGACACATTGTACTTCATGATTTGATTTAATATATTTCACCTTTATTTATGAAAAAAATCTCAAAATTACCAAAATGTTTAAAAAATTTGCAGTTTTCTAAATTTCAATTTCACTTTCAAATATATATATTTTTTTTTTTTTTAGAAGCAATTTTTTTTTTTAGAAGCAATTCTTAAATTTTTTAAGAAAATCTTCAAGACCCACTTTTTAAGGACCAGTTCAGGTCTGAAGTCACTTTGTGGAACTTACATAGTGGAAACCCCCCCATAAATGACCCTATTGTAGAAACTACACCCCTTAAGTTACTCAAAGCTGATTTTACAAACCCTTTAAGTGTTCCACAAGAATTAAAGGAAAATGGAGATTCAATTTCAAAATTTTATTTTTTTGGCAGATTTTCCATTTTTATCAATTTTTTTCTTTAACAGATAGAGGTTCACAGCCAAACAAAATGTAATAATTATTAACCTGGTTCTGCGGTTTACATAATACCCCACATGTGGTCGTAAACTGATGTAAGGGCACACGGCAGGGCGCAGAAGAAAGAAAGCATGCATCAAGGGTTAACAGCCAAACAAAACTCAATATTTATTGCCCTGATTTTGCAATTTTCAGAAACACCCCATATGTTGTGGTAAACTACTGTATGGGCACACGGTAGGGAGCAGAAGAAAAGGAGCACCTTATGGTTTTTGGAAGGCAGATTTTGCTGGACTGGTTTTTAGATGCCATGTCCCATTTGAAGCCCCCCTGATGCACCCTTACAGTAGAAACTCCCCCAAAAAGTGATCCCATTTTGGAAACTAGAGGTTAAGGTGCCAGTTTTATTTACTATTTTGGGGTACATATGATTTTTAATTGCTCTGTATTAAGTTTTTTGAGAGGCAAGGTAACCAAAAAATGTTTTGGCACCGTTTTATTTTTTTACAACATTCATCTGACAGAGTAGATCAAGTACTATTTTTATAGAGCAGATTGATACGGATGCAATGATTTCAAATACAGATGTAGCCGGTTTAGCACTCCCGCTGTTAACTCAAATTTCTTAACTGTTGTCAAATTTCTTTTCTTAGCTGTTAACTCATTTCATTATCTTGAGATTGTTTTCTCGTGACACATTGTACTTCATGATAGTGATACATTTTAGTCAATATTTTTACATTATATCAACTAAAATTTTTCACTATCATGAAGTACAATGTATCTCGAGAAAACAACCTCAGAATGGTTTGGATAAGTAAAAGCATTCCGAAGTTATCACCACATAGTGACACATGTCAAGTTTCCAAAAAACAAAAAAACAGCCTGGTCCTTAAGGTGAAAAATGGCAAAGTCCTTAAGGTGTTAAACTTTTGGCCCTCCTGGGCAGAGTTTTAGCTAGATGGAGAACTAGTGAGAATATGCCAGTGTTTTGAAAGGATGACTATGATGTCGTGGTTGCTGTTATATGTAGTAATAAAATTAGTACCCCATACTCTCTCTTGTGAAAGGGATTTAGCTCTGTCAAAGTTTGATTCTATAATTCCAGGCGGGTATCCTTTCTGGAGAAATCTTGTGCATATCACCTCACTTTGGGAGCAGTTACGTTACGTCCTATTCGCCTGAACTGTCTGAAATGGATATTCGTCTTCCACTTTTTGTAGTGAGAGCTGGAGAAGTCCAGATAGCTGTTACAGTCAACTTTTTTAAAACAGGTGCGGGTCACTATTTTTCCTGTGTTGACACTTAGTTCCAGATCTAGATATTCAATTTTCGGTTGGTCGTGCACCCCTGACAGGGTGATCCTCCAGTTGGTGGAATTGAGGTGTACAATAAAGTTTTCAATGGAGGGAATGTCATCATTCCATATGAATATTAAGTTGTCTATATAGCAACGATAGAAGATGATATTGTCGGTCCAGAATTTTGACCCATAAATGAAATTGTCTTCAAAGACCCCCATAAAAAGGTTTGCAAACCTTGGCACAAATCGCATGCCCATTGCAGTCCCCTTGATTTGTAGATACAGGGTGTCTTTGAATGTAAATAAATTGTGTGTCAGAATAAATCAGAATGCACAATGAATTTTCTCTGCTCTTCTGGTAACTGTGGCTCGTTATCTAGAAATTGTTTGGTGCAATTAATACCTAAGTCATGTTGGATGTTGGGAGTATAAGGTTTGTGAAATCTAGAGTCAACCAATGGTAGGTGTCCTGCCATCTAATCTCTTGTATTGACTGTATGAGGGAAGTGGAGTCCCTGAGATAGGAGGGTAATTTGATGACGTATTTTTGTATGAATACATCAACGTAATGGAATAGATTGCATGTTAGTGATGATATCCCCGAGATGATGTAAATGAAATTTATTCCTGTTCTTTCTTACTTAGTATGTATGATGCTGAGCTGATGAGGGTTTTAAAGGCTAGGTCGTGGGTTGTCATTGGGTTCTCTGTGAGGGGTAGGTAATAGTCGGTATCAGATAAAATATGGAGTGCTTCACTAATGTAATCTCCTCTATTTTGGATGACTATCCCACCTCCTTTGTCCACACTGTGGATTACTATTCATTCAGTGTTTTCTTGTAGTTTGATTGCTGATTTCTCATGTGCACTAAGATTGTGATTGAGGATGGGCCTCTGGTTGGTGGTTCAAAAATTATTGATTACTAAGTTGTAGAATGTCTTGACAAAATTACCCTTGTGATGGATGGGGTAAAAATTGGATGGAGGCCTCAAGTTTGTGGTAATGTACTGTGGTGTTGCGGGAGCCGAACGGGCTTCGGAAGTGGAGGGGATAGACCCCCTGTTGGTATTCTCCTAAATACTGAAATTTCTTTTGAAGGTGAGTTAGCTGATAAAATGGTGTAAATCTAGAAAAAAGGTCAAACCCATTGGTGCTGGAAGCGGGGCAAAATGAGAGGCCTTTGGATAGTACAGAGGATTCCTCTGGACTGAGCGTATGTGTAGTTAGGTTGAATATTTTAACTTCTTGGTAGTGGGGACTGCCGAGCGATAAATTTTTCATTTTGGTTTTGCCCTCTCTACATCCCCTTCTACATTTTTTTCTTTTGACTGGTCTTGTACCCAGTGCGTGAAAATAATTGGTGATGGTGACTGTGTTGGGACTTTTTAGGATCAGATAAACTGAGGTAAGGGTGAAAATAGGTGGTAGGGATAAAAAAGAAGAAATCGGACACAGATTAGAAAGCATAGTGGTATTTGAAAAGTTCAAATGGCCAGCATCTGTGTCAGTATTGGGATGGAGGTTGGCTTGGATGGGTGAGGTAGGAGATTGGGAGGGGGGTGCGGCGTAGAGGATGATGAGTGAATCCAATTCTAGATTGGCAAGGGTAGAAAAGGAAGGGGGTCTGTCAGGAGAGGCTGTTGGTATGGGTGGTAAGAAGAAAGTTAGTGGGAGATTGAGGGGAGCGCAACTGGAGAGCACGTCTTGACCGAAGAGGTCCATAGTGGAGGTCCCTGATAGGTTGGTATCCAAGGGACGATCTGGTGGAGGAGAACTGGAGTGTTGGATGTTTGCTGATGGTGTGAAAAATAAGGCCTCAGGTGTGGGTGGAGACTGGTGCGTAATGGGTGTACTGGTAGCGAATGATGGCTGTTGTTTATGGTGTGGTGTATGATGAGTGGGATCTGGATTTAACGGATGGGTAAGGTTTAGGCTTGTGTAGGTCATGTCTGTGAGAATTGCGTTTATGACTGTAGGTGAATGTGACTGTCTTCTTCGATCTAGGTTGCGAGGGTCACTGGTGGTCGTGCATACCATTGCGGGTATGTGTCTGGATGGACTCAGGGGGTAAGGGTCCAGATGGAATTTCTGTGGTGGTTCTTTCCTCGAGTGAAGAAGGGTCAGTTAGTGTGTGATTTTTTAGCCCAAATTTGATGTTGTCTGTTTTGAAATCGGTCCTATCCCTGGTGAGTTTGCCCGCCTTTTTGTTGAGGGTGTCTTTCTCCAATGTGATCACCCGTGTAGTGACAATACGGTTAAATTTGAAATAAGATTGGTGATACTTGTGACTGAGAATTTTGGCATGGCAATTGGTAATTTTAGTACCTAGGTCAGATACTAGGGATTTCCTTTTAGTGAAAAATCTGGTCATAAGGCCCCTGAACAGTCTAAAAGGTACTCGTCCTAGTCTCTACAAAAGTCAGGATCATCCTCAAAAGCATGCTTGAAGCATAGGCGTAGGCCCCTGGGGACTAGGCCTTCTGCGAGGTATATTTCCAGAAATTTAGCGGTTTGAATGAGGTTTTGGAATTAACCTGTAGGACCTGATCCCACCATCCGTACTTTTTTTTTTTTATATATTTTTTATCTGTATTTCGTTTCATGATCTTGAACAACCTTCTTTTTTTTTCATTCACTGATAATTTTCTTCATATAGATCCAATCCAATTAACTCAATCCTCCAGCATTCCAACCTTCGTCTGCATTTTTCATCCTTCATTTCGCAATTACCTCAATATTTTAGCATCTCATCCATCTTTCATTTGCATTTTTTCATCCTTCATTCTGCATACACATTTTTTACCATACATTTTATGCCACTCCACTGTCACGCCCCTCTAGTCTTTATCCAGAAATCTATTTCTTCAGATTCTATACTTACAACATATTTATATTCGCTATATATTTATATATATTTTTTTATAGATTTGGTAAACTCCCAATCCCTTCCCCAACACAGACACTTATGCATTGTTCACATTTTTTCAACCTCATTTCATATATTGTTTTCCATTCTATTTATTCATATTATGTTATTTCATCATTCTTTGTTTCCATCCATTTTATAATCATCTTTTCTTTTTTAATCATCCATCTATTAATCTCTATATTCTTGTCATCATTTCATATAATTTTTATCATCATTCTATATCTTCATTTATCATGCTATACGATCATGCAATTTTCACACGTTCATTTATTTTTATTCATTTGTTTTCATTATTAAATATAATGTGTTTTTCATATTTATCTAGGTTTTATATATTCCCATATTGATTCAGTCAATTTCCATCCAAACTTGTTCATTATCCTCCTCACCCCATAGGATACTCTGCTCCACTGGCTACATCACGGGGACCCTCCGGACCCGTGCTCCTCCCTTTTTCACACCACCCTGATGCCTCCTCCAGCCCAGATATACATTCTGGTCTCTGGCTTAGGCTCCAGCATCCAGATGTCTCGGAACGCGGTATCACGTGACTGGACTCGTGGTCACGTGACCACGCCACACAGCCCCAAGACACCTCCTCTTCCATGACAGGCCCTCAGGCCAGATGATACATTCTTCCCAATCCGGCCTACCCAGATTGCCCGGAGTTCTGTCACCAGGGCTACCTAGGATCACGTGACCCAGAGAGAAGTCAGGTGACCTTAATCACGGTCATGTGAAAGCACCAAATAGAACGATCTCTCTAGATATAGCTCCTTTCACTGTTTTTATGTGATCTTTATGAATTTTCTTATTTTACCACTTGAACTACCAATGTCTTTTATGGTTTTATATATTTATGCACATATATAGCTCTTTTTATCCCTATTTAGTATTCTCCTTCTGAGGACAGTCCTTGAGACCTATGGACCACCCCTTTCACACCTCTTGGTGGTTTAATGTGTGTGTATATATTGTGGGGATTCGCTCTGGTAGATAGGACCAGCGGGTGCAGTACAGAGGCAACGTTCAAGCTTGTAAATTAAATGTCCGTGTTTTATTCACACAACAAAAAGAGCATCACAAAAAACAGGTGGCTTGGTGTTTGTTCACACACACAAAAGTCCATAAACGGAAGAGTCACCTTAGCTCCTTGGTGTTAGCAAGTCCATAGACAGGCTTTTTCAGGCAGCCTGTTCGTTTTCACAGGGGTCTGAGCCCTCCAGCTTGGCTCCAGCCGCAGGTCCCAAAATACAGCCCTCAGCTCCCCTGTCAGAGGGAGGTAATCCACACAGCTTAGGCTTCTAGGACAGAGAGCTCCACAGCACTATTAGCAGCTCCAGGACAATCACTCCCCCCAGCTGCTGGTGCTGGCTGAGTTTTTAAACCCAGCCCAAAACCAGGACTGGGTCGTGGGGAGCAACCACCCACCCTACACTTTAGCTGCTCCCGGTAAGAGCCGGCCCGGATCGGCTTTGCAGCCATGCTATTTAGCAAATGTGTCAGTAGCACTACCTGCTACTGACATCAACAAACGGCTCTTACCTCACCGAGGCTATGAACCTCGGTGACACGCACCTGCCATCTAGGACGGCACCCTGCACCTTACCACATACCCCCCTTTGTTCAACCCTGAGGGGTGGACACACGACAAACAGTGTACCCGGGAGAGCGCGTCTGCATTTTTAACAACCGGCCCGCTCTGTGCTCCACCGTGAACTTAAAATTCTGTAGGGACAGAAACCACCTGGTGACCCGGGCATTCCTCTCTTTGGCTTGGCACATCCACTTGAGTGGGGAGTGGTCGGTCACCAGGCGGAAGCTTCTGCCCAACAGGTAATAACGGAGGGCCTCGAGTGCCCACTTGATGGCCAGGCACTCTCTCTCGACTATGCTGTACCTGGTCTCGGCTGGGGTGAGCTTGCGGCTGAGGAAGACAACGGGATGCTCCTCCCCGTTGACTTCCTGCGATAGTACCGCACCAAGGCCAACCTCAGAGGCGTCGGTCTGGACAACGAACTCTTTCCTGAAATCGGGTGTCACCAAAACCGGGGACCCACACAGGGCCGATTTCAGGGCGGAGAAAGCCTTTTCCGCCTGCTCATTCCAGCGGACCATCCCTGTCTTACGCCCCTTTAATAACTCTGTCAATGGCGAAGCGATAGTGGCAAAGTGGGGCACGAACCTCATGTAATACCCCACAATCCCCAGGAACGACTTTATCTGCCTGGTGGTGACCGGTCGGGGCCAACTCCGTATTGCCTCTACCTTATTTACCTGAGGCTTGATGACTCCCCGCCCAATGACATACCCCAGGTATTTGGTCTCTTCCAACCCAATCGCACACTTCTTTGGATTGGCGGTTAGACCAGCTTTCCTCAGGGCATCCACTACCGCCTGCACTTTGGGCAAATGGCTTTCCCAGTCGGTGCTGTGGACGATTACATCATCTAAGTAGGCCGAGGCGTACCGACGATGTGGTCGCAGCACTATGTCCATTAACCTTTGGAAGGTGGCGGGGCGCCATGCAGGCCAAAGGGTAACACCTTGTAGTGATACAGGCCCTGCGGGGTAACAAAGCGTTTTTTTCCTTGGCCGACTCCGTTAAGGGTACCTGCCAGTACCCTTTAGTGAGGTCCAACACAGAAAAATAACGGGCTTGTCCTAAATTCTCAACAAGCTCGTCTACCCGGGGCATGGGATACGCGTCAAACTTGGACACTTCATTTAACTTGCGAAAGTCGTTGCAGAACCGCAACGTCCCATCCGGCTTGGGTATTAGGACTATGGGACTGGCCCATTCACTTTTCGACTCCTCAATGACATCGAGCTTCAACATTAATTGCACTTCCTCCGCCATGGCCCGTCGCCGAGCCTCGGGTACCCGGTATGGTTTTAACCGGATCTTGGCCTGAGGCTCAGTGACGATGTCATGTCGGATGAGAGACGTGCGGCCAGGGAGGTCCGAGAACACATCCGTGTTCCGACTGAGGAACTCCCTGACTTCCTGAACTTGTTTGGAAGACAAGCTGACTGCAATTTTTACCGTGGTTACGGCTTCACAGGCCTCGAACTGTGGGGCTGGACCCTTTTCACCTAGAAGCCCTGGCCGGGGGCTGTGGTCGTCGGCCGTGTCCCTATCTTTCCACGGCTTTAGTAAATTCACGTGGTACACCTGCTCCGGCTTGCGCCACCCTGGCTGGTGTACTTTGTAATTTACTTCCCCTACCTTCTCGATCACCTCATAGGGGCCCTGCCACCTAGCTAAGAATTTGCTGTCAAGGGTGGGTACCAGAACCAAAACCCGATCTCCCGGATTGAAGTCCCGTACCCGAGCCTGACGATTGTACACCCTACTCTGGGCTTGTTGTGCTGCCTCCATATGCTCCCGGACCAAGCGGCAACACCCTTTCCATCCGTTCCTGCATCTGGGCGACATACTCAATGACACTTTTGTGGGGGACAGGCTGTTGTTCCCATGCTTCCTTGGCGATATCCAACAGGCCCCGAGGGTGTCTGCCATAAAGCAGTTCGAAGGGCGAGAACCCAGTAGAGGCCTGGGGCACCTCTCGCACTGCGAACATGAGATAGGGCAGAAGCAGATCCCAGTCCTTCCCATCTCTAGACACCACCCTCTTTAACATATTTTTTAGAGTTTGGTTAAACCTCTCCACAAGACCGTCTCGTTTGCGGATGGTAAACGGACGTCCGTAACTGCTTTATACGCAACAATTTACACAGTTCCCTCATTACTTTGGACATAAAGGGGTCCCTTGGTCTGTCAGAACCTCTTTTGGCAGGCCCACACGGGAAAACATTTCCATTAACTCCTTGGCAATGAGCTTAGCTGAGGTATGTCGCAGAGGCACCGCCTCCGGATACCGAGTGGCATAGTCGAGAACTACCAGAATGTGTTGGTGGCCCCTGGCAGACTTTGGTACAGGCCCAATTAAATCCATAGCGATTCGCTCAAACGGTACTTCAATAATTGGCAGAGGTACCAGAGGACTACGGAAATGAGGCTGGGGGCTATGTTATCTGACAGGTTGGACAGGACTTACAATAATTTTCTACCTCCTTGAACACACTGGGCCAATAAAACCGCTGCAGAATGCGGTCCTGGGTTTTCTGCCACCCCAGGTGTCCCCAAGAACATGTTGGTGGGCAAGCTCCATGACAAGCTTGCGATACGCTGTGGGCACCACCAACTGTTCAACAGGTTCACCTCGGATTTGGTTCACCCGATACAACATATCCTGCAGAACAATAAATCGTGGGAACATTAATTCAGCCCCTGGTTTCTGGGGTTTACCATCAATTTCCAGCACATTCTCCCAGGCCCTGGTTAGGGTTTGGTCCCGGTGTTGTGCGGTCCCAAAATTTTCCCCGGAGACATTGAGGTCTGCCAACTCAGGTCCCGGTGGCAAGTCCTCCGTGTCTCCCACCATTACACTCAGAGGGGTTGTCTCCCCCACTACCGCTGCAGCAGTGGTCACCCCTACCGCTGGCCCTTCAGACTCGGGCTCCCAGGGTTCTGGCCTCCCACTGGAACCAGGCCACTCAGCTAGGGTTACCCCTGTCTCAGGGCTATTAGTCACTTTCACCTCAGGCCATAGTGACGGAAAACCAGGGAAGTCTCTCCCAATTATTAGTTCATAGGGTAGCTTTGAGGAGATCGCCACTTCACAAGTCCATGTGCCGGCCGCCGTGGACAGAGACATTACAGCAGTGGGATAGTCCTTTAAGTCTCCGTGTATGCACACCACACCAACTTTCCGGCCCGTATACTGGGTGGGCTGTACCAGGGCAGCACTTACCAGGGTTACTAGGCTCCCTGAGATCAACAGCGCCACTGCCAAGTTATCCCCGACTTGCACCTGGCACAGATGACGATTGTCTATTGTCTCGGGGGTGCCGGTCGCACACAGTCTCCGGGCATACATGGAAGCCCGGTACCCATAATTAATCTCCATGGGTTCTCCCCACTGGGGACAGTCGGCCCTTACGTGGCCAGGCTCGTGACACCGCCAGCAGACTATCGGGGCCGGGTCTACAGGGGGTACACGCCGAACAGGTTTCTCGGGTACCAGTCGCCGGGACTGGCTGGGAGTCCTCCGGGGTTTGACCGGCCCCCTCCCAACAACACCCCCTTTCAAGTTTTGGGTGGCCTCATAGCGCTCCACCAGGTCGACCATTTCTAGGGCATTGGTGGGTGATACCTGGCCGATCCAGTGCTGAAGGGGGTACGGCAAGGCCCTCCAGA
Organism: Bufotes viridis; assembly: GCA_033119425.1. Taxonomy (NCBI): domain Eukaryota; kingdom Metazoa; phylum Chordata; class Amphibia; order Anura; family Bufonidae; genus Bufotes; species Bufotes viridis. The sequence continues at coordinate 276,172,157 of CM065589.1, read as the reverse complement.
ACATGTCAGCCAGCAGACGGTCCAGCATAGCAGTTGGACTTAGAACGTCAGGTTGCAGCCATTTTTGCAACCTGTGCAGCAATTCATAGTACTGCGGCCTGGTGGGTTCAGCCGCTTTAAAGTCCCACTGGTGGACCCGCTGAGCCCGGACCAACACATTTACCCCCAGTCTGGCCAGGATCTCCCCTTCACCGTGGGATAATCAGCAGCCTGGTCATCTGCTAAATCAAAAAAACTTGCTGGGGTCCGGATGCCAGGAACGGAGCAACCACCTCGGCCCACTGGTCACGGGGTAACTTTTCCCTCACGGCGACCTTCTCAAAGACCGCCAGATACGTCTCCACGTCGTCTGAGGGGGTCATTTTTGGGATCGCCGCACGGACCGCTTTCCGGGCATCATGGTCGTGGTGGGACGCTCCTGCAGCTTGCAACGCCATCACATGCTGTAGCAGTAGCTGGTTGGTCTCCCGCTGCTGCACGTTAGCCTCTATGAGAGCTTTCACCGCCGCCTCCATTTTGTCAGGGAACACAGGCTGCAACTTTGCCGGCCGAATATAGGACATCCAGTCGTTCCCAGAAAAAACAAACGTCGGCGTTTACGCCAGCCTCACTGCGCATGCCCGCATCCGACACCAAATGTGGGGATTCGCTCTGGTAGATAGGACCAGCGGGTGCAGTACAGAGGCAACGTTCAAGCTTGTAAATTAAATGTCCGTGTTTTATTCACACAACAAAAGAGCATCACAAAAACAGGTGGCTTGGTGTTTGTTCACACACACAAAAGTCCATAAACGGAAGAGTCACCTTAGCTCCTTGGTGTTAGCAAGTCCATAGACAGGCTTTTTCAGGCAGCCTGTTCGTTTTCACAGGGGTCTGAGCCCTCCAGCTTGGCTCCAGCCGCAGGTCCCAAAATACAGCCCTCAGCTCCCCTGTCAGAGGGAGGTAATCCACACAGCTTAGGCTTCTAGGACAGAGAGCTCCACAGCACTATTAGCAGCTCCAGGACAATCACTTCCCCCAGCTGCTGGTGCTGGCTGAGTTTTTAAACCCAGCCCAAAACCAGGACTGGGTCGTGGGGAGCAACCACCCACCCTACACTTTAGCTGCTCCCGGTAAGAGCCGGCCCGGATCAGCTTTGCAGCCATGCTATTTAGCAAATGTGTCAGTAGCACTACCTGCTACTGACATCAACAAACGGCTCTTACCTCACCGAGGCTATGAACCTCGGTGACACGTACCTGCCATCTAGGACGGCACCCTGCACCTTACCACAATATATATATATATATATATATATATATATAAAACTCCAACAAATTGGCGCAGCACTCCTTAGGTAAAAGTGAACAAAATTGTGTTTATTAACACATGTTGACACAGCAACGTTTCAGCTCTCTCACAGAGCCATTTTCAAGCCAAGTTGGGTTGGCTTGAAAATGGCTCTGTGAGAGAGCTGAAAGGAGTGCTGCGCCAATTTGTTGGAGTTGTAGAGACCCCATAACCAGGGGTAGACACGTGCACCATTGGACCATTGGTATACACTGGAGGAGTGCTGCCTGATTTTGGCTTTCATCTATAGATATATATATATATATATATATATATATATTTGATGTGTTATGTTGTTGTATATGCAGTTTTTACCTGATGAAGGGGAGAAAACTCCCCTAAACACATTGTATATATCTGCAAAATAAATATTGAGAATCTATATTCATCTGGATCTTCTGGCTGGTTCCTTGCACCGAGGGATGTTCTTTCATTTTTGACAACCTCTAAATCTTCTTGGTAAATCAGACACCCCCGACTAAAAGAATTCTATCCGTGGCAGCATAACAACTCTTCCTGGGATCCAATTCCACATTCTGATGAGCCTCTTTTAGAGTTGTGCCTAAGGTTAGCACAATCCTCTAAGGTTAGCCTCCCATTACCCTATGGTGCACCTTTTCTTTCTGTTCACCAGCAGACAACGCCTAAGAATGATGGCGCAGGGACGGATGAGTGCTAATGAAACTGACTTTGGCTGACACTAATAGGAGAGCACTGTCTGTGTGGCACTGTTTAGCTGGCACTAATGTGGGAATTATCAGGTAAGCACAGTTATGGTGGCGTGGAGTGGGCAAAAAGTAAAAAATACAAGTTTCAAGTAAAAAAATTGTCTCACAAAAAGCGCTATATCAAACAATCAAAAAGTCTTATGTACTGCAAAATAGTACCAATGAAAACATAATCTCATTCCACAAAAAAGGAGCCCTCACACAACACTATTGGCAGGAAAAAAAAAATATGGCTTTCAGAAAAGTGTAACAAAAAAATGCTTAGTAGTGGTAAAACGTAAAAAAAAAGTATATAAAATTGGTATCTCTGTATTCGTACTGACCAGCAGGATAAATTTAACATGTCATTTTTCCCGCTTGATGTACGCTGCAATAACAAGACCCATAAAGCAGTGACAAAATTGATGCCATTTCCTTATCCTGCTTCCTAAAAAGCAAAATAAAAAGTGATCAAAAAATAAAATGAAATTTACAAAATGATGTCAACATAAAGTAGACATATGGCGAATCTTAAGTAATTACTATTTTATTAGGTATCACTATCCGTTTATCACTATCCGTTTTAAAAGCAGAGAAATTCAAATTTGGAAAATTTCCCAGTTTTTGTAAATTTGGTATTTTTTTTATAACCAAAGGCTAAACATGTAGACTAAAATTATCCTCAAACATTAAGTACAGGGTGTCATGAGAAATGGCTTGGATAAGTAAAAGCTTAGCACATAAAGTGACAAATGTCAGATTTGCAAAAAATGGACTGGTCTTTCAGGTGAAAAATGGCTTGGTCATGAAGGGCTTAAATACAAAAATATATTTTGGAACTCATCTTGGTCAATTAAAACATGAGTACAGAAAAGAACTCAGAAATGAAAATTCAAAAGACTTTGTTCAAACATAAAATGTGCTCTATTTAAAATGTAAAAAATATATATAATGACCTTTTTTTTATACACCAAGACTTACACATTATATTGCCTGTAATATCACATAAGTACTAAAACTGAGTCGAATAGGGTATATATGGGGAGTAAACTGACTGGAAAAATTGCGCCAAAGACTGCATGCCAAATCACACACCTTCAAAATATGGATATCTATTGTATGCATTTCACATTTTCTCACTGAGTGGCCCTAGCATGCATGTGGAAACTGCACTCCCTGAATATTATTGTGGCCATTTTGGCACATTACAGGTAGTATTTAGTGTTAGGTTCCCGTCTGATAGAGATCGCCTTGACGTTTGGCAGATGGGCCCAAATAATTTTGTACAAAATGTATTTGCCAACAATCTCAAATTTGCTAAATAAGCGTAGCATTAGCACCAGAATGTTTTCTATAATTATGGCATTATTGTACTTTATTTGTGTCTGCAGAGTGCTGTTGCATTGTCCTTTTTTTCTTTGGCCTCATAGAAATGAATGGGTTAGTGTAATTTCTGCAAAATATGTGGCTAGCACATGGATGAAAGATACTGTTTTGTGCATAAGGCATACATTGACATGCAGTAAATTAAAAATCTGCACTGCAAGTCAGTTTCCATGCAGATTTAAATGCACCTTTTTTTGTGAATGTGAGGATGAGATTTGATACAATCTCATCCACTTTGCTTCTACTGTAAAATGCTGTTGATTTTCTGCCTGCAAAAAACAGATGGACAATCTGAAGCATATTCATCCATAAAGGGTTTCTGGATTAGAAAAACAAGACTCCTTTCTTTTTTTTTTTTTTTTTGTATTAGCCATGCTAACCCGTAAAAAAATGGCATTTATGTCACTGGAACTAAGCTTCAACACCATCCACAACCTATGGACAGATGTAGGGGTAGAGGTAGGGGGCTCCCTCTCTTACCCCATTGGCTCCACGCGATGTGATGGCTGGGTGCCGATAGTTGCTATAGTAGCTAGAAGCCTTTAAACGACTTCCAGGTTTGCAAGCTATATAAGCCTATCAGGCAGGGTCTTAATGGGTTAAAATTTCAGCTTGAAACAGAGAAGCAAAATGCATTACAATACAGTATTTATTGTAATGCACCATACCAGCATTCAAAAGTATGAAGTTGAAGTCCCCAAGAGGACCTAAAATAAAAAGTAAAGAAAATTTAAAAAGTGTTTAAAAAATTAAGAAAAAAAAAACATGTTTCCCCTCATCAATAATTTTGTTATTGACAAAAAACAAAACAATAGTCATATTTCTTGTCACATCTGTAACGACCTGCGTTATAAAAATATCATATGATCTATCCTGTCAAGTAAACACCATACAAAATATTAAAACCCATGTTAGAACTATTTTTGTTACCTTGCCTCCTCTTAAAAAAATCATTCAAACAAAAAGTTGTACAGTATGTACCCCAAAATGGTTGTAAAACTAAAATAAAAACTATATAAAATTGGTATCCGTATAATTGTACTGATAAGCAGAATAAAAAACTTCTAAAACAAACCCCAGAAAGCAATGGCGGAATTGCTGCATTTTTTTCATCCTGCTTCTCAAAAAAATGGAATGAAAAGCAATCAAAAAGTCGTATGTACTCCAAAACCAAACCAATGTTAATTGCATCTCATTCTGCAAAGAATAAGCCCTCACACTTTTCCATCAAGAGAAAAATAAAAAAGTATGGTTCTCAGAAAATAGCTTTACTGGTACCTCAAAGGCTGTGAAACTGTAAACCAATCCATCAAATTGCATCCATGCTGCAAAAGCCAAAAAAAGATGGTCCTTCCCTTCTGAACCCTGCAGTGTACCCAAACAGCAGTTTACGTCCATATTCATGGTATTTCTCTACCCAACAGAACCTGCCTAACAATTTAAGGGGTGTGGTGTGTCTCAGATGGCACAAGCTGGGCACAACATATTGAGTGCTAAAAAGCCACATCTGTAAAAAACTTACAATTTTCTTTTTGCACAGCTTTCTTATCTGCAGCTCATTCATTTCTGCAAGATAACTGTGGGTTCAAAATGATCCCTCCACGCTGTGATAATTACTTTAAGTGACGCAGTTTCCAAAATGAGGTCACTTATTTGGGATTTCCACTGTACAGGTACCTCAGGGTCTCTTCAAATGTGATGGACCACCCAAAAAAACATTCCATCTAAATCCGTGCTCTAAAATCCAAATGATGCTCCTTCCATTCTGAGCCCTACCATGTGCCAATACAGCACCTTACATCCACATGCTATTTCACCTGTTCCTTCTGGTTTAAAATAAATTTTTTCCTTCTATCCTTTTCCTTCTACCACATTTAGAGATATTCTATAACATGGTAATGTCTAATTTTAGACAGATCAAGGGAAAGGGAAGTATGCCAAATTCTGATAAGAAAAATCTCATTTGGGCACAATCTTAAAAAATAAAGGACCTTATATCAAATCCAGATTTTTTTAAATAAAAAACACTGATAAAAGAGGTGGAGTTGTTATCACGGTGTGAGAGTTATGAGGAGAAAGTTTTGAGTTGCTGACCCTCCCTCTTAAGTGGAGTTTGTACATTCTCAGCATTCATAAGTCCATCAACAGCTATGGTATTGGTCTTAAATTATAATAAAATCGCTAAAAATACTTAAATATTACTTTATTATGAATACTTTCCCAAATATGTTTAATTAGTTATAGTGGCTCATTTTGTCTATCGAGCAATCATCAGAGAAATTAAATTGGCTGCAATCCTATTAGTAGAGACAAAACCTCTCCTAATCGCACAGCGGGGCAAGTTACTTTACAACACTGAGTTAAAGAGCTGCCTCATCCTCCTCTTTGCTGTACTTGTCAGGGATTATGATCCTGAATCTCTGAATGGAGTTCATAAGAAGACAGCTGAAGTAAAGAGAAGATGGACAGGACAGACTGTGGTAATGTGGGCGCAGACTGCATACAAGTGCTGCTGCGCATTAGCCGCACCCACCTTTCTCTCTGTACTTTAGCTCCAAATCTTGCAATTTTGATTTTGCACAGTCCCCTGCTCATTTATTACTACAAAATACCTGTGGCGTCAAGATGCTTACTCTACCCTTAATACCTTGAGGGGCGAAGTTTTCAAAATGGGGTCACATTTTGGCGGTTTCCACTGTACAGGTACCTCAGGGTCTCTGCAATTTTGACATAGCACCCAAAAATCATTCCAGTAAAATCCAAACTCAAAATGCCACATGGCGCTCCTTCCCTTCTGAGCCCTGATGTGTGCCCACACAGCAGTTTATGTACATATTTATGGCATTTCTGTACCCAAAATGTAATTATCATTATCACAGACCAATTATAATAAATCAATAATAATTCAAAACGCTCACTATGCCCCTTGATAAAAGTGTAGATTCCAATATAGGGTCATTTGATAGGACTTTCTTATGTTTTTGCAGCTCAAGAAATATAAACCTAACATAGTGCTTGAAAAACATCCTAATAAAAAATGAAACTTTTAAATTTCATCTCTATTTTGCTTTAATTCAGATGGAACACCAAAAGGGTTAACAACGTTTGTAAATTAAGTTTTGAATAATGTGAAGGGTGCAGTTTCTAAAATGGGGTAATTTATGTGGGCTTTCTCTTATGTAAGCCCTTCAAAATCACTTCAAACCTGAACTGGTCAATAAAAAGTCAGTTTTGAAAAGTTTCTTGAAAATTTGAAAAAAAAAAAAGCGCTTGTAAAGTTATAAGCCTTCTAACGTCCTTAAAAAAAATAAAATGACATTTACAAAATTATGGCAACATAAAGTAGACATATGGTGAATGTTAATTATTAACTATTTTGCAAAGTATCACTATCTGTCTTAAAAGCAAAGTCATATTTACAAAATTGCTAATTTTTCCTAATTTTCTATACTTTTTTTTAGAAATTTTTATAAATAAAACATCAATACAAACTTACCACTAACATGAAGTATAATGTGTCACAAAAAAAAAATCACACAATCACTTTGATTACTAATAGCATTTTTAAGTTATTACCACATAACGTGGCAAATGTCAGATTTGGAAAATGAGGCTGCAGGAAGAAATTAATTTCTTAAATGTGAAACTAAAACAAGCTTATGTGTACCCCAATCTGATACTTATAAACCCTAGAGAACCCTCAGAGAAATGTAGATGTATAGCTATGTCATCAGCTGCAGCCCTTTATCTGTGGCAATGAGGAACACTACTATATGTGTGTGCTCATGTTGCATGTTTACAGTAATCAAATGCTATCCTTGTATGATAAATAATCTTTCACTAAAATTCATCAACACCCTCCCCCATAGTATTTGGCTGGACATCTGTCCTTTCCCTTTTGCCTACTCAGTTTAATTTGTATATGAAGGTTAAACAGAAGGGTAACACTGTAAGTGGAATATTGCCAGAATTGAAAGCTGTGAACCTCCTGCACAGATGTTTCAGATGTGATGACTTATAACCTAGAAAAGGGGTCTTAATCAGAGATTGCGAAGAGCAATTAAATGTGAATGTCCTAATGTCGCCTTCATTTGGTGTTAAAATACAGAATCAGAAACGCTGACCGTACCCTGACACTTACAAAGCTTCTGTCACTGTTTTTACAGTTAAAATTACTGTTACATTAGGATATCCTCTTGAGAGTGTTCAATTAAATGATATCTCTAGGGTTCTTTAAACAACAAGAGCATCCTTTTGAAAAGTACTGTTGTTTTTTGTTCAGGATTCAAGCTAGGTTTACATCAGGTTTGGGAGATCCTTTCCCAATACATCTATTTAAAGCAAAATAAAGACCAGAATGCAATTCAAGGTGACAGGAAACATTCTCTCGGGAAATATGAGGAAATGTTCCACCTCCCCTTTCAAAGGTACTCAAGTACTCCTTTTGGTCCCTTAACACATATGGGAGAATGTGATGCAAATATAGACTACATTTATTTTTTTATAAATTAATAAAAACACAGACAAAACATAGGCCCTGATTTATCATGCCTACGCTCCAGAATTCTGGCCTCAAAGAGACTTTTTGGGCTAACCTGGGCAAAAATTTTGCATTCTATAACCACTTACTCCAGTTTTGAAATAAGGGTGGGACAATGAGTGTAGTTAGCTATGTTAATGAGTTTCACTCCAGATTTATCAATGATACATTTTTTTTAAAGTCCAGTAGGAGGGTGGAGTAGGACAACTTGAGGAGCTTTTAGAAAAGTGTTAGGTTTAAAGATAAAACAAATTTATCAAACAAGAGACATTTGATAAAAGTGGCATAAAGTATGTCAACACAGACTAAAGCAAAACTAACTTCAAATATTACCCTCAAAATAACCCCCCCTTCCCCTTAGTGTCCTTTCAATAGGATGCATATAGGTCATGTGAACAGAATCTTACTGTCCCTATTTGCAAGAGCAATAAAATACTGTAAACTCTCAGCTTTCACAAGGTCAGAATTTGGTCAGCATTTTTCATCAGTATTTGTAAGCCAAAACCAGGCGTGTGTCCTATACACAGAAGAGGCACAAATCTTCCCATTACACTTTTTCTTTGTAGGTTCCGATTATGGTTTTGGCTTACAAATACTGATGCAAAATACTGATCAAATAATGACCATGTGTAAATGTTTGTATCCAGACCAGATTTCGAGTTTCCAATATATATTATATACATTGTTTAATAACCTCTCAAATGAAGTTCCATTGGAAACAAGTTGATTTGTATGGCAGTAAATAAAAAATATTGAATTCAGAATCTACGGTAGATCTTTTTAAGTAAAAACAAGTACAGTGAAGACTCTTTCAGATGACCACCCAAAATTGCACTTATCTTTTCAAAGAAGATGGTCAGTATACATACCATATATTAGGTAGGTTTCCCTGTATTTAATATTTATAAAGAGAAATGCATTAATGGAAATAAAATGCATTAATTAATCCTTGAAGAAGATATTTCGTGCCTTTGAAAAAATTAACAGTACAAGCGAATATAGGAAATTATGTACCGTATTTTTCACCCTATAAGACGCACTTACGTTTTTGAGGAGGAAAATAAGAGTAAAAAAATATTTTGAACCGAAAGGTGTGCTTTTGCTGGGTTTTGAACTAATAATGGTCTGTGGATGACACTATTATGGGGGATCTGTGGATGACACTTATGGCAGGGGATCTGTGGATGGCACTGTTATGGGGGATCTGTGGATGGCACTGTTATGGGGTGGATGACACAATTATGGGGGATCTGTGGATGACACTGTTATGGGGGATCTGAGGATGACACAATTATGGGGGATCTGTGGATGACACTATTATGGGGATCTGTGGATGGCACTGTTATGGAGGATCTGTGGATGACACTTATGGGGGGATCTGTGGATGACACCTATGTGGGATCTGTGGATGACACTGTTATGGGGAGGGGGACCTGTGGATGACACAGTTATGGGGAGGGGGATCTGTGGATGACACTGTTATAAGGAGGGGGATCTGTGGATGACACTGCCATGGGGGGATCCACAGATCCCCCTCCCTATAACAGTGTAATCCATAGATCCCCCTCCCCATAACAGTGCCATCCACAGATCCCCCCATAACAGTGCCATCCACAGATCCCCCCATAAGTGTCATCCACAGATCTACCCCATGACAGTGTCCCCCGCCGCTCACAGCAGTGTACATTTCTAAACAGTAATCCTTAACCTCCAGTAACCTTAACTTTAAAGCAGCGCTATCCTCTTTACTACCTTACAATCAAGCTCTGGTAACATGCAGTGTGTGCGGCGGCGTAACTTCACTCACTGATGTCACATGCCTGCTCTGCCTGCTTCATTAATAATGTGGGAGGAGCAGGCACATCACGTGAGTGAAGTTATGCCGCCGCCAGCCATTCGCAATCAGAAAATAATGACTGGAGATTACGAATTTGCGAATATATGGCGAATATTCGCCCAAATATTCACAAAATATTGCGAATTCGAATATTGCCCCTGCCGCTCATCACTAACAATATTATGCGTTAAGGGGTTATCCAGGAATTTGATATTGATGGCCTATCCTCAGTATAGGTCATCAATATCAGATCGACGGGGGTCTGACTCCCGGGACCCCCCACAATCAGATGTCCAAAGAGGCCGAAGGGCTCCATGAGCATTTAGGCATCTTCCTAGGCCAGTGACGTCACCGTACATCGGCCACATGGCCTAGGTGCATCTCAGTCCTATTCACGTGAATGAGGCAGAGCTGCAATACCAAGCACAACTGCTATACAATGTAAGGCGCTGTTCTTAGTAAGCTATGAAGAGACCACAAGTGTTTACTGGAACTGTTAAGAGCAGAAGCTGCTTCAAACATCTCATTGGTGGGGGTGTCAGGAGTCAGACCCTTGCTCATCTGATATTGATGATCTATACTAAGGATTGGTCATCAATGTCAAGTTCCTGGATAACCTCTTTAAAGGGGTATTCCCATCTCAGACAATGGAGGAATATCACAATGAGAACAAAGCAGGGAGCGCTGTAGCTAGAGGACCCCAGATTTCCCGGGGTCCGTCCACCACCAAGCGCTACTTCCCGCTGCTCCCATAGAAGTAAATGGGAGCACACCGTGCATGTATGGCCCATGCTCCTATTAATTTCTATGGGGCAGACGGAAATAGCCGAGCCAGCGCTCGGCTATTTTCGGCAGCCCCATAGAAATAAATGGTGAGCGGCTGCGAATGCTCAGTGCGCCCTTCGTTCATTTCCCCGCTCCGTTCTCATTGTAAGTGCGGGTCCTAGTGGTGGGACCCGCACCTATCAGACAATGGGGACATATCCTAACAATATGCCCCCATTGTCTGAGATGGGAAAACCCCTTTAACTGTATTCTCTGGTTTAGTATAATTAGGACAGTGTCATTAAATCATGTTTTGTGCTGTCACAAGTGCCATAACTTTTTATTTATTTATCAATGTAGCATTGGGAGGGCTTATTTTTGAAAGATGAGTTCTACTTTTCACTAGCATTATTTTGGGGAAGATTAGTTATTGATTAACTTTTATTATTTTTTGGGAGGGGGGATAAATAAAAAACATGAATTTGCCATTGTATTTATTTAATAGCGTTCACATGGATGATAAATAAAAAGTAAATGATAAGTTTATATATAGCAGATTGAGGTACCATGTTATCACCGATTCTGACCAGTAATAAGGATAGGTCATCAGTAAAAAAACAAAAAACAAACACTTGGAAAACCCCTTTACCTTATATATACAGTAATCTTTTATGAGTATTCTAAAATGTGTTTATTAGGTTTTCTCCAGTCACATTCATTATTGCTCAGCAGTAAATGTGAGGTTACATGTAAAATAATGTATATTGTGAATATTTGAAATCCTGGAGGATTAGTCCATGTTACTGGAAATAAAATAACCTTTACATAGTGTAACTTATATTTATGATATCAGTCAACCAAGACTGGTCCAAACATAGAAAAGGGAAATTTTGGTGACAGGTTGCTCTTTTATATCGCACATCACTTACAGTTTATTTGTATAATTAAATATGTGTGCATCTGAAAATGTAATCTGTTTTTACTTACTATAATTTCACATGTCTTTGTGCCTAGTTTAGCTCAGTTTTCAGGGTACAGCCACACAGTCAGTTTTATGCACACAGTTTTGGAAGCCAAATTCGGGAGTGGATCATTAAAAGAAGAGAAAGTACAAAGGACAGATACGACTTCTCCTCTTTTTTCAATTCACTCCTAGTTTTGGCTTCCAAAACTGCATGCAGAAACCTGACCCTGTAGTCGTATCCTGATAATGACTCTAGAAGAAATATTTTACTTTGTGTTCTTGAGATAATGATGTTCAGTCCTTTAATCTGAGAATCTCCTAGATGATGTTCAAAGCTATTGATAAATGCATATAACACTTTAGTCAGAGAACAGAAATTCACAGTAGATGGAAATTCACAAAGATCCATTTCACAAAAACATAATAGGCCCTTCACCCTAGAATTACTAATCAGCTTTCTGTTAATAATAATATTGTAGTAAGTCAAAAGTAAAAATAATTAAGCAATACATCTCCTGAATAGTAATATCCTCAAGCAACTTCCTATTATAAAATGAAGTAATACGTCATAATAAGCTCATAATGCTTTTCTGGCCAAACATACTAGTACACATTTGGCGTCCCTAGGGTCAAATACTGTGCAAGCAGTACTGTATATCTGAAAAACACAAGAAACACAACTGAAGGCAAACAACATCAAACCAGGCAAACACCAACACCAACAACTGCAGCAGGCTTGGTGAACCATGCAGGGATGAAGAATAATCATATAAATAAAAGGTACAAATAAGCCAATACAAACAACAAAATACCAGCAAATTTTCCAAAAAAATCTTACCTTCTTCAGTCATAGTGTCATAATATTTTAGCTTTCCATATGCTCCAAGTTCTATAACATCACAGTAAAAACAGAAGATTAAGGCTCCAGAAATAAAAAATACTGCAGACAAATGAATACAAGAAGTAAAAATGGTCCATGTAATGGCTAGTATTCATTTGAGGGAGGTTTCTAACAATCTTCTAATTTACAATTAGAATACTTGCAAACATGGTTACTTCTGCCATATGGTGGTAGCAGGATTTGACAACTCTATTATCCCATTTACTAGAATGATGTAGACTGTATTTTGTAGCATCAGATTGGTGGCATTTCTTTAGAGGTGGTTCAAAATAAAAAAACAAAGAAGAAAAAGTGCACACCCCCACTGAAACTATTCATTGGCAGACAGCAGTGACATGACAAATGGCATATTGTATTTCTTGTCCAATGAGGACCACAAGCAGTAGAGAAGGGGGTTACAGCACTGTAATCGGGACTCTCAGACCATGTAAGTGGAGTTTTTATTATTATTTTGAGCCCATGCCTAGGCACCCCTACATTTTTTTAGGTATTGAACAATCTCTTTAAGGGTAATATATTGTCAGGAAATTACCAGTTGTTTAAATTTAAAAACATTTTAGGTTAAACACGTTCACATTTAATAACATATTTGATTTTTTTTTTTCAAGTTCCATGTCACTGTCACATTTGTAACAAACGTGAAATATTGCAATTTTCACGCCAGCCACTAAGCGGTCAACTTATCGAAGGACAGGATTATATTGGAAGCTAATGCTGCTGGAAACAGTATCTTTGACAACAATGGATCTGGACTTCCTATGTGTATGTTACAGAGCATGCTCACAACACTCTTGCATATAAATAAATTCTCAACATTTTTTTTCTATCTCAGGTTTATGTTCTTGCTATGAAGCATATGTCAATGTCAGACATGTGTGGTTCTCACCTCTGGAACCTGCACCTATCTCTAGAAAGGGGCCTTAAAGTGAACAAAGGCGCCAAAGGTACGCTCTCCATTTACTTCTATGGGAGTTCCGGGAATAGCCAAGGGCGCTTGCTGGGCTCTTTTCGGAAGTCCCATAGAAGTGAATTGAGAGCATACCAGTGAGTGCATGGTACACACTCCTTCACTTTGGCGGCTACGTTCTAGACATAGGTGCGGGTCCCAGAGGTGGCACCTATGTGACATTGGTGGCATACCCCCACGATATGCCACCAATGTGTGAGATGGGCCAACCCCTTTAAGAAAAGAAAAAGAAAATTAAAATAATGCCGTCAGAAAATAAAAACAAATAAAAAACAATTAATTTTAGTGTATACATAGATACATGCTTAACTATATTAGTGATAAAGCCTGCACCTACAGTATACAAAATAAAAAAACAGACAATGAGGAATTACAAAACGTATGAGGGCTCATGCAAATGGAAGTGCCCTGTACAATGCTGTGTACATCTAACCTATTCAGTGCTGGTTTGATTCATATTGGCTAATCTGCAAAAAAACAGGAATAACCACCCCACCCATGTACAAGGAGTTGGGACAGAGCTAATGGACATGTGACTTCATCAGCACTGAACACGTTAGATGGATATTATGACAGAAAATTAATTGGGACACCAAGGACAGATGTTGTCAGACTAACCTGATTTGTTTTTATGAGGAGGTGAGTAGTAGCCTGGACAGAGGGGCATCTGTGGATGAAGTGTTTCTGGATTTTGCAAAGGCTTTTAAAAATGTCCCTCATAGACATTTAATAGGTAAAGTAAGGTCTATAGGCTTAGAAAATATAGTTTGTAATTGGATTGAAAACTTGCAGAAGGACTGTGTCCAGAGAGTTGTGGTCAATGATTCCTATTCAGAATGGTCGGGGGTTATAAGTGGTGTACCCCAAGGTTCAGTGCTAGGCCCTTTATTATTTAAATAACAGTATGAAGTGTCGCACCAGAACAGTAGGAGTACAGAACAGATGTGCTAACAGTCAATAGATCCACCTACTCCACATGTACTAAATGATTTAACCCTTTATTATTCAATGATATCGAGGATGAGATTAATAGCACTATTTCTATTTTTGCAGATGATACTAAGCTATGTAGAACTCTACAGTCTATGGAAGATGTCCATATACTACAAGCTGACTTGAATACTCTGAGTGATTGGGCATCAACTTGGCAAATGAGGTTCAATGTGGACAAATGTAAAGTTATGCATCCTGGTAGTAATAATCTCTGTGCTTCATATGTCCTAGGTGATGTAACACTGGGAGAGTCACTTATAGAGAAAGATTTGGGTGTCCTTGTGGATGGTAGATTAAATCACAGCATAATATTTCAATCAGCTGCTTCTAAGGCCACCAGGATATTGTCATGCATTAAACGAGGCATGGACTCGCGGGGCAGGGATTTGATATTACCACTCTACAAAGCGTTGGTGCGGCCTCGTCTAGAATATGCAGTTCAGTTCTGGGCACCAGTCCATAGAAAGGATGCACTACAGCTGGAAAAAGTACAGAGGAGAGCGACTAAAATGATAAGGGGCATAGAGGGTCTTAGTTATGAAGAAAGATTAAAAGAATTGAATTTATTTAGTCTTGAGAAGAGACGTATAAGGGGGAACATGATTAACCTATACAAATATATAAATGGTCCATACAAAAAATATGGTGAAAAAAAGGGTTTAGATGAATTGTTAAAAGTAAACAACATTAATGCTTATGAAAACGTGTAGAAATCTGAGTCTTAATTCCTTCTGGGATTCGCATCCCCACCTATCCCTTGCTTGAACTTGATGGACTTATGTCTATTTTCAACCGTATTAACTATGCAACTATGTAACTACCAAGCTTCTAACAATCCATACATACACTACTCATACATTGCGAGGCTTCAAGCAGGATGTTCTCAGACGGAAGTGGCCACTAGGGCTTAGAGCTGGGCTTAGAATGTCACAGAGTGTCATCAGCAGGTTGCAACAGAGATACAGAGAGACTGGAAGAGTCACAGAAAGGCATATAAGTGGACGTCCTATGGCCACAACCCACACTCATTCTGTGAACAATGCCCTGCAGAACTGGATGATGAATACCACACAACTCCAGGTTGTCCGACCATTCAAAGCCATTTACACCAGGCACAGATGTCAATGTCTTGCATGGGCCAGGTAGCATCTATACTGGACGAGGGACCAGTGGGCCTCAGTGCTGTTCACTGATAAAAGTCAAGCAAAAATTATGGCCGCCATTGATGTTGGAGACGTCAAGGAGAGCGCTATGCATCAGCCACTGTTGTCACCAGACGAGTCTTTGGTGGTAGTGGTGTTACAGTCTGGGCAGGTATGTTCAGTCAATACAGAACTGCCCTACACTTAGTGAATGGTACAGTAACAAGCACATACTACTTGAATAACATCATTAATCTAATGCTTGTGCCTTTGCATGAATAACACCGGCCTAATTTCATATTCATAGACGGCAATTCACAAGTTCATCAAGGTCACATCATTAGGGTTGCTAGAGACTAGGGTACCTCAAATGGAGTGGCCTGCACTTTCTCCAGACCTGAATCCTATTTAAAACCTATGGGATCAGCTGAATCACCGTGTAGAGGCTCAAAACTCTGTACCCTAGAACCTCAATGACCTGAGGGCCGTCCTGCAAGAAGAATGGGATGCCATGCTTCAGCAGACAATAAGTCGACTTGTGAACAGCATGAGACTGCGTTGTCAAGCTGTAATTGATGCTCACGGCCACATGACAAGTTAGTGTGGTTTTGCATTAGCATCAACAAGACTTTTTTTTCCATCATGCATAACAGAACAAAATGGAACGATTTTTGTGCCCACATAAATGCATTAGGATGGAGCAAAACGGAATGTCTCTTAAAGGCTTCCGTTTGCCTTCCGTCCATAAATTACATTATATTCCGTTATAACCCTGTTATAATGGAACACTATAACGGAATTAGGGATGCTAATGCGAAGCCACCCTTATTGAAACATAGACATTTTTTGTGGGGCTATACCCACCACTGTTGTTGGCTTTTGTTTTAATAAATTGTTTGAAATGAGGAAATCACCACTGCATGCTTCTACCTCAATGCCCTACTTTCATTATATAATATCACTGTAGTCTGAACTTTTTACATTTTATATACGTTTTACTTGAAAGCCAGATATCCTTAACTTTTTGTGAGTAGTGTTAAGTCTTCATTCCAAAATCTTTTAGTAATAAGACCCACAACAAAGTGAAAAGCACCCTATAAATTAGAGAAAATATTTTTTGTTTTGTTTTTTATCAGAAGATGAAAAAGGAAGATGTGGTATGGCTATAAGAAAGTAAGCTATTGTCTCCAAGTATAAATTATATCTAATAAATCACATAAACAATAAACGTCCTACCCAACCATAATTTCCATCTAAAGGGAAAGAGCTGAAGTCAAATATGTACAGATTAAGGACAGTCTTCTTCTATTATAGCCTCCAAATTACAATAGTATGAAGAGCAGACAGACACAGAAGCAGTATGATGTATGTCAGATTCAGAAGCCCCACCACCTACTAGGTAATGTCAAATATAAAGTCCAGAAAGTTGCTTAACTTTACAGTTAGGAAGTAAATAAACAATAAAAAAAATTCTGTGCAAAGGCGTGCACAGCTGTTAAATGCTGCTCTGTATCAGGTGACAATTTCAGTCTGTATAGCCCACACGCTGTCAAGAATTCAACTAATTATCTCATATAAGCTAAAAGTGCCTGTTTCATTTACCATTAGAGCTCATGAAGGGTTAACTATCCAGATGTACAGTATGTTGTAATCCAATATCAGTGTTAGCGTATTTTAATCCTAGTAAAAGAGCACATTGAGACCCCTACAGCTTAGACAGCTTAGACAGCTGTGAGTCAAACCCTCATTTGACCGACAGAAATTTTTTCCCCCACCTCATACACACTCAGCTGAGTCAAAGGTGCATGTGTTTGTCAATGAAGAGAATGAAAAAAGCTCTGGCAGTCGGTCTACCGTGAGGAAGATATTCACCATGCTGGATCCTTCTATCTCATGGCATTTGCCAGTTAGGAAGAGTTGCAAACCTTCACACAGATAAGATGGTTGTTCAGTCCCGTCAAAAATAGCCATGTTAAGTTAGCCATGAGGGGTGTAGTTTCCACAATGGGGTCATTTATGGGTGGTTTCCACTATGTAAGCCATAAACGTCAGACCTAAACTGGTATTTAAAAAGTGGGTTTGGGAAATTTTCTTAAACATTTTAAGAAGTGCTTCTAAAATTCTAAGCCTTCTAATGTCCTAAAAAAATAAAATGACATTTACAAAATGATGCCAATATAAAGTAGACATATGGGGAATGTTAAGTAATAAATATTTTATGAGGTATCACTTTCTGTTTTAAAAGCAGAAAAATTGAAATTTTGAAATTTGCTAATTTTTCCAAATGTTTGGCAAAATTGGGATTTTTTCATAAAATAAGGTGAAATATATTGTCTCAAATTTATGACTATCATGAAGTAAAATGTGTCACAAGAAAACAATCTCAGAATGGCCCAGATAAATAAAAGTGTTCCAAAGTTGTTACCACATAAAGTGACACATTCAGATTTGCAAAAAATGGCATGGGCAGGAGGGCAAAAACTGGCCTGAGATAGGGGTTAAGCCAGTTCGAAACATTTAAGAGCTTGAACCCTAGGGGAAAATTGAAGGCCCCGTAGAGCTGGACTGTCTCAAGCCCTATGTACATAGTTGACGCCTGCTGAACGAATCTTCTTTCTTAAGCAGTCGTGACTGTGTTGGGGACACCACAGTTAAAGTAGGGGAGAGTGTAGTGCCCTGGAGCAGGGACACTCTGAAGTATGGACATTTGTGGACGTTTGCCTATTTCCCTTATGCAAAGTTAAAACTTCTTACTTTATTTCACCTGAAAGGATTAACTTGCACTGTTTAATACTGTGTAACTGCATTTCATATGTTGTGATATATTATCCTGTTCATTATCATTGTATTTGCAAGGCTCTGTGGAAAGGGTTCATGAAAACTGAGAGAATGTTAGGACTTTGACTAAGAAGCTGGTAATTTTCCACATCTGCTATAGGGTTTAAAGAAGAGCATGTTTTAGAGGGAAAAGCCAGACTTGTTTACCACCAAAACCAGACAGCCTGACATTTGAATGTCTGGTTTTAGCTATGTTGTTATGTCTGGAAACTTGTTTTTGTCTGGAAAAACTGCTGTGTCATTACTAGAGATGAGTGAATCGACGTTGACGAAGTGTAATTTGATCCGAATTTCTGGAAAAATTTCGCTCCGAATTTCCCCACCCTTTGCGGTAACGAATCACATTTTTCCTAAAATGGCTGCTGCACGTGTTAGGACATGGAGCAAAGAACTCTGGGAACAAGGGATCACCCACAATGACATGCATGCAGCCAATCACCAGCCCCTGTGATGCCACAGCCCTATAAATAGCCTCAGCCCTTTTGAATTCTGCCATTTTCCAGTGTGCTTAGTGCAGGGAGAGACGTCAGCAGGTGCTAAGGACAGTGATAGGAAAGACTTTATTGTGCTGAAAAAATGATTTAGAAGTTCAGGGAAAAATTATTCAATGTGTAAAGAAAGGATAGGGAGGCATCATCTACACTATAATAGAAGAACAGGGTGCAATAGGAGAGTGTACATCCTGAGTAATAGGAGTGATTCTATTACACCGTGCTGCACTAATTGGGGATCCAAACTGGTGTTATACTGCTGCTTTTAGGTTGTTTGCACTTTATGATACATCACTAATTCCAGCAAACCTTGCTTGCGATTGGGGTGCGAGTTCTGTGTGATACAGCCATTTACGGGGTGTATTAACAGGAAAGATACGTACATCCTATTAGCTGTTCTGCATTGATTTTACATTGTTTAACTTTTTTTGTGGCGGTGTATTAATATGGAAAAAAAAAAGGAAAAAATATATGTCATAATTGTTGTTCAGCGGTGAAGTTATATTGTACTATACAGGGTTCTATATATTTGAGTGGCTCACGCTGGATGTCTATGAAATGGGTGCTACAAATCCTGGATGGCCTCACCTCTCCAATAAAAATTTGTTCAAAAAGTCCTCTATGTAGGACGAGCACACCTCATATGGATCCCAAATGGATAGAGTTTTTTTATGCAATATTTGGAATTTTGAATCAACTAGCTTATTTACAAAAATGCTATTTATTACATAAAATACAATAAAACATATAATTAAAATGCTGTATATACTCTATACAATTTATACTACAGACACTGGTTCGTTAGTTATGGTCAGTGAATTGATATTGGTCCCCTTTGTACAGTATAAGGTAGGATGGCAATCAGGTGTCACTAGTCCATCATCTCCTTATTTGCCATGTATTAGCAATAAAAGCCGTTATCAATTGGAAAGATTGATAAAGTTAGGAAAAAAAATAAAAAATTGAAAAATAATAAAAATAAAAATAAGAGTTCCCTTTTGGGGGGTATTACTGTGTATTCTAGAAGTAGAGAAACTGAAACTTTAAAATTTGCTAAATTTTCCAAATTTTTTGTAAAAATTGTATTTTTTTATGCAAAAAAATTGACTTTTTTGACCCAATTTTAGTAGTGTCGTGAAATACAATATGTGACGAAAAAACAATCTCAGAACGGCCAGGGTAAGTAAAAGCGTTTTAAAGTTATCCACACTTAAAGTGACAGTGGTCAGATTTTGAAAAAATGGCCTGGTCCTTAAGGTGAAATAGGGCCGTGTCCTTAAGGGGTTAATTGCTGTTCAGAGGAGAAGTTACATTGTACAACAGCCATTTACATGTTGTATTAATAGGAAATATACGTACGTCCCATTAGTCGTTCTGCAGTGAATAGTGATTGTTATATTTCTTTTTTGGGGGGATGTGAGAAACAAACGTGATAAACCTATCTCCAGACATGTGACTTTGAAACATAATGGTGATATCAGAATTCTGACCTTTTGTGTGTTAGAGATGATTAGGACAAGTATTAGAGGTGGAGATCTTGACATCATTTTGAAACAGAAAGAAACTAGATGGACATACTGTATAGGTTGAACACCATTATCCCTTGTGGTCTTAATGAATATATTGATTTTGCATGCTTTATTTAAATAATGATGTGTTTGGACTGGCCCATCTGTTGTTATTATTTGTATCTATGGATGAGGTAGGGTGCTATTTACAGTATTATTTTAATTTTGCACCTAATATTCATCTTATAATTGCACCTTGTAATATGGGGGATAGTAACCCCCCTCTCATTTTACCTCCCCATCCCCCGTCTGCTAAGCTGATATGAAGTGACAATGATATATAACACAATACTATTTTACAATAGTCAAATAATTTTCTTGTAGTGACAGGGTATAGTGGCTGCTCATCTGTACAACTAGTTTAATGCCAAATAGTTTCACTGTCCTTTTTTCTGTATTATCAGTAATTGCTGCGATTTACTTCCTTTATTTGCGTTCCACCATGCGTTCCACGGCTGACTTCTGGTCATGTGACTTCCGGTTTTGGCACGCGGGTATTTAGAGCGATGCAGATTGCATGCTGACATGGATAGAGATCAGAATTTCCATCAAGATGGCCACCACTGCACCACCAATGCTGCTGTGCTGACCCAGACTGATCCCTTATCGTACCCTCTCCAGGCTTGGCATTTCATCTAGCATTTAGGGAAGTATAATCATATCCTCCCCTTTCTGTCATAGCGATTGTTATGTTTATTGTCCTATCCTGCTGTTATTTCGATTTTATTGAATGCCATACTTTGATTATAAGTATTTAAATGGTGTGTGGTAGATTTTTAAAAGGGTCTCAGTAGTAGCAGCACTGTGGACATTTGGTATGTGATGCAGATGCATTATATTTGGTCCCAAATATATGGGAATTGTTTTTCTTTATGGCCGAGAGATTTACCATTATCATTTGGGTATTACTATAAGAATATAATCTGATTCGCACACATATTATTGCCTCCATTCCTGTATCGTTTGTTTTTGGAATTTTTTGTTATACTAGTATCTCACAAAAGTGAGTACACCCCTCACATTTTTGTAAATTCTTTATTATATCTTTTCATGGGACAACACTGAAGATCTGACACTTTGATGCAATGTAAAGTAGTCAGTGTACAGCTTGTATAACAGTGTACATTGAGTGTGCCCTCAAAATAAATCAACACACAGCCTTTAATGTCTAAACCACTGGCAACAAAAGTGAGTACACCCCTAAGTGAAAACGGAAAAATTGTGCCCAATTAGCCATTTTCCCTCCCGGTTTCATGTGATTCATTAGTGTTACAAGGTCGCATGTGTGAATGGGGAGTAGGTTGTTAAATTTGGCGTTATCTCTCTCACACTCTCTCATACTGGTCAATGGAAGTTTAACATGACTCCTCATGGCAAAGAACTCTCTGAGGATCTGAAAAAGAATTGTAGCTCCACACATAAAGATGGCCTAGGCTAAGATTGCCAGCACCCTGAAACTGAGCTGCAGTACGGTGGCCAAGACCATACAGCGGTTTAAAAGACAGGTCCACTCAGAACAGGCCTCGCCATGGTCAACCAAAGAATTTGAGTTTACGTGCTCAGCATCATATCCAGAGATTGTTTTTTCAAAATAGATGTATTAGTGCTGCCAGCATTGCCATACAAGCAGACTAAGGGCATGGATTATTGGAACCATGTCCTGTGGTCTTATGAGACCAAGATAAACTTAATTGGTTCAGATGGTTTCAAGCGTGTGTGGCGGCAACAAGATGAGGAGTAAACAGACAAGTGTGTTTTGCCTATAGTCAAGCATGGTGGTGAGAGTGTCATGGTTTGGGGCTGCATGAGTGCTGCCAGCTGTGGGAAGCTACAGTTCATTGAGGGAACCATGAATGCCAACATGTACTGTGACATACTGAAGCAGGGCATGTTCCACTTACTTCGGAAAATGGGCTACAGGACAGTATTCCAACATAATAATGACCCCAAACAAACCTCCAAGATGACTATTGCCTTGCTAAAGAAACTGAGGGTAAAGGTGCTAGACTGGCCAAGCATGTCTCCAGACCTAAACCCTATTGAGCATCTTAGGGGCATCCTGAAACATGAGGTGGAGGAGCACAAGGTCTCTAACATCCAGCAGCTCAGTGATGTCGTCATGGAGGAGTTGAAGAGGATTCCAGTGGCAACCTGTGAATATCTAGTGAACGCCATGCCCAAGAGAGCTAAGGAAGTGCTGGAAAATAATGGTGGCTACACAAATATTAACACTTTGGACACAATTTAGCCACTTTCACTTAGGGGTCTACTCACTTTTGTTGCCAGTGGTTTAGACATTAAAGGCTGTGTATGGAGTTATTTTGAGGGCACACCCAATGTACACTGTTATACAAGCTGTACACTGACTATTTTACATTGTATCAAAGTGTCATATATTCAGTGTTGTCCCATTAAAAGATATAATAAAATATTCACATAAATGTGAGGGGTGTACTCACTTTTGTGAGATACTGTATGTGGTCCCCTGAGAACGGTTCAAAGAAACGCATCAGGACAAAGTTTGCATTCCTGGGACATATGGTATGTGCTCCTTTTTTTTTTGTCCCACTGGTGATCAAAACCTGGACGCCACTGGTTTATTTGGGAGCATACAGTGGATATAAAAAGTCTACACCCCTGTTGAAATGTCAGGTTTCTGTGCTGTAACAAAATGAGACAAAGACAAATCATTTCAGAACTTTGTTTTGTGCACACCCTCTTATAACTGGGGATGTAGCTGTGTTCAGAATTAAGCAATCACATTTAAAATCATGTTAAATAGGAGTCAGCATACACCTGCCATCATTTAAAGTGCCTCTGATTGACCACAAATAAAGTTCAGCTGCTCTAGTTTGTCTTTCCTGAAATTTTCTTAGTCGCATCCCATAGCAAAACCCATGGTCCACAGAGCGCTTCGAAAGCATCAGAGGGATCTCATTGTTAAAGGGTATCAGTCAGGAGAAGGGTACAAAAGAATTTCCAAGGCATTAACTATACAATGGAACACAGTGAAGTCATCATCAAGTGGAGAAAATATGGCACAAAAGTGACATTACCAAGAACTGGACGTCCCTCCAAAATTGATGAAAAGACTAGAAGAAAACTGGTCTGGAAGGCTACCAAGAGGCCTACAGCAATATTAAAGGAGCTGCAGGAATATCTGGCAAGTACTGGCTGTGTGGTATATGTGACAACAATCTCCCGTATTCTTCATATGTCTGGGCTATGGGGTAGAGTGGCAAGACGAAAGCCTTTTCTTACAAAGAAAAACATCCAAGCCAGGCTACATTTTGAAAACACATATGAAGTCCTCCAAAAGCATGTGGGAAAAGGTGTTATCGTCTGATGAAACCAAGGTTGAACTTTTTGGCCATAATTCCAAAAGATATGTTTGGCAGAAAAACAACACTGCACATCTCCAAAAGAACACCATACCCACAGTGAAGCATGGTGGTGGCAGCATCATGCTTTGGGGCTGTTTTTCTTTTCAGCTTGAACTGGGGCCTTAGTTAAGATAGAGGGAATTATGAACAGTTCAAAATCAAAACCAGTCAATATTGGCACAAAACCTTCAGGCTTCTGCTAGAAAGCTGAACATGAAGAGGAACTTCATCTTTCAGCATGACAACGACCCAAAGCATACATCCAAATCAACAAAGGAATGGCTTCACCAGAAGAAGATTAAAGTTTTGGAATGGCCCAGCCAGAGCCCAGACCCGAATCCGATTGAAAATCTGTGGGGTGATCTGAAGAGGGCTGTGCACAGGAGATGCCTTCCCAATCTGACAGATTTGGAGTGTTTTTGCAAAGAAGAGTAGGCAAATCTTGCCAAGTCAAAATGTGTCATGCTCATAGACTCATACCCTAGCCCAGTGTTTCCCAACCAGTGTGCCTCCAGCTGTTGCAAAACTACATCTCCAGCATGCCCGGACAGCCTTTGGCTGTGCAGGCATTCTGGGAGTTGTAGTTTTGCAACAGCTGGAGGCACACTGGTTGGGAAACACTGCCCTAGACTGAGTACTGTAATAAAATCAAAAGGTGCTTCAACAAAGTATTAGTTTAAGGGTGTGCACACTTATTCAACTATATTATTTTATTTTTATATTTTTTCTTCCCTCTACCTAAAAGATTTCAGTTTGTTTTTCAATTGAGTTTTACAGTTTATAGTTCACATTAAAGGTGGAAAAAGTTCTGAAATGATTTATCTTTGTCTAATTTTTTTTTATATCACAGAAACGTGACATTTTACCTTGGGTGTGTCGACTTTTTATATTCACTGTAAATGTATTATGTGCAATTATTTTTGTGGTAACTTTATTATTTTCTGATACATGCATTGACTTTATGACATTACTATTGAACTGTAGTTATATTAGGTCTCTTCTCGGGCGGGGGTATCTATCCCTTGTCAGGGACATATAGGGCCTTTCAGGAGGATCCTGACACGGGATCGCCCCTATCAGGGTGGCCATTCCGTTTAGCTAGGCAGGGCCTATAGCTTGATAGGGCAAGTGGGAGGGTGAGTCAATTTTTACTTCCTTGTCCTGCCCAGCCTCATTGTTAATTGCTTTTTAAGGGCACAGATTGGGTGACTTTTAATGATCATCAGAAAAGGTTATACATTATAATTAAGTTACACTAGCGACTACCTGATGTCTATATCTATCAGAACTGTGAAAAATACATTGTACTACAGTTATTTACATGCTATATTAATAGGAAATATACGTACATCCCATTAGCCGTTGAATTGTGATTGTTATATTTCTTTTTTTGGGGTGTAGAAATAGGGAAAAAAGGAAAAAATGTGTCTTAATTGCCGTTCAGCGGTGAAGTTACATTTTAATACAGCCATTTACGGGTTGTATTAATAGGAAAGATACGCACGTCCCATTAGCCGTTCTGCGTTGATTTTACATTGTTTTACTTTTTTAAGGGGGGTGTATTAATAGAAAAAAAGGAAAAAATATATGTCATAATTGCTGTTTAGCGGTGACGTTACATTGTACCTGTGATACGAATCTGATGTGAGTGAGAGAATGGCTGAAGTAGGTAAGTGATACCATATGGAAGCCTAATATAGGGTAATGACGGCCATCTCATAGTAAACCATTGCAGAGAACATTAGGTTACTGGCGTTCATACAAATATGTTATTCAAGCTGTGACCATGAAATGATCACGAGGCATAAATCATCTCAAAGGCTTGCAGATAGGCTGAGAGAATGCCATACCCCTTTAGAAAAGCTACTGTGTATAACTAGCGCGTGAAATGCTTATATAGGCATATTGCTCAATGCGCGTAATAGACAGCGCGCACAAACAGTACTTAAACATAACTAGTCCTGTTCATAAGAGGGTGGCGACAAGCCAGCCAATCACGGGCTAGGAATATGACCGAGCATCCCCAGGATGCAATGCGATCCACTTATACTTAAGGGGAGAGCAGGCATCATGTAGTTGGGACTCCACCACTGCTGACGAGCCGTGTGATGACTTGTGTATGCACTGCCTCCTGACGATCGCTGGTCCCCCGATATGGAGTGATGATGCAATATCCGGTAATGTATTGATTCTTACTCTATGATTCATCCATAATAAAGCATAAGGAATATATTGTTAAGCCTTAATCTGAATAAAGCTATTACTGTGTTCAATAGATATATTGTATGCTGTGTAAGTTCTCAGCCGGAGGGCTGATGAGAGTCTTGTGAGGCTTTAGCACCACCAAAAACATAGCAATACATAAATTGGCGACGAGGATGGGATTTCTCCTTTGATATGAATTGGTGAAGCAGAGGGGAACCTCTGGGCAAATTTTGGGAAAATTTGGCATTTTGCCAAGAAAGGGGCAATTGTTTTAAATTGATACTGAGGCCGCCCTGAGAGGTATACTAACTTGAAACTCGACAGGTATATATTACTCAAGACTGCGCACCTCTGAGAAGAGGGTTGACCCGATAGTGGTCTCTATCGAGTTTCACGGGAGGATAACTCGAAACGGTAGTGAGGCGGGCGGTGGTTTGTTGATCCCCTACCCTAAGTGGGGAGGGGCACCTCTGACCAAAGACACGCCCATTTGGCAGGTTGCCAAAAAGTTAAAAATTCGCTCTCACCATGTTCAGGAAAAAGGAGAAATCTCAAAAGATCCTACGGAGATACCCGGCTGGACCGAGGCTCCCTACAATATAATAGCGACAGAATTATCTAGTCATGGGCTAGCAGAATCATGGGATGAACAATTGAAAGAATCAGAACCGGTTGATGTAGTACATGTACTTGAGAAACTCCCTGCAAAAGCAGGTGATGCAGTTACCCTGGCCAGAAGGAGCTGGGTGTTGGCCTCCGCATATCGTCAGGTGCACAAACGATTGGGGAAGGCAATACAGGACCGGCGGAAGGCAGAGCAGGCCCAGTTGGAAGCTGAGGGGCGCTGCCTGATGCTGGAATGTAGTGGCAAGTTATTGAAAGATAAACTTGCGCACTATCAGACAATAGCAGAAAACTCTGCGGTCTACATAGCGGCAAATAAATACAGGAAAAGGAAAGGCAAGGTGAACAGAAGTAAGGTGTGTAAACATATTGCTGCCGCTAGTGTAGATTGGGACCCCAGCAAATGGGATGGATGTGCTAAAAGGTATGACTTTACATTTGGAGGAAGGAAAATTTGCGTTTGGGGTACGGGAAAATAGTATACAAATCAATGTTGTAATTGTAGGAAAAGTCAAGATGCCCCCTATACATATACCCCCGGCGACGAAATTGATAGCCATGAAGCAATATAGGATACCAGGGGGGCATGCAGAAATTTCACAGACCATCAAAGAAATGGTAGAAGCGGGGGTGATGAGGCCCACCACTACGGCGTGGAATAACCCGGTATGGCCGGTAAAAAAGAGTGACGGTTCTTGGCGGATGACAGTTGATTATCGAGAATTAAACAAACACACTCCGCCGCTGACTGCTGCTGTGCCGGACACTATTGGAATAATTGAAAATATTCAGAAACATGCAGGCACTTGGTACGCTGTTATTGACTTGGCGAATGCCTTTTTCACTATTCCAATAGAAGAGAGGGCCCAGGATCAGTTTGCCTTTACATGGCTAGGCAGACAATACACATTCACTCGGTTGCCACAAGGATGGTTACATAGCCCCACTATCTGTCATCGAGTGGTAGCGGAACATCTAGATGAGATACAACTTCCGACTGAGATGCAGTTCTCACATTACATAGATGACATCATGATACAAGGGGAGAGTGCAGAGACGGTCCAAAGAGAATTGGACAAACTGGTAGCCCACATGAGGGAGAAGGGTTGGGAGATCAATCCCGCTAAGATTCAAGGACCGTCACAAACAGTGAAGTTCTTGGGAATCCAGTGGAACAAGGGGCACCGAGAGGTGCTGCCAAAGGTAAAACAAAAGATTCTGGAATTCCCCACTCCGAAAAACAAGACAGAAACACAATCTTACATAGGCTTGTTTGGGTTTTGGAGACAACACATACCTCATTTAGGGCAACTGCTGGCCCCACTCTACCGGGTGACTCGGAAGAAATTCGAGTTCTCCTGGGGGAGGAACAGCAGGAAGCCTTTGAAGCTGTTAAACAGGCCATACAGACGGCTGTCGATCTATGGCCTATGAGGGAAGGCGATGTGGAACTTCATGTGTCCATATCAGACATGTATGCTGACTGGTCACTGTGGCAAAAGCAGGACGGGAAAAGAGTGCCATTGGGATTCTGGAACAAGAAGTTGCCAGATGCAGGGGACAAATATATCCCCTTTGAAAAACAGCTGTTAGCTTGTTACTGGGCTTTGATAGAAACCGAACAAATGACGTTGGGGCACACCGTCTTGCTGAGGCCGCAGATACCAATCATGCAATGGGTATTGTCAAATCCAAAAACAAACAGAGTGGGGCATGCCCAGGAACAAAGTATCATTAAGTGGAAATGGTACATTTCACAGAGAGCAAAACAAGGAGAAGGAGGCATAGCTGCCTTACATGAAAAGGTAGCCAGTGTTCCCCCATCGGGACCGATGGGGCGAAGAATGTTACTCCAGACATGGGAATGCAAGAATCCCCAGTGAAATGGGGAAAAGGGTTTGAGTCACTAACTGAGGAAGAACAGCAACATGCGTGGTTCACGGACGGGTCAGCAAAATATGTGGGCGGAACGAGGAAGTGGAAGAGTATAGCATACAATCCACGAACCTCCACCACCCTAGTGCTAGAAGGTGAAGGAATGAGTAGCCAATATGCGGAATTGGCAGCTGTGGCGATAGCATTGAAAAAGGAACAGGGAGGTCAGTGCCACATATTCACAGATTCATGGTCTGTGGCCAATGGATTGGCTACATGGATGATGGGTTGGAAACAACATAATTGGTTGATTCACGGAAAAGAGATCTGGGGTAAGCAGATCTGGCAGGACATTGAAGAAATTGCACAGAGAACTAAGGTTACGGTGTTCCATGTAGACGCGCACATGCCTATAGACTCACTTGAACGTTTGTTTAATTCCCAAGCAGATGCGGCAACAGCCATATCCACTGCATCCACGACGGATGAAAAAAGAGAAACTGAGCAATGGCTGGAAGGTACAGCCGTTTGGGCTCACCAAAAGAGTGGACATTTGGGAGAGAAGGCCACTTACAGGTGGGCCCAAGAGAGAGGTATTCCCTTATCCTGGATGTAATAAAACAAACAATCCAGAAGTGTCCCGTGTGCCAACATATCCAGAAGAGGGAAGTACCCCATACCGTGATGGGGCACATAGGCCGGGAAAACTACCGGCCCAGGTTTGGCAAATGGATTTTGTAGGGCCGTTACCAGAGAGTAGGAGGTGTAAATACATGTGTACTGCGGTAGACACCTATTCAGGGTTAATGGTGGCATTTCCGTGTGCCTCAGCCACCCAGTGGAGTACGCTGAGGACATTGGAAATCATCATTCAGTATTATGGAATGCCCCTGCAAATACAAACAGACAATGGGTCACATTTTACTGGAAAAGAGGTGAAGGATTTCGCCTCTAAGAACAACATAGAATGGGTGTACCATATGCCCTACTACCCACAAGCGGCCGGCTTGATTGAGAGAATGAATGGGCTACTGAAGGGAGCTTTGAAAAAGATGACACCAGACGGTACCTATGGACAGTGGCGAGACCACTTGTCTGAGGCCCTTCAATCTCTCAACAACAGGCCATTAACGGAATCCACTACACCGTTGATGAGGATGTTGACCCCTAATTTGACAATTGGGAAGGTCAATATAGAATCTCTGGAATATTGGAAAATCAATGATCAAGCGCATGTCCCATACAGAGGCACACCTCAATCAGCTGGTTTAGATGTGCACTCTACCGAGTTGATAATGATAGCACCAGGGGCAGTCAAAGTAATACCCACAGGGATAGGAGTCAAGATCCCTCAGGGACACTATGGGCAATTAGCTACTAGGTCCAGTCAAGCCCTTAAGCATTTGATAGTGGTGGGAGGAGTCATAGACTCAGATTATCAAGGAGAAATAAAAGTGGTGTTACTAAATTTGGGAAAGGAAGAAGTGGTGATTACAGAAGGGGAAAGGGTGGCACAATTGCTGCTCATTCCCATTTATATAGCACAGCTAAAAGAGACCTCAGCCCCTACGGAATTGACTGTGAGGGGACAAAAGGTTTTGGATCCACCAATGAGATAAGTGTAGGAGCCAAGATCTGGACACAGAATCCAGGGGGACCCCCTCCCTGCCGAAGTAATAGCGGTAGGCAAGGACCGAACCCTATTGGTGATGCGGCCAGGGGTTGAAAAGTGGGAGTATATCCCACAAGAAAAATGTTACTTATGGGAATAATGCTGTATTTCTTTTATAGAAAAGAAACCATGTTTATGGCATCGTCCTTGGTCTCCTTGGTATCGTGTTGTGGGCATCATTCGCAGACGCTAGAACTCCAGGTCAACTTCTCACACAAGAGACAGGCGAAAATTCATCACGAGGAAGATGGAGCTGGAATAACTCTACAAGAGGGAGGAAGCAGGACAGCTTCACCTGCCAAGCGTCACAGCGATGTGCCATAGCCAACGTAACTTTTAATTCGAGTTCGTGGACGGGTTTTAACCCAAATGCAAGAGATGGTGCGCGAAATACCACGCGGTATGTACTATACTCCACACATGTTCGGGTCCAGGTGAACTCTTCGGTCTTACTACAATGTTGCGTGGTAGACCAATTTATAGGACTAAACTCGACAGCCCGAAAGGAAGTAGCAAAGAACTGTACCACGTGGAGTAGTAATATCATCTTCAATTTGACGCTGACGGATCCTAAGGTCTTCTTGTGCACTAATGCAACAAAAATAGAGAACCGGACAATATGGGCGGACTACTTACTCTTTGCAAACATGGACACGGCCAAAGTGGATCCAGGGCAAGTGAAGAGATTACCCTCAACATGTGAGAGGGTGGGACAGCATGCCCAAAAGACTGAGTTGACTTTTACGATTAGCTTTCCCCCACTAGGAGGTGTCGATACCGCAGGGCGTGGTATGACACGCTGTTAGGGGATATGGGGCGTTATCGGGAACTGTTAGTGGCTTTGATATTGAAACATTAGCCAATCGGATGCACAACGCAGGTAGCAAGATAAATGATGCCTTAACATTGCAGGCTAGGTGGATGCCTACTATATGGACTCCACTTAGGATGCAAGTACCTATAGATAATGATTTGCTTGATTTAATAAATGCGAGTGCCTCAGCCACCCTTGGGGTGGATACTAACGTGAGTCGCATTGTCAATTGGACTATATGTTCCCTACAAACGTTACAACAGCAACAACAAAAAGGGGAATTTAAAGCTATGCTGCTGACTGGAAATGAACAGGTATGGAGGACCGTGTTCAGAAATTGGACAAAGGCTGAACACTGGCTCCATATAGCGGCACAAAAGGCAATATGTAACGATACAACATGTAGTGGACGATTAACAATTTACAATGTGACTAAAAGTAGTATGATGTGTAAATTCATTGTATTACCTTTATTAATGGGACCAAAGGGTAATCAACACTTTTGGATTCCCACATTTAATGGACAAGTAATTGATGGTGAAAATCGAACTCATGATCTAACCTTTTGTGATGATACGTTAGAAGGAAAGATTTGTAAGTTACAGTCTGCTGTATACGAGCCATGCTTGTTACAGAACACTGTAAATAAGTGTGAATGGACTATAATGCCCACGACTTATCGTTGGATGGTTGAAATAAGTCCTCAAACGATATGCGTGGTGACAGATCGTCAGGTGGTCCCTAAAATGGAAGTGCCTTTTGCAGGGTGCATACACAACGTCACTGTGCTCCAGTGGGAAAATGAAACATTTATATTAACTCCCGACTTAGCGGCAAATGCCCAAATTGCTTGGGAGACTCCTAAAATGGAAGTACCAAATTGGGATTTGAATCTGACGCAGTTAAAGCAAATAATAGAACGATCAGAGGAGGTAAATAAATCAATTCAGCATCTGAATAGAAGTATTACGGCCCACTATTTATCCACTACTGTCATAGCGGGAAAGGTGGCGAAGGTAGGTTCTGCGATAGCGGATGCCACGTCACATCATTGGTGGGATATCTTTATGGGATACTCCCCTCAGCCGACAAAATGATGAATTGGATAGTACACCCGCTACTGATAATAATGATCGTGGTGATAGTACTGTCCATATGGAACTGCTACGTAGCATACGGTATATGTTGCCGAAGGAAAAAGGTGGTGATGGTTTCCTATACCAATGGTCGTCATTAAGGACCGAATGTGATACGAATCTGATGTGAGTGAGAGAATGGCTGAAGTAGGTAAGTGATACCATATGGAAGCCTAATATAGGGTAATGACGGCCATCTCATAGTAAACCATTGCAGAGAACATTAGGTTACTGGCGTTCATACAAATATGTTATTCAAGCTGTGACCATGAAATGATCACGAGGCATGAATCATCTCAAAGGCTTGCAGATAGGTTGAGAGAATGCCATACCCCTTTAGAAAAGCTACTGTGTATAACTAGCGCGTGAAATGCTTATATAGGCATATTGCTCAATGCGCGTAATAGACAGCGCGCACAAACAGTACTTAAACATAACTAGTCCTGTTCATGAGAGGGTGGCGACAAGCCAGCCAATCATGGGCTAGGAATATGACCGAGCATCCCCAGGATGCAATGCGATCCACTTATACTTAAGGGGAGAGCAGGCATCATGTAGTTGGGACTCCACCACTGCTGACGAGCCGTGTGATGACTTGTGTATGCACTGCCTCCTGACGATCGCTGGTCCCCCGATATGGAGTGATGATGCAATATCCGGTAATGTATTGATTCTTACTCTATGATTCATCCATAATAAAGCATAAGGAATATATTGTTAAGCCTTAATCTGAATAAAGCTATTACTGTGTTCAATAGATATATTGTATGCTGTGTAAGTTCTCAGCCGGAGGGCTGATGAGAGTCTTGTGAGGCTTTAGCACCGCCAAAAACATAGCAATACAGTACCACAGCCATTTACGGGGTGTATTAATAGGAAAGATACGTACGTCCCATTAGCCGTTCTTCGTTGATTTTACATTGTTTAATTTTTTTGGGGGGTGTATTAATAGAAAAAAAAAAGGGAAAATATAAGTCATAATTGCCGTTCATCGGTGAACTTACATTGTACTACGGCCATTTACGGGGTGTATTAATAGGATAGATATGTACATCCTATTAGCCATCCTGCGTTGATTTTCCATTGTTTTACTTTTTTTTGGGGGGGAAGGTGTATTAATAGAAAAAAAAAAGAAAAAATATATGTCATAAGTGCCGTTCGGTGGTGAAGTTACATTGTACTTCAGCCATTTACGTGGTGTATTAAAAGGAAATATACGTACGTCCCATTAGCCATTCTGCGGTGAATTGTGATTGTTATATTTATTTGTTTGGGGTGTAGTAATAGGAAAAAGAATACGTCTTAGTTGCCGTTCTGCTGTGAATTTTGATTATTTTTTGGGGGGCAGTTTATTAATCAGAAAAAAATATATACCATATTTTTCGCTTTATAAGACCCACCTGATTTTTGAGGAGGAAAATAAGAAAAAAAATATTTTGAACCAAAAGGTGTGCTTTTGGTGGGTTTTGAAGTAATGGTGGTCTGTGGATTATGTGGGGATCTGTGGATGACGCACTGTTATGGGGGGATCTGTGGATGACACCGTTATGGGGGGGATCTGTAGATGACGCACTGTTATGGGGGATCTGTGGATGACACTGTTATAGGGGATCTGTGGATTACACTGTTATGGGGGATCTGTAGATGATACACAGTTATAGAGAGATCTGTGGAGGACACTGTTATGAGGGGATCTGTGGATGACACTGTTTTGGGGATGTGTGGATGATACACTGCTATGGGGCATGTGTGGATGACACACATATAGCATCTTATATAATGGGGGGTCACTATTTACACAGGGACAATATACTGTGACATATATTATACTGTGACCAGCATAAGATCATCTTATGCTGGTCACAGTATCATATGTGTCACAGTATATTGTCCCTGAGTGGATAGTGACCCCCATTACACCACCGGGCACCCGCTCACAGCAGTCTTTATATGTAAAATCTTTTTATGTAATGCTCCAGCAATGGCTCTGCTTTCTTCTGTAACAGTACTCACTATCAAAGCAGCAGTTCGGCCGGCAGCGTAACGTAACTCACTTAGTCAGTCACACTCCTGCCAGCTTCATTAATGAAGTGGGAGGAGCATAACCAAGTGAGTGACGTCACGAGCTGGCCAGACTGCTGCTTTGATAGTACTGTTACAGAAGAAAGCAGAGCCATTGGTGGAGCATTACATAAAAAGATTTCACATATAAAGACTGCTGTGAACGGGGCCTGGTGTAATAAAGTACAGTGACTGCACCGGGCCCCGCACACAGCAGTTTTCATATGTAAAGTCCATTCATGTAATCTTCAAGCAGACGCTCTGCTTTAAACTAGCGCAATCCTCTATAGTAGTACTCACTATCAAAGCGACAGACAGGCCGGCAGTGTAACGTCATTCACTCATTTACGCCCCTCCCACTTCATTAATGAAGCAGGAGCATGAATGAGTGAGTGAGGTTACGCTGCCGGCCTGCCTGCAGCTTTTATAGTGAGTACTACTACAAAGGATTGTGCTAGTTTAAAGCAGAGTCACTGCTTGAAGATTACATGAATGGACTTTACATATGAAAACTGCTGTGAGCAGGGCCCGGTGTAAAGGAGTACAGTGACTGCATCGGGCCCTGCCGGCCTCCAGCCGCTCTTCCCTCCCCGCTGATACATCGCAGGCCGCGCTGTGCAGCATAGCGGCCAGCGATGTATCAGTGTCAGACATTGAAAAAGTGCACCATTCACTTTATAAGACGAACTGCCATTTTACCCCCACTTTTAGGGGGGAAAAAGTGCGCCAAAATAGGCATGTCCTAATTGCCATTCAGCGGTAAAGTTACATTGTACTACAGCCATTTACGTGCTGTATTAATAGGAAATATACTTACGCCCCATTAGCCGTTCTGCTGTGAATTGTGATTGTTATATTTATTTTTTGGGGTGTAGAAATAGGAAAAAGAATACGTCTTAATTGCCATTCTGCTGTGAATTGTGTTTTTTTTTTTTTGGGGTGGGGAGTTTACTAATCAGAAAAAAATATATATGTCTTAATTGCCATTCAGTGGTGAAGTTTCATTGTACTACAGCCATTTACGTTCTGTATTAATAGGAAATATACGTACGTCCCATTAGCAGTTCTGCTGTGAATTGTGATTGTTATATTTCTTTTTTTGGGGTGTAGAAATAGGAAAAGGAATACGTCTTAATTGATCTTCTACGGTCAATTGTGATTATTATTATTTTTTTTGGGGAGTTCATTAACCAGAAAAAAAAATATGTCATAATTGCCGTTCCGCGGTAAAGTGACGTTGTACTACAGCCATTTACGTGGTGTATAAAAAGAAAATATATGTACGTCCCATTAGCCATTCTGCGGTGAATTGTGATTGTTATATTTCTTTTTTGGGGGTGCAATAATAGGAAAAAGAATACATTTTAATTGGCCTTCTGCGGTGAATTGTGATTTTTTTTTAAGGGGGTTAGTTTATTAATCAGAAAAAAAACAATATATGTCTTAATTGCCGTTCAACGGTGAAGTTACATTGCACTACAGCTTTTTTTGGGAGGTATTATTTTAATTTAATTCTCTTATTATACAGTATGTCAGACAGACAGGTGACAGGCCCCTCAAAGGGAACGGGCAGTGGCCAAAATATTTCTGTCCCAGGCCTAAGCTCCCGCTGTCATCTAGCGGTCGTGTCTTGACCAACAACCCAGCAGTGCTTGAATGGTTGACTCAGTCTTCGACTTCATCGCGAGTGACATCAGACACTCCCAGCCAAGAGTCGGTGGGTTCCTCTAAAACGACGCTTAGTTGGCATGGCCTGAGAGCAGGCCCTGTGATTCCCCCCCCCCCCCTCCCACCACCTGTCCTGAACCTTCCTCAGTCATTTTCACTTCCCTGAGAAGCATTATATACTGTAGGCTCGGCTCCACTTTTCAGCGAGGGCGAGCTACTAGAGGACAGTCAGCAGCTACTGCCCAGCCAAGATCTGGAGAAGACATCCGGCGCTTCCTCCTGTAGGCGGGCAAGTAGTGATGATGAGAGTCACGTAGGAGCAGGTGTTGCAAGCGGTCAGGCTCCTGGCCCTGAGACCGTTGAGGGGATATCAGTAACGTGCAGACAGTAGCAGATGATGATATAGCCAATCGCACTTGGGAGCTGGTTCATCAGGAGAAGAGGGTGGCAGCTTGCACGTGAGGAAGCGGCTGAGCCAGTAGGGTGGCAGCGTGGTTGTGAGTCAGCAGTGGGAGGTTGGTAGCCAAACATGCCCGGGATAGACCACCCGCTTAACAGAAGTCTACCGGCCTGGAAGGCAGCGGTGCAGGGGTTCACAGAGGCAGCGATAGCAGGCAGTCAGCGCGGAGTGTTGGGGGGAAAATGCCATTCTCGGTGGTGTGGAAATTTTTTGTTAGGCCACCAGAGGAGGTGAACATTTCCCTTTGCCGAATTTGTGGACAGAAGTAGAAGTGTTGTAAGGGTGCCAATGTTGGCACCACGGCCCTGCGTACTCAACACATGCAGCGTCACCATACAGTGACCTGGGAGAACTGTAACTCCGATGTGGTGGTCCAGCATGCTGCAGTAACCACTGCATTACCCCGTGGCATGCACCCAATTTCATGCAGTCAAGGCTCCACCACTTCAGCCAAAGGGAGCTGTGTAATCTGGGGAGGCACTCCTGATTATAAGTGAACCATGTCACGGGGTACATCTGTTTTACTATAAGGCGCATTATATATAAACTTTTGGTAAATTTTATGCATTTGCAGTGCTTCAGTACGAATTATATATTCTTTTTGCCAGTGTAGTCTGCACTGCAGTTATTATTTGTGATATTTTAGACATCTACATATAATGTGGTGTCTTGTTCAGCGACATTGCCTATGCTACAGTATATTGTGCCTAACTGACAGACCTGTGGGCCTATTTGGCAATCTTG
The DNA here is from genome assembly GCA_033119425.1 of Bufotes viridis. NCBI lineage: Eukaryota > Metazoa > Chordata > Amphibia > Anura > Bufonidae > Bufotes > Bufotes viridis. The sequence continues at coordinate 276,135,087 of CM065589.1, read as the reverse complement.
TTATGGAATTACTGCACATATTGATGTTCTTGTACTATCTATCGGTGACTGTTGAAGATTTTATATCCTATCACCTTGGTAATAATATGCCCAGTAGTGCCATTTATTTCCTTCGTATATCCAGTAGATGTGTATCACTATATTGGGGGTAACGCCCCTTGCAATGTTCTCTGTATCAATATCCATCTTGCCTTTTCCTTTAGAACAATCTATTTTTAATATTTATCAATTAATAAAGATTGCTATATATTTTTTGTACATTTGGAGTCCCACAGCTTTCTTTGTATGTGTAGATCATCCATGGTGCCCCACCTACACTTTGACAAAAACGACCTGTTTCTTCTGGATACCTGCTTCAGCTATTATTCTGATGCTGCCACCCGCCTGATGCCACACCTGCAGGTGCTCCTACTGCCAGCCACCATCTTCAGCTGGTACTGGTAATGCGCCCCACCTTCCCACTCTGTCACTGGGCCACTTTGTGGACTCTTCATCCTGCTGCCATATCACCACTCTGTGGTCTTCTCATGCTGCTATAAGCTCACCACTCTGTGGTCTCCACATGCTCTTGCCACATCACCACTCTGTGGTCTCCTCATGCTACTGCCAGCTCCCCACTCTATGGTCTCCTCATGCTGCTGCCACATCACCACTCTGTGGAATCCTCATGCTGCTGCCAGCTCCCCACTCTATGGTCTCCTCATGCTGCTGACACCTCATCACTCTGTGGTCTCCTCATGCTGCTGCCTGCTCACCACTATGTCACTGGGCCACTCTGTGGTCTCCTCATGCTGCTGTCACCTCACGACTATGTCACTGGGCCATTCTGTGGTATCCTCGTGCTGCTGCTACCTTACCACTATATCACTGGTCCACTCTGTGGTCTCCTCATGCTGCTGCCACCGCACCACTCTGTCATTGGGCCACCCTGTGGACTTCTACTGCTGTTCCCACCCTCCACACTCCATGACTGGGCCACTATTTTGCCTTTTTGGCCTCTTTGACAGCATCATTTATTTGATCCTTCTTCTGATCTGTCAGAAGGAAGGAAAAATAAGACGCACAACTGATCCTGATTCCAATAAGTGTATATTTATTGTTTTGGGTAAAAGTTATAGCGTTTGCAAACTATGGTGCAAAAAAGTGAATTTCGGCATTTTGAAGCAGCTCTGACTTTCTGAGCACCTGTCATGTTTCTTCAGGTGCTAGAATGCCAGGATAGTATAAATACCCCCCAAATGACACCATTTTAGAAAGAAGACACCCCAAAGTATTCACGGAGGGGCATAGTGAGTTCATGTATAATTTCATTTTTTTTCACAAGTTAGCGGAAAACAACACTTTCTGAGGAAAGAAAAATAATAATAAAGTTTCCATTTCTGATTACTTCTGGCAAAAAAAAAAAAAAAAATCTCAGACGGACTCACTATGCCCCTCAATGAATACCTTTGGGTGTCTACTTTCCGAAATGGGGTTATTTGTGGGGTGTGTTTACTGTTCTGGCATTGTGGGCGGGGCTAAATTGTGAGCAGCCATGTAAAACCTAAAGGTACTCGTTGGAATTTGGGCCCCTTTGCGCACCCAGGCTGCAAAAAAGTGTTACTCATGTGGTATCGCCATACTCAGGAGAAGTAGGGCAATGTGTTTTGGCGTGTATTTTTACATATACCCATGTTGGGTGAGAGAAATATCTCTGTAAATTGTGAACTTTGTATAAAAAAATGTAAAAAGTTGTCGTTTACAGCGATATTTCTCACACAAAGTATGGGTATATATAAAAATACACCCCAAAAAACATTGCCCTACTTTTCCTGAATGCTGCGATTCTACATGTGTCACTTTTTGCAGGCAAGATCGTAAAGGGGCCTAATTCCAATGAATACTGCTTAGGATTTCACAGAGGCATTTTTACGCATTTGGATTCTCACGCTTCAGGACCCCTAAAATGCCAGGGCAGTATAAATACCCCACATGTGACCCCATTTTTGAAAGAAGACACCCCAAGGTATTCCGTGAGGGGCATGGCGAGTTCACAGAAAAAAATAATTTTTGGCACAAGTTAGCGGAAATTTATATATATATATATATATATATTTTTTTACAAAGTCTCATATTCCACTAACTTGTGACAAAAAATAAAATTTTACATGAACTCACCATACACCTCACGGAATACCCCGGGGTGTCTTCTTTCTAAAATGGGGTCACATGTGAGGTGTTTGTACTTGTCTGGCATTTGAGGGTCTCCGCAATCATTAAACGTATGGCCAGCATTAGGAGTTTCTGCAATTCTCATTATATTGAGCATACGGGTAATGAGATATTTTTTTTTTCCGTTCAGCCTCTGGGCTAAAAAATAAATAAATAAAAAAGGAACGGCACAGATTTTTTCATTCGCATCGATCAATGTGGATGAAAAAATCTCTGCCAAAATCAGTGACTGCGGTACGGTGGGCTGGGCGCTAACTACCTAACTAGTAGCTAACTAACTGGCGGTGATAAGGGACCCTTAGGCCCCATTCACACGTCCGCAATTCTGTTTGCGGAACGGAATTGCGGACCCATTCATTTCTATGGGGACAGACTTTGTCACGCTCGGATCCGGAATTACGGATGGCAGGCTGCAGTAGAACTAGTAAGACACGCGGCACTGTGAACGTGCGTGCGTGTTCACAGGAAATCTCGCGTCTCGCGAGATGACGCGCCGATGCGTCCAGTCAGAACTACAGGACCGCCCGCCGGACGCATCCGTGCGTTAGGCGCAGGGCCGGTGCAAGGATTTTTGCCGCCCTAGGCAAAAGAAAAGTTTGCCGCCCCCCCCCCTCCTTTGTCATTCTCCCCCCCCCGTCATTCTTCACCCCTCCTTCTTTGTCATTCTCCCCCCCCGTCATTCTTCACCCCTCCTCTTTTGTCATTTCCCCCTTGTCATTCTTCCTCCCCTCTTGTCATTCTTCTCCCCCCCTCTTGTCATTCTTCCTTCCTCCCTCTTGTCATTCTCTCCCCCTCTTGTCATTCTTCCTCCCTCTTGTCATTCTTCTCTCCCCTCTTGTCATTCTTCTCCCCCCTCTTGTCATTCTTCCTTCCCCCTCTTGTCATTCTCTCCCCCTCTTGTCATTCTTCCCCCCTCTTGTCATTCTTCCTTCCCCCTCTTGTCATTCTCTCCCCTTGTCATTCTTCCTTCCCTCTTGTCATTCTTCTCCCCCCTCTTGTCATTCTTCTCCCCCCTCTTGTCATTCTTCCTTCCCCCTCTTGTCATTCTCTCCCCTCTTGTCATTCTTCCTCCCCTCTTGTCATTCTTCTCCCCCCTCTTGTCATTCTTCCCCCTTGTCATTCTTCTCCCCCTCTTGTCATTCTCCCCCTCTTGTCATTCTTCCCCCTCCCTCCCCCGCCTGTAATGTAGCGTGGCCGAGCGCTTTATGGTCCCACGGGTACAGGAGCTTTAGATTCCTGTACCCTGACGGACTGACAGGAAGTGCACATGTGTGCGCACTTCATGTCAGTCCGGCCGGGTACAGGAGACACATGCTCCTGTACCCGCGGCCATAAAGAGCTCGGCCGCTGCTAATGGACTGACAGGAGGGAGCGCTGAGCGCTTCCTCCTGTCAGCTCCTCTCTTCATGCTGAGCCCGGGCGGTGCGTCCTCATGGACGCGCCAGCCAGGGCAGTGCTGCAGCCGCCTGAGGCTCAATTCAGAGCGCTCGGGCGGCTGCAGCATGAGGCAGGGCCGGCGCTCCTAGCAGCGCCCCTTGCTAAGGGGCGCTCTACGCGGCGGCCTAGTCCGCTTATAGGACGCGCCGGCCCTGGTTAGGCGGTCCTGTAGTGGTTAAAGTGGTTTTGTCACTACAGCAAGTGGGATTTATCGTAAAGACAAAGTTAATACCAGCCACTTACTAATGTATTCTCATTACCCATATTGCTTCCTTAGCTAGCTTGATCCATTTTTCCATCAAACTTTACACTGCTCAGTTCCATGGTTATGACCACCCTGCAATCCATCAGCGGCGGTGTTGATTGCACATTATAGGAAACGTTTCTGGCCTCTCTGGTCACCAGGACCGTGGGAGCTCACATAGGTGCTTTTTTCTATAGTGTGCAAGCATGCTCACCACTGCCGGATTTCGGGGTGGTCGTAAACATGGAAACAAGCAGTGTATAAATGCGATGGAAAGATGAATCCAGCCGGCAAAGAAGGCAATATGGACAATCACAATACATTAGTAAATGCCTTGTATTAACTTTCTCTACATATTAAATGCTATTTGCTGAAGTGACAAAACCCCTTTAAGTTTTCTGCTATTTTACCTGGTATCAGCCACTATGGAAAATGTATTCATGTAACAATTGTAGCTTACATAACTGGTTCATTTGCAAAACTGGCTCTGTAGACTATCCCAAGGGGGCAGCAAAAGCTTCAACCCTCTCCCAAAAGAAAAGGTGGACAAACTAACAAGTTGAAATTCAGATCAGAACGGGAAACTAGTAAAGGCAGCGCTCCACACTGCGGCGGCCATGACTAGAATCTCCAATATGTTCTGCACATAGGGCCAGTTCCAAGTAACAGAACATTCTTTAGATACATTGTAACCCTTTCCCTTTCACAGGGAGATGGAAATCTAAAGCGATAGATTGATCTTTACAGAGCTGTAATTGGTGTAACCAACTAAGTGCCAAGCAATCAAGCAATCGCTCAAGTGGCAATCCCTCAGAACCCCATCATTGTCATTGTCAGTGAAAAGAGTCCCATGTTGACAATATATTATGGAATTGCTCTTTAGGCAATCTTTTTTCTCTTCAAAATGATTTTCTAAATGTTGCCCTCACCCAGCTTTCCGCACACCCTAAATGACACTGATAGATCCATGGCCAAACATAATGGATCTGCCAGGTTTCCGTTATGCAAGAGTTTGTTTTCTGTCCTGCATAACGGAAACCAGAAGGGTCCGTTATGCTTGGCCATAGACTTCTATTAGGACGATCAAAACGGAATGCCTTTTCAAGACTTCCGTTTTGAATTTTATTAAATTCCTTTACAATCCATAACAGAATTCCTACACAACTCGAACACCGAACTTGTAAAGTTCGGGTTTGCGAATCCCTACTTGTTTCTTTTCATTTATTTTTTTGCAGGTCGCAGTAGCAGCAGCCATACACAAAGTTGACATTCAAGGGCATGTAAGGCTGCAGCTGATGACATCATAAAGAGCTTGGCAACTGATGACATCATAAAGAGCTTGGCAGCTGATGATGTCACAATGGTGTTGTAAAAACCCTGCCCTCGCCAGTCTGGCTCAGACTTGGCACTGGCTGTCGGCTGGTAACTAGCCCTTATATTTTTAGATTTGCAACTGGAGATATTAAGCATGTGAGGATCCTCACAATTCAGAGGTAAGTTACCACGCCATATCTCACACAAGGACACCTCACCTATAGCAATACAAGGTGGTGTAGCTTTAGCCAAGGACTTTATGGGTGCCATGCTTTACCTTGCACCATCACTATCACTATTATGACCACCATCATCCTCATTCTCACAATGTCCTTTCATAACTGCACATTTAGGGTTAGGTTCACATTTGCATCTTCATTTCTGTTCCATCATAGGAACAGAGACACAAAAGTTATTGGCAGTGATGGATTCATCATATAAAGGACACTGTACGCCCTTTCCTACAGACCCTACTGTCTGTCATGGGCTTTGTGAGGCTTTCAATGCGGTGTCCATTACTTTATCATAAAAAATTTCCAGAATCCGCTATGGAGGCTCCTAAGACAACCTTCGTGAACCTTCCATAATTCTACAGCTGATGAAATCATAATGACACCATGGTTTCCAGGGTGTGTGCAGCTGATGACATCATAAAGAGACTGGCAGCTGTTAATGTTACAATGGTGCTGTAAGAACCCTGCTATCACTTGTGGAAAAGTGTAGTGCTGTTTCTGAAAGAAAGCAACCATATTTTTCAAATCCTGGACAACCCCTTTAAAATGGGTAGAAAAACAATGTTGCTTTTCTTAAACATAGCGCCTCACTAGCCCACAGGTTGTGCATGGTATTGCAGCTTAGTTCAAAGAAGCTGAGGTACTGTTCAGTGCAATCTACAGTATGCACAGGCATGGTGCAGTTTCTGGATGAATCCAGACATATTTTCCTTTGGTAATTAAACATTCCCGGGTCAGTTGGTGGTTGGTGATGGCCGATCCAGGCCATGTGAGACATTCCTACTGCTTCATTCATACAATGCAGAGAACTAACATTCATAAAATAATTGGATTAAGCATTAAAATTCATGATATTTAATAATGTCACATTATCTTTCCATGATAGATGCCTTGTAAAATCTTGAAGGCTTTGAACATGGGTCCATCACCTGGACGCCAATGTAAATACAAGATACTACTTGACTTTGTGGCAACCTTGGACCTGATGTCGGTGCCACTGTTTGAAGGTAGCATGTCGGCTATTGTGTCATCAATGGAGCCCAGCTACCTGATGAGCAAGATTGGCTTACTGGAAGAGTACCTGAGATTGCTGGAAGAATCAGAGATGATCAACGCCTTCAACTTCTTCTCCACCATATTATCTGCAAGAGAGGATGGTGTTCATTTTCTAACTAATGGTCTCATCGGTAAAATCTGCCAGCAAATGGTACTTGCCGAAAGCCAAAATCGACAGGATGTTACGGGCGCTGCCATGATGCTACTGAGTAACATCTTTTCACTTAAATTCAAGTGTGTCATGAGCAGTTTAAAGTGCCATCTGGACCAACCATACAGAAGCATTTTCCTGACCCTTGATGACATCATATCAAGAAATAACCAAGAATCACTTTGTCATCTGCTTTACATTTTATGTAAGCTAAAATCCATGACGGAGGTCAATTTGGACAGCAGAATCAATAGGATCATCTATAATCTCATGAAGAACTTCAACGGCATCATAGAGAAGCACCTTAACAACTGGGAAGATGGAAAAAGGGAGTGTGCTGTTTCTATCACAGATGAAAGTGAACGTTTAGCCCATGACCTCTGTATGAAAATTGTAGAAGGATTGACAAGGGCCACCAATCAATCACCTATGAGCAAACATGACCTGGAGACCAAAGCATTGAAAACCATTACGGTGCATGACCTGATAAGGTGTGGTCAGCGGTCAACTGAAGCTTGCAATAGCTTTGATTTGGATCCACCTACGTGCTCACCTTCATCTGGATCTATTCAATGTGATACAGATAAAAATTGTCATTTGACATCAAAGAACGACGCAAAGCGATGTCATTGTTTATTCAGAACATCTTCCTGAACAATGAAGGGAGAAACGATCTCATTTCTTGCCTGCTCCCAGTCTTAAGATCTCCTATTAGAGAGGCCAACATCACAAGCACCCTGTTCTTCTCTGAGCTCCTACGTCATCCTGGACTCATCAAGGGAAACGTGGTGGAAGAATTAATCAACACCATCATTGGCAAGACCAGAAACTCAGATTTGGTGGAATGCACTGTAGCAGTGGAGGCAATCGGGAATGCCACAAGAGGTGCCCCAAAAGAAGTAACAGCAGTCCGAAATAGCATCTGTGAAGCTCTGCTAACAAAATTAGCGGACCACCGTGAGTCAACAGTCATCATAGAAATCTTAAAGACACTGTGCAAAATGGTAAGACTTTTGAGGCAACACAAACTTGGTGAGAACTTTGACAAAATCACAGAACTTTGTATATGTCTTCTCCACCACAACAAGCCCATGATACAAATGCACGCCGCTTCATTATTTGCCGATTTAGCAGAAAGCTACGACACAAAGATATTTGGAAGTTTTGAAACCAGTGTCGAAAACAGCCTGTCCACGCTATTTATCAAACTGCACTCCAGAAAGTCACCTGTTGCAGCAGCTGGGGTGGTGGGCTTATTCCACTCTCTCCCATACATTGGTTGCACAGACATGAAGACTCTCTTGGGAGGCCATTGTACTGGAGAAGCCAAGGAAAAGCTGTTGAGTCTTTATGAAGCATTAGGACGGAAGCAACCAAGACTTCTGAAAATGATGATGCTTGAGTCTACAAGGTTTTTAAGGACCAACAAAGAGAAGAATGCCGTGCTGAAACATCTGGAGATGCTGCGGGAAACAATTCCTCATGAAAACATGTCTCCAGAGGACCTGAAAGTAATCTTTGAGGACCTGCGCAAAATTCTTGGCCACCAAAAACCCTTAATTGCAGAGGCAGCTAATTCCGCAGTGGAATTGCTAGAAGCCAAATGGAAATCTTTTGGAAGCCTTGTCAAGAGGCCCTAAGCTAACAAAAATCCTCAGGGTAAGAAATACATTGACTTTGATTAGGGCTCAAAGAGAAAGTACAGCAGACCAACCCTGGACCTTCAGGAAAGGAAGTAACATTAAAGCCAGAGAAGAAGTGAAAAAAAAAACATCCTGACCTCTAGACCACCTTCACAGTCATGGCCACTTCAGTTTCAACATCTACAAGGCAACCTGAAAACACTTATTGTTTATATTATATCCATTAATAAAGTCATATAAAGACAAAAAGCAGTGATCATTATATTTTATTGAATTCCAAGTGAAGAAGGTAGAACTACAGACATAACTGATATCATGTCTGCAAAAAACAGGGTTGTTTGATCAGACACGTGAACCTGCTTTATTCCTCTTGTAGTGCCCCCAGCAATAATAATGCCCTCTATAGAGCCCCTAGTAATAGCAATACCCCAGAGTGCCCCAGTTATGCCTCCTGTAGTACCCCCAGTATTACAAATTACCCCATAGTGCTCTTAGTAGCATGCTCCCCAAGGGCCAGGGCAAGTAAAAAAAACACCTGAGTGGATGATAGATACTGTAGATAAATAGATAGATACTTTGTAGATAAATAGATAGATAGATCGATAGATACTGTGGATGGATAGATAGATAGATAGATAAATAGATAGATAGATCAAACAAAAGAAATTCCAAGGCACTCCCAAAGAATTAAATTAAAAGTAGTGTGCATGGCGAGTTCATAGAAGATTTTTTTTTTTGACACAAGTTTGCGGAAATTGACTTTTTTTTCTTACAAAGTCTCATATTCCACTAACTTGTGACAAAAAATAAAATTTTACATGAACTCACCATACCCCTCACGGAATACCTTGGGGTGTCTTCTTTCCAAAATAGGGTCACATGTGAGGTGTTTGTACTGCCCTGGCATTTGAGGGTCTCCGTAATCATTACATGTATGGCCAGCATTAGGAGCTGCGGCCGCGAACTTCCGGGTTTCGGCCCTGAAACATCAGGCCGCAGCTCCGCAAAAGATAGAGCATGTCCTATTCTTGTCCACAATTGCGGACAAGAAAGGCATTTTCTATATAGTTCTGGCAATGTGCAGATCCACAAAATGCGGAAAGCACATTGCCGGTGTCCGTGTTTACAAAACAGAGTCTGATATGTGATTCAGATGCCGTTTTTTTAACATCTACAGCCTGCCAGTGCATGATCAGCGCTGGCAGGCTGTAGTTAAAGTTCCTGCCGTTGCGATCCTGTGAACGCACGCGCGCGGGATGACGCACCGATGCGTCGCTGAGGAATAACCCGGCCGCCGAGATCACGCGATTCTGCGTGAGGCGGTCCGGAGCTGGTTAATCACCAGACAGCGACGTGTCAGTCCTCTTACTGGGACTTTCTTTTGTTTTATCTTTTGGGGTGGAACGCTTCTACAGCCACTTGCACACCGCAACTACTTGACCGCAGTAAATACTCGACCGTATTTTTCATCCCATAAGACGCACTTTTTCCCCCCATAAATGCCCCTGTGACTTATGGGGTGAATGTTGACATTTTAGCATCGCAGGCTGCGATGTATGAGCGGGGAGGGACTGGGAGGAGGAGCTGGGGGCCGGCAATTGCAGCTCCGGCCCCGCCGCTCCAGTGCTGCACTATACAAATATAAAATGTCTCATTCAATTAAAAGTGATTAAACATGCCCCATCACTTGTAATATTACCATACACGCTAACATCTCCTGTAGAATGCAGGCAGGCAGCGGCAGCGTAACTCCCTGATGTCACGTGCCTGCGTTGCCTACTTTATGAATGAAGCACGCGGCACAGGCACGTGACGTCAGTGAGTCACGCTGCCGCCCGCCTGGCCTGCCTGCGTTGTACAGAAGCTGTTAGGGTGTACGGTAATATTAGAAGTGAGGGGGCATGTTTAATTACTTTTAATTGAATTAAACATTTTATATTTGTATACTGCAGCACTGGAGCGGTGGGGGGAGGGGGGGGGGGAATCTGCGGATGACAGTTTTATGGGGGACATCTGTGGATGGCACTGTTAAAGGGTGGAGGATCTGTGGATGGCACTGTTATGGGATGGGGGATATGTGGATGGCACTGTTATGGGGTGGGGGGTCTGTGGATGACACATATATAACAGTGCCATCCACAGATCCCCCATAACAGTGCCATCCACAGATCCCCTATAACAGTGCCATCCACAGATCGTCCATAACAGTGCCATCCACAGATCCCCCATAACAGTAGATAGATAGATACGTAGATACTGTGGGTAAAATGGATACTGTGGATAGATAGATAGATAGATACATAGATAGATAGATAGATAGATAGATACTTTACAGATAATAAGGGTACTTTCACACTTGTGTTATTCTTTTCCGGCATAGAGTTCCGTCAAAAGGGATCTATGCCGGAAAAGAACTGATCAGGCAAATCCGTTCAGTTTGCATCAGTATGCCTTCCGTTTAGTCACTGTCAGGCGTTTTGGGCGGACATAATACCGCAGCATGCTGCGGTATTATGTCCGTCCAAAATGCCTGATCAGTCGCCGGAATACCGGATCCGGCATTAATTCCCATTGGCTTGCATTAGTGCTGGATCCGGCATTGCGAAACAACTGAAGGACGGATCTGCAAGATTGCAAGATGGATCCGTCCATCCGCATGACAAGTGGAGAGACGGATCCGTTCTTGCAATGCATTTGTAGACGGATCCGCACCCGGATCCGTCTACAAATGCTGTCAGTTGTCACACAGATCGGCGGATCTGGCAGGCAGCTCCGACGGAACTGCCTGCCGAATCACACTAACTCTAGTGTGAAAGTACCCTTAGAGATAGATAGACAGACAGACAGATAGATAGATGGAAAGATGCTGTGAAAAGATAGAGAGATATATGATAGATAGATAGATAGATAGATACTGTGCATAGATAGATAGATAGATAATATAATTGCAGTTGCCTGCCAGTGAGTGTCAGGCCCACTGACTGTACTGTGCCCACTGCCCACCACTCATATAGGTACGCATAGTACCACTAATCAAAAAAGAAATGACAGGCAGAGGCAGGACACCCCGCAGGGGCCGTCGTGGTCGTGGTGCTGTGACATAGTTGACTGGCTTACACAGGACACCCAATCTTCTACAGCTTCCGCTCAGAACCTTGACGCACCATCCTCCTCCAGCTCAGCTTCGGGCACCTCTCAGGTTACCACTCGCCCGCAGCCGCCACCACCAAAACTAGCACCACAGCCACTTCACTTGATCTGTCAGAGGAGTTATTTATACATCAGTTGGAAGAAATGAGTGATGCGCAACCATTATTGCTAGAGGATATAGATAACAGGGATATGTCTCTGTCAGGCAGCATTACACACATGGACGTACGGTGTGATGAATGAGGGATTGATCCCGAAGGGACTGACAGTGGGTGATGCATTTGACTAAAAAAGGCCTGATGAGATGCCTTGGGCTAAAAATGGTCCCTACGCTGCTGTATTTAATCTCTACATGCGGATGACTTGCGTGACTTCTCCGCCACCAAATAGGGTTTAAGCCTCAATGTTTTAGTACACTTTCTGCCTGGAAAACATCAATACCTAATTTTTCAGGCATGTGTACATGCCTAATTTTTCTGGCCTCTGGAGCTGCACTGTGGCTGCAAAAACAAAACAAAAAAAAGGGCACATACATGTGTCAATTCCCCTTCTTGATCGTTACCTTGTTGTGGTAAAGGGGCTTGCGTATCACAATGAAGCGAGTGTGTTGGCAATGTTGGCACACCCCAGATGATAAGGTCGTTGCTTCATTGTGAACAGACCAAAAGCGATCGGCTGGATAATTTTTCATAGAAAAAACATTAATTTTCTTTGTGATCATCTAAGGTGATTATTAAAGCCTACTAGGTCAACAATGGGCCCACACTGCAGAATCATTGTTTTCTGGGTCACTTAACTGTCACTGAACTACCTCAGCATGACCATAGGCTTTGAAAAACCGCCATTGCGTGCAATTTCACGAAAGTGCGCACAAGCACAGTCATCACTACACCAAGATTGACGCATAGAGTAATAAAATTTATGTAATGAGTGTGTCAACTATTGACAACTCTTTGCGGTTGTTTGCAGTGCGTTAAACGGGGAGTTTGGTCTGTCACTGTGAAGCGGGCGTAACCCTTACACTACCTGATCGATACAACATCATACCTGATCGTATACACACACTGGATGTTTTAAAGCACGTTATTCCAAACAATTTAGGAATGTTAGGCGATTTATGCCCTTTATGGATTAAAACCCGACTCTGCGTCAACTACGTAATTTTCAATGGGAGTTTTGCCATGGATCCCCCTCCGGCATGCCACAGTCCAGGTGTTAGTCCCCTTGAAACAACTTTTCCATCACTATTGTGGCCAGAAAGAGTCCCTGTGGGTTTTAAAATTCGCCTGCCTATTGAAGTCTATGGCGGTTCACCCGGTTGCGAACATTTACGTAAATTTGCGTTCGCCGTTCACGAATGTAAAAGTTTATGTTCGTGAAATCTCTAATTGTCGCATGCGAAAACACCCATACTATTAAAATATAGAAAAAAGTTAGCCAATATGGTGAAGGATGTAACAGAAAAAAAGGCTGAATTGTCGTTTTTACATCACTTTATCTCCCAAGAAAATTGAATAAAAAGTGATCAAGTCATATACACCCCAAAATGGTATTGTCAAAAAAGACAGATTTCCCTCAAATGAGCCCCCACACATCTCCGTTTACAAAACTATAAAAAAAACATTATGGGGGTCACCGGCGAGCAGGGGTTCTATTTAAGTTTATTTGTGTCTATTTAAGTTTTATTTAACCTCTATGTTTTAAAGGATTCCAACTCGCAGGCATCTACATTAAAGTCAAGTGCCTTAACCACTGAGCTATAGAGCTTCATGTTAACCTGCTGTAACTATATTATGGCTAAAAACCTCAGTAGTAGTTTCCCACATAATATGCATTTATATATATCAGAGGTATGATTTTATATATTTTTTTACTTCTGCTGTATAGGAATACCTAATACATGAGAAACTACTATGAAGTTTTTTTTTATTTCAGCTAAGCATTGAGCTCAATAGCTCAGTGGTTAAGGTTCTTGCCTTTAATGTAGAAGGCTGTGAGTTTAAATCCCAGCAGGAATATTTTAGAAAGAGAGGGTAATTAGACTTAAATACACAGGGTGTCCCCAAGCATACTGACAATGCTTGGGGATACCCCCTTCATGGTGATAGCACTGATTCCATATATGGACATATCAGAGTCAGAGCAGGGGCTCTTAAAACAGGAAGAGTCCCGAGGGATTCCCCACTGTTCAGTGATCTGGGACTAGACCTGAGTGGGCCTCGCACATGCCCTGCTTGGCCCTGGCTACAGAGCCATATAAAATCACTGAATACTTTAAAGGAAGCTCAAAAACATGTGACAAGTTCCTGACATTCGTTCATTAGAAAGATATGAACTGGACTGTGTCAGATGTAGAGGAAGGCGACCAATGTGATTTAGGGAATGGCTTGCTTACAGTACTAAGAAAGATTATCAAACTTGGAGTTATTTACAAAGATCTGTGTAATAAATGTTTCATATCTGGTTTTATATCTAGCAACTATAAAAAGGGGAAAACGTTACGTCTAGACTCGGAAGGAAGGTTTTACTACGAGCAGAAAGATTTATTGTCTGGAAGAGAAGTGTGACTATGAAACTCTCTGCCACTTGATGTTCTGATGTTAATGCATTCAAAGAACATCTGGCTACCTTTTTTGAAAGATAGAATAATGCAAGTTATGGGTACTAGACTGCTTTACTGAGGTCATTAGTCCTGGGATTTATTCTAACATTTTAACTTCTAATATGCAGCAGTAGGTCATAGTTTGTCTGTATCTGGATCAATGCTGTAGGATAATAGGTCCTACTTGATGGACGTCTACATGTTATGCACATTGAGTACAGATTCTGTTTTCCAGTGTTAGCCACACCTTTGAACACTTTAGTTGCTACTTGTCATACCTTAAAGAAAATACCCATAATACCAACATGACAGTAATCCGTAGACTTGCTGCCTGTTTGTAGTTCCACCAGTGATATATTCCTTGTAGAGGCAATTGTGCTAACCTTATATAAAAGGCAAACATACTACTTCCTTCTTCACTGTTTTTACCCCCAGGGGTGCACCCTGCTTCCTGAGGTGAACACAGAAATAGAGCCCCCATTCAGTTTAAAGCCAGGGATACATTGACAAGGGACTTGCTTGCGCTTAGTGCAGCCACGGCTTTAAACTAATGCTCTGCGATTTTCAACGCAGCCTCTCATTGAAACGTAGAAGTGGCTGAAAACAGACAACCATCTACCACGGCCATCCACCAAATTTTGGTGCAAGTGTCCACGCCAAAGTTCTGCTGCCAAAAAACGCTGTGGAAACAGGCCCTAAGAGTGTTTTATGTGCTGGAATACCATTTATTTTCACAGAAAGCCGCTGCAGACAATGTATACAGCACAGTGGGGGTCATTTTTCAAACTGGTGTAAAGTAGAACTGGCTTAGTTGCCTCTAGCAACTAATTGGTGATTTATCAAGGATATTGATAATACTGTTGGACACAAATAAGTAATCACTCTATAACAAGATATCATTCAGAAGACACATTTGTATCCATAAATATACATTATATCTGTGACAAGAAGAATTATATGGTACAATCTGTGAAACAGAACTATTTGAAGTGTCTAATCATAGAATATTGGGATTCTACATTATCATCTGGAATCACACCGATGGTCCCAAAATATCCTTCTTGTAACATCTGTATATGATTTCACGTTTTGCGTTTGACATTACACCAATCTTTGTTTTTACTTTTAAGTTTTATTTTATTAGGCATTTTACGCTACAATTTGTTATGCTATAACTTTTATAAAATAAACAATATACATTCTCTATGTAATTCACACATGTCTGAGTGCCAGTCTTACTTTGGAAAATGTTGTACCTATCTGAAAGGGTGATCAGCAAAGACTAGAGCACCTAATCCGTGGTGGAGAGAAAGTAAGCTATTCACACTTGCCCCTTCTTTGTCTATAACTCTATTCTAGGCGGTGAAGGAGTGCAGGGCAGGAGGCTAACTTGCCACTCCCTAGCAGTTTTGCAGAGCGCCACCTGAGGCCACCACCTCACTTTGCCTCATTAGCGGCGCACCCCTGTTTACCCCCAGTGTAGTCAGGGGATCCAAAGGAACTTCAGTACCAAAAATGCATCATACTCAGGATCCACACTTTTCATAAATATTGCACAATTTTTAATAATTTATCGTCTCGTAAATTGTTGCACTCTACATCAGTAACACCCCACCCCACCTCCTCCAAATGACTATTCTTTGTAAGATAGGATCCAATATATTTAAATCTTAAGAAAGAGATGTTCTAATAATAGCTTGCTTGGTATAGTGCAAAGTATACATTAAATCACAGTATAATGAGTAAAGTCTTCATGCCTGACATACATATAAAGAGGTATTTAATTGCGTACTGTGTGAAGGAACATTTTCGAAGTCAATGATTTCCTGCGTTTGTTGTTCATGTTGCTCTAGCTCAACAGGACACGCAAAAAGCATTTAGCCAATTATACATGTAAGGAGATAAAAAATTGGACCTGAAATGATTAATTTTTAATGTAAGAATAGGGGAGTGGAAAGTGCAACAGAAAGGTCAGCGAACACAAGTGAATGAGAGAACCCAGGCTGAGAAGAACACCCAGGGTGAAAGAACTGTCTGCAAAATACTAATGTATCCCCTGTCATGTATATTTAATCTTCTTCTATTTTTTGACAATGCAGTCATTTATGGCATTACTGTCAAATCCCTTCCAACAGGATACAGTCCCAGTTGTGAAATTAAATATTTCATCATCATGCTACCCAAAGGCACAGAGAACAAATTTTTCCACTAAGATCAGCATAACCACCAATGCGCAAATGAAGACTTATAAGTTATGTAAGTGAAGGTTCTCATTCATCCAGGTCATGATATATCAGTAGTAATAAGTCACAGAAACTGGACTTTTTTTCTTGAAGATGTTTGCTAATCATCCAACTGGCTTTCTCAGTTAGGATAGATTGTACGAGAAATCTCTGGCATTAAATACTGGTGAATTGTGTAAGGCCCCTTTCACACAGGCGAGTATTCTGCACTGAATTCAGACCCATTCACTTCAATGGGGCTGTGCAGATGAGCGGTGATTTTTACACATCACTTGTGCGTTGCGTGAAAATCGCAGCATGTTCTATATTCTGCATTTCTCACGCAAAGCAGGCCCAACAGTAATGAATGGGGCTGCGTGAAAATCACATAGCATCCGCATGCGATTTTCACGCATGGTTGCTAGGAGATGATGTTAGTAAATTGATTCCTTCAGGACCTGCGCTGACGTCAACATGCTCCTCACGTGTTGAGCGCCAATGGCATCATCAAAAGTCCTTTTGCAGGTCCTGAAAGAAGAAGAAAGAAGACGATGCCGGCTGCGCGATCAAGTGGAAGAGGTGAATTCATATTTTTTTTTTTAACCCCTCAAGTCACATTTCAGTAAGCATTCTGTATTAAGAATGCTATTATTTTCCTTTATAACCATGTAATAAGGGAAAATAATAAATCTACACAACACTGAATCCAAACCCAAATTCAGTGAAGACGTTCTGGTCTGGGTACCACATTCTGTTTTTTATCACGTGCGTGCAAAATGCATTGCACTCGCGCTGAAAAAACTGAACAACGCAACACAATCGCAGTCAAAACTGACTGAAATTGCATGCGCACTCGTGCGGGTTTCCCGCAATGCACCCGGGTCGCATCCAGACGAATCCGGGACGCCCATGTGAAAGAGGCCTTACAGTCGTGGAGGTAAGAAGTTGATTGCATTTGCATGAATGACGCCATTAGGTGTATAACAACTCTCTTCAGGAGGCAGTTTAATCACATCTATTTGCTACAGTCATGCATATTCCATGACTGAAACATCAGTCACCAGTATTTAATGCTGGAGATTGCTTGTATAAGCCATTCTAATTGAGAAAACCAGTCAGATAAATAGCAAAATGCCTTAAAAAAAAATACAAGTCCATAAGTCCAGATGCTCTGACTTATTACTACTGATACTTATGAGTTGACAAAATGGTACACACTTTGCCAAGATGCTTTGCTGCTGTAAAATGTGCAATGTATATGTCCTATATGTTTTTCATCACATGTCATGGCTCTGTAAAAATATACAGTATCCCTCATTTTTGTAAATATTTTATTATATCTGTGGGACAACACTGAAGATATGACACTTTGATGTAAAGCAGTCAGTCAGTATACACTGTTATACAAGCTTGCACACTACTTTGTATGAAAGTGTCATATCTTCAGTGTTTTCCCATGAAAAGATAGAATAAAATATTCACAAAAAGGTGAGGGGTGTACTCAGTTTGGTGAGATACTGTAAGTGACAACAGTGGTGAAAGACAAATAATGCATTAGTATTCTTCTAAAAGGCACATGGAACTTGTTGGGAATTTCAACTCCCCACTATCACCCTGTTTATAGTGCTCCACAGGGGCGTAGCTAAAGGCCCATGGGCCCTGGTGCAGAGGTAGCAGTCGCTTACGGGCCCTTAGAGCCTGATGGGGCCCAAAAACCCTTGTGCTGTATAAAAAGACACCAGTATTACAGAAAGTGATTGATGGTCAAGTTAAACCTCTGGCTGAAAGGATGGGGTTAGGTAAAAAACTTTGGCATGGGGGGGGGGGGGGGTTGGTTGCAGATTCAATTTTTGCCTCAGGCAGCACAAAGGCTATGTGCTTCCCTGCCCCTGGCCACAAAGCACTGAGGAAAGTGAGACCGAAGCTGAACTCTTGCACCAGGGTCCATGTGCCTTTATTTACACCCCTGGGTGCAAGAGTTCAGCTTGGGCCCCCCTTCCCTCAGTGCTTTGTGGCCAGGGGCAGGGAAGCATATAGCCTTTGTGCTGCCTGAGGCAAAAATTGAAACTGCACCTCCCCTGATGCCAAATTCTCGGCCTAACCCCTTCCCTTCAGCAAGAGGTGTAAATTGACCAGCATGCACTTTCTATAATACTAGTGTTATTTCACAATATAGAATGTGCACTGACTTATTGCTTCTAGGATATTATTCATCTATAAATCTACACCTATTAATCGAGAATCTGAAATTTGGAAAACTCTGTCATAACTAATTTTAAAGTGTCTGATCTTTCAATAAGGATAATCATTTTTCTCAGCAATACGGGCACTAGAGATGAGCAACGTTCTCAAAAATTTGATTTGGCTGCTTTGGCGAATTTCACAAAGAAATTCACTTTGTGATGAAGTACTTTATCATGAAGCGCATTTCTTTGTGATTAGCGCACCCAGTCATTGAACCCCACAGATTCTGCGTTCATCACTGATCATGGCATCTGTTAATCTGTTAAAAATGAAAAATACTCACCTTATCCATTTGATCGCGAAGAGTCCGCCGTGGCCATCTTGATTGAAAATCACACTGGCCGACGTGCTGACGTCATACTTCACCGCACACAAGATTTTTCAGTGGGGGATCTAGATGGCCAGTGGTGGACTTTTTGCAGGCAAATTGATGAGGTGAGTATACATTTTTTTATTATGAAAAATTGATTTGTTAACAAGAAGCACAAAAAAATTTGCCTTCACGGCGAATCAAGTTTTTCCTGAAATCCGTATAGAAGTCCACTTTGTCAACTTCGAATCGCTCAACACTAGCAGGCACATGAACATGGGACCAACACAGATGCCTTCAGCTGCCAAGTGCACATGTAACAGGTCAGCCAGTTTCATGGGTACAAATCTGCAGAAGCCCTTTAATATACTTATGTAACCTTAATACCTGGTGCAGGGGCCAAAGATGTACCAGATTTATTAAGAAGCATGTGCATGTTAATATATTTGGCACATCATACCCCAGTGCAGCTTAAATTAAAACTGGTGTATGAATAAATAGTATAGGATACATAGTATTTCAAGTAAGTGTAGTGTAAACACCAGGTATTCCAGTTTTCTCCCATACTCCAAAAATACAGTGATTCCTATGCAACTGACCTTAGTGTGTTTGTGTCTGATATAGGGAAATTAAATTGTGAGCCCACTGGGGACAGGGACCAAAATGAAAGGTGACAATCTCTGTACAGCACTGCGGAATATGCAGCCATATATAAGAAACAGAAATAAAGAAATGCATTGTGTATACATTGCATACCTCTGGGTCACCCAGACTATGGGGCTCTGGTATTGAAAATGGGTCCCAGTGCAAAAATAAGACAATGTTGTAAAAGTCAAGCCATTCACCTTTCGCTACTAAGGAGATAGGTCATATGTCATGACTTTAAAAGATTGGTGAATATTTAAATCCTAGAATATTAGCTTTTAAGTGATACCAGGATCAAATTCGTAGTTGCAGTATTTATGGAGCAGCACTCATTTCATGTTGGGGAGCAGGATGAAAAGTTATACCTTGTTCTGTGTCTGTGCAGGGAAGGGTGAAGCTGCAAGTGAGAGCAGGAAGAAAAATAGAATGTTACTGTCACCAACCCCGTGTAGTTTTCCATTTACCTTGAAATTTAGTTCACGTTATCCGCCCCTTATCAATCAGAGAATATAAGCCATCTGGCTGTGGTGATGAGCTGCATATCTAATCACCTTCCCCCCACTGTGCCTAATCAGGCCATTTGTTAACTTGAATGTTTTAACATCCAGATCGTTGAGTGTTATGGCTTATTAGTTTTGATGATTTTGTATATATGAGCATGTGCAATAAGGCATACGTGGCAGGTATGAACTCTTTACATCTTGATTTTTTAGAAGGTGTTGCGAGTTTGGGGCTTTGCTTGGGTTAGTCCTCTAGCTACAAGCTGTATTTGTAGGTGTTTTTTTTTTTAACCTTGCGCTTTGATAGAAAACTGCATGGAGGTGTTTTTGCATGTAAAAAACTGTGTGAAAACTGTTCTGAAACCTTTCGTGTTTCACGGAAATGGATTGAGGCCATAAAGTCTGAATGCTTTTCTTTTTATTTATGTGAAACATATACACATATGAGCAATGCCAAGATCAAAGAAGGCATTTTGCTGGTTCCCAAAAAAATTTTCGCGAAAAGAGTTTTCCGAGATTTGTATATCCGATCGGTGGGGATCCGACACCCGGGACCCCTGCTAATCAGCTGTTTTGAGAAGGCATCGGCACTTCTGTGAGGGCTGCTGCCTTCTGCCTACTCACCAAGCACAGTGCTGTACATTGTATAGCGGCTGTGCTTGGTATCACGCTCAGCCCCATTCACTTAAATGAGGCTGAGCTGCTCCTAGGCCACATGACACACAAATATGTCGTCACTCGCCCTAGGAAAAACAGAGAGAAGGCTGCGGCGCTCACAGGAGCACCAGTGCCTTCTCAAACAGCTGATCGTGTGGGTTCCAGGTGTTAGACCCCACCGATCAGATACTGAGGACCTACCCTGGAGATTAGGCTTGAGCGAATCGAGCTTCGGATCATAGATCCAAAGTTGATTCTTTCAAAACCTTTGTTTGAAATGCTGTTTTCATACAGCATTAAAATGTATTGGCTCAGTGGAGGAAAGCGTGGTCTAGCCCGAAGTTGCTCGAGACTTCAGAAAATAACTTTGGTATTGCTATCTGCTATTTAAAACTATTTTAACATAGGAATCCAAAGTTGAGTTAGATACCGAGGTATCAGCCAGTACCAAACCTGACTTCGGATTCCTATTTCAAAATTAATCAAAGTCTTTCACAACTTCGACCAAGATGAAGTCTCCCTCCACAGAGCCAATACATTTTAATGCTTTTTGGAAACAGCATTTCAAATAAAGATTTTGAACAAATTGACTTTGGCTCTATCATCGGAAGCTTGATTTGCTCAAGCCTACTGAGGATAGGTCACCAGTATAAAAATCTCAGAAAACCCCTTTAAAGTTGCAGAAACACTCATGCTTTATAAAAAAAAAATGAGTTGCCACCTGTCTTTTATAATGCACTTTCTACAAATTCATCTAGCTGTCTTACCAGAAAATTTGGACATTGGGTAAGGATAAGCATTAAGTTTAACTTCATCAAGACACTTTAACGGGGTTCTCCAGGAGAAATTTAAAATGCTAGCAAGCCACCTGTCCTGCAATGTGAGCAAGACTGGTTGCCACCACTTGCAGAGCTGCATACGGTAGTGAAGGGACAGGGCTTCACAACACACTACACTGCTCTACAATAGATGGTAGTCATGTCATGTTGCCTACAATATGTGATCATGGCTGAGCAGCCTGACAGGAAGACTCACCAATATATAGTATATGCTAGTGTCAGAGTGTAATGTGTAGTGAGGCCCCATCCCCTCATTCTCCTAGACAGCTCTGCCAGTCCTGCTCACATTCTAGGAAAAGGTTGTTGGTGGCTTTTTTGGGCATATGGAATCAATCAATGACAAAAACTCTTCCACAAGAAAATTCTAAATAAAAAGCATAATGTAGGATTTAACCTTGAAAGGCTCAAATATGAAGTTTTTATAATCATTATTAGACTGATCGTAGCATTTCTAAGCCAGTGACTATTTAGGGTTGTGTGACAGCATTTAGTGACAGCTTCTCATGCAGTTTTTGAGACAAAGCCGGAAGTGTGTTAAAAGGGAATGAGAAATATAAAGCAAGGACTTCTTATTCTCCTTCCTGCTAGATCTATTTTCTGGCTGATGCCACTCTAAAAACAACTTTTCACCATAGCACTAGCACATTGTCTATCATACTCTAGATTCCTTTCATGTTTCAATGCAGCATCCTATCTGATATGTATTAGAAACAATCTTGATTTCACCTAGCATTCTCTTTCCTTGTGCTGTAATACTACTCCCATTCAATTATGACATTAGCATATAAGGACTGGTACCACCTGCCTGCTGACAATGCCTGGGAGGACACCGTCATCACCCTCAATATTTTCCTAAATGAGATAAGAGATACAAAGCTAGAGTACAAACCAAAAGAGGCTGAGCTGTGATCTTCTTCATTATACAGTATCTACCAAGAATCTGTCCTATCACCATCAAAAGGGCTGTATTACTCTGGCCGATCTTCAAGTAGGATAAGCTCCAAACAACCATAAATAAGTTGATTGGCGCTCGTTTGCATGGACTTATTACACTGGCTAATGCTAAGGACATGGGGGAGGAAAAAATCTATGATTCCTCCCCTGCTCAGTTGTATTGATTTTCATCAGCATATCCATAATTACATGAGAGGTGCGCTGCCAATAATCATGCATCTTTTCTTTCTGAAGGAATATAACCAGACAAATATCCAATTATGATTAAAACCATCAACGTTTATTTATATATGACATGAAAAGATTACATCAAAATGACAAATTAACCACTCCACGACCGCCTAACGCACGGATGCGTGTTGTTCTAGGTGGACGCATCCATGAGTCATCTCGCGAGACACTAGATTTGCTGTGAACGCACGTGCGTTCACAGCGGCGCGCAGCTCTGCAGTTACACTGCAGCCTGCCAGAGATGATCAATCGCTGGCAGGCTGTAGAAGTAAAATAAATGAAATCAAACAGGTATATCAGACGCTGTTTTGTTAACAGCGTCTTATATACCTGCTAACTGGTCCTCTGGTGGTCCCATTTGCTGGGATTGACCACCAGAGGACCAGGTAGCTCTGTAAAGTAGCACCAAGCACCACACTACACCCCCCCCTGTCACTTATTAACCCCTTATTAACCCCTGATCACCCCATATAGACTCCCTGATCACCCCACTGTCATTGATCACCCCCCTGTAAGGCTCCATTCAGACGTCCATATGTGTTTTGTGGATCCACGGATCCGCAAAACACGGACACCGGCAATGTGCTTTCCGCAAAGTGCAGACCCGGAAGTGAGGATCCGCAATTCCAGATCCGAGCGGGACAAAGTCTGTCCCCATAGAAATGAATGGGTCCGCAATTCTGTTCCGCAAACAGAATTGCAGACGTGTGAATGGGGACTAAGGGTCCCTTATCACCGCCAGTTAGTTAGCTACTTGTTAGGTAGTTAGCGCCCAGCCCATCGCACCGCAGTCACAGATTTTGGCAGAGATTTTTTCATCCACATTGATCGATGCGAATGAAGAAATCTGTGCTGTTCATTTTTTCTTTCAGCCCAGAGGCTGAACGGAAAAAAAAAAAAATCTCATTACCCGTATGCTCAATATAAGGAGAATAGCAAAAACTCCTAATGCTGGCCATACATGTAATGATTGCAGAGACCCTCAAATGCCAGGGCAGTACAAACACCCCACAAGTGACCCCATTTTGGAAAGAAAACACCCCAAGGTATTCCGTGAGGGGTATGGTGAGTTCATGTAAATTTTATTTTTTTGTCACATTGTGAGCAACCCTGTAAAGCCTAAAGGTACTCGGACTTTCGGACCCTTTGCACACCTAGGCTGCAAAAAAGTGTCACTCATGTGGTATCGCCGTACTCGGGAGAAGTAGGCCAATGTGTTTTGGGGTGTATTTTTACATACAGTGGAGGAAATAATTATTTGACCCCTCACTGATTTTGTAAGTTTGTCCAATGACAAAGAAATGAAAAGTCTCAGAACAGTATCATTTCAATGGTAGGTTTATTGTAACAGTGGCAGATAGCACATGAAAAGGAAAATCGAAAAAATAACTTTAAATAAAAGATAGCAACTGATTTGCATTTCATTGAGTGAAATAAGTATTTGAACCCCTACCAACCATTAAGAGTTCTGGCTCCCACAGAGTGGTTAGACACTTCTACTCAATTAGTCACCCTCATTAAGGACACCTGTCTTAACTAGTCACCTGTATAAAAGACACCTGTCCACAGAATCAATCAATCAAGCAGACTCCAAACTCTCCAACATGGGAAAGACCAAAGAGCTGTCCAAGGATGTCAGAGACAAAATTGTAGACCTGCACAAGGCTGGAATGGGCTACAAAACCATTAGCAAGAAGCTGGGAGAGAAGGTGACAACTGTTGGTGCGATTGTTCGAAAATGGAAGGAGCACAAATGACCCTCACGACCTCGCTCTGGGCTCACGCAGATCTCCTGTGGGGCTGCCACTCTAAAAACAACTTTCACCATAGCACTAGCACATTGTCTATCATACTCTAGATTCCTTTCATGTTTCAATGCAGCATCCTATCTGATATGTATTAGAAACAATCTTGATTTCACCAGCATTCTCTTTCCTTGTGCTGTAATACTACTCCCATTCAATTATGACATTAGCATATAAGGACTGGTACCACCTGCCTGCTGACAATGCCTGGGAGGACACCGTCATCACCCTCAATATTTTCCTAAATGAGATAAGAGATACAAAGCTAGAGTACAAACCAAAGAGGCTGAGCTGTGATCTTCTTCATTATATCTACCAGAATCTGTCCTATCACCATCAAAGGGCTGTATTACTCTGGCTGATCTTCAAGTAGGATAAGCTCCAAACAACCATAAATAAGTTGATTGGCGCTCGTTTGCATGGACTTATTACACTGGCTAATGCTAAGGACATGGGGAGGAAAAATCTATGATTCCTCCCTGCTCAGTTGTATTGATTTTCATCAGCATATCCATAATTACATGAGAGGTGCGCTGCCAATAATCATGCATCTTTTCTTTCTGAAGGAATATAACCAGACAAATATCCAATTATGATTAAAACCATCAACGTTTATTTATATATGACATGAAAAGATTACATCAAAATGACAAATTAACCACTCCACGACCGCCTAACGCACGGATGCGTGTTGTTCTAGGTGGACGCATCCATGAGTCATCTGCGAGACACTAGATTTGCTGTGAACGCACGTGCGTTCATGGCGGCGCACAACTCTGCAGTTACACTGCAGCCTGCCAGAGATGATCAATCGCTGGCAGGCTGTAGAAGTAAAATAAATGAAATCAAACAGGTATATCAGACGCTGTTTTGTTAACAGCGTCTTATATACCTGCTAACTAGTCCTCTGGTGGTCCCATTTGCTGGGATTGACCACCAGAGGACCAGGTAGCTCTGTAAAGTAGCACCAAGCACCACACTACACCCCCTGTCACTTAGTAACCCCTTATTAACCCCTGATCACCCCATATAGACTCCTGATCACCCCACTGTCATTGATCACCCCCTGTAAGGCTCCATTCAGACGTCCATATGTGTTTTGTGGATCCACGGATCCGCAAAACACGGACACCAGCAATGTGCTTCTCCGCAAAGTGCAGACCCGGAAGTGAGGATCCGCAATTCCAGATCGAGCGGGACAAAGTCTGTCCCCATAGAAATGAATGGGTCCGCAATTCTGTTCCGCAAACAGAATTGCAGACGTGTGAATGGGGACTAAGGGTCCTTTATCACCGCCAGTTAGTTAGCTACTTGTTAGGTAGTTAGCGCCCAGCCCACGCACCGCAGTCACAGATTTTGGCAGAGATTTTTCATCCACATTGATCGATGCGAATGAAGAAATCTGTGCTGTTCATTTTCTTTCAGCCCAGAGGCTGAACGGAAAAAAATCTCATTACCCGTATGCTCAATATAAGGAGAATAGCAAAAACTCCTAATGCTGGCCATACATGTAATGATTGCAGAGACCCTCAAATGCCAGGGCAGTACAAACACCCCACAAGTGACCCCATTTTGGAAAGAAAACACCCCAAGGTATTCCGTGAGGGGTATGGTGAGTTCATGTAAATTTTATTTTTTTGTCACATTGTGAGCAACCCTGTAAAGCCTAAAGGTACTCGGACTTTCGGACCCTTTGCACACCTAGGCTGCAAAAAAGTGTCACACATGTGGTATCGCAGTACTCGGGAGAAGTAGGCCAATGTGTTTTGGGGTGTATTTTTACATATACCCATGCTGGGTGAGAGAAATATCTCTGTAAAGTGACAACTTTGTATAAAATTTTTAAAAAGTTGTCATTTACAGAGATATTTCTCACCCAGCATGGGTATATGTAAAAATACACCCCAAAACACATTGCCCTACTTCTTCTCAGTACGGCGATAGCACATGTGTGCCACTTTTTTGCAGCCTTGGTGCGTGAAGGGGCGTAAAGTCCAACGAGTACCTTTAGGCTTTACAGGGCTGCTCACAATTTAGCCCCGCCCAAAATGCTAGAACGGTAAACACAACCCACAAATGATCCCATTTCGGAAAGTAGACACCACAAGGTATTCACTGAGGGACATGGTGAGTCCTTGGGAGATTTTATTTTTTTTTTGCCAGAAGTTAGCAGAAATGGAAACTTTATTATTTTTTTTTTTCCTCAGAAAGTGTCATTTTCCGCTAACTTGTGAAAAAAAATGAAATGATACATGAACTCACCATGCCCCTCCGCGAATACTTTGGGGTGTCTTCTTTCTAAAATGGTGTCATTTGGGGGGTATTTATACTATCCTGACATTCTAGCACCTGAAGAAACATGACAGGTGCACAGAAAGTCAGAGCTGCTTCAAAATGCGGAAATTCACTTTTTTGCACCATAGTTTGTAAACGCTATAACTTTTACCCAAACCAATAAATATACACTTATTGCATTTTTTTTATCAAAGACATGTAGAACAATAAATTTATAGAAAAATTTATATAGAAATGTAGTTTTTTTTGAAAAAATTTACAACAGAAAGTGAAAAATGTCAGTTTTTTGCAAAAATGTCATAAAATTTTTATTAATGGCAAAAAAAGTAAAAATTTCAGCAACAATGAAATACCACCAAATGAAAGCTCTATTAGTGTGAAGAATAGGAGGTGAAATTCATTTGGCTGGTAAGTTGTATGACAGAGCAATAAACGGTGAAATAATGTAGTGCAGAATTGTAAAGTGGTCTGGTCATTAAGGGGGATTAAGCTAGGGGGGCTGAGGCGGTTAAAAGGAGGCTAATCACTTTAGAAAAAATAACCATGAAGGATATACAATATATATAATGATACGCACATCAAAAAAATTAGAAAAAAGATAGCAAGGAGAGATGGCAACCATGTAAAAAGGTAAAGGCAAGTCACATGAGGTCAAAGTGCAGTGGCAAAACAGCAAAGTAAGGCTACAGTCACACAACCGTATGTGTTTTGCGGTCTGCAAATTGAGTATCCACAAATCACAGATACCGGCGATATCCGCACTTTGCTAGAAATTATAGAAATGCCTAATAATATTAGATATTTGCATTGTCATATTGATAGGTGCTTACATTTTTGGTTTTTCCTTATACCCACTTTCATTTGGGTTCATTTTCTGTATGGGCGGTTCTGAAGGAATGATGCAATTTGCGTTTGCACGTTTGTTGGCTGATAAGCGGCTTGATTATATGGGCCAAATGTCGGAAATTTATTTGCCATTTCTGCTCATTCCTGTTCATTTTAACGAAAATCAGGCAGTGTAACAGGGGTTTAACTGTGACAGAGATTTGTGTTCCCCTGTAGAAATGTTTTGTACAACAGGTGATAGGCTGAACCTTGTAAAAAAAAAAAAATCATTTGGGAAATTCTGGGGAATAAAAGAGTGCCACAGATTTATCCTCATGGACTCACGCAGAGAAAATTTGTCACCCCAGACTGATTTAGACTGTTGTTACTAGGGTTGGGCAATATACCGGTGTCTGCGATATACCGCGGTATTAAGAAACTGCGATATGGCGATATCGTGTGCCGACCGCTCCTAAAACATCCATGGGGGTGTGGAATTCCTATCGCCCGACGCCCGGGACATGTAGCCCCGGGCGCCGGGCAGGTAGTTTGTTAAGTAACTTAGCCCTGCTGCGGGCAAGTAGCGGGCTCTGCCGGGAATTTAGCACCGGCCCCGCAGCTCTTATCCAGTATTTATGTAGTTAATCTCTTTAGAAGTAGCCCAACCTTAACTATTGTTGCGCAGGCTCCCCGGGCAGCTCTCTGTTCCTCCATGCTCCGCCTGTCTGCTCCGCCCACTTTATGAATGAAGGGGCAGACGGCGCATGGAGGAACAGAGATGTGAAAACTCAAGCTGCCCGGGGAGCTTGCACAACTACTGGATAAGAGCTGCGGGGCCGGTGTATTACTGCAGAGTAACACTGCACCGGCCGCTGCGAGTGCCCCACAGTGTTGGGGGTCTGTGGCTGACACTGTTATGGGGTATATGTGGATGACACATATATAGCATAAGATGCTATATATGTGTCAGCCACAGATCCCCATAACAGTGTCAGCCACAGATCCCCCATAACAGTGCATCATCCAAGGATCCCCCATAACAGTGCGTCAGCCACAGTGCGCCCCCATAGCAGTGCGTCAGCCACAGTGCCCCCCATAACAGTGCATCAGCCACAGTGCCCCCCCATAACAGTGCGTCAGCCACAGTGCCCCCCCATAACAGTGCGTTAGCCACAGTGCCCCCCATAACAGTGCGTCAGCCACAGTTCCCCCCATAACAGTGCGTCAGCCACAGTGCCCCCCATAACAGTGCGTCAGCCACAGTGCCCCCATAACAGTGCGTCAGCCACAGTGCCCCCCATAACAGTGCATCAGCCACAGTGTCCCCCATAACAGTGTCAGCCACAGTGCCCCCCATAACAGTGCGTCAGCCACAGTGCCCCCCCATAACAGTGCGTCAGCCACAGTGCCCCCCCATAACAGTGTGTCAGCCACAGTGCCCCCCCATAACAGTGCGTCAGCCACAGATCGCAGGACGGCTGTGGCTACGGTGCCATTCCCTTCAATGGATCGTCACGCCTCCTCCAGGCATGAGCTGGTTTTTATGTAGTGCATTCTGTACAGAATCATCTGGTGTGAACAAGGACTAAACTTATAGTCATTTCACGTCACAAATACTGGAACGCAAGCTGGCCACGTCCCTGCATAAAGAAGCGTGGCAGAGCATTGAAGTCCATGGCACGGCAGCCACCTCCTCGCCCGCAGTGGTGGCACATTACTGCCTGTGTTCCAGTCCAGTGCCATCTGTTAAAATAGTGGTCGCAGCATTCCTGCAGATTGCACTAGACCGGGACGCGGCACCAATGTCTTTAAGACCTTATTTGAATACGGTTTTGATTTTAAATAATTTTTTTTATCAGGACAAGTAGATTGTCATGGGGGACAAGTAGATCGAGCCCCCGCTTTAGTCCTTCGACAAGTAGTTTTTTTTTTTAAATTTCCACACCCCTGCATGATGTACTGCGCCTGCACAAAGTAAGTGTCGGTCCCCGCAGCCGCTGCCTCCTGGCTCCTAGCCCTGCCCACCACCAAAGGAAGGAAGTGCCGGGACAGCAGCAAGTGAGGGAGGCCATGCAGGTCTCTCTCAGGGAGTTCTCCAGTTCCTGGCCTGCCACTGTCCAAGGAGGGAGAAGCAGGTAAAAGATAGTGGCCCTCTCCTCCTAGGCCCCAGCTGTAGCCCCTGCACAGGGCTTCTCTACACACTAGAAGGTGATGGGGAATATACCTGTCAGGAGGCCCAGCAGTAGAAGCCCCCCACTAAAATGTCTTCCTGTGGCCCCTATACTGGAGCAATAAGGAGACATTACTGTATGGGAAAGGGGTTATAATGTCACCTTGTGGCCCTCATACCGTATAACGTCTTCATGTATCTGCCCCCATACAGTATAATGTCTCCTTGTGGCAGCCCCCATACAGTATAACGTCTCTCTGTGGCTGCCCCCATACAGTATAACGTCTCCTTGTAGCTGCCCCCATACAGTATAACGTCTCCTTGTGGCTGCCCCCATACAGTATAATGTCTCCTTGTTGCTGCTCCCATATAGTATAATGTCACCTTGTAGCTGCCCCCATACAGTATAATGTCTCCTTGTAGCTGCCCCCATACAGTATAACATCTCCTTGTTGCTGCCCCCATACAGTATAACGTCTCCTAGTGGCTGCCCCCATACAGTATAACGTCTCCTTGCATCTGCCCCCATACAGTATAATGTCTCCTTGTGGCTGCCCCCAAACAGTATAACGTCTCCTTGTTGCCCCCATACAGTATAACGTCTCCTTGTGGCTGCCCCCATACAGTATAATGTCTCCTTGTGGCACCCATACAGTATAACGTCTCCTTGCGGCTGCCCCCATACAGTATAACGTCTCCTTGTGGCTGCCCCATACAGTATAATGTCTCCTTGTGGCTGCCCCCATACAGTATAACGTCTCCTTGTGGCCCCAATACAGTATAACGTCTCCTTGCGGCTGCCCCCATACAGTATAACGTCTCCTTGTGGCCCCCATACAGTATAACGTCTCCTTGTGGCTGCCCCCATACAGTATAACGTCTCCTTGTGGCCCCCATACAGTATAACGTCTCCTTGTGGCTGCCCCATACAGTATAATGTCTCCAAGTGTTTTTTCTTCTAAATGGGAATTTATCATGACATATATCGTTATCGCGATAAATTTCTTAGAATCGTTATCGTGGCAATATTTTTGATATCGCCCAACCCCAGTTGTTACACAGTTGTCCCAGTGTGTTGGACTTGAGTCTAGAGATAATAGCGGCAAGAATAACTACCTACAGTATAAAAGATTGAAAGATGGATTATCATAATCAAACACTTGAAGTATTTTGGGGCAGAGCCTCATAGTGTGGCGTTTCAAAGAAATTCACAGAGAACAGATGAACCCCCCCTTTCTAGATTTTACGGTTTCCGTACATTTCCAAACTGCAGGGAAGGATACAGGAACAAGAGGTTGCTGAATGGTGAGAAAGATGCCATGATCTCTTAAAAGGATATGTTAGTGTTATACTTTTAAATGTGGTACTGATTTACTCATAAGAAAAATCCAATGTGTATTTTTGCTGTGGAACCTATGGCAGAAATCTCAGGGTGACTTTCTGACACGTTTTGCAGCTCGCATTGCCAAGGAATCCAACCATGGATTATCCCAATCTGTGAGGGTAATCCATACATCATGGCTATCTGCTGCAGTTTCCAGATGGAAACCGTGGCAAGCATGGACATGCTGATTCATACTGATGAGATACAAAGCGGATTCCAATTAAATATAGTGGAATGTAAGGTGATGCAGATTTTGATACGGAAAACCTTGTAAAAAATCTGCTGTTTCAACATGCCCTAATAACTTTTTATTTACAGTAGGTAATACTGAGTTCACATCTGAGTGGTGGTTTTCATTATTTATTCCTGTACCACCAGAGGAACAGAAAAATAGGAAAAAATTATCTGTTTTAGTCGCCAACTTGTCCTGTTAAATTTTTATTTACTCCAAAAATAATGGAAACAAGACAGAATAGAGCTTTCCATTTTATTTTTACATTCAAGTCAATGAATAACGGATAGAGACAGAAGGTGTTCCATTTGTATATGTTATTCAATCTGTTTAACATATCCATTTTTTCCTGCTTTTCTGACAGAACAGCTGAAAAGTCGATGCAGATGCCAACTCAGCCTTTATTAGATGTGTTTTTGTAATTATTAAATAAAAACAAAAATCTGTAATCCTTACCTAAGCCCTACATCTACCGGAACTTTTTAACTTTGATTCAGCCTGCCAATATATATACAGTGGATATAAAAATTCGACACACCCCTGTTAAAATGTCAGGTTTCTGTGCTGTAAAAAAATGAGACAAAGATAAATTATTTCAGAAATCTTTTAGGTGGAGGGAACAAAAAAAAAAACTGCATAAGTGTAACTGGAGATGTAGCTGTGTTCAGAAGCCACATTCAAAATCATGTTAAATAGGAGTCAGCATACACCTGCAATCATTTAAAGTGCCTTTAATTAACCCCAAATAAAGTTCAGCTGCTCTAGTTGGTCTTTCCTGAAATTTTCTCAGTCGCATCCCACAGAAAAACCCATGGTCCACAGAGCGCTTCCAAAGCATCAGAGGGATCTCATTGTTAAAAGGTATCAGTCAGGAGAAGGGTAAAGAATTTCCAAGGCATTACATATATCATGGAAGACAGTGAAGACAGTCATCAAGTGGAAAAAATATGGCACAACAGGGACATTACCAAGAACTAGACGTCCCTCCAAAATTGATGAAAAGATGATAAAAAAAACTGGTCTGGAAGGCTACCAAGAGGCCTACAGCAATATTAAAGGAGCTGTAGGAATACCTGGCAAGTACTGGCTGTGTGCAACATGTGACAACGATCTCTGTATTCTTCATGTGTCTGGGCTATGGGGTAGAGTGGCAAGACGAAAACCCTTTTCTTACGAAGAAAAATATCCAAGCCAGGCTACATTTTGCAAAAACACTTCTGAAGTCTCCCAAAAGCATGTGGGAAAAGGTGTTATAGTCGGATGAAACCAAGGTTTAACTTTTTGGCCATAATTCCAACAGATATGTTTGGCACAAAAACAACACTGCACATCACCAAAAGAACAACATATCCACAGTGAAGCATGGTGATGGCAGCATCATGCTTTGGGGCTGTTCTTCAGCTGGAACTGGGGCCTTAGTTAAGATAGAGGGAATTATGAACAGTTCAAAATCAAAACCAGTCAATATTGGCACAAAACCTTCAGGCTTCTGCTAGAAAGCTGAACATGAAGGAGAACTTCATCTTTCAGCATGACAACGACCCAAAGCATACATCCAAATCAACAAAGGAATGGCTTCACCAGAAGAAGATTAAAGTTTTGGAATGGCCCAGCCAGAGCCCAGACCCGAATCCGATTGAAAATCTGTGGGGTGATCTGAAGAGGGCTGTGCACAGGAGATGCCTTCCCAATCTGACAGATTTGGAGTGTTTTTGAAAAGAAGAGTGGGCAAATCTTACCAAGTCAAAATGAGCCATGCTGACATTTTAACAGGGGTGTGTAGACTTTTTATATCCACTGTAAATGTGTGTGTATATATATATATATATATATATATATATATATATATATATGTATATGCTTTTCAGCCTGTAAAAGTACATTTGGTATCTAGTATCTTTGTAGGCTTATGTCAGAGACAAAACCTCATATGGTGGAAAGTCAGTGGAAATATTATTCTAATAATATTCTACTTTTTCCAACCAGCACCTGGATGTGAATTCTTTTCTAATTGAATGTAATAAAAATATTAGTATAGCCACTGAGCGATTCAATAAAATGTATCTGTAGAAAACCACCTGATTGTTCTTTTCCTACTTTCTTGACCACTTTGGTGGTCGAATGCGCTCACTTTAAATCTTCAGCTGTCAACAGCCATATCTTCTGTTAGAAGCTGTAGCAGTTACAGGGAAAGAGCTGCTGCAGAAAGGACATGCTCCCTTAGAAAAGACACACCCCCTGAGAAGGGATAAAGTTCGAACTGCCAGCTAGAAATTAATCTAGCAGAGCAACTGGAGCAATTAATGGGGAAATCTCAGGTTCCATGTGAGATATGGTGTTTGGTTCTAGCTTTGTTAGAAAGAAGTTGTCATGTATACAGTATATGATGTCGGATTTTCATGTTTTACATCAATCATGGCATAACCCCTTTGATGCTGGCCCTAGGTGCTGGGCTTATGGAAGCAGCCGGTGGCCTGTTGTTTCCGTAGCTCCCATTGCTGTGCACAGCGAGCTTCTATTCGCTGCAATGGGAGATATGGTAACAGTGGAGCGAGGGGCTACTCAGCTGTTTCCGTAAGCACAGCCACCTTGGGTCAGCGCTTTATCCCATCATGACATGGAAACAGTGTGATGGTACAAACCCTTTGAGGGGATAAAGTATGGCTTGACAAGACACAAACTATTGCTCTTACATTTGATTTCTACAACAGAATAGTTTTTTCCCAGTTGCCGGTACAGGCTAAGATAAAATAGCCATTAATGCTAATAGCTAATATGTTTCGGTTAGCCAAATCACGTTTTCTCAGTTCCAGAAATCATCTTTAACTGTAAACTCCTGTAGTTTTATGTCCAAAATCCACAGAGTAAATTTACAGTTTACAGTGAATACCTAGATAAAAATATGCTGTCAATAAATAATACAACGCCAATACATATAAATCTGACATACCTTCAGAAAGAGGATCGAGTGTGTGAATCATTAGCTGGAAGATACTATTCCTCATTAAACTGTTATGCAGTGATGCTGAGCTGCCACCTCGCTGTAACCTTGGTTTTGTCTGTAAAAATAATAATGAAAATATAGAAAATAGGATTTTTTTGTCAATCAGTACAATTATGAATGATTTGTAACCTCTGCACTGCTCTGCAAATATTTGTAGGGGGTGAGCAGGAAGATTTTTCTTGAATTAACAACCAGTTTCAGATCTAGGTCTACAGATTTAACAAAGTGCTTTTTGTCATTTAACTTTAATGTTTGTGATAACCCTCTAGAAAGAAAGAAAACTTCATAGAACTGAGGCGCTATGCTTGCATACCAATTCCAAATCTGCAATAACTATATTCATTCCATCTGAGAGGGAGACTAACAGGGGGAAGCTCAATACCTGTGGCCCGCAACTCTCATGCCAGTGTCACCCAAGTTGTCACTCATTGTCTGCTGATGAAGAAAGGGAGTACATTTCCTGAAACGCATCAAGTATAAATAAAGGAATTATCACAATCAAGGGTGTGTGGAGGTTCCCCATCAGTTGACCATGTGACAACTTGGGCAACATTGGCACGAGTGGTGCAGGACTCCCCCCGTTAGTCTCCCTTCTCAGGTGGAATGAGTAAAATTATTGATCGGAGTTCCATTGTTTGGAGCAGGTCTGTGGAGTTGAAGGCGTGGAGTCGGAGTCTAAGCTAGTTTTGGATGGAGCTGGAGAAATGTACTTACTCTGACTCCAGCTTAAAAAAATATTATCTGTTATTAATATTGTGACATTAATTTTTTAAATATATATATATATATATATATATATATATGTATATATATACACATCTCAATAAATTAGAATATTATCAAACAGTTAATTTATTTCATTAATTCAGTTCAAAAAGTAAAAGTCATGTTGTAATGTTCAGGGGTTACTAGAACTCCTGAATATATCACAACCGAGTCATGATTAGGAGAACCCCAGAACATCTCCAGTGTTTGCAGAAAAGGTAAACAACATCAAATGAAGCCAAAACAAATGGTTATGAACCCTTTCAGAACATTTTTCACCTTAAGGACCAGGTCAAGTTTAAGAAATCTCAGTGTCACTTTATGTGGTAATAACTAATATAATGGAAGGCTTTTACTTATCTAAACCATTCTGTGATTGTTTTCTCCCGTCGCATTGTACTGCATGGCAGTGGTAAATTTGAATCAATCTATTTCACCTTTATTTACAAAGAAAATCCCAAATTTACCAAAAATTGGGAAAAATTAGCAACTTTCAAAATATCAGTTTCTCTGCTTTTAAGATAGCGATGCCTCATAATATAGTTATTACTAGATATGAGCGAATTTCATGTTATGAAATTCGTTCACGCTTCGTTTGGTGGTAAAACCAGAATTGTATTATGGATTCCGTTACCACGAACCATAACGCATTTCTATGACGGAATGCATAACGGAATGCCTTTAGAGGCATTCCGTTATTCATTCCGTCATAATAGAAGACTAAGACTCCCCTGCATAATGGAAAAGGGACAGATCCATTTTGCTGCACATAGACTTCTATTATGATGGAATTAATAACAGAATGCCTCTAAAGGCATTACGTTATGCATTCCATCATAGAATTGCAATATGGTCCGTGGCAACGGAATCCATAACGCAATTTAGCTTTTACCACCAACGAAGCGTGGGCGAATTTCAAAATATGAAATTCGCTCATCTCTAGTTATTACTTTACATTTCCTATATGGCTCCTTTATGTTGGCATCATTTTGTAAATGCCATTTTTTTTTTTTCGATGAAATATAAAATTCAAAACCCACTTTTTATGCCTCATTCACACGTTAGTAATTTGGTCAGTGATTTCCATCAGTGATTGTGAGCCAAAACCAGATGCGGCTCTAAATACAGAACAGATGCAGATCTTTCGTATATACCTCATGTCTGTGGAGGCTCCACTCCTGGTTTTGGTTCACAATCACTGATGGAAATCACTGACCAAAACACTGATGCGTTAATGTGGCTTTAAAGGACAAATTCAGTTATTAAGTCACTTTGTGGGCCTTACATATTGTAGCTGGCCAGCTAAGACCTGTCCTAGGATGCTAATATGGATTACATGTATATACAGCTAGACCTGCTAATAACCTTAATACAGTTCATATGTTTATATGTTAAAGACAAAAGCAGAGTTATTTACTGTGACTTCATGTTTTTGGATGTCATTTAACAGTTATATATTGTGTTCACAGAAGCAGAAAAGATAATATGCCTTTAAGATTCATTATATGACTGTAAGATAAGCTCAATGACACAGCAGAATTATTAACAGAAAGCATAGAGTTAAACTGTTATTACTGCCCAGGAGTCTTGACCACTCACTGCCAGCCTCACACTGAGCAAGAATCTCGGCCAATAACAGCCAGCCTCACACTGAGCAGGAGTCTTGACCAATCACAGCCAGCCTCACACTGAGCCTGTGTGGGAAATCCCCTAGCTGGAATCATTATTCACCAGAGAGAGGAGCTGAACAGACACACAGTTCCAGTCAGAGTTCAGTTTTTTGGAAGCAAAGAGGCCAAAATAGGTTTTTAGAACAGTTATGATATGTTCCTATTGTTAGTATTGTGATTAGAACTGTATAATGAACTAGTTATGTGTTTACTTACAGTTCCACCAAATTGCAAATTGTGACCAAATTGCATAAAAGATCCAAACTGCTTAAAGCATAAAAGCATCCAAACTGCTCTAAGTAATTGTATAGACCAAACTGAAAACCAAGTATAGAACTATTCG
The DNA here is from genome assembly GCA_033119425.1 of Bufotes viridis. NCBI lineage: Eukaryota > Metazoa > Chordata > Amphibia > Anura > Bufonidae > Bufotes > Bufotes viridis. The sequence goes on along the minus strand of CM065589.1, from coordinate 276,097,951 downwards.
TTAAACCTCAGATATACCCCTCAGAGAGATCATAAAATGCTTAAATAACTTAAAGTGAGAGTACAGATACTGAAGAGAGAAATATATCCACCATTTTATGTTGAATGACAAGTTTGAACAGTTGAACCGTCATTTTGTGATACTTTTTTCAACAGGTGTTTTGTACATGGACAATCTGCTGCGCAGTGTTATATATGAAGTAAAGTTGAAGTTAATAAAGAAGTTATTTCAAGAATTTGGTGTGCTCTTTAAACCTACTGCTTCCATAGAACGGCGCTAGAGGAATTACAGAGTAATAGTCTGGTTAGACTAAAAGGTCAGAGATATCAAAATTCTTCTAATGCCACAGGCACTTCATAGTGCTGCACCTGCCACACATATATTACCCCATTTTGAAAATGACACCCCTCAAGTTATTAAAATATGATTTTACAAACTTTATTTAACCCTTTCTGTGTCCCACAAAAACTAAAGGAAAATAGAGAAGACATTTTAAAATGTCATCAATTTTTTCCTGAAAGGCAAAACAAAACTCAATAATTTATTACCCTGATTCCGCGGTTTACAGAAACACCCCACATTTGGTAGTAAACTGCTGTGTGGGCACATGGCAGGGCACAGAAGGAAAGAGCTACATATGGATTTTGGAGGGCAGATTTTGCTGGGATAATTTTAAGTTGCCATGTCACAATTGAAGAGCTCTTGATGCACCCCTACAGTAGAAACTGCCAAAAAGTGATCCCACTGTGAAAACTGAAAACTATGGGATAAGGTGACAGTTTTATTGGTACTATTTTGGTAATGTATCGGTATATGATTTTTGATTGCTCGATATTACACTTTTTGTGAGGCATGATTACCTGAAAAAGGCTGTTCTGGCAACAGTTTTATTTTTTGTTTTTTAAGGCGTTTATCTGACAGGATAGATCATGTGTTATTTTTTTTTCTGCCAATCGTCTTGTGTAAGGGCTTATTTTTTGTGGAAAGAGTTGATGTTTTTATTGGTACTATGTTTTGGGTACATAAGATTTTTTGATTGTTTAATATTACACTTTATTGGGAAAGGTGTTTTTTTTTTTTACGGCGTTCACCGAAGAGGGTAATATTTTTGTAGAGCCACTCGTTATGGACGTGGTGATTTCTAATATGTCCATTTTTTTTATTTATTTAAGTTTTACACAATAAGCTCATGCACACTGGTCGAGTCGCATTTTCCGCGGCTTGAATGTGAAACTATTCACTTCAATGGGGCTGCAAAAGATGCTGTCCGCATCTGTTACTCCTCAAAAATAATAGACTTGTCTTGCGGACAAGAATAGGCATTTCTATTATGGGCGGCCCGTTCTGTAAATTGCAGAACGCACACGGCCGGCATTCGTGTTTTGTGGATACGAAATTTGTGGACCAGTAAACACGGTTTGGTCTTGGGCATGTAGCCTAAAAAGCATTTTCTTTTAATAAAATCATGTTTTTGTGTCTTCAATTTTTGAAAGCCATATTTTTTTCCATTTTTCTGCTGATCATCTTGTGTAGGGGCTCGGAGGAAGAGTTAATGTTTTTATTGGTACCATTTTTGGGTAAATAAGAATTTTTGATCACTCAATATTACACTTTTTTATGGCAAAGTGACAAAAAAATGGCTGTTTAAGTAAGTTTTAATTTTTTTTACGGTGTTCATCTGAGGTGGTAGGTCATGTGAATTTTTTATAGAGCCACTTCTTACGGACGCGGCGATATCTAATACCTCTATTTTTTTACAATAATGCGACCATTAGGGATGAGCGAATCGACTTCCGAAGTAAATTTGCATAAAACTTTGTTCTAATACTGTACGGAGCAGGAGCTCCATACAATAATAGAATGTATTGGCTCTGATGAGCCAAAGTTATTGCGAGACTTCGCACAATAACTTCATAAATTCATTTGTACTGAAAAAAACAATTTGTGGTACCTTGGAACCGAACCCGAGTTCGGGAAATGTTTTTTTACAGTACAAATTAATTTATGAAGTTATTGCACGAAGTCTCGTGAGACTTTGCAAGCAATAACTTCGGCTCATCGGAGCCAATACTTTCTAATACTGTACGGATCTCCTGCTCCCTACAGTATTAGAACAAAGTTTTATGCGAATCGACTTCACATGTTTCATCCGAAGTCGATTCGCCCATCCCTAGCGACAATACCAAATTTGGGTACATATGATTTTTTGAACATTCAATATTAATGGGTACAACATTACACTTTTTTGGGCAAGGTCACTAAAAAATGTCTGTTTTGGAACAGTTTTTATTTTATTTTTTTAACGGTATTTTATTCTGCGATATCTAATATGTTTATTTTTATAACTTTATAAAAGGGAAAGGCCACTTTTTATCTGTAAAGTTTTCTTTTTATAACACATTATTAAACTGTTTTTTCACTTTTTATTTTTGTCCCAGTACAGGGACTTCAACATTTCAGGGTCTAATCCCTGTTTCAATGTAGTACAATGCATGCTGAATGTATGTGTGAATGTGAACTAAATAGACCCTATGAAATGGTCTTATGAATTATAAATGCATTTTTAGTAGTAATTGTAAATTTCTTATGTATGTCTGTTTGTTTTATTTATTGGTACTTGTGATTTATAAGGAATTGTTAATTTTAACATTTGAATGAGCTATGTAAGACCCGCTCATGTGCAAATAGGGGCATTATTTAGGATCGAATAACATGTAAGATACTAAGGTACTTGAAAAAGCGTGACGAAACCTGGGTCAGGCTTGCCAGCAAATCTGTTTTTTACATGCATATTTTATATAATATACTGTAAGTATAATAAATATCCTTGGCTGAACCTTATGTTGCAGGTCCACAAGTCACGTTATGAGGTTAAACAAAAATAACAAACACAAACAACAAAAATAAATGCAATGCATTCTGAATGGATAAGGGTCTGTTCAGAATGCATCATTTTGGCTCCATTCCGCTTCCATTCTGCTCTGGAGGCGGACACCGAAACGCCGCATGCAGCGTTTTGGTGTCCCCCTGACAATGGGGTACCAAACGGATCCGTCCAGACTTACAATGTAAGTCAATGGGGACCAATCCATTTTTATTGACACAATATGGTGCAATTGAAAACGTTTTGACTTTGTTCATGATAATGCAAACTGATCTGTTCTGAACGGATACAAGCGTTTGCCTTATCGGTGTGGATGCGTCTGTGCAGATACAAGACTGATCCGCACCAAACGCAGGTCTGAAAGTAGCCTAAGCTGATCAGTGGCAGAAATGACGACTGTGCCAAATAACATTTGACTTTGGGCCAAACCCTAAGGGCGTTATTCTGGTTCCCCCCTGATTTTCAACTTTCAACCCCTGTACAGGAATCTGGACTTCGCCGCAAGGAGGCGACTGTACCGTTACTTCCTACGATGGTCCCGGTACACTTCGCAGCTGACCTGTAAGGAAACAAAGATGCTGGTGCAAGGAACCAGCAATCCGGGTGCACAAGTCGATACGGACGCTGCGATACCTAATATGTATACTTTTTTTTTCCCTATTTTTTTTATTTTATTCTGGGAAAAGGATGCTTTTTTTTTTTTACTTGAAACTTTTTTTGTAAAACGTACTTTTTTAACTTGATTTTTACTTTATTTTTTGTCCCACTCTGGGACTTCAACTTTAGGGGGTCTGATCCCCTTTACAATGCATCAACAATACTTCTGTATTGTGATGCATTGGCTGTAAGTGTATTACAGACTGTAATACGCTTAAAGCCTGCTTGCCCGTGAGATCCAGGCATCGGGCTACCTTACCTGCCATCGGGTCCCCGTCAAAGCATCACGGGGACCCGATGGAAGCTCCGATCCCCACACGGACATTGTACGTCCCACGGTCAGCACTGACTGCGGCACATCAAGGGTTAATGCGCCCGCGTCTGTGATTTCACCGATGCTGGCGCATGCAGCAGGGGTCCGGCTATCAGTGACTGACGTACCCCTGCCGTAGATCGGGCGGGCGCATCGCCTGCACTCGCATATATCACTGCGCTGTACATGTACGCGCCGATCCTTAAGTCACGGACATCTGCGCCGTACAACGCGGGTCCTTAAAGGGTTAAAGAGAGCCTGTCACCACTCCTGACATTTCTGTTACCATTGCTACATGTCTACATGCCTCTATGTTGTGCCATTCCATAGAACTTATGGCTCTATGTTGTGCCATTACTTTATTATTTATATTAGTAGTTATGAATGAATTGCTAGCAGTCGGTGTTAACTAGCTGGGGGTGTGTCCCTGCATAGTCTGACAATGGCAGCACTGAATGGATAGAATAAGGGCCCCTTTCAGACGAATGAGTTCCGCGCATCAGACTCGCAGCGTGAGTATGCGGCAGCTCCCGTCCTGACTAGGGATGAGCGAATCAACATCGGATGAAACATCCGAAGTCAATTCGCATAATACTTTGTTTGAAGCGGGCGCTTCGTACAGTATTAGAATGTATTGGCTCCTATGAGCCGAAGTTACTTCACAAAGTCTCGTGAAACTTCGCATAACTTCATAAATCAATTCTACTGTAAAAAAAACATTTCCCGAACCCGAGTTCGGAAAATTGTTTTTTACAGTTCCGTTCGAAGTCGATTCGCTCATCCCTAGTCCTGACCTCCCAGCACTGCCAGGGTCGCATAGCATTATATTGATTTATGATGCTATGTAACCCTTACAGTTCTGGAACGAATTGAATAACAGTGACATAATGCTGTCAGCACTGATGCGACCTCATCAGTGCTGGGAGGTCAGGACAGGAGCTGCAGCATACTCATGCTGGCATAAGACTGTGCAGGGACACCCCCCCAAATGGTGAACACCCCTCTGTAGCCTTACTGCAGACTGCTAGCAATTCATTTATAAACTGCTAGTAGAAATAATAAAGAAATAACACAACATAGAGTCATAAAAATAGATGTTCCAGAACTGTTATTACACGGGGAATGCATGTAGCTATTAAAACAGGCATGTCAGGAGTGGTGACAGGTCCTCTTTAAATAAGCCATTAGCAATTTTGGGCATCCAGATGGTGTTTCTTGAGATCTTTACATTGGTAAAATAAATTTCTGTTCCATGCAAAGGGCCACTTAAAAACATATGACATTATCTATATTTGTTCATAACACGAGAGGAGACCAAAGCCATATCAGCAAGATGACACTGGATTTTGTAATTATACATTTTGATATCATTCCAATCATACCAAGAAGGCAAAATAGATTGCTCTGATTTGTCTGTATACTCTACGCTGTTCACTTTCAATCAACTAATCAAAATACCCAACATAAAGTACATCTTACTTCATGACGTTTAATGGGATTGATTTTATTATAACACTGACGCCAACCCTCAAACACTGTAGAAAAATGTCTAAATATTTCAGTAAAAAATATGTATATACTTTGTATAGATGGGACTTTTTTCATAGCAGAACACATCAGTTTTTTTGCTTCAGAGAACGATTTTTTCTAAATGGATATTATTTACATGGCTGGCCTTAGGGGTGTGTGACCTGCGGGACAACACAGGGATGGGGCGCCAGTGCCAAAAGGCCTGGATCCATTGTAAAAGCAGATTGACTGCAGAAGGCAATAGCTACCAATGAGAACACCTGATGCAGCAACCAGTCCTGCGCACTGCCATCTCCCCTGTGTCACCTGTTACCTCACCTCCTCATCCTCTCTATATGTGGCCTGCTGTAATTTCAGGTGGGATTTTTTCCTGCAGTGTGTGGATATACTGCATATATATGTACAGTATATATTGTATTGAGGAAACAATTTTTTAGTGCCACAAACTGCTGCAAAAAGGGCACAAACAGGCACAAGAAAACAAACAATTACACCTGAAGACAAATAAAGATCTCTTAACCCCAGGCTTTTTTGTTTAACATAGGTTTTTTACTAGTTTCTCAAATTCAGTCCTCTACACTGTGATTTGTAGTATAGGCAGAACATTGATGTTAGATACTAACCTTATTAGGAGATGGTAAAGTCTCAGTCCAAGTCTGCAAAAAAGAAAAAGTATAAATCTATATTTATATATAATAATGATAAGTAATGCATAGTTTCAAAAGTAAACATTTTTACACATTTTGAGGCAAAAAAATTCTAAGCCAATACATATATTAAAATATTAATCTGAACGAAGCTTCACATGGAATAATAAATCACTGTTAGCTCCCTAAAATAATGTATATTAAGTGCTTCCCATCATGGTGCTGACCCTTCACATCCTAAAGGACTCGCCACTTTCCATTAGGACAGGAAAAGGCCTACACTGTTTTTTCCCAAGACAGTAATGCCAGACTCCTCTCAGAATGCTCACTCACCGTCACAAGTATGGATAGGGACAAATTCAAGGAATAAGCGGGGTTGGTGTAAGCGAGATAGTTATATGGTACCACCACAACAGTAAAAACCCATAGAAAAACATAAGGGCTTGTTCACACTGCACACAGCATTTTTTTCTACTAACTAAGGCTACTTTCACACCAGCGGCAGCCTTCTCTGGCAAGCTGTTCCAGCGGGTGAACCGTCTGCCGGTTTGGTACTGCCGCTAGTGCATGCGTGCCGCCGGAGGTCCTCTCCGACCCCATTGACTATAATAGGGGCAGGCCGTGCACTGGCGGCAGCACGGATCTGGCAGGCTGTTCACCCTCCGGAACAGCCTGCTGGAAAGGCTGCCGCTAGTGTGAAACTAGCCTAAGCGGACTCCTGGACAGAAATTAGACAGATCCCATTATAGTCAATGGGATCTGTTTGGCTCCATTTTTATCAGTTATGTGCCACATCCAGCACATGCATAATTTCATTGTTCTGCTCGTATAACCGAGCAGAAAAATCTAAATCAATAACGTTGATGTGAAAGAGACCTTACATTATTTGACTGAGATAATGGACGGTGTGAAAAAGAAGCACAAAAACAAAGGCTTCTTTGATGTTTTTCTCCATCTCTAATGTAAAAAATGTAAGAATTAATTATATGTACCACAAAATGGTAGCAAAAATACAACTTGTACATCAAAAAACAAGCCGCTATACGCGATATCAATGTAAAAATTTAAAAGTTATCGGGCTGACGTGTTATTTATACCGTACGGTCCATGGCATAAAAAAAATGGAAAAACAATATGGGAAATTAGTTAATCATAAAATTTTATGTACTATATAATGGTGCAAATGAAAAAAAAAAAACAACGGCTTTACAGATGGGAAGTAAAAAAACTTGGAATGTGACCAAAAGATCCCAATAAAACGTTTGAACCTGAAGGCCAAAGTAGGCTGGGTCTTAAGGGTTTAGTTATACTACTAGGGACAAGGTTGCAAGAAACAAAACATAAAGCAAAAAGGTAACACTTTTATTATCAACAAGCAGAAGGACCCGGCTTCGCAGGGGTATGTTTCATCTATTTCATTTAATGTTTGTGTGTGTCGTTAAAAGATATCGACAGTATCCCCCATAACAGTGACCTCTACAGCACCCCGCCCCTTTAACTGTGAACTCCACAGTCCCCCACCTCTTAACACTGACCCCCCCACAGTGCCCCGCCACTTTAAAATGTGACCTCCACAGCAGCCCATCCACTTAACTTTGACTTTCACAGAAGCCTGCCCCTTTAACAGTGAGTTTCACAGCACCCCACTCCCTTGGCAGTGACCTCCTTAGGGGCCCGCCCCCTGTACAGTGACCTCCACAGTACCTCGCTCCCTTAACAGTGACCTCACAGTTAAAGAAAAAAAAATCACGTTTTAGTGTCTCCATAGTCTGAGAGCTATAGTTTTTTTGGGCGACTGTCTTAGGTAGGGTATCATTTTTGCAGGATGAGATGACGGTTTGATTGGCACTATTTTGGGGTGCATATGACTTTTTGATCGCTTGCTATTACACTTTTTGTGATGTAAGGTGACAAAAATGGCTTTATTGACACCGTTTTTTTTTTTTTTTTTTTTATGGTGTTGACCTGAGGGGTTAGGTCATGTGGAATTTTAGAACAAGTTGTAACGGACGTGGTGATACATAATATGTCTACTTTTTTTTTTTTACATTTAACACAATAAAAGCATTTAAAAAATATATATTTTAGTGTCTCCATAGTCTGAGAGCCATAGTTTTTTTTATTTTTTGGGTGATTGTCTCAGGTAGGGGCTAATTTTTTTGCAGGATGAGGTGACGGTTAGATTGGTACTATTTTGGGAGGCATACGCCTTTTTGCTCGTTTGGTGTTGCACTTTTAGTGATGTAAGGTGACAAAAAAATGTTTTATTTTAGCACAGTTTTTATTTTTTTTGACAGTGTTCACCTGAGGGGTTAGGTCATGTGATATATGTGATATTTTTATAGAGCCGGTCAATACGGAAGCGGTGATATCTAATATGTCTACTTTTCTTCTTTCCCTATTTTTTACAATTTATTTTTACTTTATTTTGGGAAAAGAACGCTTTTTTTAACTTGAAACTTTAAATTTTTTTGTAAAACTTAATTTTTTTAACTTCTTTTTTCACTTTATTTTTTGTACCACTCTGGGACTTCAACTTTGGGGGGTCAGATCCTCTTTACAATGCATTACAACACTTCTGTATTGTAATGCATTGGCTGTAAGTGTATTACACTGTATAATACACTTCAGCCTGTTTGCCTGTGAGATCCAGGGGACTGGATTTCACAGGCTGTCACGGAAGGCAGCCAAGATGCCTAAGGAATCGGGGGTGCCTTCTTTGCCATCTAGTCCCCGTCACGATGGCCACCACGCACCCGGCAGGATCCCGCACGTGCTGAGATCAGCGCTGACCGCTGCTGTGCAAGGGTTAATGTGTCGGCATCAGCGTTTTACAGATGCCGGCGCATACAGCAGGGGTCCGGCTATCTGTGACTGCTGGAACCCTGCCGCTGATCAGAACGCCGTAGTTGTTCGGCGCTGGGATTTCCGACCCGGATATCAGCGCCTAACATGTACGGCGATAGTATCGTACGGGTTAATAGTGGCCATTGCATCCTTAACAGTGACATCCACAGCGGCCTGCCCCCTTAACAGTAACAGCCACAGTGAACGCCTCTTTAATAGAGATGTCCCAAACTATTTGCCAAACATATGCGATGTTCGGTACACCTCCTATACGTCATCATTGAGCAAACTTTGACCCTGTACCTCACAGTCAGCAGACACATTCCAGGAAATCAGAATACCCTCCCTCCCAGACCCCCCCCCCCCTGCCTCCTATCAAAAAACAAGGACAGCATCCATCTTAGATTCATTCTGAAGCTGCAGTGTTAGTTAGAGCAGGGAGAGTGCTGCTGCTGCTGAATTAATAGGGAAAGCGTCAGGCCTCTTTCACACAAGCGTGTCCGGATTAGGTCCAGATGCATTGCGGATGCGTTCAGTGAAAACTGTGTGATTTCACAGGCAAAGCCATTCAGTTTTGCCTGCGATTGCGTTCAGTTGTTCAGTTTTTTCCGCGCGGGTGCAATGCGTTTTGATGCGTTTTTCACGCGCGTGATAAAAAACTGAAGCTTTACAAACAACATTTTTTTAGGGCTGGTACATCAGTCTGCTTTCATTTAATTTTTTTTCTATATATATATTGCAGTTGCCTGCCCGTGTGTGAGAGGCTGCAGGCCCACAGACTGTACTGTGTGCACACCACTCATATTGGGTGGCACAGTACCTTGCAGATAAAAAAGTCATTTAATTTTTAACCTTTAATATAATTGCAGTTGCCTGCCAGTGTGTGTCAGGCCCACTGACTGTACTGTGCCCACTGCCAGTGCCCACCACTCATATCGGGTGGCACAGTACCTTGCAGATAAAAAAGTCATTTAATTTTTACCCTTTAATATAATTGCAGTTGTCTGCCAGTGTGTGTCAGGCCCACAGACTGTACTGTGCCCACTGCCAGTGCCCACCACTCATATCGGGTGGCACAGTACCTTGCAGATAAAAAAGTCATTTGATTTTTACCCTTTAATATAATTGCAGTTGTCTGCCAGTGTGTGTCAGGCCCACAGACTGTACTGTGCCCACTGCCCACCACTCATATAGGGTGGCACAGTACATTGCACGGCACACGCGCAGTGACCTAAAATTCAAACAAAGTGGACCGAGCATGGGTCTTTTTCCATCTCCCGGTTCCAAAAATGTATTCACTACACTGGCCCTGACCCTGATAGGGGACAAAACAGAGATTAAACTGATAGAAATAGTACTTGGTTAACACTAGTTGCATTGGTGGCAAATTCCATTGCAAGTGCCCAAAATTAGAAGGAAGCGGACAGAGCAAGCTTTTTTCTCTATCTCCCCATGCAAGGATTCAATTCAATACACATCCCCTGCTAGGGGACTTAACAAAGATTAAAATGGTAAGAATAGTAGTTCACACTATTTGTATTGGTGGCACAGTACACTGCCGGGCGCATGCGCAGTGCCCCAAATTGGAAGTAAGAGGACCAACCAATCATCTTTTTCCCTCTCCCGCCTCCTAAAATCTATTCGATACACGTCCCCTGGTAGGGGACGTAACAGGGATTAAACTGATAGGAATAGTACTACTTAACACACCACTCATATAGGGTGGCACAGTACATTGTACGGCGCACGCGCAGTGCCCCAAATTGGAAGGAAGAGGACCGACCAACCATCTTTTTCCATCTCCCGGTTCCTAAAATCTATTCCATACACCGGCCCCTGATAGGGGACAAAACAGAGATTAAACTGGTAAGAACAGATTTTTTTAATTTAAAAAAAAAGAGGACAGCCTCTGCGGATCTGGGTATTTTTTGGCCGCGTTACTGAACACTCATGCACAATGGCTGTAAGCTCATGCGTCCTTTTGCGGAGGTGACAAACCTGGTCAGTCAAACCTAAGGCAACATCATTAACCTCATCCCATATGCGTTTTTTCTGGAGCGTGCCCTGCGAAGAGTGCTGGATCATGCCGTAGATGAGCATGAAGAGGAAGAGTTGTGGTCACCATCACCACCAGAAGCAGCCTTGTCATCGTCGATTGCTGGACCTGCGGCAACTAAGAGTGAGGAGTTTGAAGAAGAGGAGTCAGAGGAGGAAGGTGGCTTTGAGGAGGTGGAAGACCAACCACAGCAGGCATCCCAGGGGGCTTGTTGTCACCTTTCGGGGACCCTTGGTGTTGTAAGTGGCTGGGTGGAAAAGAGAACTTCAATGACGTCAGTGAGGACAAGGCTAGCTTGGTATCCAACCTTGTACAAATGGGGAGTCTGCGGTTGTGCAAATGGACTGTTTGCGGTGCGTTAAATGGGGAGTTTGGTCTGTCACTGTGAAGCGGGCATAACCCTTACACTACCTGATCGATACAGCATCATACCTGATCATATAAACACACTGGATGTATTTAAGCATGTTATTTCCAAACAATATAGAAATGTTAGGTTATTTATGCCCTTTATGGATTAAAACCCGACTCTGTGTCAACTATATAATTTTCCATGGGAGTTTTGCCATGGATCCCCCTCCGGCATGCCACAGTCCAGGTGTTAGTCCCCTTGAAACAACTTTTCCATCACTATTGTGGCCAGAAAGAGTCCCTGTGGATTTTCGCCTGCCTATTGAAGTCTATGGCGGTTCTCCCTTGTCGCCTGTTTGCGAACATTTGCGGAAGTTCGCGTTCGCCGTTTGCGACATCTCTAATCTTTAACAGTGACCTCCACAGCGCCTTTCCCCTTTAATGCTAGGGCTACACGACGACATGTGTCACGCAATATTTTGTCTCAACAATTTTTATAATGATAGGCACCGCGACATGTGACATGCTGCGACTGCGACACGACAGTCGCATAAAAACCCATTTAATATGGATTTTTCTGCGACTGTCACAGTCGCAGCATGTCACAGGTCACAGTGCAACACCATAGACTATAATAAAAATTGTTGCGCGACACATGTAGCGGTGTAGTTGTGCCCTATGTGTCGTGCGACTTATTATCGTGCGACACATGTCGTCGTGTAGCCCTAGCCTAAAGCTGACCTACAGCAGTGAAGAAAAATGGCTGGGTTGTGATGGAAACCTGGAGTAAAACTGTGTGTATGTGGAGACTAAGGGCCTGCGAGATTCTATTAAATGATAAGGGACATGTGACTGTGTGTATGATATGAAGAGAAAGACTTGCAGGCTTGTATTTGCTAATGCAGGTAATTTTTTGGGAATATCTCAGGAACGGTACATCCTAGAGAGCTGAGACCCGGTCTAAAACCTTCCTGAACACCTGATGTACCTGTGTGCCAAATTTGGTAAAGATCGGTCCAGTTGTTTGGTTGCGCATAAAGAACAGACAGAGAGACGTCGGGACAGACAGAAACTCATTGTGTACTGGCATGTTACCTCCACAGTATTCTTTCCCAGATAGTAAGTGATATGTGTACCAAGTTTAGTAGAAATTGATCAATTAGTTTTTGAGTTACAAAGCAATATGTGTGTAGCAAAAACAATTGGAGCATACAAACTCCATGCAGCTGCTGTGTAGGGGCATATGACCCCCACAAGATTTCATTCCAGGTAGCAAGTGATGTGTATACCAAGTGTCGTTGAAATCAATGGTTGGTTCTGGAGCACAGTAGGTCTTGCAAACAGCTTTTTGGCAGGGGAGCTGACCCTGCCAATCTAATATTGATGACCTTTCCTAAGGTCCAAGAAACTTTTACCACTTGCCTACCGCCACACGACTTTATACTTCGGGGAGGAAGGATGTTAACTGCAACCCGCCATTTTTATATAAAAACGGCGGGTTACATTAGGATCTGCCAGCGCCCTGGGGCACTGCAGGTCCCTGTGAACACACTGTCATTAGACATCTGAGGTCACAGTGAAGATCCCGGAAACGAGCCAAAGTGATCCACTGTGAAGAAAAGCCGGCAGGGGCAAGGTCAGTTAAGACAGCCACCCTTTTTCCATAGAAAATAATAATAAAAAATAAAAAAAGTAAAACAAAACTATAGTTATAGCTATTAGTTTAGTGTAGCAGATTATGAACACACATATTTTGTCCCCTTTTTCTTTTATAAAAAAGTAAAATAAAAATATATGTGGTCATTTATTAAACTGGTGTAAAGTAGAACTTGCCTAGTTGCCCATAGCAACCAATCAGTTTCCGCCTTTCATTTTGGACAGCTCCTTTGGAAAATGAAAGGTGATTTGGTTGCTATGGGCGTCTAAGCTAGATCTACTTTACACCAGTTTGATAAATGACCCCGTTAGTTATTAGTTTTAGCAATTGTATCGTGGACTTTGTGTGTGTAAAATACATAAACATACACACTTTTTTTTCTTTCATAAAAGAAATATAGGTATTAGTTTTAGCTTTAATTAGTATAGCGTTTTTTGTGCATAAAATATACAACTGCATGCATATTTTTTTATTTATAAAAAAAATATTAAAACAAAGTCAAAAAAGCTTTAAATATCCAAATTTCCATAAAATGAATAAGTTTAGGGGGGTGAAGCATCTCAATAATAAAAAATAGTCACTGTCAAAATGTGCTCCAGTCCTTTGAAGTCCTAAACTGAGTCCAGCCAGTAGATGAATTAAGCTTCTTTCACACTGGTGTTAGGATTGTCCGGCCGCCTTTCGGCATGTTTGCCGTGTTGCGGCCGCATCTTCGGCCCAACCCCATTATAGTGAATACCAGTGCTTTTATGTAGATTATTGTATTATTAAATGATTGTATTATTAAATGTACATATTGCTCCATTTGGTCTTTATATTAATTGAGTGCCCCCCACTCACTTTACTTTTATTTATATTTTTGTCTGATGGAGCTTGAGGGTCTGATCTAAGGTAGAACAGAGGTACGATGGGCGTCTGATCTGAGGTCTGAGGAGAAAAGAGGTTTGATCTGAGTGCTAAGGAGAAATAGGGGGTGTTAGACAGAGGTCTGAGGAGGAATCGGAGTATGATAGGGGTCTGATCTGAGGAGGAATGGGGGTTTGATACAAAGGTCTGAGGAGAAATGGGGGTCTGATTTAGAGGTTTGATGGAGCATGGGGGTCTTATGGGGATCTGATCTGAGGACTGATGAAAAATATTTTTTTTCTGATAGTCCAGTGCATCTTATGGAGTAAACAATATGGTATATCTGTCATCTAATGGCACAAAAGAAAGGTCTAATATGTTCTGTAAAAAATACTATCAACTACTATCAAGGTTGGCTCAGAAATTAAATAGTTATTTGCAGTTGGATAGGCCCATCGCTAAAACTGAAAAATTGGCCTGGTAAGGAAGAGGTGTAAACACTCTGGCAATGAAGTGGTTAACCCCTTTATGACGAATGACGTACTGTGTACGTCATGAAAAGAAATCCCTACCGCAAGTATACTTGCGGCGACACCGGCATGTTATCGGGTGTCATCCGTCAGTGGACAAATCACAGCGATCCTTGTTTCACAATCGCTGTGATTGGTCAATGAAAGTAGAAGTGACCAATCGCAGCACATGTAGTTGCGCTGCATTGTAAAATCACCCAGCGCATATCCGATCTCTTCAGATTGACAGTTAAACTTGTGGAGATCGGACCTGTGCTGCTCTGTGTTCCTGTCAGCCACCCACAGTGAAAAAAAACACCCACAGTACCCCAAAACCCACACTCTTCCCCTTACACACATCCTCTAACCACCCATCCTCCCCACAGAACATAAATGTGGTTTTTGTTGTTTTTTTTTAGTAGTATTAATAGGGCAATTGATAGTAGTAATAATAGGAAGTAGTTGAGGTTAGGGCTAGCCCTAGGCATAAGAAAAAAGAAAAAAGAAGAAAAAAAGTTAAAAAAAAAGAAAAGAAAAAAAAGAAAAATCCAAAAATAATATATAAAATATTGATAATTAGCCATAGTTAGCTTGAGTACTGGCAGTTAGATAGAATAGTTATATAAAATAGTAGTGTTAGGGTAAGAGGTTTGAAAAAAATAAAAATTAATATATATATATATATATATATATATAAATTTTTTGGAGTAGTGTAAGGGTTTGCAGAATTTAAAATGGCTGAGCATATGTATATGGCAGAGGAGTCATACACATTTATCTGTTCTGATACAGAAAGTGCTAGCGAGACAGAACAATTCAAAATTTCGTCATCATCCACTAACACTAGTGATGACGAGCCAAAGCAAAGTCGCAGACGAGAATTTAATTCAGTCACAGACATCTGTTGTGATGTTATGGGTTTAGGGGGGTAGAATTTTTAAAAATCTTCTTATCAGAAGAACTGCTAAATTTGATGGTTGAGCAGACCAATTTATACGCTGCTCAATTCCTTGCTAGTCACCCTACCTCATATTACGCCAAGAATGGCGTATGGTGCCCTGTTGTTGTGGCGGAATGGGTCTCATTAAAAAACCTACTATGAGATCTTATTGGTTATCTGATGTCTTGTACGATACCCCCATGTACAGGGAAGTAATGCCAAGACAGCAATCTGGGACAATCCTGCGGTTTCTGCACTACGCTGACAATACACAGTGCCCCCCACATGATGACCCCAGCCATGACAGGCTTTTTTAAATTAGGCCCCTTATAAATTATTTAAATGAAAAATTTCAAGAGGCCTACACCCCAGAAAAAAACATTGCCGGGGACGAGTCACTTGTCCTTTTTAAAGGCAGGCTTCAATTTCGCCAATATTTGCCAAGAAAGAGGGCACGATTTGGGCTAAAAATTTATAAGCTCTGTGAGAGCGGATCTGGCTACACTTATAAATTTAGAGTGTATGAGTGAATGCCCCCCTTCCCTCAATGTGGCAGGTAAAATAGTGTGGGGTCTTTTACACCCTCTTTTAGATAAGGGGTACCACTTGTACATTGACAATTATTATACAAGCGTACCCCTTTTCAGGTGCCTTTCAGTCAGGAAGACAGTGGCATGTGGCACCATACGCCGCAATCAAGGAGGCCTGCCCAAGCCTTTAGTCAATAAGAAATTGAGGTCTGGTGAAATAAAGGTCCTTTGTAATGGGGACATCTTACTCATAAAATATTGAGATAAAAAAGATGCCCTCATAATGATATCTATTCATCCAGACAGTAGTAGCCCTGTTCCTGTGTGCGGCACAAATACCACCGTCCATAAGCCTGTCTGCATACGGGATTACAATAAATATATGGATGGGGTGGACCTTGCAGACCAAATGCTGTAGCCCTATAGTGCGGTCAGGAAATCCCACATTTGGTATAAAAAACTTGAAGCCCACCTTATGCAAATAGCCCTTTATAATTCTTTTGCTATGTTCTAAAAAGAAGGGAACCAAGGAACATACATCTTGAATTTCAAGAAGAAATAATAAAAAATGTAATATTTGGAGAGCAGCGGGATAGCAGTGGGATAGCGTCATCCAGTCATGGCAGCAGAATTATCCCAGGGCAACATTTCCCATCAGAGGTGCCCCCTACTGCGAAAAAAAGCAGAGCCCAAAAGAGATGTAGGGCCTGTTACAAGAATCGGATACGGCGGGACACCATATACCGATGTGACACCTGTCCAGATAAGCCAGGACTTTGCATTAAGCAGTGTTTCCGCATTTACCACACTTTTCTAGACTATTAAAAAAATTTAATTGTTTAACTTATTTTGTCCACTTTTGGCCATTTTTTATTTATTGTCCAATCCACAGTTTTTTAACACTCCACATTATTAGCAAAATATCATTTGACAAACTCCAAAATGTGAAAATAAATTCTCATTATACCCCTAGGTGAATACCGTAAAATAATAAAATTCTCACTACACCCCTAGATGAACACTTTAGAGGGTGAAGTTTCCACTTTGTGGGGGTTTCCCTTGTGGGGTACCTCATGGTACCTTCAAATGAAACACAGTGCCTGAAAATAATTCCAGTGAAATCTGCCCTCCAAAAGCCATATTGTTCTCTACCATATGTCCATACAGCATATGGTAGTCCACATATGGGGTGCTGCCATAATCAGGAAAAAATGGGTAACAAATTTTGTGGTTTTGTGGTGATTTTCTCCTGTTACCCCTTGTGACAATCAAAAATTTGGACCTAAAGTGGCATTTTTTCTTTTTTACAGCCAAGGGTTTCTAAATTCTATGAAAAGCATATTGGGCCAAAGTGTTCACTACACACCTTGAAAAATTCCCTGGGGTATAGTTTCTAAAATGGGGTCACTTTTTGGGGGTTTCCACTGTGGGGTACCTCAGAGTACCTTCAAATGCAACACAGCGCCTGAAAATCATTCCAGTGAAATCTGCCCTCCAAAAGCCATATTGTGCTCCCTCTGTTCTAAGCTCTGCCATACGCCCATGAAGCAGTTGAAAACCACATATGGGGTGTTGTCGTATTCAGGAGAAAATGGGTAACAAATTTTGTGGTGATTTTATCCTGTTACCCCTTGTTTTACAGGGCTGATAAAGCAGATAATGGTGATTCCATACAGCTCCTGCTCTCTGCTCTACATCAGGCCGTCCTGATGTTAAGGAATCTGACAGCAGTCATTTTAATTTCTCTACTAATCATGCCCTAGACAAAAAAATGACATTTAAGACTTTTTTTTATATTAGCATGTTTTTTCAATATTTTCAGTTTTTCTTTTCGTTCCCTGGAGAAACCCTTTAACTTCTTCCCGACCGCCGAACGCAGGATTGCGTCCTGGCGGTGGTCGGTTTGTTCCTCCTGGACGCGCGGGCGCGTCCTCTCGCGAGACGCGCGATTTCCTGTGAACGCACGCACGTGCGTTCACAGGATCGCGTCGGGGAGAACTTTAACCTTTAACTACAGCCTGCGAGCACTGATCATGCGCTGGCAGGCTGTAGAAGTTAAAAAAAAAATCGCATATCAGACGAGGTTTTGTTAACAGCATCTGATATGATTGCTGTTCGTTCCTTTGGTGGTCCCTTTTGCTTGGGACCACCAAAGGAAACTTTTGTAAGTGCACCAATCACCACACAGACCCCCCCATCCATCCCCCCCCCCCCCCCCCGTCACTGATTAACCCCTTATTAACCCCCGATTAACCCCTGATCACCCCATGTCACCCCCCTGATCACCCCCCTGTCACTAAACACCCCCCTGTAAGGCTCATTCAGACGTCCGTATGTGTTTTGCGGGTCCATGGATCCGCAAAACACGGACACCGGCAATGTGCTTTCCGCATTTTGCAGATCCGCACATTGCCAGAACTATATAGAAAATGCCTTTTCTTGTCCGCAATTGCGGACAAGAATAGGACATGCTGTATCTTTTGCGGAGCTGCGGCTGGATGTTTGGGGGCCGAAACCCGGAAGTTTGCGGTCGCAGCTCCGCAAATGCTGATGCGGCGTGCACATAGTGTGTTCTCCGCATCACCGCCGGCCCCATTCACACTGAATGGGTCCGCATCTATTCCACAGAATTGCGGAATAGATGCGGACATTTTTGCAGACGTGTGAATGGGGCCTTACTACTTTTTTTTCATCCACATTGATCGATGCGAATGAGGAAATCTGTGCCGTTCTTTTTTTTTTTTTTCAGCCCAGAGGCTGAACGGAAAAAAAAAATCTCATTATCCGTATGCTCAATATACGGAGAATAGCAGAAACTCCTAATACTGGCCATACATTTAATGATTGCGGAGACCTTAAAAAGCCAGGGCAGTACAAACACCTCACATGTGACCCCATTTTAGAAAGTAGACACCCCAAGGTATTTCGTGAGGGGTATGGTGAGTTCATGTAAAATTTTATTTTTTGTCACTAGTTAGTGGAAATTTGAGACTTTGTAAAAAAAAAAAAAAAAAAATATATCAATTTCCGCTAACTTGTGCCAAAAAATAAAACATTTCTGTGAACTTGCCATGCCCCTCACGGGATACCTTGGGGTGTCTTCTTTCCACAATGGGGTCACATGTGGGGTATTTATACTGCCCTGGCATTTTAGGGGCCCTAAAGCGTGAGAATCCATATGCGTAAAAATGCCCTGTGAAATCCTAAAGGTACTCATTGGAATTTGGGCCCCTTTGAGCATTTTGGCTGCAAAAAAGTGGCACACATGTGGTATCGCCGTACTCAGGAGAAGTAGGGCAATGTGTTTTGGGGGTGTATTTTTATATATACCCATACTTTGTGTGAGAAATATCGCTGTAAACAACAACTTTTTATTTTTTTTATACAAAGTTGTCAATTCACAGAGATATTTCTCTCACCCAACATGGGTATATGTAAAAATACACCCCAAAACACATTGCCCTACTTCTACTGAGTACGGCGATACCACATGTGTGACACTTTTTGCAGACTGGGTGCGCAAAGGGGCCCAAATTCCAACGAGTACCTTTAGCTTTTACATGGCTGCTCACAATTTAGCCCGCCCAAAATACCAGAACAGTAAACACACCCCACAAATAACCCCATTTCATAAAGTAGACACCCCAAGGTATTCACTGAGGGGCATAGTGAGTCCGTGGGAGATTTTATTTTTTTTTGCCAGAAGTTAGCAGAAATGGAAACTTTATTATTTTTATTTTTTTCCTCAGAAAGTGTCATTTTCCGCTAACTTGTGAAAAAAATGAAATTATACATGAACTCACCATGCCCCTCCGCGAATACTTTGGGGTGTCTTCTTTCTAAAATGGTGTCATTTGGGGGGTATTTATACTATCCTGACATTCTAGCACTTGAAGAAACATGACAGGTGCTCAGAAAGTCAGAGCTGCTTCAAAATGCGAAAATTCACTTTTTTGCACCATAGTTTGTAAACGCTATAACTTTTACCCAAACCAATAAATATACACTTATTGGATTTTTTTTTATCAAAGACATGTAGAACAATAAATTTTGCGAAAAATTTATATAGAAATGTAGTTTTTAAAAAAAAAAATTACAACAGAAAGTGAAAAATGTCATTTTTTTGCAAAAATTTCGGTCATTTTTGATTAATAGCAAAAAAAGTAAAAATGTCAGCAGCAATGAAATGCCACCAAATGAAAGTTCTATTAATGAGAAGAAAAGGAGGTAAAATTAATTTGGGTGGTAAGTTGCATGACGGAGCAATAAACGGTGAAAGTAGTGTAGTGCGGAATTGTAAAAAGTGGCCTGGTCATTAAGGGTGTTTAAGCTAGGGGGGGCTGAAGTGGTTAAGGGATGATAAAAAAAAATTTATAATATTACCTCACTGTCCTACTGCCAACGTCATATTTGCCTCATAAGTTGCTGGGCGGCCCAGTACTACGTATGTAAAATTCATGAAACAAAAAAAAGTTGGTTTACAGTATGGGGGTCACTCTTAGCATACCTTATCCTTTCCTGCTTTCAAGGAGCAAAAGACACTATACAGATTGGAAATGGTATTTATTAAATAAAAGTGAGAAAAAAAAGATATGTGTTTTTTACTGCAACTTTTCTATTAAGGATTAACACTTTAAGTGTGGTCCTTGTGTGCTGTAAAATGATCATTGCAATGTATAGGGTGTTAAAACTTTTAATTGCTGAGATCAGCTTGCATGTATGTGTGCACACATGTGTGTGTTGGGGACTTATTGCAATTATTCGAGTGGTGGCACCATGTATCTGATGTGTATGGACTCTGTTGGGTTGTGATTTATGCTAAATTTGCAACCTGAGTGGAAGGTGAGTGGTGGTTAAGTGAGAAAATAGATTAAATCCTTGCACTCACACCCATGTCAGATGCTGGGACAGTCTGTATGTAACATATAATGTAGCAGCATGACATTTTATATATGAGTAAAAAGTTACCAATACCTCTGATATGAGTTAAAGATTGATACTTTTTTAATTAAGTGGGGAAAAAAAGGTATTGACTTTACTGTGTATCAATGTAACCTATGCATTGCTACAAAGGTCAGAGCTCGCGAACTGCGCAGGTTTCCTAGGGGAGATCCCCATGTGAAAAGCACATGCCGGAGGATTTGACAGGCTCAAAAGGGCTTGTAAGAATAGCAATCCTTAAAGCCAATTATGCTATTACGATGTCCAAAAAAAAGACTATTTGTTTTCAGTATGGCTTATACTGTGTATAATTATTCTCGTACATGCTAATGTTAGACTGCAAAGTGTGACAAAATCAGTGCTTAAAATTATGAAAGTAAACAGGTAAAAAATACATCCAAAAAGTTATTGTTTTATGATTAACATAATCAGTGAGGAAAAGCTGATCCTCGGAATTTTATAAGCAATATCGCTAGAACTTTCTATAAAAGGTGCGCACGTCTATTTTGCAATTTGTACTTTGTTTGGTTTGTACAACTTCAAGTCACTTTCACACAGCAGTACTTTACCTCGGTGTTTGTAAGCCAAAACCAGGAGTGGGTCCAGAATACAGAGAAAAAATATAATGGGAAGATGTGTACCCCTTCCCTGCTCTGGACCCAGTCTTGGTTTTGACTAACAAATACTGATGCAAAATACTGACTAAAATACTGCAGTGTAAAAGTAGGCTTGGGATTGTTCCACACACAGCAATTCATGCATTTTTTATGCATTTTGTCACTTTTTCTGGCCAAAAACACTGACCAGTCTATAGTAAAATACTATATACACAGAGCTTTGTTTTTTTGTTGTCTTTATAAATTATTTGCAGTCAATTTTTTTAGAAAAATGCAGCATACTTTAGATATTACATTTTTTCTGACATTTTCTTCCATAGGCTTATTTCTAATGCTGCTAAAAACACATATAAAACACAGTTTAAAAAAGTGAAAAATATAAAAATATTTGTGTGAAGGAGTGCTGGGCCAGATTCAAGCAGTTTTTATACAGTTTTTTTTTAGCCAAAGCCAGAAAAGGATTCAAAAAGGAGGAAAAGAACAAAAGTTTTTCCTCTGTTTTGTAGCCACTCCTATGTTAAGGCTACAGTGGCTTGAAAAAGCATTCATACCCCTTGAACTTTTTCACATTTTTACACATTACACCCACAAACTCAAATGTATTTTATTGCCATTTCATGTGATTTTTTGTAGCAATTATGTGTGAAGTGAAAATAAAATTAGACATGATCTTCAAAAAATGTTATAAATACAAATCTGCAAAGTGTGGTGTGCATTTGTATTCAACCCCCTGAACTCTGATACAAGTAAAATCCATTGTGACCAATTGCCTTCAGAAGTCACCTAATTAGTTGAGTCCACCTGTGTGTAATTTATTCTCAGTATAACCGCAGCTGTTCTGTGAAGGCCTCAGAGGTTTGTTAGAGAATAGTAGTGATCAAACAGCATAATGAAAACCAAGGAACACACCAGACAGGTCAGGGATAGTTGTGGAGAAGTGTGAACCATGCACAAATTTTGTCTACGCTTCAAAAATCTTCCCCTGAGCAAAATTATGGTTTATGGGGTCTATAGGCTCCATTGGGTTCAGTTATGTGCTGAATCCGTCCTTTCTGTTCTCCTGCTCCTATAATGGAGCAGGAGAATGGAAAGGATGAACACTGATGTGAAGTCACACTTAGCTATTTTTAAAAAACACTTCCACTTTCAATATGATGAAAAATAGAAACACTGGCCGTACTTTACACAATTTATGAAAATGTTTTTTGATATTTAACTGTACAAAAGCATACTTATTTGTAATAATTGTTATATTCTAAAGAAAATACATAAAACTCTTTCATACAACATTATACATTAGGTAAAATGGGAATGATTTCCTAAGCAAAATGCAACAGAATTTTAGAACAAAACTGACATTTTGCTATGAGGCAGTGACTAAGAGGAGTTATTAAATACACCAGATTTATAACAGTGTGTGCTATGTTTTTGCCCAAAATACTGATATGAAGTTAGCTGGCCAAGAGGTAAGGAAGAGAAAAGAGTCTAGCAAGATATGCTATATGTTAGGGAAGCGGAAGTTGAACTGCTGTGCCACTGCACTGAATTGGCTTGGGGTTACTCCTGTTAACCTGGCAGTCCTCTGCCTTCACCCTTAACCACTTTAGGACAGCCGCACGCAGAATCACGTGATCTCGGCGGTCCTTTTGTTCCTCGTTGACGCACGGGTGCGTAATCTCGCGAGTAATCACAGACTGTCGGGAGCTGCTCAGAAGAAGTTAGTCACCAGCCTGCCAGCCAATGATCGGCGCTGGCAGGCTGGTGATGTTCAAAAAAAACGAATCACAAGCCATATAATGCATTATATTTATAATTCGTCGGTTGGACCCAGGAGAGAGCACACCTCTACTGTAAGTACACCAAGCACACTCCACATAGGCCCTGATCACCCCAATTAACCCCTTCATCACCCCTTTCAATCACCTGTCAATCACTAGTGAAAGGGAAAAAAGTGATCAGTGTAAACTTAAACTGTCACTTTTTTTTTTCACTAGTATTGACTGTTAGGTTTAGATTTAGTTTAGGCCCCTTTGGTAGGTAGTTAGCGTTAGCACCCAGCCCACCGCACCGCAGTCACTGATTCACTGATTAGCGTAGCGCTAATGGGTGGAGACAGCTCAGATCGGATCGGCACTGGGGTTTTTTGAGCTGTTCTTCACTGCGGAGCTCTTTGACCTAGTCGTGGCAGAAACAAATGGGTATGCCACTCAATTTATAAACGCCAACCCGGAAAGCTTCTATGCCCAGCCTTTCCGGTGGAAGCCAGTCCAAGTTTCCGAATGTAAAACTTTTCTGGGCCTTCTCCTTAACATGGGCCTGACAAAAAAACATGAACTGCGGTCATATTGGTCCACGAACCCAATTCATCACATGCCCATGTACTCTGCTGCTATGTCCAGGACACGATTTGAGACCATCCTGCGTTTCCTGCACTTTAGCGACAACACCACCTCCCGTCCCAGAGGCCATCCAGCTTTTGACCGGCTCCACAAAATTCGGCCCCTCATAGACCACTTCAACCTGAAATTTAGAGATTTGTATACCCCCGCACAAAACATCTGCGTAGACGAGTCCCTGATACATTTTACCGGGCGCCTTGGCTTCAAACAGTACATCCCAAGCAAGCGTGCCCAGTATGGGGTCAAATTGTATAAGCTCTGTGAAAAGGCCACAGGCTATACACACAAATTTCGGATCTATGAGGGAAAAGATCAGACCCTGGAGCCGGTCGGTTGCCCTGACTACCTGGGGAGCAGTGGGAAGATAGTCTGGGACTTGGTGTCAACCTTATTCGGCAAGGGGTACCATCTTTATATGGACAATTTCTACACAAGTGTGGCCCTCTTCAAGCATTTGTCCCTAGAACAGATTGGCTGCTGTGGCACCGTGCGACCTAGTCGCCGGGGCTTCCCCCAACGGCTCGTTACCACCCGTCTTGCAAGGGGGGAGAGGGCTGCCTTGTGTAACCAAAAACTGCTCGCGGTGAAATGGAGAGACAAGCGTGACGTTTACATGCTCTCCTCCATTCACGCAGACACGACAATACAAATTAAACGGGCAACCAGTGTCGTTGAAAAGCACCTTTCAGTCCACGACTATAACCTCCACATGGGAGGGGTGGACTTCAATGACCAGATGTTGGCCCCGTATTTGATTTCCCGCCGCACCAGACGCTGGTATAAGAAGGTGTCTGAATATTTATTTCAATTGGCTATGTATAATAGTTATGTTCTCTACAGTAAGGCTGGGAGAACAGGATCCTTCCTCAAATTTCAGGAAGAGATCATCGAGAACCTCCTGTATCCAGGAGGTTCCGTGGCCCCAAACCCCAGTGCAGCGAGCCGTCTACACGAGCGACATTTCCCCAATGTCGTTGCTGGTACCTCAACCCAACCGCCACCCCGAATAAGATGTCGTGTCTGTAGCAGGAGTGGACTGTCCTGACCACCCTAGGGGAGTGTTTCCGGAAGTACCACACTCAGGTACACTTAGGGACATAGGGACAGCACAACACAGGTAGTTTTTACAATCAGGCTCTAGGGTCTCTCAGGATACTGGGTTTTGAGAGATAGGGGTGCTGGTGTGCTACAGCAGAAATGTGAAACGGTAGAAACGTTTCACTTGGGATAAAGGGCATAATGTACTTCGCACCATCTCTGTGTGATTTACACTTTACACATATTCCCATGGGAAAGGAGAGGTTTCTGTTTGGAAAATAAAGAGTGAAATGGTAAAAAAAAAAAAAAAATTAAACAGGTAGCAAGAAAAAGAAATCTTGAGTTAGTTCAGGTTTTAAAAGTTTTGATGTTCAGGTTTTATAAAAAACTTTTTATGTTCAGGTTTTATAAAGTTTGTAACGTTCAAGTTTATAAGCCTGCTGCCTGTTTTTTCTTCTTTTTTTTTCCCCCCTAACCACCCTTTATTTTCCAGGTAGACCAACGGACCAACGGACCAATCGACGAAAACGCTGCAGCACTGATGTGCATTCTGAGAGAAGCATTGCGCTGCTGTCAGAAGACACGTGAAGTCGGTGTATGCGGCGCTGCAAGACGAGATTTCTCCTCTGCAGTACAGGTACGTTTGCCCAGGCATATGAGCTGAGGAGAGGTGTTGGAGTTCATATGCTTTGGCAAACACTTGTATAAAAAAATCTGGCAAAGATGTCTTCCTCCACAACGATCGATTGATCGATGTGAATGGAGAAATCACGTTTGTCAGGACATAGGAGCTGAAGTGGGTATGGATGTTTGGGCGGAGCCCCTAGGTCCTGGCAATCGCCAGGCCCCTCTTTTTTTTCTTGCATAATTTTTGGCAGAGATTTTTTCATCCACATCGATCGATGCGAATGAAGAAATCTGTGCCGTTCATTTTTTCTTTCAGCCCAGAGGCTGAACGAAAAAAAAATCTCATTACCCGTATGCTCCATATAAGGAGAATAGCAGAAACTCCTAATGCTGGCCATACATGTAATGATTGCGGAGACCCTCAAATGCCAGAGCAGTACAAAAACCTCACATGTGACCCTATTTTGGAAAGAAGACACCCCAAGGTATTCGCTGAGGGGCATATTGAGTCCATCAAAGATTGAACTTTTTGTCACAAGTTAGCGGAAAGGGAGACTTTGTGAGAAAAAACAAAAAAAATCAAATTCCGCTAACTTGTGCCAAAAAAAAAAAAATCTTCTATGAACTCGCCATGCCCCTCACAGAATACCTTGGGGTGTCTTCTTTCTAAAATGAGAAGAAAAATGCGTAAAAATGCCATCCTAAAAGGTACTCATTGGAATTAGAGCCCCTAAAAAAAAAAAAATAAATCCATTTCCGCTAACTTGTGTATTTTTACATATACCCATGCTGGGTGAGAAAAAAATCTCTGAAAATTGACAACTTTGTATAAAAAATGGAAAAATTTGTCATTTACAGAGATATTTTTCACACACAGTATGGGTATATGTAAAAATACACCCCAAAACACATTGCCCTACTTCTCCTGCGTACGGCGATAAAACATGTGTGCCACTTTTTTGCAGCCAAGATGTGCAAAGGGGCCCTAAATCCAATGAGTACCTTTAGGATTTCACAGGGCAATTTTACGCATTTGGATTCCAGACTTCTTCTCACGCTTTAGGGGTCCCTAAAATGCCAGGGCAGTAAAAAAACCACACAAGTGACCCCATTTTAGAAAGTAGACACCCCAAGGTATTCGGTGAGGGGTATGGTGAGTTCATGTAAAATTTTATTTTTGGTCACAAGATAGTGGAATATGAGACTTTGTAAAAAAAAAAAAGAAAAAAAATTTTTCCATTTCCGCTAACTTGTGACAAAAAATAAAAACGTCCATGAACTCACTATGCCCATCAGCGAATACCTTAGGGTGTCTACTTTCCGAAATGGGGTCACTTGTGTGGTATTTTTACTGTCTTGGCATTTTAGGGGCCCCTAAAGCGTGAGAAGTAGTTTGGAATCCAAATGCGTAAAATTGCCCTGTTAAATCCTAAAGGTACTCATTGGAATTAAGGCCCCTTTGCGCATCTTGGCTGCAAAAAGTGTCACACATGTGGTATTGCCGTACTCAGGAGAAGTAGGGCAATGTGTTTTGGGGTGTATTTTTACATATACCCATGCTGGGTGAGAGAAATATCTCTGTAAATTGACAACTTTGTATAAAAAATTTAAAAAGTTGTCATTTACAGAGATATTTTTCACACACAGTATGGGTATATGTAAAAATACACCCCAAAACACATTGCCCTACTTCACCTGAGTACGGCGATACCACATGTGTGCCACTTTTTTGCAGCCAAGATGCGCAAAGGGGCCCTAAATCCAATGAGTACCTTTAGGATTTCACAGGGCATTTTTACGCATTTGGATTCTGAAGCTTTAGGGGCCCCTAAAATTCATTTCCGCTAACTTGTGACAAAAAATAAAAACTTCCATGAACTCACTATGCCCCTCAGTAAATACCTTAGGGTGTCTACTTTCCGAAATGGGGTCATTTATGGGGTGTTTCTACTGTCTGGGCATTGTAGTACCTCAGGAAACAGGACAGGTGCTCAGAAAGTCAAAGTGTGGAAATTCACTTTTTTGCACCATAGTTTGTAAACGCTATAACTTTTACCCAAACCAATACATATACACTTATTGCATTTTTTTTTATCAACGACATGTAGAACAATAAATTTTGAGAACAATTTATAGAGAAATGTAGTTTTATTTGGCAAATTTTCCAACAGAAAGTGAAAAATGTAATTTTTTTGCAAAAATTTCGTGAAAAAAAGAAAAATATCAAAAAAAGTAAAAATGTCAGCAGCAATGAAATACCACCAAATGAAATCTCTATTAGTGAGAAGAAAAGGAGGTAAAATTCATTTGGGTGGTAAGTTGCATGACGGAGCAATAAACGGTGAAAGTAGTGTAGTGCAGAATTGTAAAAAGTGGCCTGGTCATTAAGGGTGTTTAAGCTAGGGGGGCTGATGTGGTTAAACTCCTTCAGGGATCTGTACTCCACTCAAGGGGAGCCACCAGACTGTAACCCACTGAATTTGTCTCAGTTCATAAGCTGCTGACCCACTATGGTCAAGATACACCAGTGCTGAGCACCAATGAATCAGGCAAAACTGCAGTCAGGAAATAAGGCGAGGTCAGGGCAAGCAGAGTACGAGCCATCCAGTAAACCGCCCAGGTTAGAAGGCAGAACAGGCAAAGGTCGGTTCAGGCAGCTATGGGTGAAATCCGGAAATAAGTAGCAAACAACACAATAACACAGCTTTGCAGGAAACTAGCTAACAAGAGCCTATTGCTCAGACACCCTCCCACCAGGGATGGTGACTTAAATACTCTTAGATGGCCAGCCACATGCTGGTGAAGATTAGAGTGTATGTGCTGGCCATTTACGAGTCAGAAGAACTCGCGCAAGAGCGCTACGGGCAGTGATGGTGGGAGGCAGGCCTCCTTCTGTGTGGGAAGGATGGAGGAGCACTATCTCAGAAGAAGCAGAGGGTTGCCAATAAGCAAGGACTGCCAGGGAAGCAGAGCATTTAACCAGGCAAGTACTCTGGCGGTCATTTCCAAGGGTGAGATGGCAGCGAGCATTGCCAGCTGGATCAACTTAATTTCCATCACATAGCCACTATGATAAATTTGGTGTATGTATATCCTATTTGTAAAATTAAGAGGATGATCTATTGGATATCTCAGGTGGTAAAAAAAATTTGGGATCTTATATATGCAACCTCTATACAAATAAATTCTCTGTAGGCAAAATATATTTTTTGAAATGGTGGTGTTCACATAGATGAAGAAATGCAGAAATTTCTCTACCTCTTTTAATCCTGCGTTTTCATTATTATCTCCTTGTCGAATGTTCATTGCTACTCCTTCATGCTCTGGAGGAGTTCTTGGCTCTTCTTGTAACACAAGGATGTTTGGTTGCTCTCTGTGTTCCTGTGGGAGATAATAAAGCAATAGCTATAAAATGGAAGATGGATCTAAGGCTATAGAGCCCTTTGGGGCTATTTTTATACTCATTTGGGGCTAAAAATCATTATTTCAATTAGTCTTCATTAAAAACTTGTCAACAGTTTTTCTTTTACACCTTTTACTTTCAATGCAGACTAGCAGGCTCCACACTCAATCCATCAAAGAACTTCTCTGTTGGCTGGATCTGTAGCTCTTATATTCAAACTCCTGATAGCTTATTTAAGCTATATTCTTATCAAACCTTTAAGAATCTTAAAAAAAGCTAAAAAACAAACAAACATCTCACTCATCTTTTAAAATGCCCTCTGTTCCAAGTCCATGGATCCTGATGGTCCACACTGGACAAGAGGTGATGGGGTAATGAGACCGCTGCAGCCACTCTCTTTTTATGTTGGACAACCCCTTTTAAAGGTATTCATCCTAAATGATTGTTTGAATAATGGCTTCAACTGTGGTCATATGGATAAGGCTCAGTGGAGTGCCATGGTTTCTGATCATTGGGGATCATGTGAGTCGGACCCCCACCTATCAGATATTGATGACCTACCCTGGGGATAGGCCATCAATATTAAGCTCCGGGAAAACCATTTTACGAACCAAATGCTTAATTGCATTACTCAGACAGTTCATTGATTTCAATTCTAACTGCGTAATACTTAATTTTTTCTGTGGTGACACAGAACTAAACACTTGTTCCAGGAGGGATCCTTCTAAAAAAAAAAAAGGGTTTGTTAAAGGGAACCTGTCACCAGGATTTTGGGTATAGAGCTGAGGACATGGGCTGCTAGATGGCCGCTAGCACATCCGCAATATCCAGTCCCCATAGCTCTGTGTGCTTTTATTGTGTAAAAAAACTGATTTGATACATATGCAAATTAACCTGAGATGAGTCCTGTCCCTGAGATGAGTCACGTACAGGACTCATCTCAGGTTAATTTGCATATGTGTTAAATCAGTTTTTTTTACACAATAAAAGCACACAGAGCTATGGGGACTGGATATTGCGGATGTGCTAGCGGCCATCTAGCAGCCCATGTCCCCAGCTCTATACCCAAAATCCCAGTGACAGGTTCCCTTTAAGGCCTCGTTAACATTTCCGTACTAGTGTCACGTGCGTGAAAAAAAGCATTTGTGTTTCATCCGTGAAGATGTCTGTGAAGGATCTGTGGTTGGTCCGTGTGTCCATTTTTTACCATCCGTGTGTAATCTGTAATTCACAGACATTGCTCAGCTGAAAATTGATTTTCAAAGAATCTCCTATTAGTCATCAGTAAAAAATGGACGCAACACGGATACAACACAGATGTGTGTTAGTGATTTTCACAGACCCTTAGACTTCAATGGGCGTGCTTGGTCTGCATAATGGATCAAATATGAATATTTCAGTGAAAGCAAGTGGTGTTGCCTCTGACAATGAAGATACATAAAACATAGACTAGGTTATTAAACATGCATGGAAAACCAGCTTGTGCTGTAAGCGTATAAACAGCAGGGACATGACGAAAAAGTAAGACTCTTGCAGTAATATGTCTTTAAACTGCACCCCTAAGGAATAGCCGAGTGCCTATATCAGAGAAGGGTGGCTCTGCACAGCAATCTGTCCCTGCAGAACCCTAGTACACCTTAACGTCACACAGAGACATATATTTCGAACATTAACAGAAGCCAATAGACACAAATATCAGGTAGAGAGCTTCAAGTATAAACAAACCAAGAGAATCCAGCACTCCACGTAGATTGATAAAATCTTCATTGTTTTATTGTGGAATTGCAAAGATGCACACAATCCTCTGTAAATACGTTTTGAGCAAACATGATCTTAATCAAAGCATGTCATTACGGTATGTACAAAAGTCCCAAAAAATGAAGTGCATATTAGTAAGCTAGTTAACAGTTTGTGATACCATATACAGTGACGTAAAGGTATATTACTATGTACAAAAAGTTCCAACGTTTTTCTCTTTATAGGTCCAGCAGAAGCCTGTAGCCAACTGATAAAAACATAACGCATAGCAAAGTATCATGAGTATTGCACCACCGCAGATAAACAGAAACAGTACTAGACACAACTCACGAGTATGGGCATCAGTCAGAGATGATGGTGGCACACAAGGCATGATTAACAGCCAGCATTCTGTGGGGAGCTGATAACTTTAGAACTTGACACAGCCCCTTTAAACTCTTTCAGCACTTTTATCAATGCTGCTTGTGGTGTTGATATAGGGGGGCACGATACTGGGGGTTAACAAGTTTATACTGGAGCTTAATAAATCTTCCCAAAGTGGTCTTATATAGGGTACAGCCTAGATATCGTATGCCCTAATAGTTGCCAATGCGTTTTACATGTGCAGGCTGAATGTAATGTTATATAGATCTGACATTACATTACACTTACAAAAAATGTGAAAGTAAAAATCTGTTAATGGCTAAAATAATAAAAACAAGCTTACAAATAAGCAAAATAGCAACACAAAAATAGAATAATTTTTAAAAATTATTGAATTTGTAAAAAAACATATACATACATATTAGGTATCCCTGTCATATTAAGTCATGTTAATTTTAAAAACTAACGTTTTTAAAAAAAAAGGGCGGAGTTGCATTTTTCATGCATGCCACCTTTCTGTAAAATCATTATCAATCAAGCTTTAGGTTATGGCCTAAAATTAGAGCTTTTTTAAAGAAATAAAAACCTCTACAATTCATGATTAAAACAGGCTATGTAGATTTAACCCCTTCAGGACCCTGCCATTTTTCACCTAAATTTGAGTCTAAATATTTAATTTTTCTTTATCAAAAATCAAATTTACCAAAAATTTGGAAAAATTAGCAATTTTCAAAATGTCAATTTCTCTGCTTTTAAAACAGATAGTGATGCCTCCTAAAATAGTTATTACTTTAGATTTCCCATATGTCTACTTCATGTTTGGATCCTTTTGTAATTTACATTTTCTTTTTCTGGGACGTTAGAAGGCTTCGAAGTTTAGAAGCAAATCTTGACATTTTTAAGACAATTTCCAAAACCCAATCTTTAAGGACTAGTTAGGGTCTGAAGTCACTTTGTGGGGCTTACATAATAGAAACCAACCATAAATAGCCCCATTTTAGAAAATACACCCCTCAAGGTATTCAAAACTGATTTTACAAACTTTCTTAACCCTTTAGGTGTTCCACAAGAATTAAAGGAAAATGGAGATCAAATTTAAAAATTTCACTTTTTTGGCAGATTTTCCATTTTAATAAATTTTTTCCAATAACAAAGCAAGAGTTAACAGCCAAACAAAAGTCAATATTTATTACCTTGATTCTGTAGTTTACAAAAACACCCCATATGTGGTGGTAAACTGCTGTACGGGCACATGGCAGGGCACAGAAGGAAAGGAACGCCATATGGTTTTTGGAGGGCAGATTTCACTGGGATAATTTTAAGTTGCCACGTCACATTTGAAGACCCCTTGATGCACCCCTAGAGTAGAAACTAAAAAAAAAGACCCCATTTTGGAAACTACGTGATAAGACGGCAGTTTTGTTGGTATTTTAGGGTACATATGATTTTTGATTGCTCTATATTACACTTTTTGTGAGGCAAGGTAACAAAACATGGCACCGTTTTTATTTTTTACAATGGTCATCTGACAGGTTAGATCATTTGCTAATTTTATAGAGCAGGTTGTTACCGACACGACACTACCAAATATGACTAATTTTTTTTGTTTCAGTTTTACATAATAAAGCATTTTTGAAAAAAATGCTTTTTTTAGTGTCTCCATATTCTGAAAGCCATACTTTTTTTATTTTTGGGCGACTGACTTATCTAGGGGCTCATTTTTTTCGGTACGATATGACGGTTTGATTGGAATTATTTTAGGGTGAATATGACTTTTGATCGCTTAGTATTACACTTTTTGTGATATAAGGTGACA
This sequence comes from Bufotes viridis, assembly GCA_033119425.1. NCBI lineage: Eukaryota > Metazoa > Chordata > Amphibia > Anura > Bufonidae > Bufotes > Bufotes viridis. The sequence continues at coordinate 276,065,222 of CM065589.1, read as the reverse complement.
AAAAAAATTGCATTTTTGACACCGTTTTTATTTTTTACTGTGTTCACCTGAGGGGTTAAGTCATGTGGGCTGGATCTCACAGGCTTCAGTAGGAGGCAAGCCCCGGTGCCTATGGAAGGCATCGGGCTTACCTTCTCTGCCATGGGGTCCCCACCACTTCAGCGCCAGTCAGTCAGTGACTGCCGGGTCCATGCCGCTGATCGGGCGAGCGCAGCTCCTGCACCTGCCCGATCAGCCTGCCGTACATGTACGTCGCTGGTCCTTAAGTCACATCCAGCTGTGACATACACGTACGACAAGGGTCCTTAAGGGGTTAAAATGTTATAGCTGATAGAATGCTGAAATTTTTCTGTGGCGACTACAGTAAGGCCATAATTGGCTCAGTCCTTTAATGCTTATTCAGACAGGAGATGCTCCCATCCTTTTGCTGTAGTATGCATGGCCCCAAACTGATTCATTAATGCGCCATTCCACTAGTGCAGTTTCCACATTGGAAAATTGGTCAGTGCAGAGAAAGTTACAGCATGGACTACCAAGGTTTGATTTGCTTGCAAAACTTGCCCATTTAAGTGAATAGGTGAAAATGAACAGCACACAGATATCATCTGTGTGCAGTCCGTTTAAAACTCATTCATGTTCACAGGCCCGAAACACCAAAGAGATTAACAGTGCTCATCTGATAGGGGCCCAGGGGTTAATTGGGGAAGTGGAGATTAGACAGGTTGGCTTTACTGCAAACTGATCCTATCGTTTCACGCAGAGTTAAGTGGTCCAGATTTGCTTGATAATCACTTATCATAACCTTCCTACTGAAACACCGTACCCATATGCATTGCTTGTGTCACTCTTATGCAATCGCATGGGTAAACAGAAGGAACAGGGGGCAAACTCAATTCTAGTGATCCTGTAGATAGGTCAGGAAATTGTTTAGTGGGAAAAAAAGCCTTTAAAAATATGTTCCAAAAGTAGCAAACTTTGGAAAAGTGTTATTCCAATAGTCTGTAATGTTTTCCATTGCAGTCAATAATTAGGCAAATAAACACTGGCAGCATAAAATGCTGACAGTAAGAATTCTTCAGAGGGCTCAGTAAATGCTGACCTCTTCATTTTCGCACTGCTGTGCATGCAACATAAAGTAGTGACTTGTTTAAACATGCAGACAATGCCCTACAAATGTAAGCAAGTCTGAATAGAAACATCAAGAAGCTGCAGCTAAAATAACTATGACTTGTCACCTCTGTAAATAGCTCTCATAAGCATTTCATGCTTCAAAAGAGGTTTTGCAGATGTAGAATTTTTTGTAAACCATTTCAGAAAATAACAATGGTTGGAGAGAATGGGACCTCCACCAATGCTATGAACGAAGAATCCTTGTGACCCTGACTCATACATTTTTGTGTCATCTATGTAATGCATGCCTCCAATGTCTGGCCAGGACACCAGCCTTCTGAAAAATAGAGGGACAGCTAGCTCAGGCCTTTCCTCAACATAAAACCTTCTGACTGGAGAATCCAGCTCAGTACCTTGCCTGTATTATTTTGCATTAGAGATCCTCCCGTAAAAAATCGGACTAGTTTACTCCAGACCCTGACTCTCTGGACTTATTTCCCATTTGCGTGCACCACGCCTTACAATCCCCTCCTGACACCTCGATGTTGTCCTTTCCACTACAAACCCAGCCACTGCAAATGTAATAACAGCATATCTGACCATGAAAATTAAAATACAGTTGTCTAATGGTTTCTGGGGCTACCTTCACATCTCCGGTGTGAATTCCGGCAAGCTATTCCAGCAGAGAATAACCTCCCTGAGTTCACCAGATCTGGCACTGCCGGATGAGGACGGAACGTCCATTGGAACCATTAAAGTCCGTATCCTGTTTCGGCAGACAAGCAGAGAGACGGCTGGACACAAACAGCTGCATGCTGCAGTTTGTGTCCAGACAATTCTCTGTTTGTCTGCCGGAACAGTGTGATAGAGTTTCACACCAGAGGTGTGAAACTAGACTTGGGTGCTTGATTTGCATGCATACTTCTGCTAACAGAAATTCATGTTGCCATTTGGGAAAAATCCAAACAATACTATAATATTATTTTTTCTTTCGCAGGATAAGTGATCAGTCACAGTGCTAGGATCCCCATGAAATGTTGGAGCAAATGGAACGGCTATAACTAGTGATGAGCGGCAATATTCGAATTCGCAATATTTTGCGAATATTTGGTAGCATATTCATCATATATTCGAGAATTCGCGAATATTTTATTGATTGCAAAAATTGGCAATGTAATATGCATGTATTGCACACGCAATACAGGTGTGGGTCACTATTCCTACATTTTTCAAGCTGCCAGAAGTTTCCTGAGACTGAAGATAATGGTTAGCACGGCAGAACATTACAATTGCTTTATATGCAGATAGAGTGCTCCGATATATTCACGACTGCGGCACCAATGATACAAATATTTTGGCGCAATACGTGCAACTTCAGATTTTAGCAGGTCTGACTACATATTACTGATTAGTGCACTAAGTATTGTTGTGAACTTGTCACATCAAAGCACTGTCTGTAGCATGTATGTATGGACAGCAGAACCTATCACACTACCTAACACCCTGCACTGGAACCTATCAGCTACTTTATATCACTATCTAACCTACACTGACTATCTCCCACTAACTATCTGTATTATATATACAGGTGAAACTCGAAAAATTAGAATATCGTGCAAAGTTATATATGAGATAGACTCATTATATGCAAAGCGAGATACAGTATATACTCGAGTATAAGCCGACCCAAGTATAAGCCGACCCCCCTAGTTTTACCCCAAAAAAACTGGGAAAAGTAGTGACTCGAGTATAAGCCGAGGTGGAAATGGATGTCACTGTTATGGGGGATCTGTGGATGACGCACTGTTATGGGGGGATCTGTGAATGACGCACTGTTATGGGGGGATCTGTGGATGACGCACTGTTATGGGGGATCCGTGGATGACGCACTGTTATGGGAGGATCTGTGGATGACGCACTGTTATGGGGGATCTGTGGATGACACTGTTATGGGATGGGGGGCTGTGGATGGCACTTATGGGATGAGGGGATGTGGATGACACTGTTATGGGATGGGGGATGTGGATGGCACTTATGGGATGAGGGGATGTGGATGACACTGTTATGGGAAGGGGGATGTGGATGGCACTTATGGGATGAGGGGGATGTGGATGACACTGTATGGGATGAGGGGATGTGGATGACACTGTTATGGGATGGGGGCTGTGGATGGCACTTATGGGATGGGGGCTGTGGATGGCATCCACAGATCCCCATCCTATAACAGTGCCATCCACATCCGCCCCATCCCATAACAGTGCCATCCACATCCCCCATCCCATAACAGTGCCATCCACATCCCCTCATCCCATAACAGTGCCATCCACATCCCCTCATCCCATAACAGTGCCATCCACATCCCCCCATCTCTCATTAGCCATGTATAGTTTTTAAATTCGATTATTCTATACAGTTATTCTACTATAATTCTTGTCCTCTCTGTACTTCATCACATGCGGCAGTCGGGCAGTGAATACATCAGGCCGGGCAGGAGAGCGAGCGCAGTGTGACTGACGTCACGTGCCTGCGCCGCCTGCTTCATTCATAAAGCAGGCCGGGCAGGCACGTGACATCAGCAAGTCACGCTGCTCTCGTCTGCCCGGCCTGAAGTATTCACTGCCCGACTGCCGCATGTGATGAAGTACAGAGGGGACAAGAATTATAGTAAGAATAACTGTATAGTATAATCGAATTTAAAAACTATACATGAGCGGTGGGGCCGGAGCGCAGTGAGCGCATCGGCCCTGCCGCAAATGCCCGCCCCCAGCTCCTCCCCCCGCTCCTCCTCCCACTCCGCTCTTCAGATTTTTAATTTATGACTCGAGTATAAGCCGAGTTCGGTTTTTTTGGCACAAATTTTGTGCCGAAAAACTCGGCTTATACTCGAGTATATACGGTATTTCAAGCCTTTATTTGTTATAATTTGGATGATTATGGCTTACAGCTTATGAAACCCCAAAGTCACAATTTTGAGGTACCCTTTGCTCAGGCGGTATGGATTAATTAGCTGACTAGAGTGTGACACTTTGAGCCTAGAATATTGAACCTTTTCACAAAATTCTAATTTTAAGCTGTATAAATGCAATTCCTTTTAATTAGCATTACTGAAATAAATTGACTTTTGTACGATATTCTAATTTTTCGAGTTTCACCTGTATATAACCTAACTAACTTACTATCTAATGTAATGTGACACAGGAAAGCAGAGAGCACAGCAATGACACTGCTGTCTCTCTCATAACTGTAAAAAAATTCTGAAAATGGCTGCTGGGGAGTTTCTTATATAGTAAACTTTCCTATTGGTTGCTAGGGATGTTGCTAAGCTCAGACAAATACATTGCAGCCTTCTCATTGGCCCACAAGCAAGAAGCAGGGAGCAATCATGGGTTCAGATGAATAAAAAATCTAGAATATTCGAAAATACGAATATATAGCACCATATTCTAAATATTCGTGAATTCTCGAAGCAGCGATATTCGCGATTAAAATTCGTAATTCGATTATTCGCGCCCAGCACTAGCTATAACGCAGCCGATCATTTTACTGGACTTTTAAAGCTAAGTTCTAAAAAAACTTCTTCACCTTCTTCACCTTAACACACAAGTGACAGACTGCTGAAGTAAGTGGGTCTGCCACTACACTATGCTGGACAGCACACGGGAACTGAGAGGTTCCCTTAAAGGGACACAGAGAGCTGGTATATTTGAATGAATTCCATGGCAGCTACAAAGCTGTGGACCACAAGTCCATAACACATTTGCAATGCTGCCTACCACACATAGAAGCATGTCTTGATATTTCAAGTCAATCTGCAAGCAGGCAATCCAGGTACGATTTAGCATTTCCACAAATTTGGCATAATTCTGGGCATGTAACCGGCAGCAGACATACAGTGGTATAACCATACTATGCTGCAGATGAAAACAGGAACCCCAACAACATGAGCACAGCTTTCATTCATAAACCCAAGACTCCGGGAATCAAACTGTTAGTATTTTCACAGAGTCCTGTCCCATCTTGCTGGACTTTTTCTGCTTTTAGTTTATTGCAATCAATCATAGACTGGTAAGGATTGCTGTGCTGTTATAAATTCTTCTGCTCTGAGATTCTTACACCATTTTCCCCTACTGGATGAAATCGCTTCTGTGGCCCAGATTCACTGCAGGGAATTAAGCTTTTTCACACTTTTTACTAAAAGTTTAATGACTCTTGTGTAAGCTTAAAGCTCATGACACTTTAATGAAGCTAAGACCTTTGGGGGAATTTATTAAGATAGGCAGTTGTCACGCCAGTCTTAATTTTTTTAAATGCTGTAAACAGTGCTGCTACATTATTTGGAAGCATGCCTTTTAAAAGTTTTGGTACATTTTCGGGAACTAGCTGTAACGGAAAGGGTATTATATGCTAGCAGGGAGCTAGCTTAGATTTGTGCATCAGCATAGAATGTGCATCAGTTTTTTGCAGGCTGTACATGTACCACCCACAGTCCAACTGTACATGTCCCACCCACTGTCCAGGCTGTACATGTCCCACCCACTGTCCAGGCTGTACATGTCCCACCCACTGTCCAGGCTGTGCATGTCCCACCCACTGTCTAGGCTGTGCATGTCCCACCCACTGTCCAGGCTGTACACGTCTCACCCACAATCCAGGCTGTACACGTCCCACCCACAGTCCAGGCTGTACACGTCTCGCCCACAGTCCAACTGTACATGTCTCACCCACAGTCCAGGCTGTACACTTCTCACCCACAGTCCAGGCTGTACACGTCTCACCCACAGTCCAGGCTGTACACGTCTCACCCACAGTCCAGGCTGTACACGTCTCACCCACAGTCCAGGCTGTACACGTCTCACCCACAGTCCAGGCTGTACACGTCTCACCCACAGTCCAGGCTGTACACGTCTCACCCACAGTCCAGACTGTACTCGTCTCACCCACAGTCCAGGCTGTACACGTCTCACCCACAGTCCAGGCTGTACACGTCTCACCCACAGTCCAGGCTGTACACGTCTCACCCACAGTCCAGGCTGTACTCGTCTCACCCACAGTCCAGGCTGTACACGTCTCACCCACAGTCCAGGCTGTACACGTCTCACCCACAGTCCAGGCTGTACACGTCTCACCCACAGTCCAGGCTGTACACGTCTCACCCACAGTCCAGGCTGTACTCGTCTCACCCACAGTCCAGGCTGTACACGTCTCACCCACAGTCCAGGCTGTACACGTCTCACCCACAGTCCAGGCTGTACACGTCTCACCCACAGTCCAGGCTGTACACATCTCACCCACAGTCCAGGCTGTACTCGTCTCACCCACAGTCCAGGCTGTACACGTCTCACCCACAGTCCAGGCTGTACACGTCTCACCCACAGTCCAGGCTGTACACGTCCCACCCACATTCCAGGCTGTACACGTCTCACCCACAGTCCAGGCTGTACACATGTTTCACTCATTGTTTACAAAAGTGTCTTGCAAATTTGGGGGCTAAACAGGAATTTTAGGCTAAAACTGGTATAGTCCCTCTGCAGATTTCATCAGTGTCTCCAGCCTTCTGAACTAAATAACAGGCATCTACAATTAATAAATAATAATAAATCCTGACATTTCTGACATTTTTGTGGGCAGCCATACCACTTTTTTGTTTTCTTGTTCTAAATATGACAAATTGAGAGTTTTATTTTTATTTTTATAAGATGTTATCAAGAGTGTTTCACTTAGTTTACCACATGGGTTTGAACATTAACTTGTCTGATCACTTGTACATACATATTTGTACATGACACAGCAGTACTTTTGTATTGAAATGCATTGTGATTTTACTCTTGGCAAGCTGTCCCCAGCTGTCATGACAACTACTTGGCACTTTGTGATTAGGCTGCAGGGGTTGGGCGTAGTGGACGATTGAGGAACTGAGGGAGCCCATCCATCTAATCACTCATAAGCTGCAGTTGCTATTGACAGACACTAGCATTCTCTCCAATCCTGGCCAATACAGGAGTATACCAGCCACACAATCCCAGCACATCTGTCATGTATGGATCCACAAATCCATGTGCGCAAATCCATGTAAGCAAAAATATTTTCAAACTGAAACCGAAGTAACCGGACTCCTCTACACTTGATACTTAGTATCTAATATATAAAGCTGAGTGTATGTATGTGTGTGTATGTGTGTATGTCCGCTAAAGGAATCCGCACCATTGCATTTACAATCACGAAATTTGACACACCGGTATATCAGGGATCCAGGAAGGTTTTAGACCGGGTCTCAGCTCTCTAGGACGTACCGTTCCTGAGATATTCCTGGAAATACACAGTCACATGTCCATTATCAGCCAATAGAAGCTCGCAGGTCCTTAGTCTCCACATACACACAGCTTTACACCAGGTTTCCATAACAACCCAGCCATTTTTCTTCACTGCTGTAGGTCAGCTTTAAAGGGGAAGGGCGCTGTGGATGACACTGTTAAGGGAGTGGACTGCTGTGGAGGTCACAGTTAAGGGGGCAGGTAGGGTGACCATTCAGGCCACCCTCAAAAGATGGACTTAAAACCCCGCCCCCAGGTCCCACTAATCCACGCCCCTGTCTTCATTAGGCTACGCCCACTTACACCCCGCAGCCGATGGGTATTGAAAAAATGAAGGTAAAAAATCAACTTCTGTCAGCTGCAGGGGTAGGAGGGGGGTGATTTACTCCCTGCAACTCATGCTCAGACAGCACAGTGATGCTGTCTGAGAGTAAACTATTCTGTGCAGGCCCTGCACCTAAAACCAGACCTCTGGCTACCCTAAGGGCAGGCTGCTGTGGGGGTCACAGTTAAGGGGCAGATTGCTGTAAAGGCCACTGTTAAGGGGGCGGGGTGTTGTTAAAATCACTGTTAAGCGGATCGGGTACTGTGGAGGTCACTAATAAAGGGGCAGCCGCTGTGGAGGGTTAAACAGCCTGTCGGATCCGTGCTGACGCTAGTGCACGTGTGCCGCCGGAGGTCCGTTCCGGCCCCATTGACTATAATGCCTCTTGGCATGTTTGTTGTGCTGCCGCTCGAACTCTGGCTCGCCCCATTACAGTCCATGGGGCCGGAGCGGACCTCCGGCGGCACTCGTGCACTAGGGGCAGCACAGATCCGCCATGCTGTTCACCTTGCCGGAACAGCCTGCTGGAGAAGGCTGCCGCTAGTGTGAAAGTAGCCTTAAGCCCCCATACAAATTAGAGCATTGTTGACTAAACCACCATATTTGGGTGAACCTACAACCTAATGTATATGGAGAGCTCCTTGCTTTTCTCTAACAGATGATGACAGGTGAGAGAAGAACTGTGCATGCTGAATTTTAACACCCAATCCTTTTGCTCTCCATGGAGAAAAGCCATCACCAGAGGTGTCTGTAAGTGGCTTTCTCCTCTATCTTCATTGACAACAAAGTCGGGGAAGATAGCTGTCAGCCAAAAGCTATTGAAGGTGTATGGTCAGCTTACACGGGTAATGGCGCAAAAAGTATTTATCACCTATCCACCAATCCGCTGGGGGTTCGACTGCTGGGACATCCAGTGTTCTGAAGAACGAGGAGTCCCCAAGTCCACTCATATGCATGTTCATCATTTCCTATCCCCAGGCTCCACCAAATACTACTGTCTAAAAAGGCAATAAAGGGTTACATAATAAACATATCATCTATTAAAAAATGCGCATTGTGCCTTGATAAAAAAAAAAAAAACATCCCGCATCTACATTTCGGATAAACACTTTAGAACATTTGAAAACATTTTGTACATCTATTAAATCCATTATCCAAATACTATTTCTCCTAAAATGCTAAATGTGTTCTCTTTAAAATGGAAATTCTGCATTGCAAGTAATGGATCTCAGGTTCTGATGTGTCTGCATTTAAAATGCAGGGCAGGACAAAATCTGGTCACTAATACAGCTAGAAAATCAGTCGTAGACTAAATCTTGCTACTTGCACCCCCGGCCCGGGCCGTCCCCATAGCACTCTGACCCAACTGACCCAGATTTACTATTTTTATAGATGGTGTAAGCTTAGCCAGGCTGTCTAGACTTGCAGCAGATTTACCACAGTGCCCCAGCTGGATAATAAATGTGGTGCATGAATAAACACTTTTCTTAGGCTCTATACCAGCTTTTGGTTGCCTTACTTTAAGACAATCTTTTATGCCAGAATTGTGATGCAACTATGGCGCAAAATTGAGCATCTTAGACCCCATTTCCCCTGAGGATCGTGCCCCTTTGTAGAGCATGTTGGAAAAAACTGTGAAAACCCTAGAAGTGCCTCATGGAGATTTTTCCATGCAGACACGTTAGTAAATCGGGGCCCCTGTGTGTAATATACTAAGAAGGACATTGATCAACCCCTTTGCACACTTTGCAGTTCTTAATAAATGTCCTCCTTATCACATGATAGTTCTGGAACATTTAAACACCAAAAGTTAAAGTAGGTTTTGAATTTGCAAAAAAAATAAATATATTTACCACAGCTTTTCTCTCCTGTTCAGTGTGTTCTCCATGAGTCCCCTCTGTGACCCTAGTTATTTTATGGCTATAGTAATGTTCTTTTTAATAATCTGGAAAACCTAATAATAGCCTTCATATGAATCTGGATTTGTATGAAGTGATACAGAAGAAAGTTAAAACATCTACATTTACACTCAGTTTATTCCCTTTAGCGTATTCCCACTACATGGAAACACACACACAATAAACAGGTTTTCTAAGACTTTCAAATTGATGCTCTATCAAACCATCAATGTCTGATTAACCACCTCAGCCCCCCTAGCTTAAACACCCTTAATGACCAGGCCACTTTTTACAATTCCGCACTACACTACTTTCACCCGTTTATTGCTCCGTCATGCAACTTACCACCCAAATGAATTTTACCTCCTTTTCTTCTCACTAATAGAGCTTTCATTTGGTGGTATTTCATTGCTGCTGACATTTTTACTTTTTTTGATATTAATCAAAAATGACCGAAATTTTTGCAAAAAAATGACATTTTTCACTTTCTGTTGTAAATTTTTTTTTAAAAATACATTTCTATATAAATTTTTCTATAAATGTATTGTTCTACATGTCTTTGACAAAAAAAAAAATTCAATAAGTGTATATTTATTGGTTTGGGTAAAAGCTATAGTGTTTACAAACTATGGTGCAAAAAAGTGAATTTCGGCATTTTGAAGCAGCTCTGACTTTCTGAGCACCTGTCATGTTTCTTCAGGTGCTAGAATGCCAGGATAGTATAAATACCCCCCAAATGACACCATTTTAGAAAGAAGACACCCCAAAGTATTCGCGGAGAGGCATGGTGAGTTCATGTATCATTTCATTTTTTTCACAAGTTAGCGGAAAATGACACTTTCTGAGGAAAAATATTAATAATAAAGTTTCCATTTCTGCTAACTTCTGGCAAAAAAAAATAAAAATCTCCCACGGACTCATTATGCCCTCAGTGAATACCTTGGGGTGTCTACTTTCTGAAATGGGGTCATTTGTGGGGTGTGTTTACTGTTCTGGCATTTTGGCGGGGGCTAAATTGTGAGCAGCCATGTGAAACCTAAAGGTACTCGTTGAACTTTAGCTCCCTTTACGCATCTAGGCTGCAAAAAGTGTCACACATGGTATCGCCAGTACTCAGGAGAAGTAGGGCAATGTGTTTTGGGTGTATTACATGCTAGGTGAGAGAAATATCTCTGTAAATTGACAACTTTGTATAATTTAATTATACAAAGTTGACAATTTACAGAGATATTTCTCTCACCCAGCATGGGTATATGTAAAAATACACCCCAAAACACATTGCCCTACTTCTCCTGAGTACGGCAATACCACATGTGTGCCACTTTTTTGCAGCCAAGATGCGCAAAGGGGCCCAAATTCCAATGAGTACCTTTAGGATTTCGCAGGGCATTTTTACGCATTTGGATTCTCACGCTTTAGGGCCCCTAAAATGCCAGGGCGGTATAAATACCCCACATGTGACCCCATTTTGGAAAGAAGACACCCCAAGGTATTCCGTAAGGGGCATGGCGAGTTCACAGAAAAAAATTTTTTGTTTGCACAAGTTAGCGGAAATTTATATATATATATATATATTTTTTTATTTTTTTACAAAGTCTCATATTCCACTAACTTGTGACAAAAAATAAAATTTCACATGAACTCACCATACCCCTCACAGAATACCTTGGGGTGTCTTCTTTACAAAATGGGGTCACATGTGAGGTGTTTGTACTGCCCTGGCATTTGAGGGTCTCCGCAATCATTAATGTATGGCCAGCATTAGGAGTTTAGGCTATTCTCCTTATATTGAGCATACGGGTAATGAGATTTTTTTTTCCGTTCAGCCTCTGGGCAAAAAAATAAATAAAAAATAAACGGCACAGATTTCTTCATTCGCATCAATCATCGTGGATGAAAAAATCTATGCCAAAATCAGTGACTGCGGTGCGGTGGGCTGGACGCTAACTACCTAACAAGTAGCTAACTAACTGGCGGTGATAAGGGACCCTTATGCCCCATTCACACGTCCGCAATTCTGTTTGCGGAACGGAATTGCGGACCCATTCATTTCTATGGGGACAGACTTCCGCACTTCCGGGTCTGCACTTCCGTTCTGCAAAAATATAGAACATGTCCTATTCTTGTCCGCAATTGCGGACAAGAAAGAGCATTTTCTATATAGTTCTGGCAATGTGCGGATCTGCAAAATGCGGAAAGCAGATTGCTTGTGTCCGTGTTTTACGGATCCGCAAAACACATATGGACGACGGAATGGAGCCATGCAGGGGGGTGATCAATGACAGGGGGATGATCAGGGAGTAATAAGTGACAGGGGGGGGGGGGTGTAGTGTGGTGCTTGGTGCTACTTTACATAGCTACCTGGTCCTCTGGTGGTCGATCCCAGCAAATGGGACCACCAGAGGACCAGGTAGCAGGTATATTAGACGCTGTTAACAAAACAGCGTCTGATATACCTGTTTGATTTCATTTATTTAACTTCTACAGCCTGCCAGCGATTGATACTTGATTGATAACTTCCGAGCTGCGAGCTGCTGTGAACGCGTACGCACTCGCGCGTTCACAGCAAATCTCGCCTCTTGCGAGATGACGCGCCCGCGCGTCAACGAGGAGTAACTGGGCCGCCGAGATCACGCGATCCTGCGTGCAGCGGTCCAGAGAAGGTTAATGAGGGTCCTACCTCCTTGGACAATAAAAGGATGTAGAATATAGACATATGTACAGGCTTTTTATGCAGTTTTTGAGGCCAAAACCAGGAAGTGTATTAAAAAATCTGTCCTTAATATCTTCTCTCTTTAGCTTCAAAAACTGCACAGAAAAGCCTGTACATGTGGCCGTATCCTGGGAAATTCCTGCAAGCACCAAGTCCTCTTCATTGTTTATACAGGTACAGTGGCTCCTCTGTACGGACAACTGTGCTTGGTACCTCAGCTTGTCCTACTGACTTGAATGGGGATGAATGAGATCAACTCCAGTACCAAGCACAAATGACTGTAGGGTTGAGCCCCTGTGTCTGTACATCCACTGTAGTGTCTGCAGTGCTTGGATTCGCAGGGGTCCTAGAGGTCGGACTCCACAAACAAACTTTGGTGGCCTATTCTATGGATACACAGGGCCACATTTACTAATGTTAGACGAAGGGGACTTGGTTTACCAAAAACGGGTGTGGCTTTACAGGAAAAAGGCATAACCTAATAAGTAACATATAGGACCAAAACTGTGCCAGAATTTGAGTGTAAAGTTTTATCTCAAATGAAGGCATCCAATGGTTAGTATAGTTAGACAAAAATGTCTAGACATGTATATAATTCAGTAGAAGTGTATGTCTCTGCACACCTACTTATCCTATTGATCATCTGTGTATGGGACGCCCAAAAAAACTAATGTATGGCACCCTTACATGCTTCTCACACTACCCATTCACAATACATAATTGACCATGGCAGACTGTGTCTCCTATAGGTTATCCTATACAGACATTAAGGCTATATGCACACGACAGTGTTTTTTTGCTGTCCGCAAATAGGGATCAGCAAAAAAAACTGATGGTCCATCAGTTTTTTTTGGAGGATTCCTTTGTTTTCACAGATCCCCTGTAATAAATGCCTATCCTCGTCCGCAAATGAGAAAAAAGTAGGACATGCACTACTTTTTTTGCTGAAGGGAAACACGGACAACGGACGCGGAACACACACGGATGAACGGTCAGCATTTTTTTGCTGACCCATTGAAATGATAGGGTTCCTGTCCTATCCGCAAAAAAAACTGAAACGGAAGCCGAGAAAAACAACTGTCGTGTGCATTTAGCCTAAAGCTGCATAATATCTCTAATATACTGTAGAGGCAATAGACAGAGCCCACCAGACCAATCTAACAGTTTTTTAATCCCCTAATTGACTACGCTATTGCACAAGTTCTGATAAACTAATCGTCAGCTCCACTTACTGCCGCAGTGGCTAGGTGTACACTGAGACACTCAGCAAGTTTCTACACTGCTGGCTTCAGTGTTTCATCAGGAGCCATTTCTACAACACTGTGCCCTATCAGATATATTAGAAGAACAGAACACTGGCTACAAAGGTGACCTGCAGCACAGCCTCCGGTGCTCATACGGCCACCAAGCATATTGCCTTATACCAGGATAGACTCCGGACAGTAGGCGGACGCTTCCTGCATAAGCCCTATCCTGTGGTGAGGGTCTGAAACCACACAGCACCGTCCACATGTTGCACCCCCCACTGTCACAGCCAGGGCCGGACTGGGGATAAAAACCAGCCCTGGAAAAAGTTGCATACCAGCCCCGGAAAAAGTTGCATACCAGCCCCAAACACACACCCCGCGAGCGTGTGTATGTATGTGTGTATATATATATATATATATATATATATAATAATATACACACACACAGGTCGGGCCTTACCCTAGCGTTGCCGTGACTTGGCCTCTGCGCAGTGGCAACTCTAGGAACAATATATGGGAGGCACATAAGATACCACAGTCAAAATGGGGGCACTAATAATTTTCCCCACTTAAATTCATACAACTGAAAAAAAACGAAATAAGTATATATAAATTCAAAATACGAGAGTATTGCGGTATGCAGGGATACATTTATAATAAAATAATTTACTTACAAAAGAACCTATTCCATCTTCTGCTGTGCTGTCCTCTGCTTGCTTCCACGGATCTTCCCTCTTTTCAATCTGTCCTCAGTGCGCAGGGCAGGCACACTGCTATGGGGATCTGTGGATGACACACTGTTATGGGGGATCTGTGGATGACACACTGTTATGGGGGATCTGTGGATGATACACTGCTATGGGGATCTGTGGATGACACACTTTTATGGGGGATCTGTGGATGACACACTGTTGTGGGGATCTGTGGATGACACACTTTTATGGGGGATCTGTGGATGACACACTGTTATGGGGATCTGTGGATGACACTGTTATGGGGATCTGTGGATGACACACTGTTATGGGGATCTGTGGATGACACACTTATGGGGGATCTGTGGATGACACACTTATGGGGGATCTGTGGATGACACACTTATGGGGGATCTGTGGATGACACTGTTATGGCGGAATCTATGGATGACACTGTTATGGGGAATCTGTGGATGACATACTGTTATGGGGTACTTTTACACCTGCGGCATGGCTATCCGACCTATCCGGGCTGTTCACCCTCCTGATCCGCCATGCCGCAGTACCCGTGCACTGCCGTGCTGCTGCTCTGTCCCCATTGACTATAATAGGGCAGGGGCGGAGCTATGGTGCAGCATGGCAGAGATCGCCGGACTAAAAAGTCGGACATGCAGTACTTTTTAGTCCGGCGATCTCTGCCGTGCTGCGCCATAGCTCCGTCACCTGCCCTTATTATAGTCAATGGGGACAGAGCAGCAGCACGGCAGTGCACGGGTACTTGCGGCATGGCGGATCAGGAGGGTGAACAGCCCGGATAGGTCGGATAGCCATGCCGCAGGTGTGAAAGTACCCCCATAACAGTATGTCATCCACAGATCCCCATAACAGTGACATCCACAGCGCCCCATAACAGTGACATCCACAGCGCCCCCATAACAGTGACATCCACAGATTCCCCATAACAGTGTCATCCACAGATTCCCCATAACAGTGTCATCCATAGATTCTGCCATAACAGTGTCATCCACAGATCCCCCATAACAGTGACATCCACAGTGCCCCCATAACAGTGTGCCAGTAGCCGTCCCCTTTAGTGCCAGTAGCCCCCTTTATGTGCCAGTAGCCCCTTTAGTACCAGTAGCCGTCCCCTTTATGTGCCAGTAGCCGCCCCTTTATGTGCCAGTAGCCGCCCTTTATGTGCCAGTAGCCGTCCCTTTAGTGCCAGTAGCCCCTTTATGTGCCAGTAGCCCCTTTATGTGCCAGTAGCCGTCCCTTTATGTGCCAGTAGCCGTCCCTTTAGTGCCAGTAGCCCCCTTTAGTGCCAGTAGCCCCCTTTAGTGCCAGTAGCCCCTTTATGTGCCAGTAGCCATCCCTTTATGTGCCAGTAGCCCCTTTATGTGCCAGTAGCCCCCTTTAGTGCCAGTAGCCCCCTTTAGTGCCAGTAGCCCCCTTTAGTGCCAGTGGCCCCTTTATGTGCCAGTAGCCCCGTTTGGTGCCAGTAGCCCCTTTAAGTGGCAGTAGCCCCTTTAAGTGGCAGTAGCCCGCTTTAAGTGGCAGTAGCCCCTTTATCTGCCAGTAGCCCCTTTATCTGCCAGTAGCCCCTTTATCTGCCAGTAGCCCCTTTAGTGCTGCCAGTAGCCCCCTTTAGTGCTGCCAGTAGCCCCTTTAGTGCTGCCAGTAGCCCCTTTATCTGCCAGTAGCCCCTTTATCTGCCAGTAGCCCCCTTTAGTGCTGCCAGTAGCCCCCTTTAGTGCTGCCAGTAGCCCCCTTTAGTGCTGCCAGTAGCCCCTTTATCTGCCAGTAGCCCCTTTAGTGCTGCCAGTAGCCCCTTTAGTGCTGCCAGTAGCCCCTTTAGTGCTGCCAGTAGCCCCTTTAGTGCTGCCAGTAGCCCCTTTAGTGCTGCCAGTAGCCCCAAGAAAAAAAAAAAAAGAACACTTATACTTACCTCCAGCGATGCGATGCAGGCCTCTTCCGGCCTGTGTCTCGAAGCTGTGCGGCTCGGCGGCGCGATGATGTCATCGCGCCGCTGAGCCGGCCTCTGATAGGCTGCCAGCCTAGTGCTGGCAGCCTATCAGAGGAACAGGGAGAGGTCACGCCTCTCCCTCCTCTGCTGCTGCTCCGCACGGAGATGAGCGCAATGCAAGCGCTCATCTCCGTCGCCACTGGAGCCCAGTGTGCCTGCGGCCGCCGGCCGGCCGTGCGGCAGTCAGGGCTACCGGCCTACCGGGAATTTTCCCGGTATCCCGGTAGGCCAGTCCGGCCCTGGTCACAGCGTACGGTATGTCTGATTAATTACAGAATCTCTGTGCGGCTGCATAGCTCACTGTCATTCGAACCCAGACATGCAACAAATTTATCATTCAGCTACTGTAAGCTACTGTAATAAATTTGGAGCATATCTACACAGCCTAAGCCAATGACATCTACAGGGTTAGTAAATCTGCTCCTCAATCTTCAAATACACTAATCTAGAGATTTACTAATGTGTCAGTGCCTAGAATCTAGCAAAAAGTGGTCCAATTTGGAGCAATTAAGGTTTCCACAATTTTTGTCTGACTTGCTCAAAAGGGGGTGGGGCTTATCTGGAAGGACTTACAGGACAAGAGGCATTGCCTAAGAGGCAATGTTTTATGCCAACATTTCACCACACTTCTGGAGTAAAATTCTGTCTGAAGGTAAGCCGACTAATAGTTGGTATAGAGTCAGTGCTACAGCTTCTGCACATGTGACACCTGACCTTTGCCAAGCCCGATGCCCTACAGTTTTAAAGGTAGTGCCTGCAATAGTCTTCACATACAATCCTTGGTATAGCACATTTGGAAAACATGGCCAATTACATCATGTACAACATAACATGGCAAAATATAACATCATGGCAGACATCAGTTACTTCACCGGCAGTTACAGTTTAAGGATATTGTACAGGGAGGGAGTGTATAGGTGCTCCACCGAACTTACAAATTGCTGATTAATGCAGGATGCAAGTCATATAATGGCCAGATATAGTGTTATTATGCACACACACAAAATATTAAACAAAGGGTATATTTTAACCCCTTGAGGACCTCCACCGTACATGTACGGCGGAAGTCCGGTCTTTAAACATGGCGCCCGCTCGCACGTGCAGCGGGCCCCATAGCCGCCGGGTTTCTGCTATTTTAAATAGCAGAGACCCGCAGCACATGTACACGATCAGCTATAAGGCTGATCGTATACATTTTCCCCTTCAGATGCCGTGGTCAAATGTGACCACGGCATTTGAGCAGTCCAGAAGCGGAAGCTGCGAGCTTCTGCTCTGGTAAGTGTTTCCCGGCTGAGATCGGGGAACCTGTTACATTGCTGAAATAGCCCGAAATAGGCTCCAGTCTATTTCAGGAATATACCAATACAGGGCACTAGGTGGCAGCATTGTACTGTTACATTGCAAATTAAGTGTTCAACGATGGCTATATAGCCATCAATGAACACAATGGGAAATCTAATGATTGCCATTTATTGTCACCCAAGGTGATTTAAAAAAAGTAAAAAAAAAGTAAAAAAAAGTTTTTACAAATATAAAAAAATGAAATAAATATAAGTTCAAATCACCCCCCTATACTTAAAATAAAAATACTTAACCAATAAAAAAATAAACATCATAGGCATCGCCGTGTGCAAAAATGCCTATATAGTTAAAATATAACAATTCTAATGGCGTACGGCAAATAGCGTAACGGGAAGAAAAAAAAACAGCCAATTCGCCATTTTTAGTCACTTCAACTACCCAATAATTTTTTTTCTATAAAAAGTGATCAAAAAGTCGCACACACTTCAAATTGGTATCACTGAAAAATACAGATTGTCCCGCAAAAAACTGAGCAATCATACAGCCCCGTACACATAACTACAAAAAAGTTATAGGGGTCAGAATATGGTTATAATTCATTAATTATTCTGCATCTAGGACTTATCAGCTGTGAGGTGCATCCCTGCATAACCTAACACTGACAGCACTGACTAAAAAGTGGCTGATGGTGCAGGGACACGCCCTCAACTGGTTACACCCAGTTGTAGATTCAGAAAGAAATTTCTTGTAGCAATATCTGAGGAATAAAAACAACAAAGCGTTATATGAAAAGATGCTCCAGAATCGTCATTGCATGGACACAGACATGTCATGAAAGGGGACAAGTCCTCTTTAAATGGGCTGTCTCACTGCAGACATTGATGCAATATTGCTAGTAAAGGGTAATATCTAGTCAATGGGCAGCACCAATGGCAGCAGGTACAGTTGGCTCGGCACTCCAGCTGTTAAAAACTACAATTCCCAACATGCTCCATTCATTTTTATGTGAATTCTTAGAAGAGTAGAGTAAGTATGCATTTCCTTCCTTCGGTTTCCTACTTGTTGCTAGACTCTGCAATATGATAGAGCATTTCACAGTTTCTTGAGAATTATTAAAGGAAACCTATCACCTCAAAAACACATATAAAACCGCCAGCATTACCTCATAGTAGCCCCCAATCTGTTAATAAACATATGTCGGATGGAATTTTTTTTTTCCATCAAAGGTTTTAATTTTTTTTTCAGTATTAAGACGCAAGAAAAATTATACAACAGTGGTATCGTTGTAACCATACTGGCCTGGAGAATGCAGATAACAGGTCAATTTTACCGCAGAGTGTATAGTGTCAAAAAATAAAAATAAAACCTTTATCAGTATTGTGTTTTTTCCCAATTCTACCACATTTGGAATTTATTTTCAGCTTCCTTCTACATGGTATGCAACCGTAAATGGTGCCATTAGAAAGTACAACTTGTCCTGCAAAAAGTAAGCCCTCATAAGGCTATGTGAATGTGAAAAATAAAAACGAAGTACTAATTAACACCGTATCTAAGGTAGAACATATAAACAAAAAGTCATAGAAGCATATAAAAGGATGCCAACAGATCAGCCTCAGGCTGTCAGGGCATGATGGGAGTTGTAGTTCAACAGCCAGAGAGCCACAGGTTAGGGAACACTGCTCTAAAGTAAATGATCAAAAACTTCCACATCCCTAATATTACAGTAAATATTACAGGTGCTGTAGGCTATAGGTTCCGAAAGACTGTTCACATACACAGGCAGCCATCTACAAGGTAAATTTATGAACATAGTCTAAAAGAAAAGGTATCTTTGCTGATTGTTGATCTAATATTCTTTGCATACATAATAGGCGCAGGTTACTGTTTTAGAGTCAACACTAAGAACTAAGGCAATGGATAGTAATTGGGCCTCCATGAAGCCCTCATGTAGTACTAATGTGCTCTTATCTATTGTGTCTCCATGAAGCCCTCATGTAGTACTAATGTGCTCTTATCTATTGTGTCTCCATGAAGCCCTCATGTAGTACTAATTCTAATTTGCTCTTATCTACTGGGCAACCCCTACAGTTATACAATAGAAGAAGGAAAGAAGAAGCATCAAGACATGTAAGTCTATAGTAATAGAGTGAATATTACATTAATATTTGTTAGCAATGGATATTAAGCAGCATGATAAATATATCTATTTAAAGGTCCTGAGACACATTCAATTTGTAATGTAACAAGATAGCATGATGTTTCTTTACTCACTATATATTAATATATATATATATGGTGGATGGTCGCTTTGGTTGTGCGAAGGGGCTGTAAACTAGATAGCTGGAAATGAGGCAAGATGAAACATACCCTTTGCCAGTTCTATTCAGAGACTGTGAGTTTTTTAGGGGATTTAGTGGGTAAGCAAACTGAGGACGTGGATGTGGTACGGAATTTACCATGGGTAGACTCCAATCAAGGTGTAGGAACATCTCAAAGATGATCAAGAGAAATGGACAGCCCCCAGAGGTAACTTCCAAGTGTCATAGGAAAGGGTCTGAATACTTAAGTCCATGCAAAGGTTTAGTTTTTCCTTTTCAATAAATCAGCAAAAATGTCTAAAATTCTGTTTTCACTTTGGCATTATGGTGTATTGAGTGCAGAATGATGGAGGAAAAGTAGATTTTTTTATTTTTAGTTTAGCACAAAGTCAACCTCTAAATAAATGTGGAAAAAGTAAAAGGATCTGAAGACTTTCTGAATGTGCTGTACATCAGCCATATGACTATAAGGCAGTTGAAAATGTCATACCTTAACAGCAAATATGATGACATAATAATGGGATGGTCATCTTACGTATGCGTACATCATAACTATTGTATCAGGCTACAAAAATCACATAACTGTATATTCAGATCACAAAAGGAGGATGGGTTCTTAAGTACTGCAGAATCTTTTGAGTCCTTTAACAAAATGCCTCAGAACAAAGGTCTATAACTCCAATGCAACATGTCCTTACCTCTTCCCCGTCTCCCTTCATACCTGCTAGATGAAAGAATTGTTTGATTCTGTCCAGATATAAAAAACAACGTTTGAAGATCCTACCTTGCCAGGTAAGAAATAAATGAAAGCCTAAGTTAGAATGAAACAAGATGTGACCTTGGCATCTCTTACTTTTGGACCCATTCTTATTAATAGCTTCCACTGAGAAACACTGCCACTAAATTTAGTTTTTTTTTTTTTTTGTAATAAAAGTTCTGTTACTGTGAAATTTAAGGCAAAGTAAACGGTATCATTCCAGTCCTTAATAAACTATCGGATCATGAATTGTTCACTAAAGGGGTTTTCCTATTACAAACATGCATCACCTATCCACAGCATAGGTGATAAATATCTGATTTCTGGGATCTACACTGGTCACCAGAGCAGGGGTCCCAAGTCACCAGTCTCTCTGTACTCCATGACCAGGATAGCCTGAATGAAGCACAATTTGATCATGTGTGCGGGGGCTCCATTTAAAGTCTATGGAGGTGAGGGAAATATATGAGCACTGAGTAACACTCCTAGAGAGGAGATACTACATCCAATGGTTTCCACTGTGAAAACTGTCATCACATATGACTAATAACTTAAAACATACAATGGAAGTATATTATGTATTTTTGTAGACAATCTTGGCCAGTACAACTGCTGGTGAAGGAGGTCTGTAAAGCTCCTGTAATCTTACTATAAGTGACTATGTACTGTAGATGCGGTATTTTATACTATACTAAATATTAATACATATACACGTAGAAGCCCAACAGTCATTTATTTTGCCATTTCTAGCCTAATTTACATTAGTTTATTTCTAGGAAATTAAAGACTATGTACACCTTCAGAGGCAATTTTTTTGACAATTGCATTTAACACATTTTGGGCTAAAAATCATTTTTTCAATTGGTCTTTATTAAAAATATTGAGTGTTCTGTCACAAAGGGTTAACTTTTTGTCTAGCTGTGTGAATCATACTTTTTACTTTTACTTTGTGCTGGTCATCTAGTAACCCTTATCTCTAATGTACTAAAGGTTCCTTTACACGGGACGACGAACTAGGAGATTGTTGGGAAGGAAGAGTTCCAGGGAAGAGTACCGGGAGGAGCGATCACTATTGCCATCACTCTTCACTATACAGAGTGGTTGTTGCCTGGCAGGAGATCATGTTAACATAGAACAATCTGCAACTGGAAAACGATGATCCAATTACCCGAAGAACGAGCGTTTCAATCATTCATCGGGGAATCGGTGGTGCATGACATCACAAAAAGTGAAATAGCGAGCGATCAAAAAGTCATACGCACCCCAAAATTGTACTAATCAAACGTCATCTCATCCCGCAAAAAATGAGACCCTACCCAGGACAATCGCCCAAAAAATATAAAAAAATATTGCTCTCAGAATATGGAGACATTAAAACATGATTTTTTTTTTGTTTCAAAAATGCTGTTATTGTATAAAACTTAAATAAAAAAGTAAACATATTAGGTATTGCCGCATCCGTAAGAACCTGCTGTATAAAAATATCACGTGGCCTAACCCCTAAGATGAACACCATAAAAAAATGGTGTGTCAAAAAAAGCCATTTTTTGTCAGCTTACATCACAAACAGTGGAATACAAAGCGATCAAAAAGTCATATGCACCCTAAAATAGTACCAAACAAATTGTCATCTCATACTGAAAAAAATGAGCCCCTACATAAGACAGTCGCCCAAAAATTAAAAAAAAACTATGGCTTTCAGAATATGGAGACACTAAAAATTAATTTTTTTTAAAAATGCTTTATTATGTAAAACTGAAACAACCAACCAAAACAAGTAGCCATATTTGGTATTGTTGCGTCTATAACAACCTGCTCTATAAAAAATACCACATGATCTAACCTGTCAGATGAACACTGTAAATAACAAAAAATAAAAACGGTGCCAAAACAGCTAATTTTTGTTACCTTGCCTCACAAAAAGTGTAATATAGAGCAATCAAAAATCATATATACCCTAAAATAGTACCAACAAAACTGCCACCTTATCCCGTAGTATCCAAAATGGGGTCATTTTTTTGGAGTTTGTACTCTAGGGGTGCATCAGGGGGTCTTCAAATGTGACATGGCAATTTAAAATTATCCCAGTGAAATCTGCCTTCCAAAAACCATATGGCGTTCCTTTCCTCCTGTGCCCTGCCGTGTGCCCGTACAGCAGTTTACGACCACATATGGGGTGTTTCTGTAAACTACAGAATCAGGGCAATAAATTGTCAGCTTTGTTTGGGTGTTAGCCCTACTGGAAAAAATGGATTAAAACAGAAAATCTGCCAAAAAAGTGAAATTCTGAAATTTCATCTACATTTTCCTTTAAGGGTTGAGAAAGTTTGTAAAATCAGTTGTGAATACCTTGAGGGATGTAGCTTCTAAAATGGGGCCATTTATGGGTGGTTTCTATTATGTAAGCCTCACATAGTGACTTCAGACCTGAACTGGTTCTTAAAAATTGGGTTTTGGAAATTTTCAGAAAAATTTCAAGATTTGCTTCTAAACTTCTAACGTCCCAAACAAATAAAATGTAATTTACAAAATGATCCAAACATGAAGTAGACATATGGGAAATTTAAAGTAATAACTATTTAGGAGGTATCACTATCTGTTTTAAAAGCAGAGAAATTGAAATTTTGAAAATTGTGAATTTATCTAAATTGTTAGTAAATTTTATATATTTTTTTAAAAATAAAAATGAAATATTTTTACTCAAATTTACCACTGCCATGAAGTACAATATGTGACAAGAAAACAATCTCAGAATGGCTTGGATAAGTAAAAGCATTTTAAAGTTAGTACCACATAAAGTGACACTGGTCAGATTTGCAAAAAATGGCATGGTCCTTAAGGTGAAAAATGGCAGGTTCCTGAAGGGGTTAAAGGTGAGTGCTTCAGAACATATGAGGAATATTAGAGAGTCTTCGAAGACTAAAATATGGATATGGAAAACATAACTTAAAATCTACAACCTAGACATTTTTGAGAAAAATTGTAGATCATGGCATTCAAAGGTACTGTATTTGGAATCAAGAGGTAGTAATATTAAACATTATAAAAAAAGACTGGAATGTACTGTAGCTTATGGTAAAGAACACAATAAATGCTTATTAAGCAACTGAAAACTGTATAAATACTGTATTTCAAAGTGTTAACCCCTTCCCACCCAGTGCCATACATGTACAACGCTGGGCGGGTCTTTAAACATGGCTTCCACTCAGGAGTGCAGCAGGCACCACAGCCGCTGGGTGCCTGCTGTTTTAAACAGCAGACACCCGGGGCTAATGTCTGCGATTGACAATATCATTAATCGCATTTATACCCGCAGTGTAATTTTCCCAAATTAGTCTATGGGGTTATTCACACGGCAGTTTTTTTTACTGTCAGTGAAAAACGGACGTAAAAAAATAGAACATGTTATATCTTGTCCGTTTTTCACTGACAGACTGCCCCCATACAATTGAATGGGTCCATTTTTAATGTTGTTTCTCAGAAAGGCATCAGTGAAATAAACGTCTGTTAAAAATGTCAGTTTTTAACTGACTTTTTTTTACTGTCGTGTGCATGAGGCCTAAGTAGTTCGGGTCTGAAAAGATGTCAGTTTGCCCGGTCAGGCAGAGGTTGTCCGTCTTGTGTGTACAGTTCTTTAGGAAAGTTTTACTGGTTCCTTGTTTTGGTGTTTTGTAATTGGGGAGCTGAATCAGAAGTTAATGATGTGATGGTCTGACCAAGTAACTGGATTTACTCATATACTGGAGATTTCCAGTAACTGTGTAAAATATCAAATCAAGAGCGTGACCCCTTCTGTGAGCGGTGGAATGTACTGCTTGAGAGAAACCTAGTACATGCGGGCACCAAGTAGCTGTTTTACAAACTGGGAGAGTTAGTCGTCTATCCAAGGACTGAAATCTCCAAGTATGATCCCAATTTGGTGTTTCAGGGTTAAGATGGCCAGCAGTTCTGCTAGTTCCTTGAGAAATGCTGATCCATCACCTGGCAGTTGATAGCTAAACAATATTCTGATATTTTTGCCTGCTGAAATTTGAGCACTATTGCATCAATGGAGAGTATTTTTAACTGTAATATGGATTTACAACACATGGCTACACCACCTCCCTTTCAACCCTCTCTCTTGCAGTGCATCACTAACTTGTTTTCTGGTACTGCAGCTTCCAGCATGGAGCCTGCATTTTCATCAAGCTATGTTTCAGTTATAAAATTTAAATCACAGGATTCGATTACATCATGTATGATTGCTGCTTTGTTGTTGATAGATCTTGCATTGCTGTGCTCTGATGCTCTTTTCTTGAGTAGCTGATCTTGCATTCTACTTGTTCCTCCATGTATCTACTTCCAGTTTCCAGTGTGCTTTCTGTGTTTTGTTCCAGTACTTTATGCAGCTGCTATTTTTTATTTGTCTTTGATATTTGTCTTTTAAGCATGGCTGATTTGCTTTGGGAGATGACATAAAGGTTTTTCTTAACATCCCCTTTACAGTCTCTCTTGAGTCTTTTTGAAAATCTCCAAGGATCTAAATTAAGATACGATGCTCTGCAGATCATTGCACTTATCAGTGTAATGTGTGATGCTCTGAGTCACTACAGAGGGGCTCGCTCTGGTCGGAGTGATGGTCTGACTGTGAAACTTAAGCCTGCTG
The DNA here is from genome assembly GCA_033119425.1 of Bufotes viridis. Taxonomy (NCBI): domain Eukaryota; kingdom Metazoa; phylum Chordata; class Amphibia; order Anura; family Bufonidae; genus Bufotes; species Bufotes viridis. The sequence continues at coordinate 276,039,881 of CM065589.1, read as the reverse complement.
AAGGGCCAAAGCTGGAAGTAGATACATGGATACAAAGTACATTGAGAAAACCATTCACACCAGTGATGACAGCTAAGGTTTAGAACCAGATGTCTGGTCTTTCTAGTTCTGGAGATTTTATGTAGATATGTGCATGTAAATTTAAGCTTAGGTGGCATGTGTAAACTCTACAGATGTTGAACTTTTATTTTTAGGCATTCTGGTTATGCAATTTTTATGAAAATTACAATTTAATGTAGCTTTAAGGTGTCTGTGCAAATAAAGTGTTGTATAGCGTTTTGACATTGTGCCAGGTATCTACTTTCAGAAAAATATATAGGAACAGTATATATCGGTATGGGGGTTTGTATGATATTTTATATTGAAATTATGTTTTATTTGTACATTTAAAAGTTCAAAAATTGTCCTGGCTACTGAGTATTTATGACATAGATTTTTTAAAGGAGCTTTTTGCAACATTTTGGAAAATGTTTGTATAAGCAGCATATGGCTATAAATACCGTAACAAAACTAGATACCAATGAGCAACAAAACACAAAGTCAAGAGTGTCAAAAATAAACAGCTCCTAGATGAGATATAATACAAAAATATATATAAAAAAATAGATCTTTATTGAAATCGATAAAACAAATAAATAGATGCATAAATTGGCAAAGACAAACACAACCACATGGAGAGTGCACAAAACACGTTCCCCCTTGAGGAAGCTGACACGTGGGGGTGCCACTAGCCAGGTCTGTATTGTGCATATGTTTTTAATCATGTTTTTTTTTATTTAGGTGGGGGAGCCACATGGTTAGATTTTTTATTTATTTATACTTGTTTTTCCATCCCACCTTGCAATGCTATAACTTGATGTCCCAATGTGTTTTGTGCACTCTCCGTATGGTTGTGTTTGTCTTTGCCAAGTTTTGGATCTATTTATTTGTTTTAACAATTTCAATAAAGATATATTTTTGGATATATATTCTCGTATTATATTTTGTATATGCTGAGTGCCTAGGAGCTATAAATAACAAAACTAGTCACATAATCATCTGTCAAATATATCACTACTGAGCTAACCGTCCCATAATCCTTATGGGTCTTTGTTTAATTAGCCATAGAGATGAGGAATCCTACTTGACCCATAACTGCAGAAGCCAGTTACTGGAGGCAACTGTAAGATGTCCTCCATACTGACATCACTGCTGGGGTCAGTGATTGGCTGCTGCAGTCATTTGTCAAGTTCAACATATCATTGAAGCAACCACGTCTACACATCATTAATGCAAGACTGGAGAACATAGAATTGCTAGGGCAGGAGGAGCGGGTGCTCTGAAAGACAAATATGTGACTAGTATTTATTCTGAACCATGTGGGCTTATACTGGGCTTTTACAAAAGGTTGGAAAACTCATGTATATGTGTTTTTTCTACTATATAGGGTTTGTCTGTACCAAAACATTTTCATTTTTAATAAAGATTTTTACATAATAGCCACAGTTCTCCTGCCTGATCAATATTATGGGAAAGGGAGCTGAACCCATTGGCTTTCCAGTGGCCGAAAATCGTTGTCTTGTCTTTTATAGAAGGAGAGAAAAAAATCTACGGAGGAAACAAAACTGCAGGTTCTTGGTGTCAATGCTGCTCTATTTGTCTGCACTACCACAGCTATAAAGGATCTGTCTTAGGGTCCATTCACACGTCCTCAATTGTGTTCCGCATTTTGCGGAACGGAATTGCGGACCCATTAATTTTAATGGGGACAGACGATGTCCCGGCAATCACTGATAGGAAACACTGACCAAACACTGATGTACAGTATGAATAACTCCTTAAACTGCACAATGAATACACATTTGGCTTGGAGAGGTGAAGCAATCACTGCAATAGGAAACACTGACCAAACACTGATGTACAGTATGAATAAGTCCTTAAACTGCACAATGAATACACATTTGGCTTGGAGAGGTGAAGCAATCACTGCAATAGGAAACACTGACCAAACACTGATGTACAGTATGAATAAGTCCTTAAACTGCACAATGAATACACATTTGGCTTGGAGAGGTGAAGCAATCACTGCAATAGGAAACACTGACCAAACACTGATGTACAGTATGAATAAGGCCTTAAACTGCACAATGAATACACATTTGGTTGGAGAGGTGAAGCAGATAGTTTGAATGTGCATCGCCTGACCAAGCTGCACATTGGCAAACCACATTGAAAAAGTTGAAAAAAAAAACGCTATGTTAACAGGCAGCCTATAAAATACATTTTCTTACAGTGAAGACATCCATTTTAATGTAGTCCTTTTTTCGGTCTTGTCTGAATTATGGTCTGTGGGGCTAACTCTGTAGTTAATCAGAATGCATGTATCCATTTCTTCTTCATTACACACATTAGACAATTGCAGCTGTGTACATCAAACCACGTTCTACAATAAGGGCAATTAAACTAAACTGATTTTATGGATATATTTCCCTTTAGTTACAGGATAAGCAAGTGCATTTTGTGCATCCTGTATATACTGAAATGAAAGTGTTGTGTACAGTTTTTTTTCTTTGGATGAATGCTGAATCATGGGATCTTCAGTGTAGGTTTTGCCTGTAAAAAAATCAAAAGGTTCCCTTTTCATCCTATGTCAAAAAGATTAAAGGCTTTTCGATCAATTGTTGATGTCTAACAGTCTGTGAAAAGTTTTCTTTGTAGTTTTCAATTTTCAAAACCCCCACTTGCATTCTAAAATGAACAAAAAGGAACAATCATAGGGAAAATCATAGCAAACAATTTCCTATACTCTAAGTTGAATAGTATTATGTGTATTTTGGATATAAACAAGTACAATTTCTCGGTTAGAGTCAAGTATAAATGCATTGCTGCATTCCCTGAGTAGAATGAATGAGACATAATAATGGGAATCTTATCAAGACTAAGTAAGGAGTAAGGACCTGTTATTTATATATTTTTACATTTAGATATTGTGCAGTATGCCCTGGGTATGCTTATTCCAGACAGCATCATCAAGTATACTGTACCTGTAAGGGAAACCATCACCCACAGTATACAGCCTTATACAGCCACACTGTGTTCCCAGTTTGCATTCTGGTCAAAGACACAATGCATTTGGCACAAATTAACATTAGGTTAATAAATCTTTCACAGTGTTTTATTTTTTAACACCCCTGCAGTTTTTTGAGTCCCTCCTTTCTATTTCTCGTTCTTTTTTAACCGTCTTCTTACTTTGGCTCATAAAGCTGCATAACAAATGGGCACAATACTGCAGCATTTTTCCCAAAAATAGTGGGAGGAGGGGGGGAGCTCTGAAAATGAAAGGTGGAATCTGATTAATACATGTAGTATTAATAATGCCCCCACAGGGCCCCTAGTAGAAGTCTATAGTGCAACCAGCAGTAAAAAGGCCTGTCTATAAGGCACCCCTATAGAGCCCACAGTAGTAATAAGACCCCCTATAACATCCTTAGTAGTTATACTTCCTCTATAGTGGCCACTGTAACTCTGGATAAACTCATTATTGTATCCAATTGTAAATATGTAACCACTGCCTGTGCTGGATACTAAAACCACAATTATTTTATTGATATACACTAAAAACATTCACTGGGCAGGAGGCCCAATCATATCCCAGGCTGTAATTCCTCCAGTTAACGTAATTCCCTTATGGATATTTGGGATAATTCCCATTCCCCTATAGTGGCCTTAGTATTTATAATATCCCCATAGAAACCCCAATACTTTTAAACCACGATGCAATGCATTCTTTAGTTATAATGACCTAATACAATGCAATCCTTAGTTATAATGACCACTGTAGTGCCTCCAGTATTATAATGTTCCCTGTAGTGCCAGTACCTATAATGCACCCCCCTGCAGGTCCCATATGTATAATGCACCCTGTAGTGCTCCAGCCTGTATTATAATGCCCCCCTGTAGTGTTAGTACTGTTCTCCCATCCTGTAGTCTCCCTGTATAATAAAGCCCACCCTCCTATAGTGTAGTCTCTCTGTAGTACAATTCCCTCTCAGTAGATGTAGTATATATAATTCTCTCCTCCTTGTACTCCCCCTGTATTATACTGAGCTCCTGTAATGATAGTATATATAATGCTCTCTCCCCCTGTAGCACAGGGCTCGACAAATCCCAGGTGCCAGGTCGCCATGGCGACCAGGAATTTGGTCCTGGCGCCTGGGTATTTGTCAGCCTGTTTGCAAAGGTGGCTGGGCGCAGGGTCGGCACGTCCTAGGAGCGCTGGCCTACGTCATGCTGCAGCCGCCCAAGCGCTCTATATAGAGCCTCACGCGGCTGCAGCACTACCCGGGCTGGCGCGTCCATGAGGGCGCACCTCCCGGGCGCAGCATGAAGAGAGGGACTGACAGGAGGGAAGCGCTCAGTGCTCCCTCCTGTCAGTTCCTAATTGTAGCGTGGCTGAGCCCTGTATGGTCCGCGGGTACAGGGAGCATCTGTCTCCTGTACCCGGCCGGACTGACATGAAGTGTGCACACAGTGTGCACTTCCTGTCAGTCCGCCTGGGTACAGGAAACTAAAGCTCCTGTACCCGTGGAGCATACAGAGACTGACAAGGGGGGAAAGATAATGACAAGAAGGAGGGAAGTGAATGACAAGAGGGGGAAAGATAATGACAAGAGGGGGAAAGATAATGACAAGAGGGGGAAAGATAATGACAAGAGGGGGAAAGATAATGACAAGAGGGGGAAAGTGAATGACAAGGGTGGGTGAAAAAGAATGACAAGAGAGGGAAAGTGAATGGCAAGAGAGGGAAAGAGAATGACAAGGGGGGGGGGGGGGAATGACAAGAGGGGAAAGAGCTGGGCGTTGTAGTGATGTGGGGACTGCAGAGGCTGAGCACCAGCTGGGGGTTGTAGTGCTCAGTAAAATGTCATGGTGCCCGCTGTGTTTGTGCCCTCCGGACCCCTCTGCCCTCTCCTCCGGACCCCTCTGCCCTCACTTTCGGACCCCTCTGCCCTCGCCTCCGGACCCCTCTGCCCTCCCCTCCGGACCCTGTAATCCTTGTAAGGGTTTCCAAATGTCATGGCGGACGCAAGGGGCGATCACTTGGACGCTGGTAGCGTCTGACGTGTCATATAACCTATTGAAGAGGGGAAGCATTATGGGCGACCCTATATACTCGCACATTATGGGGGGCACTATGGAGAATAAGGGAAGGAGAACTATGGGGGCATCTACTGTGGGCCCTATGTACTGGCATGTTATTGGGGGGCTCTATGGAGAAGTGGGGGGGAGCACTATGGGGGCATCTATTGCGGGCTTTATGACGCAGCTCCGCCTGGCTCCTAACTTTTTTAGCTGGCTCCTAGATTCCAAGGATATTTGTCAAGCCCTGCTGTAGTATAATGCTTAACTATAGTAGTAGTAGTAGTATATATAATGCTCTCCCCCCGTAATGGTAGTATATATAAGGGCCTCCCCCTGTAGTATAATAGTATAATGCCCCTCTGTAGTCGTAGTATATATATATATTATTATTTTTTCTCCATATATATATATATATATATATATATATATTTATTTTATATATAAACAAAAACAGCAGCACCACTTTTTAGAAAAAAGTTGGGTGCAATTCCTGTTCCTGGATGAGAACCCGATGATTCAATATAAAGGAAGGCAGCATGCCGGATTAGTGAAGTAAACGGATCCCTTCATTCCACCCCTGCAACTTTTCAACTGCTCAATGCAGTCTTTGTTAGGCAGTGAATACAAGTGTATAGCCAATATATATACAAAGTGCACATGTGAACAACATAATTAATTAAATAGTAATTATTCTCAGATTATTAAACATAATTAGTATATGTGATCATAAATTATATGATTACAATAAATTCATAACAATCTTTCCTATGGCCTGGGTAATAAAGTGACTAGTGCACAAGAAGTGTGTAGTGTCATAAATTACACAAAAACAGTTAAAGTTATACGTGAACAATAATCTTGGGAGTGATTAATCAAAGATGTACACCTGTGATCATATTAAAAACAATTACTAGGATGATAATTATAACGATTGTCAGGTACGTAGACTCACCATTTTGCATCTCATGTTAGCTTCCGGAACATGCGCACATGCGCCAGCTGTTGTTATTAGAGATTAGGTAAGGCAACTAACCCACTGCGCCTGCATCAAATGCGCTTATGTGTTCAGTGCCAGTAGAGGTTGAGGGCAGAAACATACAACGGTGGCTCCTGCACATGTTCAGGAAAACATGAGCGTGCACTGCTGCAAGCACAGGGTAACCATGGTAACCTATGTAATGAAATCGCAGAAGTGGCCGAAATATACTCTGAAAAACTATTTGCACATACAAAAACTAGCCAGTCACCATCAGTACCATGTATTTAATAAAGTCTATCCTAGGTCATCAGACTACTATTGGGCACCCTGAGTCCAATAAGGGACGCGCCAGCCCGGACTATCAATCCCGGTTGCCGCGACCCTGAGTATAAGGGAGCAGCAGTCACATTCCTGTGATACTGCTCCCTCACTCATGGGACCATATGCTGCACCAGTGTCTGAATCCTAGGTACGTAATATGTATCCCGGGGGAACAGGGGGAATAGCATACGTCAGTATGTCACTCCACCAGACCCCAGTTATGCTACTCACATGGAAGCTGTGTGACCACATTTAATGTAACCGTTATTCCATCAGCCACACATTGTTATTAAAGTAGTGCCCCCTGATGTACGTAGTCATCCCAACAAAAAAAGAAAAGATTTTTCTTTTAAATAAGGAGGAAAAAAAGTTTTTTCATAATAACAATCTCAGAAGGAATGAAAAGATGGCGAGCCCAACCAGAAGTGGCAATCCAATGTATCATCCAAGGGGACTTCCAGCTTCAAATAATCTAAAAGGATCGGGATGATGTGGCTGATGGAATAACGGTTACATTAAATGTGGTCACACGGCTTCCATGTGAGTAGCATTTGCGACCCGATCTATTTATCCACAATGCAGATTTTCGCGCTCCTTTCATCCAAATTTCAAATAAATATGCATTCGATATTATACTACTGATATTGAATACCTTCAGATGGAAGTTGCAACACTTTAAGGCAAAGTTCAACAAACTGAGATGGACCCGAAGGGGTTGTTACCCTCAGAGGATTTTGAGAAACTGTAAAATTCATTTTGATAAACTACGGGATGAACTACTAACAACAAACAGAAGGAAATGGCAACGTGATATGGAAGACTATACGAGGGGTTATGTGTATATGTGGCAGGGAGATGTGCAGAGATTTCGTAGGAACCCTAATAGAGAAGGACTTAAATGGAACCTGTCACCTCAAACAGCGGCCCTAAACCGCCGGCAGGACCTTCAAGACTACAGCAGTCGGATTCTGATCAAGTATATCTTACTAAATTCCGGTGCGGCAGTAGTAAGAAAATCAATGTTTAATCCACGGCTGGCGCGATTCTCTGCCCAGGCTTGAAGTCAAGGGGGCAGCGGCCTCCTTGCTTCAAGTCGCAGTGACCACACCCCCTTCCCCTTTGCTTTAATTGACAGCGCTTATGCCCGACAGCCGGCTGGCTTCTCAGAACAGCCAGCTGTCAGTCACAGCGAAGGGGGCGGGAAGGGGGCGTGGTTACCAAGACTTGAAGGACCGCTGTTTGAGGTGACAGGTTCCCTTTAAAAACTCCACACGCATTAGGGGACAACATAAGATCCAGGGCTAGGATATGAATAAGTCTCCTAATCCAGCATCTAACTCCTCGTCAATGTCTGGGGATTTTTTAGGACAGGGTCCAGATCCCACAGGACCAAACGTGGGGGCCGCCGGCAGCAAAGATGGAAGAAAAGACAAGCACTAAAGACCGCAGAGGAACACAAATCCCTGGAAAAAGAATTAACTTCAGAGAAGGACAATCTTGTGGTAAATATCTAATCTATTTCACTTACTAAAGAAGAATATACCCTGTTGAGCAAAGTGTTGTCCTTTGTCCATATGCTATGATGGATTGGTTTCAGTTTGAACTGACCTTTATCGTTTCTTCAGGTCTATCAAACTGAAACTTTGGCTTCAGGACAGACAGAATACTGTGGATGATGCCTCAGCTGTGGGTCATGAGTTGAAACTTAAGGACTTTAATCTGTTTTTGAGGAGTGACTTTAACCCTATAATCAACCATGCCGCTATTAAAACCTTTGTTGAGGCAGTGAAATTAGATGTGGAGGTCCTTAAAAATACTAGCTTTACTAAGAATTTTAATCTTTCTAGGGAGGAATCTGCTGCTTTTAATAAATTATCTAATAATGATACTATAACTATCAAACCTGCGGATTAAGGGGGAGCGATAGTTATCATGGATACAGATTTTTATGTCAATGAAATTATGAGACAGCTTCAGGATAAGCAAGTTTATGTACAAGTCAGTGGTGATCCCAAGTTAACATTTTTAAGAAGACTCAGGTCAACATTGGACCTGGCAAAGGCACAGGGCATTATTGATGATAAATTATGGTCCTTCATGTATGTGGAGCGACCCCAAACACCGATTTTTTATGTACTGCCTAAGATATATAAGTGTTTGGAGAACCCTCTGGGTCGCCTTTTATAGTCTCAGGGTGTAATTCTTTCCAATTGCCATATTTCTAGACCAGATATTATGTACAAACGCAGTCTCTGTTAAGTCCTATATTAGGGACACCACTGACTTCCTTAATAAAATTAGACACCTAACACCATCTCAGGGGGCGCTATTAGCGTCATTTAATGTGGTTAGTCTATATACCTCCATCAACCATACAAAAGGTATTGAAGTGATCAAGGAGAGCCTGCTTGGCTCTAGTTATTCCATTGACTGTCAAAAGTTTGTATTAGAGTTACTCCAATGTGTTTTGCAGTGTAACTACTTTATGTTCCATGATGATTTCAATGTTCAATTATAGGGGACAGCAATGGGGTCTAATATGGCGCCCACATATGCTAAAATTTTTATGACGTGGTTTGAGGAAATACACGTCTATGTGGGTCACCACTCCGACTTTATTTTGTGGTGGTGGCACTACATACACGACGTCTTCCTAATTTGGACAGGTACGGCTACTGAAAAATATATTCGCCGTCCAGCATTGCATATATCTGTTGAAAAGCCTGTTGTGTAAAAGTAGAAAAAAATTTGGGCCTAATTGGCATTCTGCGGTGCAGTGATATATTCTGAAGCTATTTGCCGTGTATTAATGGCGAAATAAAAATATATTCGCAGTCCAGCGTTGCATATATCTGTTGAAAAGCCTGTTGTGTAAAAGTAAAAAAAAAATTGGGCCTAATTGACGTTCTTGATATATTCTGAAGCCCAGTTTGCCGTGTATTAGTGGCGAAATAAAAATAGATTCTCCATTGAGCGTTGCACTTTTCAGTTGAAAAGCCTTTTGTGTAAAAGTTTTAAAAAATTAGGGCTTAATTGTCGTTCTGCGGTGCAGTGATATAGTCTAAAACCCAGTCTGCATTGTATTAGTGGCAAAATAAAAAATATTTAATCTAACATTTGATTATTTGATCTAACAGTATTTCAGACAGAGAATTTCTAGGCCCTGGACAGGAGAGAGGAAGAAGCGTAAATGTTTTTGGCGCAGGCAGAGGTCGCAGCAGAGTAAGGGGTCATGGCAGCAGGGGTCACTTCGAGAGGCCTGAGCTCCCAGTGTCAGCTAGCGGTCGTGTCGTGACCAGCAACCCAGCGGTTCTTGAATGGTTGACTCGATCTTCGACTTAGTCGCAAGTGACATCAGACACCCCAGCCAAGAGTCAGTGGGTTCATCAGACAACCCTTAGTTGGCAAGGCTCGGGAGCAGGCCCTGTGCCCTCACCTGTACTCAACCTGCCTCTGTCCTTTTTTCCACTAGGCGGGAAAGTAGTGATGAGGAGAGTGGCTTGGGAGCTGGTGTTGCAAGCGGTCAGGCTCCTGACCCAGAGATGGTTGAGGAGGACATCAGTGATGTGCAGACAGTACTCGATAATGATGATGTAGCTGATAGCACTTGGAAGCAGGTTGACTAAGGGGCTTCATTTATTTATTTTTTTCCTTTATATAATAATGTAATATTATAAAATCCGTTGTCTCTATGATAAATATGCAGCGGGGCAAATAGATGCCAGATGACTGGGACGCTTTATGACCTTCCCACGAGATTCTATCAGGAGCAGCGGTTCATTTCTGAGATGTCCATATAGTGCGGAGGAATCCAAAGACCCTCTCTATCTCCGTGCAACACAGGATGTCCTCCTTCCCATCCATGATGACTGGGAAATCGTGATGTTTTCCCTGACGTAGAGACCAGGGGCTCGCAGTTAGGGTATGAATCTTGATGAACTTTTCAACTCTTCCGGGCTCCATGCAATCTTGAAGCTTTGTCTTCTCATTGTCTGTAGCTACTAGAGGCCTGTTTATGCCAGGCAGGTTCCAACAGAAGTATCTTGCTCGATTAGCAGCCAATACCGCTCTTGCATTAATCTTGACAGGATTTGTCTCCAGGTGGAGAGAAATAGTTTTTTGGAATGCTTTCTCCATCGCAATCATGTTCTCGAATAACCAGAAGACTGGCCAATTCTCTCCTGTCTTAGGCAACACTTTATTGAGTAATTGCGGAAAGTCAAAAACATTTGTCCACTGCTCCCATAAAGGCCTTTCCGGTGTGGGTTAACCACAGATAAGTCATTACAAGGACTGCCACCAATTATCAGATGGAATTGTCCCCATTCCTCAATCTGTTTCCTGATTATATTCTGTATGTCGCCCACATATACAATCTGCCCTGGATGGCGTACCCATCCTATCATGATGGCATCCTCACACACCTCTGATGCCATATATTTTTCAACATTGATTCAAAGCTTTTTCTATGATGACTGGGAACTCGTGATGTAGAGACCAGGGGCTGGTAGTTTTGGTTTGAATCTTGATGAACTTTGCAACTCTTCCGGGCTCCAAGCAATCTTGAAGCTTTGTCTTCTCATTGTCTGTAGCTACTAGAGACCTGTTCATGCCAGGCAGGTTCCCCAGAAGTATCTGGCTCGAAGAGCAGCCGATACCGCACTTGCATCAATCTTAACATGATTTGTCTACAGGTGGAGAGAAATAGTTTTTTTGGAATGCTTTCTCCATCGCAACCACGTTCTCGAATAACCAGAAGACTGGCCAATTCTCTCCTGCCTTAGGCAACACTTTGTGACCTGAACTCGACCCCGAACTCCATTGAAGTCAATTCTGGCACTAAAATGGCTATAAAATAGCCCTGAAAAGGGCTAGAGGGCTGCAAAAGGCAGCAAAATGTGGGTACGTGCCCTGCAAACAAACGTGGATAGGGAAATAACTTAAAATAAAATAACTAAAAATTAAATATTAATTGGCAACTCGGAGGAGGAGGTGGAATAGGAGGTTGGGGAGGCTTCAGGTGGGAATGCCATCAGCAGCGTGTCTACCAGCATGCGTTTTGTCGTCAGTAGTCACGCATCTTTTGATCAGTGATATACGTTTTTACAAAATTTGGTTTCCTGCCAGCAATGCACAGATGTGGCTTATCACTGGCAAAAATGGGTTAATGTCACCCACCAATGGAACAGGTGATATTTAGAAATGTTAAGCCCCTGGCACCCAGACAGAGGAGAGGTCAATGCTCGGCAAAACAGGCTTCATGTCACCCACCAATGCAGCAGGCGATTATCAGAAATGGAGGCCCCTGGCACCCAGACAGAGGAGAGGTCATTGGACAGCAAAAAGAGGTTAATGTCACCCACCAAAGCAACAGGCGATTATCTAAAATGTAGGCCCCTGGCACCAAGACGGAGGAGAGGGCAATGCATGGCAAAAGAAGCTTTATGTCACCCAGCAATGGAACAGGCCCTGGCACCCAGACAGAGGAGAGAGGTCACGTAACCGCAAAACAGGCATGATGTCACCCAGCAATGCAGCAGTCGATTATCATAAATGTAGGCCCCTGGCACCCAGACAGAGGAGAGGTTATTGGACAGCAAATAGAGGTTAATGTCACCCACCAAAGCAAAAGGCGATTATCTGAAATGCAGTCCCCTGGCACCCAGACAAAGGAGAGGGCAATGCACGGCAAAACAGGCTTCATGTCACCCAGCAATGAAACAGGCCACTTCCAGTAATTTATGCCCTAGCACCCTTAAAGAGGAGAGAGGTCCCGTCACAGCAAAACAGGCTTCATGTCACCCAACAATGGAACAGGCGGTTATCATTAATGTAGACCGCAGGCACCCAGACAGAGGAGCGGTCAATACACGGCAAAAAGAGGTTAATGTCACCCACCAAAGCAACAGGCGATTATCTGAAATGTAGGCCCCTGGCACCGAGACAGAGGAGAGGGCAATGCAAAAGAGGCTTCATGTCACCCACCAATGTAGCAGGCCACTTTCAGTAATTTAGGCCCTAGCACCCTGACAGAGGAGAGAGGTCCCGTAACAGCAAAACGGGCTTTATGTCACCCAGCAATGGAACAGGCGATTATCATTAATGTAGACCGCAGGCACCCAGACAGAGGAGAGAGGACCCGTAACAGCAAAACAGGCTTTATGTCACCCAGCAATAGAATCGGGGATCATCATTAATGTTGGCCGCAGGCACCCAGACAGAGGAGAGAGGTCATGCACAGCAAAACAAGCTTCATATCATCCACCAAAGCAACAGGCCACTTTCAGTAATTTAGTCCACAGGCACCCAGACAGAGGAGAGAGGTCCCATAACAGCAAAACAGGCTTCATGTCACCCAGCAATGGAACAGGCCACTTTAAGTAATTTAGGTCCTAGCACCCTGACAGAGAAGAGAGGTCCCGTAACAGCAAAACAGGCTTCATGTCACTCAGCAATCGAACAGGCGATTATCATTAATGTAGGCCGCAGGCACCCAGACAGAGGAGAGGGCAATGCATGGCAAAAGAAAGCTTCATGTCACCCACCAATGCAGCAGGCCACTTTAAGTAATTTAGACCCTAGCACCCTGACAGAGGAGGGAGGTTGCGTAACAGCAAAACAGGCTTTATGTCACCCAGCAATGGAACAGGCCATTTTTAGTAATTTAGGCCCCTGGCACCAAGACAGAGGAGAGAGGTCATGTAACAGCAAAACAGGAATCATGTCACCCAGCAATGCAGCAGTCGATTATTATAAATGTAGGCCCCTGGCACCCAGACAGAGGAAAGGTCAATGCACGGCAAAAAGAGGTTAATGTCACCCACCAAAGCAACAGGCGATTATCATAAATGTAGAACGCAGCCACCCAGACAGAGGAGAGGGCCAATGCATGGCAAAACAAGCTTCATGTCACCCACCAAAGCAGCAGGCCATTTTCAGTAATTTAGGACATAGGCACCCAGACAGAGGCTCATTCAAATTGGGGTAGCCCCCGAAATAATGGTACAAATAAAAAAAAGGATTCAATGAATAAGTGCACTGGAGTACAAGAATGTATGGTTGAGGCGGTTATAAATGTCTATTCTGCACAAGGTACGGACAAGTCCTGTGGGATCCATGCCTGGTTCATTTTAATGAACGTGAGCTTGTCCACGTTGGCTGTGGACAGGCGGCTGCATTTCTCTGTAATGACGCCCCCTGCCGTGCTAAATACACGTTCAGACAATACACTGGCTGCAGGGCAGGCCAGCTCCTACGGTGCATAAAGGGCAAGCTCAGGCCATGTGGACAATTTGGAGACCCAGAAGTTGAATGGGGCAGAACCATCAGTCAGTACGTGGAGGCGTGTGCACACGTACTGTTCCACCATGTTGTTCAAATGCTGCCTTCTGCTAAGACGTTCCGTATCAGCTGGTGGTACAGGTTGCTGTGGCGCGGTAACAAAACTTTTCCACATGTCGGCCATGGTAACCCTGCCTTCTTAGGAGCTGGCCGTGAGACAGATGCGTTGGCGACCTCTTGCTCCTCCTCCTCCTCTGCCTTAGCCTTGTGCTTCTACTCGTTCCCCCGTGTCAGTTGGGAATGCCCTCAAGAGTGCGTCTACCAGCATGCGCTTGTACTCGCGCATCTTCCTATCACGCTCCAGTGTGGGAATTAAGGTGGGTACGTTGTCTTTGTACCGGGGATCCAGCAGAGTGGCAACCAATTAGTAAGCACAAGTTACAATGTGGGCAACTCTGCTGTCGTTGCGCAGGCACTGCAGCATGTAGTCGCTCATGTGTGCCAGGCTGCCCAGAGGTAGGGATAAGCTGTCTTCTGTAGGTGGTGTATCGTCTGTGTCCTCCATATCCCTCCAGCCACGCTCCAGTGATGGGCCTGAGCTGCGTTGGGTTCCACCCTGCAATGAACCTGGTTCCTCATCCTCCTCGTCCGCCAGAAGTGTGCCCTTGCTGGCCACATGTGTACCTTGCCTCTGCTGGTGCAGGAACCCACCCACTGAGCCACTTCGGAATGACCGGCCTGAAACCCTGTGAAATGCCCCCTCTTCCTCCTCCTCCATCATCAACGTAATTGATTTTTCAAAGAGACATAGAAGAGGTATTGTAATGCTAACAATGGCGTCCTCAGCACTGGCCATGTTGGTTGAGTACTCAAAAGACCGCAACAAGGTACACAGGTCTCGCATGCAGGCCCAGTCACTGGTGGTAAAGTGGTGCTGATCCACAGATCGACTGATGATGTGCGTGCTGCAGCTGAAACTCCACTATCGCCTGCTGCTGCCCGCACAGTCTATCAAGCATATGCCAGGAGGAGTTCCACCTGGTGGGCAAGTCGCATACGAGGCAGTGAGCTGGAAGGCCGAAATTACGCTGCAGCACAGACAGGCGAGCAGCAGCAGGGTGAGAACGCTGAAAGCGAGCATAGACGGACCGCACTTTCAGCAACGGCTCTGACATGTCTGTGTAGTTTTTAAGAAACTTCTGCACCACCAGATTCAGCACTTGTGCCAGACAAGGGATGTGCGTCAAACCGGCAAGTCCCAGAGCTGCAACGAGATTTCGTCCATTATCGCACACCACCAGGCCGGGCTTGAGGCTAACTGGCAGCAACTACTCATCGGTCTGTTGTTCTATGCCCCTCCAAAGCTCCTGTGCGGTATGGGGTTTGTCACCCAAACACATGAGTTTTAAAATCGCCTGCTGACGTTTAACCCTGGCTGTGCTAAAGTTGGGGGTGAGGTTCTTTTGATGAGGTGGGGGTGGTAGAAGAGGAGGAGGAGGCAACAGAAGGCAAAGAATAATGCCCTGAGATCCTCGGTGGTGGAAGGGCATGCGCCAAACTGCTATCTGCCTCGTGCCCAGCCGCCACTATGTTTACCCAGTGTGCAGTTAGGGAGATATAGCGGCCCTGGCCATGCTTACTGCTGGTCCATGTATCTGTGGTTATGTGGACCTTGCCACAGATGCCGTTGCGCAGCGCACACTTGATTTTATCCTTTACTTGGTTTTGCAGGGAAGGGACAGCTCACCTGGAAAAGTAGTGGCGGCTGGGAACCACGTACTGTGGGACAGCCACCGCCATCAGCTGTTTGAAACAATCTGTCTCCACCAGACAGAATGACAGCATTTCAAAGGCCAGCAATTTTGAAATGCTGGCATTCAGGACCAGGGATCGAGGGTGGGTAGATGGGTATTTTCTCTTTCTCTCCAGTGTTTGGGAGATGGACATCCTCTTCTATCTGGTGGTGATGGTGTCACATTGACGCCAGAGGTGGAGGAAGAGGCCGAGACAGCAGCAGAAGAGGGAGCAGGAGGAGCCTGAGACCTTTTGTGGTTTTTAAGGTGTAAACTCCACTGCAGTTCGTGCTTTGCATGTAGATGCCTGGTCATGCAGGTTGTGCTCAGGTTAAGAACGTTTATGCCTTGCTTTAGGCCAATGAACCCCTTGGAGCAGGCCTTGCTGAGCTCGGTGCCTGGGTGCGGTGGGCAGTAGCAGGCGTACTGTCTATGGAACGGCCGCTCCTCTTTTGCACCCTGCTCCCTCTTTTGCTGTGCTGTTACCTGTGTGCGACCACCGCCTCTTCCTCAGAACCGCACACGTCACTAGCACGACCTTCAGTCCAGTCTGGGTCTAGGACCTCATTATCCTCCACATTATCTTCCACCCATTCACAACCCCTGCCCTGCTCGTCTGTCTGCACATTGCAGAAAGCCACAGCAGTTGGCACCTGTGTTTCGTCATCAGAGATGTGCTGCGGCGGTCTTCCCATATCCTTATCCTGCAACATAACTGGTTGGGCATCAGTGCATTCAAGGTCTTCCACTTCTGGGGCAGGGCTAGGTGGATAGGCCGGGGAAACCCTGCCAACAGAGTCATTAAAAAGCATAAGAGTTTGCTGCATGACTTGGAGTTCTGACTGCTTGGCTGATTTGCAAGGGGGTGAGGTGAAAGACTGATGGGCATGGGCTGCAGGTGCCAACTCTGAGCTTTCTGCAGAGGACTGGGTGGGAGACACTGTGAAGGAACTGGAGGCACTTTTAGCCACCCAATCTACTACCGCCTGTACATGTTCTGGCCTCACCATCCGTAGAGAGGCATTCGGGCCTACCAAATAACGCTGCAGATTGTGTCGCCTACTCGCACCAGAGGAAGGTGTTTCACTTGGACCGGTAGTTGGCGCTGAATGGCCATGTCCTCTCCCAGCAACAGGAGCTCCACCAACACCACCACGACCATGCCAACGTCCCTTATTTGATGTTCTCCTCATTATTTGTGTTCACCCACCAAGCTGAAAGATGGTTTCTCACCGGTGTCAATTTAACTGCCAATTGTCAACAATTAAGTTCACTAAGGCAGTGCCTGTGTCATAAAAATGTTCTGTGGATTAAGAATAAAGTTTTTTTGGCCTAAAACACACTGATTCTCAATTTCACTGCAAAAATGTAAAATATGTATTTGTACGCTGTATGTACAACTGTTTGGTGAACCCAGAACACGGTTTTTTTTCCAGTAAAACACAGTAAAGCACTATTTTTGTGCTGCAATTTAAAACTAGTATTTGTACGCTGTATGCACAAGTGGTTTGTGGACCAAGAACAAGGATTTTTGTAATAAAACACAGAAAAGCTGTATTTCACTGCTATTAATAAAACATAGTTATTTCTACGGTTTATGCAAAAGTGATGTGTGGACCCAGAACAAGGATTTTTTTTATAAAACACAGAAAAGCTGTATTTCACTGCTATTAATAAAATGTTGGTATTTCTACGGTTTATGCAAAAGTGGTTTGTGGACCCAGAACACAGATTTTTTCAATAAAATACAGAAAATCAGTATTTCACTGCTATTAATAAAACATAGCTATTTCTACGATTTATACAAAAGTGGTTTGTGGACCCAGAACAAGGATTTTTTTAATAAAACACAGAAAACCAGTATTTTACTGCTATTAATAAAACATAGCTATTTCTACGGTTTATGCAAAAGTGGTTTGTGGACCCAGAACACGGATTTTTTCAATAAAACACAGAAAATCAGTATTTCACTGCTATTAATAAAACGTTGGTATTTCTAAGGTTTATGCAAAAGTGGTTTGTGGACCCAGAACAAAGATTTTTTTTAATAAAGCACAGAAAATCAGTATTTCACTGCTATTAAAAAAAAGTTGGTATTTCTACGGTTTATGCAAAAGTGGTTTGTGGACCCAGAACACGGATTTTTTCAATAAAACACAGAAAATCTGTATTTCACTGCTATTACTAAAACTTTGGTATTTCTACGGTTTATGCAAAAGTGGTTTGTGGACCCAGAACAAGGATTTTTTTTAATAAAGCACAGAAAATCAGTATTTCACTGCTATTAATAAAACGTTGGTATTTCTATGGTTTATGCAAAAGTGGTTTGTGGACCCAGAACAAGGATTTTTTTTAATAAAGCACAGAAAATCAGTATTTCACTGCTATTAAAAAAAACGTAGCTATTTCTACGATTTATGCAAAAGTAGTTTGTGGACCCAGAACACGGATTTTTTCAATAAAACACAGAAAATCTGTATTTCACTGCTAATAATAAAACTTAGCTATTTCCACGGTTTATGCAAAAGTGGTTTGTGGACCGAGAACAAGGATTTATTAAATAAAACACAGAAAAGCAGTATTTCACTGCTATTAATAAAACATAATTATTCCTACGGTTTATGCAAAAGTGGTGTGTGGACCCGGAACACGGTTTTTTTCAATAAAACGCAGAAAATCTATATTTCACTGCTACCAATAGAACGTAGCTATTTCTACGGTTTATGCAAAAGTGGTTTGTGGAGCCAGAACACTGATTTTTTTTATAAAACACAGAAAAACGTTGGTATATCTATGCTGTATGCACAACTGCTTTGTGAAGCAAGAATATTGCTTTTTTTCCACACAAAAAAAAAAATTCACCATTTCACAGCAGAAATGTCAAATGTGTATTTGGAACTGCTTTGTGGACCAGGATAACTTCTATTTTTCCCAAAAATACACTGATGCTCTATTTTATGGCAGAAATGTCAAATGTGTATTTGGGCAGGGTATTTCAAACTGTTTTGTGGACCAGGAATAACGTTTTTTTTCCAGGAAACACACTGATGCACTATTTCCCTGCAGAAATATTAAATATGTATTTGTATGCTATCTGCACAACTGTTTTTGAACACCAGGAATGTGTTTTTTTCCCCCTAAAATACACTGATTCTCTATTTCACTGAAGAAATTCAAAAAATGTATTTGGGCAGTGTTTTTAACACTGCTTGGTGGACCAGGAATACTTCTATTTTTCCCAAAAATACACAGAAGCTCTATTTCACGGCAGAAATGTCAAATGTTTATTTGGGCGGTGTATTTCAAACTGTTTGTGGACCAAGAATAACGTTTATTTTCCCTGAAACACACTGATGCACTATTGTACGCTGTATGCACAACTGCTTTGTAAAGCAAGAATATTGCTTTTTTCCCACAAAAAATATATTATTCACTATTTCACTGCAGAAATGTGTATTTGGGCGGTGTATTTCAAACTGCTTTGGGGACCGGGATCGCAGCTTTTTATCACAAAAATACTGCAGAAATTGAATATACGGTTTAGTGCATTGTATACACAAGTGCTCTGTGGCATCACAGGTCCCAGACTAGACAAATGGACTATGTCACCCCTTAATTATACAAAAGGTAATGTAGGGGACTTGAGCAGCCAGAAAAAAAGCATTTTCTCCTTCACGGAGCTACCAAAAAGGATTAAGCTGATGTCCCTGCCAGGCTGGCAGACATGCGCTACACTGCAGTGGCTAAAATGGCTGACAACCCCCACCTCTGTTACAGATTGATTTAAAAAAACTTTCCTTGGCAGTGGCTGGGTACAGAAATGTAGGATTGCTGAAGCTCCCTTCCTCTCTATTTGCTGTATCTTGTGGATTAAAGTACAAAAGGTTCTGCAGATTTTTTCCCTAATCTGTCCCTCACAGAAGTGGCAGCATCCTATCCCTACACTGAGAAGAGCAGAGTGACGTGTGGCACTACGTGACTCCAGCTTAAATAGAGGCTGGGTCACATGCTGCACTCAGCCAATCACAGCCATGCCATTAGTAGGCATGGCTGTGATGGCTTCTTAGGGCAAAGAAGTAAAACGCTTGCTGATTGGCTGCTGTGCAGCCCTTCAGAAAGCGGGAAGAATCGTTGAACAACGGACCCGAACCCAAACTTTTATGAAAAGGTCCGGGTCCCGAACACCCCAAAATTCAGTACGAACCCGAACTATACAGTTTGGGTTCGCTCAACCCTACTCCTGATGTTTTCCCTGACATAGAGACCAGGGGCTGGTAGTTTTGGTTTAAATCTTGATGAACTTTGCAACTCTTCCGTGCTCTAAGCAATCTTAAGCTTTGTCTTCTCATTGTCTGTAGCTACTAGAGACGTGTTCATGCCAGGCAGGTTCCCCCAGGAGTATCTGGCTCGAAGAGCAGCCGATACCGCACTTGCATCAATCTTGACAGGATTTGTCTCCAGGTGGAGAGAAATAGTTTTTTGGAATGCTTTCTCCATCGCAACCATGTTCTCGAATAACTAGAAGACTGGCCAATTCTCTCCTGTCTTAGGCAACACTTTATTGAATAATTGCGGAAAGTCAAAAAACAGTTGTTCACTGCCCCCATAAAGGCCTTTCCGGTGCGGGTTAACCACAGATAAGTCATTACAAGGACTGCCGACAATTATCAGATGGAATAGTCTCCATTTCCTGGTTATATTCTGTATGTCGCTCACATATACAACCTGCCCTGGATGGCGTACCCGTCCTATCGTGATGGGGTCCTCACACACCTCTGATGCCATATATTTTTCAGCGTTGATTCTAAGCTTTTTCCATGATGACAGGGAACTCATGATGTTTTGAAATACTGATGGATTACTGACCAAATGCTGACCGAGTGACGGCAAATGCTCAACAGACAGGACCCGTTTTTTGGGGGGCTTATTGTTCTGATGGATCAGAGGAAGGGAAAAATAATCAGTGACGTCAACACAAACTTACTGCTGACACCCTCTCCACTCTGTCGGACGGGAGTCTATTGTATGAGCGTTTAATAGAACAGATTCTGTTTACATCTATGTGGAAACAGCTGACGAGGGTGTAAAAGGAGTGCGCTTCTTCTTGACACTAACATTGACCTGTAGGGCTGAGTTCATACTTGAGTTATTTGGTCAGTTTTAGCCCCTTGACTGCCCAAATAAGTGAAGTGTGCACTGATTCTAAGACCGACGCCTGTCATCTGCATGTCATACGGACTCACAGTATTATGTCACTACCAAAGCAGACTCTCTATGCGTGTTACTGCAAGGCACAGTGTTCTACACCACTCTAAAGGCTCTCACCAGCCAGAAAATAGCAGTTTTTGAACGTAATTTGTCGTGAATATATTTGGATCGAACCAAATTTTTCCAGAAAAATTCGGTGAACCGGCTAATCGAATTTTTGAAAAATTCGCTCATCTCTAGTTGGCTCCTTCACGCACATTGACACAATTCTGGACCACATATTGAGAGTCTCGAGATACCAAATGCTAATTCAACATTTGGAATCAACTCTAGACCTTTTATTTCCTTAATTTGCCACAATATGATAAGGAAACATGCCACAACTGGCCATGAAACTCATTATCAGTTAACTGTCCAGTTCTCGGGACCTGTGGAAATTGAGGGCTTCCTGTATATACAACTAGCATAATACGTATGTGTTATCTGTTGCTCAGCGTCTATCAAGACATTTAGAAATGAACTACACCAGCTGAGGTATTCAGGGTTAATAAGCAAACAAGAAGTAATCCACAGAGAAAAGTGTGCTAATTTGATCAAATTAATTCTAATTATAGCAAGTTGTGATGGAAACTTTTTGGGAACACTGAAACCCCATGTGTAAATTATCTTTAGGGTATGGCCACATCGTCAGGATTGCAGATGCACTTTTGTTACCCAAAACCAGGAGTGAATTCAGGAAAGGGGAGAACTCGTATCCGTCTATACTTTTTCTGCTTTTCTGATTCTCCCCTGGTTTTGGCTTCCAAAGCATCAGGAAACCTGAATGTGTGGCCATACTCTTTGGCTGGAATCACATATTCTCATTTTGATGCACTTCTCGAAGTTAACAGTACTACGGTATGTCATGTTGTAACAATATACTCCAAAACATGGGATGTGCAGCTTCTACTGCATTTTCTATGCACTGCAAAGCCCATAATTTTGACTACAGTTTCAAACAATGGTCAGGACCACACAGAGAAGAAATTTCCAATATCTTCATTACATCCAAATCCCCTTTCGGCATGGCCTTAGCTATCAAGGGTTGCATCCTCTTAGCCACAAAAGAGGCTGGCTTTAAAGGTGTGGTCTCATCTCGCCATTACTGAGGCGACATGAGACACAGTTCCGACCACCTCTCGGCTGGGAAACAGCAGGGCGCTCTGACACAGTGCTGTTTTAGTAGCTCTGATTGCCTTGCACGAGAGCTATGGAAACAGTGTAGCACAACTATGCTATGCTCTCTCTCTAACTCAGAAACACCATAGCAATGAGAGCTACTGAAGCGCTCTGCTGTTTCCCGGCCAGGAGGTGGTCGGAACTGTGTCTCATCTCGCCTTTGTAACGGCAAGATGTGACAACTCCTTTAATACGTAAACCTTCAGGGATTATCCAGTTAGGGAAACAGTTTTATAGAGAGCTGCAGCCAAACATGTTAGGCTGCATTCACATCTGCGTTGTGAAGCCGGCAGAAGAACAGATCTGCCGGAGTTCACTGTATCTATCACAGCCGGATACCATCGTGCACCGTCGTAATGGGATCATTGTAATGAGATCTGACCACTTTACAGTATCTATATGCCGGCTTTCGGCCGGACAAAAAATACTGCATGTAGTATTTTTTGTCCATCTGAAAGCCGGTATATATGCCAGATACAGTGAACTCCGACAGTCTGCTCTGCCACGGGAACAGACTGCCACATTTCACAATGTACATGTGAACCTGGCCTTACACTGGCAGCAATATTCATGGTCACATGGTTCTCTGACAGAACATTTGTCCCATTTTCTAGTGCTAGCTTTCTAACTCCCCAATGAGCTAACATTAGTTTGTAGTAACCTATTACTTGCAAATTGCATTTGTTTTAGGGTTAGGGGAACAAGACTGGCTTGGTTTCCCGCTTGCGCTGCTGTTAGATTCATCTAATTCAGGCATGCTCAACCTGCGGCCCTCCAGCTGTTGCAAAACTACAACCCCCATCATTCCCTGGCAGCCTACAGCTATCATTCTACAGAAGGGCATCGTGAGAATTGTAGTTTTACAACAGCTGGAGGGCCGCAGGTTGAGCATCCCTGATCTAATTTATGATATGGTGCATCTGTGGCAGTCCATGCCTGTCATAAAAACTTTTATGCTTGTTAAAAAATTTGCCAGGTCTGCAGTCCTGGCACTGGCACGGCCCCCGCCATGTCCAACTGGTGGACATGGCGTAAAACTGGCTAGTTAAAAAAGGGGACGTGCGACTATTTTACGTCTAAAATACTCCTAAGTCCATTAGTAAATGTGCCCCAAGGACTGTAAACTAAAAGCAGCATCCTTCCCTAGTTATTGCTGTCTGTATAATGTCCTGTTGATTGCAACATCAGTTGATGCTGTGTTTTATCCTACTAGGTCAAACAAAGGGTCAGACACAAGGGGCGCAGCCACATGCTGAATTACTGAATGTGAGGTCCCCACTTTGGTCCAGCAGTTGCCATGATCTAAAAGATTCCAAGGAACTGTCATATCAGGTTACAACATTACAGTTTGTTTGTTTTTTCAATACACTTAGCTTATACAGTAGATCCCAACTTTTTGTCTAGTTGACAAAAAAAACTATAAATGTTCTCCAAAAGACTACCTCTTTGAGAAGACCACTGCATTATGCAGACAAAATTTCATGTGACCAGTTTTCAGTTTCATCATAACTTATGCATTCTGACCATCTTCTTTAAGAAGACAACCCACCTAGTAGACCATTTTTTAATGCAGTTTTTGGAACATCTCAACATTTTTCACTGTAGATATAAAGGTGCATGAATGAGATTAATACCAGAAAGACTGCTTCTGCATGTATATTTGCCATTGTCCTCTTTGGTACCATGTCTAAGCTACAGTAGGTAATGGGACAGTCAACTCGCCCTCTGGCAAAAAAATTTTATTCACTTCCAAGCTATTGTGAGAAAAATCATGGCACTGCAGGAACCTTGCAGCTCTTCTAAATTCACTTTTTCGGCAATATTCAGAGGCGACTGCCTGTACCCATTATCTGTTGCTAGGTGGCTGACATTACCCTGAGAACAAATGCTGTTTGCATGTAACAGATTTTGTATACAACGAAGCAGTTTTTTGAGCCAAACACAGAAGTGGATCCAGATGGATGCACAAGTACAAGCTCTTCATTTTATACAGTGAAATCTCTCCAAAAGACCACCTCTTTGAAAAGGCCACCCCCTTTTCTAGACTAGATGCCATATGATAGATTTTCAGTTCCAACAAATACTCTGCATCATGCCCGTCTTCTTTGAAAAAAACAACTTTCAATGTGATTTTATGTGATCTTCTCAAAAAGATTTCACTGTATTTCCCAGTCCTCTAGAATCCACTTCTGACCTTGGCTTACAAAACTGTGTGCAGCACCCGTAAGTCCGTTCCATGGCCCCGCAAAAAAATAGGATAGGATTTTTCAGACAAGGATAAGACATTTCTGCAGAAATAGACAAAAGAATGGCGGCATGAACTTGGCCAGTATCCGTGTGATGCGGATCCGCAATGTGCGTACTGCAAAACACTTATGGCCATGTGCATGAGCCCTTATTCGTATCTCAAATTTATGAATAATTGCCAACTGGTTATCACCAGTTTGGGGTGTGGACCACTGTCAGTGTTAAAAGGGTATTCCCATCTCAGACAATGGGGGCATGTCGCTAGGATATGGCCCCATTGTCTGATAGGTGTGGGTCCCACCACTGGGACCCGCATCTATAACGAGAACGAAGTGCGCCCTCCGTTCATTTCTCCGATCCGTTCTCATTGTAGGTGTGGGTCCCAGCGGTGGGACCCGCACCTATCAGACAATGGGGGCATATCCTAGCGATATGCCCCCATTGTCTGAAATGGGAAAACCCCTTTAAGCCTTGTTCACACGTCAGTGTTTTGATCAGTGATTTTTATCAGTGATTGTGAGCCAAAACCAGGAGTGGAGGCTACACAAAGATAAGGTATAAGGGAAAGATCTTCCCCGCTTACGCCAGGTCTAAAAAAAGTGGGCATGGCGTGGGCGGGAAGGGGACAGGCCGGCAGATTCTGTCGCATGCCATGTCTCTACATAACTGCAGCGGAGCCAGCGCAGGGGCTTATTAAGACCAGCATCTAAAATGCTGCCCCATAATGCATTCATTTATATATCTAATATATAAAGCTGAGTGTATGTATGTATGTATGTATGTGTGTTTGTGTATGTATGTATGTATGTCCGCTAAAGGAATCCGCACCGTCGCATTTACAATCACGAAATTTGGCACACATGTACATCAGGCGTCCGGGAAGGTTTTAGACCTGGCCTCAGCTCTCTTGCACGTACTCTTTCTGAGATATTCCCAAAAAATGTATTAGCCAATAGGAGCTTGGTCACATGATTCTTATCAGCCAATAGAAGCTCACAGGCCCTTTGTCTCCACATACACACAGTTTTACACCAGGTTTCCATAATAACCCAGCCATTTTTCTTCACTGCTGTAGGTCAGCTTTAAAGGGGTAGGGCGCTGTGGATGACCTCTGGCCACCCTAGGGGTAGGCTGCTGTGGAGGTCACAGTTAAGGTGACAGTCCGCTATGGAGGTCAGTGTTAAGGGGCAGATTGCTGTACAGGCCACTGTTAAGGGGACCGGGTGTTGTGGAAATCACTGTTAAGGAAATGGGCTACTGTGGAGGTCACTAATAAAGGGGTGGCCGCTGTGGAGGTCATTGTTAAAGGAACGGGCTGTTGTGGAGGTCACTGTTAAGAGGGCGGGATGCAGTGGAGTTCACTTTTAAAGGGGCGAGCTGCTGTGGATGTCACAGTTAAGGGGGCGGTCCGCTATGGAGGTCACTGTTAAGGGGCAGGGTGCTGTAGAGGTCACTGTTAAGGGGGCGGGGTGTTGTGGAGGTCCCATTTAAAGGGAACGGAGCTCTTTGGAGGTCACTGTTAAGGGGGCGAGTTATTGTGGAGATCACTGTTAACAAGATGGGGTACTGTGGAGGTCACTAATAAAGGGGTGGCTGCTATGGATGTTACTGTTAAGGAAGCAGGCCGTTGTGGAGGTCACTGTTAAAAGGGCAGGGTACTATATACTAGCAGTCATCTAGTCATCTATTTAATTTAATGTTTGTGTGTGTCGTTAAAAGATATCGACAGTATCCCCTATACCAGTGACATCTACAGTACCCCGCCCCCTTAACAGTGAACTCCACACCTCCTAGCCCCTTTAACGGCGACCTCCACAGCACCCCGTCCCCTTAACAGTGACCTCCACAGTGCCCTTCCCACTATAACAGTTTCATCTGAAGTCGATTCGCTCATCCGTAATTATATATATATACCGTATACACAGTCACACACATATATTATATATAAATATATATACATATTTTTTACATTTGGTTTATCTATAACAGATTATGGTACAAGTGCTATCATCAGGGTTAGGGTTAGGGTTAGATTCCATTCCCAACAACTGCATACAGCCTATACAAAGTATGTTACTAATGTGAAGCTGGATGCCCCAGTGCTGCTGGAACCAAGCAATTGTGTTGTACCTTATCTGCAGCCTGGGAGTGTCAAGTCCTGACAATGACTAATAGGTGCCATCATTGAGCAATAGTAGGTTCAGGGCCCAATGACAGCACCAAGACCAGAGAATATTAGTTACATGCAGAGTTGAATACATCTGCGCTGCTGGAACCCAGTGCTCACAGTATTCCTGCAACGCAAGAGTGTCCAGATCTGACTGTAATTAACAGCCTCCGGTCTAGGTGCCATCATCAGGACCTGAGTGTGGTACTGATGATGGCATTCAGACTAGTTACAGCCAGATCTGGACACTCCTGTGTCGCAGTAACACTGTGATCTCTGACTATAGCAGCAATGTTGAGTTGTGCAGGGAAAATGCCCGGATTATAAGGGGAAGGGGGACTGTATATATGCTGCAGCTCTGGAGTGTGACACACAGCCAGCTGCCTTATATTTGCGTTACGTAGTTGGGAAGAATATCATTGAACATATTTAAAGGGGTTGTCCAAGTTATATTTATTGATGACCTATCCTCAGGATAGGTCATCAATATCAGATCGGCGGGGGTCCGACACCCGGCACCCCCGCCGATCAGCTGTTTGAAGAGAAAGCGAGCGCCGTGCCAGCGCTGCCTCCTCGTCATTGTTTACATGATGGCCGTTGCATCTGCAGCGGTGAGCAGGTGTAATTACACCCAAGCCGTTCCATTCATTTCAATAGGACGGCTCTGTAGTATACACTTGTATAGAAACGAGCCGTCCCATTGAAATGAATGGAACGGCTTGGGTGTAATTACACCTGCTCACCGCTGCAGATGCAACGGCCAGCATGTAAACAATGACGAGGAGGCAGCGCTGGCATGGCGCTCGCCTTCTCTTCAAACAGCTGATCTGAGGATAGGTCATCAATAAATATAACTTGGATAACCCCTTGTAGGGCAGAGGTACCCAGCCCGTCCTTAGAACTCATGTACACGACTGCTGGCTGTTTGGTGGTCTGCAAATTGCGGATCTGCAAAACATGGGTATCAGCCGCGTGCATTCTGCATTTTGCGCCCTTACTCAAAATATATAAAAAGTGGTGGAGTCATACTGAACATAAAAAGAGAAAAAGTCTATGAAAGATATGGCTATTCCCCTAGTGATCTGGCTGTAACCCACGCCAAGTTTCAGTAACTCTATGACATAATTGCTAGTACTAGGGAGCATTCATATTTACAGCTGCCACCAGCTAGGGAGCCATATGCAAATGGCCCGAGCTACATGTGGCTCACAAGCCACTGGTTAGGGAATACTGTTTAGGGCACCAGGAAGCTGCCAGGTAATTTATCACTGCAGTTTATTGTCTAAATCTCAAGCACAGAACGTCATAAACAGCAGTTTGCCGATAGATTCTCACAGCGATATTCCCTCAGCACCTCTGTAGTAGTCTCAGATTACTCCCACAGCAATAGCAGTATTTTAGGAGGCTGCTATTTAAAGAAAAACTACAGCAAGAAAACAAAAAGTGCACTTAACCCCTTTCTGACCCAGCAATTGATGTTGTACTTTTTAATGATATCATTTGTTATTTCTATTCTGAAATGCCTGTGTGGCTTATTATAGGTTGGAGAAACAAGCACGCACATGAAAGACGGGTTCTCAAAACATAAGTCCACAATTAGACAAAAAAAATCTACTCCTTCCAGGACCCGATCACTTTGCAAAAATACGATGTTGCAGTTGTGATATCAGATTGTAGAATAGATAGCTCAAGCTATCTTTACTTTTAAAAAAATGGTAAACATATTGGATCCATAGGCTTTAGACTCTGGAGCCTATGGGTCTTAATAGGGAGTATGAATTATCCAATACATATATATATATATATATATATATATATTGCGCTCAATATGCACTCTGATCCACAGGTTACATATTGAGGTGGCTCATGACCAATGTGAGAACTCAGAAAATGGAGGATCAAAGTATTTCATTTGTATGTTGCCATAATGTGATGTCATCACTAGGTGTTATATAAGGGGTTAATTTCATTATGGGCATATGTATGTTTAAAGAAGACTTGTGCCTAAGCCGAAACGTGTCATATGTATTCATACTGACAATAAAGTGTTGAAGTGAGTGCCTGCATGAAGTGAGTGCCTTCCCTAAATGCGAGCACAGCATAAAAGGGGTAACATGGAATATATATTTGATTTAACATGCAATAATCTTATCACTTGTCACATAGTCTGCAATGATTAACCATTGCAGTCTATGGGAGAAATGATACCTCCCTATGAAGCCCTGCCGCAGTCAGTGCCTGGGGACCTAATAGGAACTTCACTATAGCATGCCTCGGTGCCTTTAGATTGTCAGAGACTGCCACAATAACCAAATGGCTCACACAATCTCACTGAAGGGCAGCTGTTTGGAAATAGGGAGCACAGTGCTCTTGGTATTTGGCCACTCAGATACCGTGGTCACCCGGCAGTTATCTAGGTGGGTTAGCTCTTATGTGGTTGCCATGTTTAAAATCCCATCTTCCAGTGTGCATGTATGGAGGATGATCGGAAGGGGTTAAACCTCAACTGCAAGGTCCTGTGGATAAGGTGATAAATCATTTTCATGGAATAACCTCTTTAAGGATTTGTTTCCTTCTCATTTATCTCAAAGTCCAATCCTCCCGTTAATATTGTCTGAATTCAATACCTAAATGTCAGCTCATGAGACAGAATGGCTATGTTGTCTGTATTGATCAATTTCACCTTGTATCTCTTCAGACAATGTCAACGCCACTGATCAGGCAAGTATCAAGAATCCACATGAGGTTTATTCCAGGCTGCATTCTTGTAATTATGCACAAAACAGTAGGCGAAAATATAATTCTTTGCCAGGGTTAACAAGACAAATCGATAGTTCAATAGCTTTAAATATAATGTGTGACACACACACAGGGAGGGACAGACGGATTACATGGAGGTAGCAGGGACAAATGTAAACAGCAAACATACTGCAATAACAGTAATAAGATGAACGTGAAACTATGAAGACATGGAATGGACCAAAAGTGGACATCCACCATGGCTTCCAGCAATGTCTGTCCGGACACTGCACCAAGAATGGATACATCTGTTCTTGGCGTGGTCATGACTTCAAACTGCTGGCGGTGAGAATGGCAGCGCTGTCTCCCACTGCAAACAATAGGAGGCGGTCACCATGCAGCCGCTGGTTTTATTTTGGCACTGAATCCACTCCAAAATTCTGACGGCAAATTTCCCTGCGTGAAAGGGCCCTAAAGGTGCTGACAGATATGATAGCCACTGCACAGCCAGTGGGTGCAGGACTGCGTTGCCTGCTAATGAAATAACTACTTACTCCTTGCAACTCGTCAATGGCCGTGCAGTTTGCCTAAAAACCAGAAAGAGTCAAGACTTCTTTCCTTAGCAAGCACCATGGGAACCCAATCTTTATTATTTTCCCTTATAACATGGTTATGAAGGAAAATAATAGCATTCTAAATACAGAATGCTAAGTAAAAAGGGCAATAGATGGTTAAAAAAATAAATAATTAACTCACCTCCTCCAATTGATCGCGTAGCTGCTGGGCTCCTGTTCTGTCTTCAGCTTGGGGGGGGGATAAAGGACCTTCTGTGAAGTCACTGGGTCACAATCATGGAAGCGGGTGTTGGACCATGTGACCAAGTGATGTCACCGAAGGTCGTTTACCCCCCCGGCTGAAGACAGAACAGGAGACCGGCAGCTACACGATCAATTGGAGGAGGGGAGTTCATTTTTTTATTTTTATTTTTACCCTCTATTGCCCTTTTTACTTAGCATTCTGTATTTAGAATGCTATTATTTTTCTTTATAACCATGTTATAAGGGAAAATAATAAAGATTGGGTCCCCATTCCGATCGTCTCCTAGCAACCATGTGGGAAAATCGCACCGCATCCGCACTTGGTTGCGGATACTTGCGATTTTCCCGCAGCCCTATTCACTTCTATGGGGCCTGCGTTGCGTGAAAAATGCAGAAAGTAGAGCATGTTGTGATTTTCACGCAACGTGCGCGGAAATCATGCCTGTGTGAAAGGGACCTTAAAGGGGTTGTCCCACTTCGCATTTTCATACTTACCTGCTGCAAGCCCGCGATTCACTTCCTGGATTATGGCTGGGGGCGGGCTTCATCTTGATTGAAGTCTTCTCCCGGCCGGGCCACGCATTGGATTGAACGCGCACGTTGCCACGCATGCGCTATGGTGATATAGTACAGTGCACGTTCGCGGCTCTGTACTATACTGCATAGGAAGAAGTCACTGTGGCGCATGTGCGGCGGCATGCGTGTTCAGGACAGTGCGCGGACCGGCTGGGAGAAAAGGAGTCATCTTCTGCGCAAGCGTAGCCACCATGATTCGAGTGAAGAGCGGTGACCGTAACCAGGGGAGACCGAATGACAACAATCAGGTAAGTGGGGATGAATTTCTTAAAAAGGGTAGGAATTGGGAAATTAAATATATTTACAAAAATGATCACTGTCAAATCATTAACAGATTTAACAGTGATCATTATGATGGGAATACCCCTTTAAGGTGCATTGTATGTTTAAAGAGTGCCTTCCCATCATACATTTTCCATAGAACACTACTCCACATTCCTATTGTTGGTGGATCAGAAAGTGACAGACCCAAATTTTCAGATGAGACTATGCAGACATCCTAAGCATCAAATAGAAGCAGTCAGCAAACCTAATATTTCCCAAATGCAAATATTTAATTCCCTCCTTCCCCAGGGAAAACAGTGTAGAGCGAAAGGAAAGTACTTTGCTTGCTTTGAACGTAGGTAAATGACAAAAATCATAATTGGTCCAGTAGATGATGTCCCAAATCAACCTGCAATGGAACATTCTCATAAAGGGGCGTGTGAGCTACCAAAGTCAGGCTGAGTAAAGTCAACAGACATTATGTTACCATCACAACCATTGCATCACCTTAACGTTTCTTCAGCGCTCCTGTGAGGTTTGCTTGTAAACTTAGGAACTAACTATACCCTTCACTACTTCATTTTCCACCTGGCAGTGATGCAGTACAAGCATAGGCGTGCGTAGCCTATTGCATTAGGGTGTGCACCCTAAAGCACGCGTGTGTATCTATGTTTATATTATATACAAATACACACACACACACATATATATACACAAATACACTCTGCATACATACATACAGACCCGCACTATCAATATAATGAAGGGAGAAGAAATCATTTTTAAACGTACCCGTATTTTTCGTCCTAAAAGATGCACCTAGGTTTTAGAGGGGGACAATAAGAAAGCAATATTTTTCATTACACCTGAGGTCAGACCACCAATGTTAATCAGACCTCAGCTGACAGCCCCAATAAGACCCCCAATGTTAATAAGACCCCAATAATACCTCAGATCAGACCCCAATGTGAATGACCCCCAATCAGACATCAGATAAGAGCCCCAGTGACTCATATCAGCCCCCAGTGCCTCATATCAGCCCTCCAGCAGCCTCTCTTCAACACCCCAGCAGCCTCTCTTCAGTCCCCCCAGTGCCTAAAATCCTCCCCCAATGCCCCTTTTCAGCCCCCCCAGTGCCCCTCTTCAGCCCCCCAGTGCCCCTCTTCAGCCCCCAGTGCCCCTCTTCAGGTGCCCAGTGCCTCATATCAGCCCCCAATGCCCCTCTTCAGCTCCCCAGTGCCTTACATCAGCCCCCAGTGTACCTCTTCAGCCCCCAATGTACCTCTTCAGCCCCCAGTGCCCCTGTTCAGCCCCCCAGTGCCTCATATTATCCCCCAGTGCTCCTCTCCAGCCCCCCAGTGCCTCAAATCAGCCCCCAGTGCCTTACATCAGCCCCCAGTGTACCTCTTCAGCCCCCAGTGCCTCATATCAGCCCCCAGTGCCCCTGTTCAGCCCCCCAGTGCCTCATATTATCCCCCAGTGCTCCTCTTCAGCCCCCCAGTGCCTCATATCAGCCCCAATGCCTCTCTTCAGCCCCCAGTGCCTTATGTCAGCCCCAGTGCCTCATATTAGCCCCCCAGCAGCCTCTCTTCAGCCTCCAGTGCCTCATATCAGCCCCCAGTGCCTCATATCAACCCCCGGTGCCCCTCTTCAGCCCCCCCAGTGCCCCTCTTCAGTCCCCGTGCCTAATATCAGCCCCCAATGCCTCTCTTCAGTCCCCGTGCCTCATATCAGCCCCCCAGCAGCCTCTCTTCAGCCCCCAGTGCCTCATATCACCCCCAGCAACCTCTCTGCAGCCCCCAGTGCCTCATATCAGCCCCCCGTGCCTCCATCAGCTCCCAAATAAAAAAATAAAAAAAAAACACTTACCGTTCCTGCTCCGCTCCTCACCGCCCGCAATCAGTGATCCTCTTGTACAGTCTGCTGTGTGGGCGCGAACAGTGTGAGGTCACAGCGCGGCCTCACACTGTGCGCAGCCTTCACAGTGGAGCGCCGAGGACCAGGAAGGAAGAGGTGAGTATAGAGCTTACAGCATTTCCCGACCCTGACAGAACCTCGAATCAGCTTGATTAGGGTGTGCCCAGGCACAGCCGACACACCCCGTGCGCACGCCTATGAGTATACGTCAGAATAACTGCACTGTATTTTCGATTATGTTAGAACCTTTAATCACAAAAAGATTAACAGAAACAATATAATAACATAAAATAGATTTACAGTTTTCTGTGTGTGAGGAATAGTAACAATCACACTATCATTGGCCAGTTCCATTTATCCGAATGGGGTTGTTTAAGTGGCAAGTATTTTCGTCAACAAAATCTTCTGCATGTGAAGGCAACATTTTCCTAGAGCTATGTCGGCCTTATACTAGCAATGTAAAATATTTGAAAGTTATTGAATCAGCAACAGTATGTAAGTGCCAAGAGTTCTAGCATCAAATACAATTCTGTTAAAAAGGTTCTCCAGGATTAACATATCGATGGCCTATCTTCAGGATGGGTCATCAATATGAGATCGGCAGGGGTCCCGGGAATCAAGGGTAAATTCACAGTAAAGGACTACCCAGAGGCGATCACGGCACAAGGTGAAATAAAACCTTTTTCATGGTCATACAACTAGTATGACCATTCACCTAGGTATGTTTTAACTGCTTTACACCTCATCTATCTAGCACTGTCAACAGTTTGGAGGGGCCAAAACTGCTGACAGACCCCATTTAATGATTATGGCTTCATTCTGAATTTGTACCACAGATTCAGATCTGTAGAATCATAATATAAGATAGTAACCCTTTCAAGACGCGGCCAATTTAGGATTTTGGACATTTTTTATTTTCCTCCTCCCTTTTTATTCTTTTACAAAAAGAACTTTGTAAGCAAAAAAGCTCATTTTTTTCTAAATACTATTTTTTAAGTTTTTCACAAGATCCCAGTAGGGACCTTGATTTTTGAACGGTCATATAATACCTCTGCAGTCCCCCGGAGGGAATACTGCAAAGGGTTAATTGCTCTAGTGCAGTGATCAGGAACCTTTTAGAGACCGAGTGCCCGAACTGCAACCCAAAACCCACTTATTTATCGCAAGGTGCCAACACGACAATTTAACCTGAATGCCAATATAGTATATCTTCCCTGTACTTTATCACTTAGCTATAATAGCTGCCTACATTCAGTGCGTTGCCTGTGCTGTTCATAGTGCGCCCTGCACTGATGAATGGCAGGAAAAGTCTAAGGCATATTGGTACACCATAGACTTTTTCCAGGGTGTGGGTGCCACAGAGAGGACTCTGAGTGATGCCTCTGGCACCCATGCCATAGGTTCGCCACCACAGCCCTAGTGTTATGTTATTGAGTTAAATGTTGTGATTTGTTATGTTTGTGTACTTAACCCCTTCCAGGCACAGACAATTTTCACCTTCCTGACAAGGCCTATTTTTGAAATCTGACATATTTCACCTTATGTGGAGATAACTTTGGAATGCTTTTACTTAACCAAGCCATTCTGAGATGAATGGTGAATAAGTTTTAAAAATCCCAAATTTACAGGAAAAAATGCAATTTTCTTAATTTCTCTGCTTTTAAGACAATGATACCTCAAAAATAGTTATTAACATTCCTCATATGTCTACTTTCTGATGCCACCATTTTGAAAATGTCATTTAAATCAAGTTTTTGTGTTGTCATTCTCTGAGAGCCTTATTTTATTTTTCTGGCGATGGTCTTGTTTAGGGGTCTTTTTTGTGGGATGAGGTTACGTTTTCACTGGTACCATTTTCGAGTACATACAACTTTTTGATCTGTTGATTTTTGGCAAGTGAGGTGACAAAAATTGTCTGTTCTGGCATACTTTTTATTTATTTTTGTTATGGTGCTCATAAGGTTAGATCATGTTATATGTGTGATATTTTTATAGAGCTGTTTGCTACAGACATGGCAATACCTAATGTCTATATTTTACAACAGTAAATGACTTGAGTGGGAGGGGCTTTTTTACACTTGAAATTTTTATTTTTATAAAACACTTTTTTCAAAAAATTTTTAACCCCACTAAAGGACTTCAACGGTTGATGGTCAAATTGCTGTTTTAATGCACTACAATACATGCTGTATCAAACTGCATTTAAACTGTCAGTTTCACAATGACAGTTGCTAATGAGACCCAGCCAAGGAGTGGGTCTCATAGGAAACAGTATGTGTCGGGGACTCCCATCTCGCAGTGCTGTATATTTACATCATGTGCCGGGAAGGAGTTAATAGCACTGTATGGATAAATAAGGGTTAACACTTTGTCAGATCTCCAGGGTGATAGACCTAGGTCTGCCTCCTGATTAGTAAATAATCTAAGTCAAGCTGAGGAACAGTGAAGACCGACATGTGCAAGCTCTTCAGAACAAGGCCCAAGTTCAAAAAATCTTCGAAATTTCAACAGCCAGGGAAGCAAATTCACTGACAGATTTCTTCAGAGAGAAAAAGCGTCAGCCTCTCTGGTGGCCGGGACCATGGGAGCGCACATAGCCCAGTGCTTTTTCCTATATTGTGCAATCACGACCACTGATGGATTGCAGGGTGGTCTGTAACCATGAAAACGAGCATTGCATAATGTGATGGAAAAATGGAGAAGGATAGGACTATTCTATAGAGTGCGTAATGATCCATTCCGCAAAATGCGGAACACACATGGCGGCATCCACGTTTCTCCGATCCGCAATTCGTGGAATTAAAAAACGGCAACAGTCGTATGCATGAGCCCTTGTTGTGTGCATGTTGGATGGCAAAAACTTTTTTCTCAGACAAAAAAAAAAATGTGTCCATTTAAAAAAAAAAACTGAAATTTATGGCACTTTCTATTTCCCAAGCACTGAAAATACGCTTGTGTGTAAGGGTGGATTCATGGGTTCACATATGCAGTAGTATATTTAGGGAAAAAAGTGTGCTTTTCGTGGCATTTTTTCAAGCTTGCAAAAAAAAAAATATTGCAGCCAAATGTTAGCTGTAAGGAAATAGGGAAATATGAAATGCATTACAAAGTGCATGTTTAGGGCCATTTTCCTTACTTTTTAAAAACACGGCATCCTGTGTTTGTGGCATTTTTTTCCATATGCTTCACTGTAAAAAAAAAAATGTCAGGAAAAACGTATAACATAAAAAGCAAGTTCAACTTGTGGCATTTTCTTAGAGACAAAAACAAACAAAACAATAAAAAAGTGTCTTTTTACACAGTTTTTTTAGCCACTTTTGAAGCGTTTTTTATGCTCATATAGTGTCTTATATTACCTGGTGTACAGCTGAATGGGGAAAAAAGCATTGTTAAAAAATGCCAACACACACTGCACATTCATCTTTTGAAGCAACAAAAAAAAAAAAGAGGCAATGGAGGGAAAAATTCTCAAAAATACAAAAAACAACAACAACTATTTGTAGTGCATTTAATATTTCCCATGGATTCAGTTCCATGCAGAATCTGGAGCTGGCATTTTTTTTGCCCAAGAATGCACCACAAAAAATGTACCAAAAAACCACAAAACACCAAATCATCCCAAAAAAGCTTTAGTCTAGACTTCCACACTGTGGTTTTTTGATGCAGCTCTTGAGGCCAAAGCCAGGAGTGTGTTGTAGAAGAGGAAAAAACTCATTCTTTCCTATGTTATGTGACCTGCATCTATGATACATTCCTGTCTTTGGCTTCAAAAACTGCATCCAAAATTCTGAAAGTGGAAATCTGGGATTAAATATTACGGACACTAAAGGATTTTTCCAAACATCTGAGCAAAGGTATCAAAAGGGTTACAGCTGATACTAACCCAGGATGTGATTACTAAAATAATTCACACCTAGGAAGTGTCAAACTGTGACATGTATTAAGACTTAAAAAAATGTGTCGCTTGTCTTTTTCTATCTATAGTTCAGATTAAAAGCTTTAGATAGATCTGTGATGACTGAGGTGCTACAGAGTACAGAATATACAATCACTTCTAAAAACCTCATCTACACCATGGGGAAAAATAAAAGCATGCAATTAAATTGAAACTGTGTCCTACATCCCTCGGCCAACTACTACCTATCAATAACTAGGATAAGGATACATTCAGCCGACCGTGCCGTGTTTTTCAGTCCGCAAATTGCAGATCCGCAAAACACAGATACTGGCACTATATAGAAAACTCCAATTCTTGTCCGCGATTGCAGACATGAATAGGACATGATTGATATTTTTAGCAGGGCCGGGAAACGGAACAACTGTGTGCTGTCCACATCTTTTGTGGCCCCATTGAAATGAATGGGTCTGCACCCGTTCCACAAAATTGCAGAACAGATGCGAACCCATTCATAAGGTCGTGTGAATGAGACCTAATACTTATGATAATTTATAATTATTCATACAGGTTTTAGATAGGGATTCCCAAAACACAATTAAAGGGGTTGTCTGGGTTTGGAGTTGAACCCGGACATATCCCCTTCTTCCCCCACTCAGTGCCTCTGACATGAGCATCGAAGCATTTTAAAAGCAAGGGCTTTTTTTAAGATCCAGTAATGTACCAGATCTCTGCTAGGCGGACGCTTCCGCCTAGCAGTGTTCCTGGTGATGTCATCAGCACTAATGAGCCTGCAAAACGGCTAGGGCAACACTAATGCCCACCGCTAGTGCCGGGGACGTCACCAGGAACACTGCTAGGCGGAAGCCTCCACCTAGCAGTGTATAAATATCGGTGCCTGAAATGCTCAGAAGCTCATCTCAGACGGGCTAATTGAGTGAAGAAGGGGATATGTCCGGGTTCAGCTTGGAACCTGGATAACCCCTTTAACCCCTTTATGACCCATGACGTACCGGTATCACATGGTTATAAGGGAAATAATAGCATTCTCAATACAGAATGCTTAGTAAAATGTGCATTAAGGGGTTAAAAATAAAAAAAATTAACTCACCTTATCCACTTTATTGGGTAGTTGCGATCTCTTCTTCATTCATTAGCTGTCAGCTAAAGGACCTGTAATGAGGTCACTGAGCTCATCACATGGTCCAATCGCATGGTCCATCAAACATGGTGATGGACCATGTGATTGGACCATGTGATGTGACGTCACCACAGGTCCTTTAGCTGGCAGCTAATGAATGAAGAAGAGATCGCAACTACGTGATCAAGTGGATAAGGTGAGTTTATTTTTTTTATTTTTAACCCCTTAATGCACATTTTACTTAGCATTCTGTATTGAGAATGCTATTATTTTCCCTTATAACCATGTTATAAGGGAAAATAATAAAGATCATGTCCCGTTTTAGGAACCTTGTGGGAAAATCGGACTGCATCCGCACTTGATTGCGGATGTTTGCGATTTTCCCGCAGCCCCATTCACTTCTATGGGGCTGTGCAAAAGTGATGCGGGAAAATCACCGCTCATGTGCACAGCCCCATAGAAATGAATGGGTCAGGATTCAGTGCGGGTGCAATGCGTCCACCTCACGCATTGCACCCGCACTGAAAACTCACCCGTGTGAAAGGGGCCTAACTCCCAGCATGCACACTGTTTTAACTCCCATAGAAGTGAATGGTGCATGCCAAACGAAAGTTTATGTTCAATAAACTTTCATAAAAATATACAAATTTGATACCATCAGAATTGTAACGATCCATAGAATAATACTAACTTATTCATACCAAAAGGCACAATGGCAGATTAGCTTTTTTTTTTATTCCCCACCTGAAAAATGTATAAAAATGAGTCAATAAATTATATGTACCCCAAAATGGCACCAATAAAAACTCATATGGGTACATCAATAGAAAAATAAAAAAAAGGTTACGGGTCTTGGAATGCAACACAGAAATTACTTTTTTTTTCAAAAAATGTTTTTATTGTGCA
The DNA here is from genome assembly GCA_033119425.1 of Bufotes viridis. NCBI lineage: Eukaryota > Metazoa > Chordata > Amphibia > Anura > Bufonidae > Bufotes > Bufotes viridis. The sequence goes on along the minus strand of CM065589.1, from coordinate 276,001,290 downwards.
AAACTACTAAAACATAAAAATACTATACCTATTTGGTATAAAATACAGGTAATACGATATTTTTACCTCACGGTTAGGGCTCATTCACAGGAAAAAAATTTGCGTACTCTGTATTTCCGTTTTTCTGTTCCTCTACATTTTGAGTCATGTTCTATTATTGCCCGCAAATAACGTTCCGTGGCTCCATTCAAGTCAATGGGGCCGTAAAAAAAACGCATGCATCCGTATGTCTTCCGTATCCGCTCCATTTTTGCGGAAGCATCTATTGAAAATTTTATGCCCAGCTCAATTTTGAAAAAAACCCCAGAAAGAACAATTGTGATATTGCTGTGTTTTTTGCATTCCCTCTCAAAAAAGATTAATAAAAGCTAAATAAATAAAGTACCCCAAAATTATGCCATTGAAAAATACACCTCGTTTTGCAAAAAAAAAAAAAAGCAAGCCTTCATACAGCTCTGGGTCTCAGAATGCGACCATGAATACACAAAAAAAATTACATGGTTACTAAGCAACAATCAAGCCCGACCAGCCTGGTTGTTAAAGGGTTAAAGAACTGCAGAGGGAACATAGCTTTCCATCATTTCAACCCTCATGTCTCTATAGCACTTTTGTCTTCTTTTATTTATAATTTACTCACTTCCATTTAGGGGAAAAAATGCGTGGCGCATAAAAAGCACCTATTTTCTGTTGTATCACTAAAGAGTTCGCAATTATGTACCGCAAGAACCATGAATCGAGAGCTTCATGAAACGGGTTTCCATGGTCAAGCTGTTGTAGACACATCTAAGATCACCATGTGCAATACCAAGCACGGGTTGGAGTGGTGTATCACATGCCCTTATTACAGCCTGGAGCAATGGAAACATGTTCTCTGGACTGATGAATCACATTTCGCTGCCAGACTGATAGAGGAATCCGGGCTTAGTGAATGAGTGGAAAACGCTTATATTTATTTTACTCCCTTATGTAACGCTGACATATTCATTGTCATAACCTACTGGAATGCATAACAACATGAAGACAACAATGCTCTCCAAACAGAGGCAAAGATGTGGAGAAGTATAGATCAGGGTTGGTTCATAAAAAAGTATCGTATTTAATATTTGGACGTCCCACGGAGGGCCATCAATCCATTGCAAAACGGAAAGAATATGGCACAACTACAAACCTGAAAAGAGCAGGCTCTCCACCAAAGCATACAGACTGAACTAGAGATTATTAATCAGAGATTAACAAAGGCATCAACACGAACACTGAAGGAGCTCCAAACATCTACAGTGGAGGTGGAATTATCTGTTCATAGGACCATTACAAGCCGTACACTCCACAAAGCACGGCTTTATGGAAGAAAGGCCAGAAAAAGGTCATTGTTTAAATAAAAGCTCATTTGCATTTCAGCAAATAGCATGTGGCTAGAGTTGAGCGAACTTGTGTTTTAAGTTCAGCATCCAAAGTTCGGGTTCGGGTTATCCAAGCATCCCGTTATGGATTCCGCTACCACGGACCATAACGGCATTTGGAACACGGGGTGAAGGACCTGGGGTGACGTCACCATCATGTGATCAGTGCAGGGGGCGTGGCTCAGTACTGGATTGGATAAGAGGTCGTAGGCCACCACCTCTTATCTAATCCAGTACTGCGGTGACGTCACCCCAGGTCCTTCGTGTTGTCCAAGGTTCGGGTTCATTGAAGAATCTCCTTATGGATTCCAAGTGCCGTTATGGTCCGTGGTAGCGGAATCCATAACGGGATGCTTGGATAACCCGAACCCGAACTTTGGATGCCGAACTTAAAACACAAGTTCGCTCAACTCTACATGTGGCATACTACCCAAGAAGATTCAACTAGAGGGAGACAGGATTAAGAAAGGGTGGCACTACCAAATGTTTCACCCTGTGTGCCTATTAAAGCCACCTCCGGTCCGGTGTGTGTTGCCGGGCGTGGTGCTCAGCTTCCATAAAGGCGATATATGCTTAAGCGTAGGTAAGAAAAAAGCGGTGCGGCACTCACCGGGTGAGTGCAGCACCACTTTTTTCTTACCTACGCTTGAGCATACTACCCAAGAAGGTGGAAGAAGGTTCTCTGGTCATATAAGACTATCATGACAAATGCTGTGTGTGGCATAACCATTCCCATCATGAAGCATGGTGGTGGCAGCATCATCATCGTCGGGAACTGGAAAACTGGTCAGGACTGAAAGAAGAATGGACACAGGGCTGTTCTTGAGGGAAAACCTGTTTCAGTCTACCAGAGATTTATGGCTGAGATGAAGGTTCACCTTCAAGCAGGACAGTGACCCAAAACACACTGCTAAAGCTACAATGGAGTGGTTTAAAGGAAATGTCAGAGCCAGACCTCAATCAAAGACTTCTGGACACCAACATAACCCATATAACTTAAAGGAGTTGGAGCACTTTTTCCTGGGAGAATGGGAAAAAAAGTGTGAGCTAATACAGATACCACATGAGACTTGCATCTGTAATTGCAGCAAAACGTGGCTCTACAAAGTACTGACTTCCAGAAGGTGAATACCTACACACAATACATTTCCTTTATGTCTTAAAGGGGTTGTCTGGGACTTAGATAGTGATGACCTATCCTCACTCCGTTGTATTGCTTCTAGTGTTGGCAGCTGCCAGAAATAGCTGTTCTCTGGGTAGTGCATGGTGTTTAACCCCCACCGATCTGATATTGATGACCTCTTCTAGGTCCCGGAAAACCCCTTTAATAACTATGTCAGAGTAAAAAATACTTTGCACCTTCAAAGTGGTAGACGTGTAAATCAAATGGTACAAAGCCCCACAACATCCATTTGAATTCCAAGTTGTAAAGCAACAAAACATAAAAAAAAACACTTTGTAGGACACTATATGCAAACACTGTAGGGTAGAACATGCAGTGACCAGGTCCATAGTATGATGCTGCTGGACTGACTGATTCCGTATATGTAGGATCATGCACATGGCCATGTCAAGTGCTAACAAAAATACAAAAACCAAAATTTGGATCCCTACATTCCTATAATTCGGAAATAAATCAGTTGTAAAATGTACTGCTGTGTTTTGTACTCTTTATTAATTTTAAAGCTATGTATTCCATTTTAAACTAAATTTAGATTTGTTTTTCTATAAAGAAGCTAATATATTCAAAGATATAAAGTCACCTGCTACATAATTCATTGACTTTATTTAACACCACTCAGTGAAGGATTACCTTGTCTACAGTCTCCCTGCTAAATAGGCTTTCGGCCACTCCACTATATTATATACCCATCACCAGATCCTAAATCTCCTTCTGCGTCTGTCAACTTACACAACAGGATCAGCGTGCAGATCCACAACGAAAAATTCTGCAAGGCGGCTGATGTTTGAGCAACAATGTTAATTAGAACGTATGGTATGCTTAACAGGTCTGCATGATTTTCATTCGCAGTTTTATTTCCAGCACAGTACATCATTTGAAAGTTTATGCTGAGACATACATTTTTATGACAAAAAAATAGTGCTATACCTTAAAGGGGTATTCCAGTCCAATTCAAACAATGCTCCATGGCCTGCAAATACAGTACTTAAAAAAGAAAAAGTTATTAGGCCCATTTCACACAGGCGTCGTGGGTGAGTAACGGATGCGTTCAGGGTGCATTTCAGGAAACCCAAGCGAGTAGGGACGCAATTTCAGTCAGTTTTGTTTGCGATTGCATTTTGCGCGAGTGCAATGCATTTTGCACGCGCATGAGAAAAAACTGAATGTGGTACCCAGATCCGAACCTGGACTTCTTCACTGAAGTTCGGGTTTGGGTTCGGTGTTCTGTTGATTGTATACCATGGTTATAAGGGAAAATAATAGCATTCTTACTACAGATCAGTAACTAAAATGTCCAATGAAGTGACGTCACATGATGAGCGAGATTGAGTGTGAGTTTAGATTTTTTTGTTTTGAACCCCTCAATGGACATTTTAGTTACTAATCTGTAGTAAGAATGCTATTATGTTCCCTTATGACCATGTTATAAGGGAAAATAATACAGTGAATTTACCGGGGATGCTCATCACTATTTAGTATCCTCATCTCCAGCAACCATGCGTGAAAATTGCACTTGCTTGCGGATGCGATTTTTACGCAGCCCCATTCATTTCTATGGGGCCTGCGTTGCGTAAAAAAAGCTGAATATAGAACATGCTGCGATTTTCACGCAACGCAAAAGTGATGCATGAAAAACATTGCTCATGTACACAGCCCCATTGAAATGAATGGGTCAGGATTCAGAGTGGGTGCAATGCGTTCACATCACACATTGCACCAGCGCATAATACTCGCCCGTGTGAAAGGGGCCTTACACTCACTTCGCTGATCACCCTCAGCTGTCTTTCCGACTCTGCCTAGGTCCCCACTGTGCTCCACTTACTACTTTTGTAGGTAGGATATGGATATGAATGCCAGGTGGGTCCTTATTGCAGTCAGTGATTGGCTCAGTAGTATTCCCTGCCATGCTAAGAACAGAAGCAGGTAGTACAGAGTAACGGAGACCCGGGGACCATCAGAACACCACTGAGCATTGATTTACCGCATTTTAACCCTATAAGACGCACTTTGTCCCCCCAAAAGTGGGTGAAAATGGCAGTGCATCTTATGGGGCGAATACTGAAGTTCAATAACAAACACAAATAGGCCCTCTCAGGACACCTCAGGGTGTCAATATATACACTTCACAAAGGTCTTTACGACCGCAAACCCTTTTAGGGCGTCCTGACTAGTATTATTAAAACGTAACTTTTATTTATAAACTACAAAAACGACATAAGAAAAGAAAAATTGTTTTAAAACTATCAGGGCATCAGGGGATAATGTAGTTATTTTCCACTTGTTATCCACCTTAATCCAGTCACCCACTTATGGGGTATACTAGATTCGGCACTATGGGTTATTGATCTCAATACATATTATTAATGACTTTATTCAGGTAGCTCATTTGGGCCATTCCAAATAGGTTGGGTGTATGCAGCAGTTGGTACACTTCCTTTTGTGTATTAAACAGTGTGTAACTACTGCTTAACTCCTTGCAACACAGTGTCAGCAGTTCACTCAGCCCAGTGTTTGTTAGTATTCACAAATCACTGACAGGCGCTCATGTAGCACTTCTCATACATCCAACACATTGTTGCCAATTTAACTATGCACACATTGGCCACTCAATCACGCTCAATGTCTGTTTGGTTTACTGCGCAGACATTTCTGACTGCTGCTGCACGTGTTGTAGCTACTAAATAGGACTGCTGCTGCACATGTTGCTCCCAACAACTCCACACCTACCTATTCTAAACATGCGGTGGATCTATTATGTCCTCATTTTTGTCTGATCCGAATTTGCCCTGTCTAAAGATATGGCACACTATAACCCCTCCCGACATGTTTCACCGCTGCTGCGGCTTCGTCAGGGAGTTGGGGCTATACTAGTGTGCCGCGCTCCCAGTGACGTCCTTTATGCACCTTTACATTTCCCAGCCTGCACCTCCACTCCCAATCTTCAGACTGCTCCAATCGATTACCGCTCATCTCCACCAGACCAAACCAATCGAACGCTGCATTAGGGATCCGTTACTGACAACAGAGAATTACTCATGGATATTAGTTCATCCTTTAGTGCAATGAAGCACTTGATAAATTGGGGCCGCATAATCCTTGCCTTAAATGTTCATTCATGTATTCCTAAAAGTTTATTTTATGATAATAGGATTCTCATAGTACTGCCCTAATTGAACTGTCATGATTTTTCAAAAATTCCCACATTATTTTATGAAAAATACACAGTACTGCATTGCTCATTTTTATTTTTTATTTTTTATATTTTATATATATATATTGTATTTTTATATTCCTTTATATTTTTATTAATTGCCAGTAACATTTATTTAATTCAGACATTTCATGAAGCAATTACTGTTCTATAGCATAAGGTATATATTCCAAATACAATTCAACCTTATATCAATTTGCCATATTTATTGGTACAGTATGGATACATAACATAGTTATGCAATGTTCTACAGCCTTTTTAATTATTTATTGATTTTTAGTTATTTATTTGTCTTCTGTAGGGGCCCTATATCCCATGTACTCTATATTGTATAATAGCATCTATACCCCACTCTATTATATAATAGCTATGTACCTTAATGTACTTTCAAAGCTCAATTACCTCAGTAGTTTACTATTACAGTAGGTCCTAGATCATTTATTTTGAATATTTTACTTTTTATTAAGGGTGATTGGCAGGAATTAAGTACACAACACACATTTCTTTCTGGGGCAGATTTATTGATGATGTTTTAATTTTTTGGGAAGGAGAACAGGATCTGTTTATCAAATTTGTTGATAAATTGAACAATAATAACATTGGAATGAGATTCACGCATGAAATTCATGCCCAGAAGATCTGTTTCTTGGATCTGTTGATCCAAAAAGACAATGATGGACATATTGGTACTACAATCTATCGCAAACCGACGGCGACAAATAGTCTCCTTCACTGGTCGAGCTGGCATCCGAAACCACTAAGGAGTGGGATCCCAGTAGGCCAATACTTGAGGGCGAGGCGAAATTGCACCTCTGAGGAAACCTTCCAAGAGGAAGCGGATAAACTATATATGCGATTTAGAGAAAGAGGCTATCCCCGCAAGGTTTTAAAAAAAGCATACAATCGTGCGAAAAATGAGAACAGGGAGGAACTTTTGTCAGCAAAAGGTAAAAGGGAGGTCGAGGGGAAGAAAGTGATTAGATGTATTGCCACGTATGACAGTAGGTACCAACAGATGATGGGAATTCTAAGAAAGTACTGGCATATCTTGACAAGTGATGGTGACTTGAGAGAAGTTGTGACCTCACATCCAAGTATCACCTTTAGAAGGGAAAAAACTTAAAAGATCTCCTTGTTCATAGCTTCTTGCCTAAGGACTCTATATCCAATGAAAGTTGGTTGAGTACAAAAGGTTCATACCCATGTGGACACTGTACCTTTGCAAGTTCCTACCCAGAATAAAGAGATTTACGAATCCTGTGGATGGTCGAGAGTACACCATGGATGAGTTCTTTAATTGTCGCAGTAGCGGCATTGTATATATAGCATCTTGTACTTGCCCGAAGCTATATGTGGGCAAAACAGTCCAAGAATTACGACGGAGGATCTCAGGGCATGTAAGCTCTATCAATACGAGAAAAGAAACCCCTCTGTTCAGACATATCTCCTACATGCATAATAATAATGTGGAGGTGCTGAAGTTTTGGGGGATCGCAAAGATAAAACTAGGCCCAAGGAAGGGTGATCTTGATCGCAGATTATTACAATCTGAAGCGAAATGGATTTGGAGATTGAAGACGATGAGTCCACAGGGACTAAATGAAGGTTTTTCCTACACTGCCTTTATTTAAAATAAAAGTGATAATATAACTGATATGAGAGAAGATACCAGAGACTCCAAAATTGATGTCAATGATATAATAAAAAATAACAAAAAAATTTCTTACCCATTTATATCCTGCCCTTTCCCTTCCCTCCTCCCCCCCCCCTCTTCATATATTTATAGGCAATCCAAAAAAAAGCAACATCTTAATTCCTGCCAATCACTCATCTGCCCCCTTAATAAAAAGTAAAATATTCAAAATAAATGATCTAGGACCTACTGTAATAGTAAACTACTGAGGTAATTGAGCTTTGAAAGTACATTAAGGTACATAGCTATTATATAATAGAGTGGGGTATAGATGCTATTATACAATATAGAGTACATGGGATATAGGGCCCCTACAGAAGACAAATAAATAACTAAAAATCAATAAATAATTAAAAAGGCTGTAGAACATTGCATAACTATGTTATGTATCCATACTGTACCAATAAATATGGCAAATTGATATAAGGTTGAATTGTATTTGGAATATACACCTTATGCTATAGAACAGTAATTGCTTCATGAAATGTCTGAATTAAATAAATGTTACTGGCAATTAATAAAAATATAAAGGAATATAAAAAATACAATATATATATATAAAATATAAAAAAATAAAAAAATAAAAAATGAGCAATGCAGTACTGTGTATTTTTCATAAAATAATGTGGGAATTTTTGAAAAATCATGACAGTTCAATTAGGGCAGTACTATGAGAATCCTATTATCATAAAATAAACTTTTAGGAATACATGAATGAACATTTAAGGCAAGGATTATGCGGCCCCAATTTATCAAGTGCTTCATTGCACTAAAGGATGAACTAATATCCATGAGTAATTCTCTGTTGTCAGTAACGGATCCCTAATGCAGCGTTCGATTGGTTTGGTCTGGTGGAGATGAGCGGTAATCGATTGGAGCAGTCTGAAGATTGGGAGTGGAGGTGCAGGCTGGGAAATGTAAAGGTGCATAAAAGGACGTCACTGGGAGCGCGCGGCACACTAGTATAGCCCCAACTCCCCTGACGAAGCCGCAGCAGCGGTGAAACATGTCGGGAGGGGTTATAGTGTGCCATATCTTTTAGACAGGGCAAATTCGGATCAGACAAAAAATGAGGACATAATAGATCCACCGCATGTTTAGAATAGGTAGGTGTGGAGTTGTTGGGAGCAACATGTGCAGCAGCAGTCCTATTTAGTAGCTACAACACGTGCAGCAGCAGTCAGAAATGTCTGCGCAGTAAACCAAACAGACATTGAGCGTGATTGAGTGGCCAATGTGTGCATAGTTAAATTGGCAACAATGTGTTGGATGTATGAGAAGTGCTACATGAGCGCCTGTCAGTGATTTGTGAATACTAACAAACACTGGGCTGAGTGAACTGCTGACACTGTGTTGCAAGGAGTTAACCCCTTTGGGACACATGACGTACCGGTACGGCATGTTTCCCGAGTCCTTAAGGACACATGACGTACCGGTACGTCATGAGTTGTTCCGATCACTGCTGCTCAGCTGGCAGTGATCGGAACAAGGTACCTGCTGAAATCATTCAGCAGGTACCTTGTTACAATGCCCAGGGGGGTCCTGTGACCCCCCCATATGGGCGATCGCTGCAAACCGCAGGTCAATTCAGACCTGCGGTTTGCAGCGCTTCTGCGATCTCTGATCCCGCGGTCTATGACCGCGGGGATCAGAGAGTTAATGCCCCAAACAGTTTTTAACCCCCTGCAGCCCCCAATCATACTGTGGCTGCGGGGGTGCAGGGGGTGGTTGCGGGCGGCGCAAGGCGGGCGGGAGGCGGGCGGTGCGGCGGGCGGGATCGCGATTGCGATCCCCGCCCGCCTCCCTGTAATCTATCCCTGGTGTCTAGTGGTTCTATCAGAGTGTCAGCACATTGCTGACACTCTGATAGAAACGGCTGGCATCTGTGCTGCAGATGCCAGCCGTTTAACCTTCCGTACCGCGGTCCGTACGGACCGCGGTATGGAAGGGTTAGCAGGGAGGAGCGCTCCCTCCCTCTCCCATCGGGGGCTGCTGTGCCTTTGCAGCCCCCAACAGGATGGGATCGAAGAGGGAGGGTGCTCCACTCCTCCTATCCATCACCCCTGCCCAGTTATGGCAGGGGTGATGGTTGCCATGGAGATAGGACGCTTTCAGAAGCGTCCTGCTCTCCATGGTGCTGAAAGTCTGAATAGACCTGCTAAAGGTCTATTCAGACTTTCTAAAGTACAAAATACAGTACAGTGCACTATATAGTGTACTGTACTGTATTATACAGACACCAGATCCACTGGATCTTTCAGAACCAAGTGGGTCTGGGTCAAAAAAAAATGTAAAAAAGTGAAGAAAAAGTAAAAATGAAAAAAACACATAACACTGAATAAAAACTAAAAAAATAAAATAGACTACACATATTAGGTATCGCCGCGTCCGTAAAAACCTGCTCTATAAAAATATCACATGACTGAACTCCTCAGGTGAACGCCATAAAAAAAACCCAAAAAATGGTGTAAATAAGCCATTTTTTGGCACATTACATCACTAAAAGTGTAATACAAAGCGATCAAAAAGGCGTTTGCCTCCCAAAATAGTACCAATCAAACCGCCATCTCATCCCGCAAAAAACGAGCCCCTACCTAAAACAATTGGCCAAAAATAAAAAACTATGCCTCTCAGACTAAAACATGATTTTTTTGTTTCAAAAATGCTTTTAGTGTTAAATGTAAAAAAATTAAAAAGTAGACATATTTGGTATCTACACGTCCGTAAGAATCTGCTCTATAAAAATATCACATGACCTAACCCCTCAAGTAAACACTGTAAAAAAAAATAATAAAAACTTTGTCAAAAGCCATTTTTTGCCACCTTACATCACAAAAAGTGTAATAGCAAGCGATCAAAAAGTCATATGACCCCCAAATAGTGCCAATCTAACCGTCACCTCCTCCGCAAAAATGATACCCAACCTGAGACAATTGCCTAAAAACTGAAAAATATATGGCTCTCAGACTATGGAGATACTAAAACATGTTTTTTTTCATTCAAAAAGGATATTATTGTGTAAAACCAAAATAAATAAAAAAAGGTATACATATTATGTATCGCACGTCCGTAAGGACCTGCTCTATAAAAATATAACATGACCTAACCCCTCAGATGAACGCCGTAAACATAAAAAATAAAAACGTTGTCAAACAAGCCATTTTTTGTCACCTTACATCACAAAAAGTGTAATAGTAAGCGATCAAAAAGTCATATGCACCCCAAGATGGTGCCAATCAAACCGCCATCTCATCCCGCAAAAAATGAGCCCCTACATAGGACAATCGCCCAAAAAAATATATATATATGGCTCTCAAACTATGGAGACACTAAAACATGATTTTTTTGTTTTAAAAAATTATATTATTGTGTAAAACTTATATAAATAAATAAAAAGTATACATATTATGTATCGCCGCGTCCGTCACAACCTGATCTATATAAATAACACATGACCTAACCCCTCAGCTGAACACAGCAAAAAAAAAAAAAAATACGGCGTCAAGAGCCATTTTTGTCACCTTACATCACAAAAAGTGTCATAGCAAGCGACCAAAATGTCATATGCACCCCAAGATGGTGCCAATCAAACCGCCATCTCATCCCGCAAAAAAATGAGCCCCTACATAACACAGTCGCCCAAAAAATAAAATAAAACTATGGCTTTCAGAATGTGGAGACACTAAAAAAATTATTTTCAAAAAGGCTTTATTATGTAAAACTGAAACAAAAACCCCAAAAGTAGTCATATTTGGTATTGTCGCGTCCGTAACAACCTGCTCTATAGAAATAGCACACAATCTAACCTGTCAGTTCAACTATGTAAATAACAAAAATAAAAACAGTCCCAAAACAGCTATTTTTTTGCAAATTTTCCATTTTAATCCATTTTTGCAGTAACAAAGCAAGGGTTAACAGCCAAGCAAAACTCAATATTTATTGCCCTGATTCTCTTGTTTGCAAAAACACCCCATATGTGGTCGTAAACTGCTGTATGGCCAAACGGCAGGGCACAGAAGGAAGGGAACGCCATATGGTTTTTGGAAGGCAGATTTTGCTGGACTGGTTTTTTGACACTATGTCCCATTTGAAGCCCCCCTGATGCACCCCTACAGTAGAAACCCCAAAAAAGTGACCCCATTTTGGAAACTACGGGATAAGGTGTCAGTTTTGTTGGTACTATTCTAGGGTAAACATGATTTTTGGTTGCTCTATATTACACTTTTTTGAGACAAGGTAACAAAAAATAGAAATTCGAAATTTCATCTCCATTTGCCAATAACTCTTGTGGAACACCTAAAGGGTTAACAAAGTTTGTAAAACTGGTTTTGAATACCTTAAGGGGCGTAGTTTCTTAGATGGAGTCACTTTTATGGAGTTTCTACTCTAGGGGTGCATCGGGGGCTTCAAATGGGACATGGTGTCAAAACCAGTCCAGCAAAATCTGCCTTCCAAAACCATATGGCGCTCCTTTCCTTCTGCGCCCTGCAGTTTGGCCATACAGCAGTTTACGACCACATATAGGGTGTTTCTGAAAACTACAGAATCGGGGCAATAAAAATTGAGTTTTGTTTGGCTGTTAACCCTTGCTTTGTTACTGGAAAAAATGGATTCAAACGGAAAATTTTTAAAAAAATCGAAATTCTGAAATTTTATCTTTATTTGCCATTAACTCTTGTGGAAAACCTAAAGGGTTAATGACGTTTGTAAAATCAGTTTTGAATACCTTGAGGGGTGTAGTTTCTAGAATGGGGTAATTTTTGGGTGGTTTCTATTATGTAAGCCTCACAAAGTGACTTCAGACCTGAACTGGTCCCTAAAAAGTGGGTTTTTGAAAATTTCTGAAAAATTTCAAGATTTGCTTCTAAACTTCTAAGCCTTGTAACGTCCCCAAAAAATGAAATAGCATTCCCAAAATGATCGATACATGAAGTAGACATATGGGGAATTTAAATCAATAACTTTTTTTGGCAGTATTATTATGTATTATAGAAGTAGAGTAATTGAAACTTGGAAAATTGCAAATTTTTCAAAATTTTTGGTAAATTTGGTATTTTTTTATAAATAAAAATGAAATTTTTCGACTTCATTTTACCACTGTCATGAAGTACAATATGTGACGAAAAAACAATCTCAGAATGGACTGGATAAGAAAAAGCATTTTAAAGTTATCACCACATAAAGTGACAATGGTCAGATTTTGAAAAAATGGCCTGGTCCTTAAGGTGAAATAGGGCCGTGTCCTTAAGGGGTTAAGCAGTAGTTACACACTGTTTAATACACAAAAGGAAGTGTACCAACTGCTGCATACACCCAACCTATTTGGAATGGCCCAAATGAGCTACCTGAATAAAGTCATTAATAATATGTATTGAGATCAATAACCCATAGTGCCGAATCTAGTATACCCCATAAGTGGGTGACTGGATTAAGGTGGATAACAAGTGGAAAATAATTACATTATCCCCTGATGCCCTGATAGTTTTAAAACAATTTTTCTTTTCTTATGTCGTTTTTGTAGTTTATAAATAAAAGTTACGTTTTAATAATACTAGTCAGAATACTGAAGTTCACACGGATACAACGCTGACCGCATGCTGCACAGCGCGGTCGGCGGGTGTATCAGTGGGGAGGGAGGAGGGGCTGGGGGCCGGCATCTGGTTTTCTAATGGCAGCGGGGCCTGGTACAGTCACTGTATTCTATTGCACCGGGCCCTGCTTACTGTAGTAAACCTATCTATAACTGTAGGCATTGTTTAACTATAATAATCTTCAATACAATCCATTAATCTTCACTTACTAACGTCTGTATCAGGCAGGAGGCCGGGCGGGCGGGCACTGACAGCGTAACTCACTACGTCACGCGTCCACGCCACCTGCTTCATTCATAAAGTGGGCGGAGCCGGCGCGTGACGTAGTGAGTTACGCTGTCAGTGCCCGCCCGCCCAGCCTCCTGCCTGATACAGACGTTAGTAAGTGAAGATTAATGGATAGGATTTAAGATTATTATAGTTAAACAATGCCTATAGTTATAGATAGGATTACTACAGTGAGCGGGGTCCGGTGCAATAGAATACAGTGACTGCACCGGGCCCCACTGCCATTACAAAACTAGATGCCGGCCCCCACTCTCTTTATTGGGGGTCATTCACACTACACAGGGACACTGTTATGGGGGGATTTGTGGATGATACATAGCATAAGATGCTATTTATGAGTCATCCACAGATCCCTCGCCATAACAGTGTCAGCCACAGACCCCCATAACAGTGCCATCCACAGACCCCATAACAGTGTCAGCCACAGACCCCCATAACAGTGTCAGCCACAGATCCCCCATTAATTCAAAACCCACCAAAAGCACACCTTTTGGTTCAAAATATTTTTTTTCTTATTTTCCTCCTCAAAAACCTAGGTGCGTCTTATGGGCCAATGCGTCTTATAGAGCGAAAAAATGCGGTAATTGTGCTGGAATACTCCTTGAACATACTATGTACGTGATACTGTACTTATATTACACATATGTTATTATCCATGCCTTTTGCTCCTGATATTATATATTGTAATATTTAATCAAGTACTAAACACAACCAACCTTTCCTTCAGAATTAGCAGACGTTACCTTAACAACCTTGTTCCGGTTCAGTTTCCTCTTCACCCAGCTTTCTACTTGGACATTGAACTTCATAAAAGTAACATACGTTAGATAAGCAGAGAGGAGCAAGAGGCTTTCCCACCACTGGATGTAATTGTCCAAGAAAAAGCTTATGAGCATAATCAATCCCAGGATATAAAAAGACACATCTCGAAACAGTGGCCACCAGGTAAGGTTTAACACCTCCTTGGAAAATATAGCACACATGCCAATTACAAAGAGGATATTAAATACTGCTGATCCAACGATGGTTCCAATACCAACATTGCTGTGAGATATAAATACTCCAATTAGTGATGTAAACAGTTCGGGGGCAGATCCGCCAGCAGCCATAAAAGTTGCCCCTGCCACATCATCAGAAATCATCAGTTTTTCAGTAATAACTGTTAATGAGGGAACAAAAAATTCATCACAAACTACAGCTAGTGCTATGAACATATAAATCATCCCGAATATATGGAGCACAACGGCACCCCTCTTTCTGTCTTCTAAAGAAAAAATGTCTTCAGGGTAATCCCCCTTGGAAACAGATTTATTGTCTCCACTTTTAAAGTTCATGGAAATAGTGGACCCTGGGGTATCATTCTGGTTTTGTTCTGCAAAGTCCATCAGATTTCGTTGATGCCGTTGCAGTGGAGTATGGCTATTTGTAGCACTGGTCACATCATTGCTGTAAAGCTCTGTCTTTAGAAAGGCACCAACTGAAGTGGACAAAGTGCTTATGGCTGTTATACTGAATACAAGACCCAATATTCTAAGAAGTCTCAGTTTCTTATGAAAAAATGGATGCTTCTGGGAGTGGCGAGTAAATGCTTTTCCTATGCAGCAGTTATCAATGATGTTGTCGGCTGATTTTTCATGGAGCCCCATTTTTAATCTCGAAAGAAAATGCTAGATATTACAAAAATAGTAAAATCCAATGTACGGGCATGCTTTTTCTTTTCCACTGTGTTATTAGCTGTTTAAGAAGTCAGGAGTCAGAAAAACGTTTTCTTGCGTAGATTTTCTTTAGTATATTCTTCAATCATGCCTGAAAACAAGAAAACAGATGTAAATATGGTCTATATTAGTTTCGTTTCAATTGGTTACTCAACAAACTCAACGCATGCATAGTACTCATAGAAATAAGATCCCCAAACTGAGCAGTCATAATGAGTTTCACAAAATAGCACACTACAAAGGAGAATATGCCCTCAATCATATTACAGATGGTTTCACACATAGGTCTTCTGCAAAAACATCACAATTTTACGGCAAAACACGCTGCATCCAGATGCTAGCTGTATGCCTACGGTAATTTTTTAAAATGCAGTAAAAACATATTTTTTGTACCACCTTTCATAATTTGCATTAGATCTTTTTTTGTCCATGATGTCTTTGCAAATCATAGCATGCTCTGGGTATATGTTTTTTTTTTTTTTTGCCTCATTTTGTAGCATTTTTATGCCACTGACATCTACTGCTTTTTGCCCCTGCTTGAAAAAACATACAATATGCCAGTGTGTGTTGTGTTTTTACATTTTTTTGCCTTAATATACAGATCTACAGTGGACACATAAACGCCACAAAAACATATGTAACATGTAAGCTATTCTTTTTTTTTTGAATGCCGAATGGGTACATATTTGTATTATCTTTGTATTATCTTTGGTTGTATTATCTTTGACATAGCAATGACGGATCCGGATTGAAAGTCAATGGTGGAAACATCCGTCTTCTATTGTGTCTGAGAAAACGGATCCGTCCCCATTGACCTACATTGTGTAAGTCAATGTTCCGCACCACATCACGGACAGAAAAATATTGCTTGCATAGTGACCACTAAGGAAGGGATAGTGACATATCCCGAAACGCGTCTGTTAACGTCGCGCACCTGCTCAAATATTTTCAGTCACGCATGGCCATGCGGAAATTTCCATAAAGAAATCGAAAACTGGACTTCAACAAGCTACTTTGACTCTATACACAACAGACACGAGATCTGGATGAAACTAAAAAATATCTCGACTCTGTTCCCGCGAGATCCCAACAGTACAGACTCGAGGAGTGCGACATGAGACGCCGGAATTATCCCGCACCGCTCGCCCCTCGCCAAGTCAGCGGAGACGCTATACATCTCTGAGGGAGGGAGGTAAGCGGCTGAATAGCCGACATCGTTATTCATTACGACTTGATTAAAAGTCGCAACAAAGACATACTGCTATTATTTATGACAGCCTAAATACTGCTACTCATCGGACTATATTAGAACTACAGCTAGTGCTAATGAAACATCTTTACTCTTAATAACTGCGATTATTTGCGACATAATACTAACCCCTCAGGTACCGCATATGAAATAGAAGGGGCTATATGCGTATGCATGGTGAATTCTACATCCTAATACAGACCTTCATGCTGACACATTGGAACTGCACTCGTTTGTGATTATATTGCGAATATATCGTGATTATATTTTATTATATTATTATATTTTGTGACATTTTAGGCCATTTTTATGTACTTTTATTGATTTTCTATGTAATAAATGTATGATTTGTGACAGTTTGAGCCCGGTGTCAGAGTGCTCGCCCCAATATATATCTATTTTAGCTATCCCACTTCTAGAGAGGTAAGGTGTCCTCTCATTTGGGTTGGCAGCACCATACCATAGGTAATAGGGAGTCAGCCACCAGTACAACAGACTCTTACTTTTTCTCCTTAGGCCAGGTAAGACATGAGTTGCTTGACATAAGGAGTATGACAGTTGTAGTCCAAATCACTGATTTCTGCCGCAGTCCACTCCTTGTGAATCTCACCCAAATTCTTGAATGGACTTTTCTTGACAATCCTTTCAAGACCCTGGTTATTTCTGTTGTTTGTGCACCTTTTTCTACGACACTTTTTAATTTCGCTCAATTTTTCATCAATATGCTTTGATACAGCAATCTGTGGAAAGCCAGCTTCTTCAGCAATTACTTTTTGTGGCTTACCCTCTTTGTGGAGAGTGTCAATGACTGTCTTCTGGACAACTGTGAAGTCAGCCTTCTTACCCATGATTATGTAGCCTAGTGAACCAGACTAAGGCTTCGTTCACATCACCGTTTGTCTTTTCCGTTATCCGGCTCCGTTAAGGAGCAGGAGAACGGAAAGGACGCATGCTGTACATAACTGACACCTAACTGACACCAACGGAGCCTAAAGACCCCATAGAATTTAATGGGGTCCGTTTGGTGTCCGCTCAGAACATGATTTTTAAGCGGATAGGAAAGTACTACTGCATTTCGACAGTGCTGATGGTGTGAGACTGTGCAGGGACACATGCCCAAATGGTAAAACCCATCTGTACCTTTACTGCGAGCTGCTGGAAATCCAGAAATAACAGAGGAATGGCACATCATAGAGTCATAAGAATAGATGGTCCAGAATTGTTATTACATGCAGGGATGCAAACATTTACTAAAAAAATCATGTCAGGAGAGGGGACTGGTCCTCTTTAACCCTTTCTACCCCAGGCAAGTTTTCACCTTCCTCAACAGGCCTATTTTTTGTAAATCTGACATGTGTCACTATGTGTTAATAACTTTTGAATGCTTTTACTTATCTAACTCATTCTGACACATTTTTCTCGTGAAACATTGTACTTCATATAAGAGGTTAATTTGCGTCAGTGATTTAGGTCAATATTTGAAAAACAAATGAAAAATTTTCCAAAAAAAATGAAAAATTTGCAATTTTCTAAATTTTTATTTCTCTTCTTGTAACACAGATAATGATACGGTACCTCATAAAATGTTCATCAACATTCACAATACTGTATGTCTACTTTATGATGGCAGGATTTTGTAAATGTCATTTTATTCTTTTAGGACATTAGACTTAGAATTTTAGAAGTAAATTCCCCATAAATAACCCTTTTATAAACCCCATTTTACAAAACGCACCAAAAAGTGACCCCTTTCTGGAAACTACACCCCAAGAAAATTTTTCAGTGAGCACTTTTACCCAACAAGCGTTTCATAGAATTTAAAAACATTGGGAAGTAAAAATGAAATTTTTTAGAATAAAATGTTGCTTTAGGCCTAATTTTCACAAATGGTAACAGGAGAAAATCATCTCAAAATTTGTTATCCAAAGCACCATATGCATTTGAGGCCTAGTTTGGGGATCTATACAGCACTAGCCTACAAGTACCAAGAGGTATAGTGAGCATTTTAACCCCACAGGTGTTTTTCATAGATTACCGTATTTTTCGCTTTATAAGACGCACCCCAGATTTTAGAAGAGGAAAAGAAGAAAAATATATTTTTCACAAGACCTCATATCAGATCCTCAGATAAGACCCCTATAAATATCAAGACATCCCATCAGACCCCTATATCAGCCCTCCATGTCAGAACCCCAACAGACCTCAGAACAGCCCTTTTCTTTTAGACCCCATCAGACCTCAGATCAGCCCTTTTATTTTAGAACCCCATCATACCTTAGATCAGCCCTTTTCTTTTAGACCCCATCAGACCTCAGATCAGCCCTTTTCTTTTAGACCCCATTGAGCTCAGATCAGCCCTTTTCTTTTAGACCCCATCAGGCTAAAATAAAAAACTTTTTACATCTCCTGCGCCACGGCTCCACTACGGATCCGGCATCGCGCTCCCCTGTCTTCTCGGGCCTGCACTGGCACCTGACTGTATGCAGTGTCGTCATAGTGTGCGCACTACGTCCTGACGCTGTACGGGGTCAGAACAGTGGAGCGCGGGCCCTAGCAAAAAGACCAGGGAGGGTGAGTATAGGAAGCGCTTGCAGCGCTTCTTCCCCGCTCCCGGCACCTGATGCATACTAGTGAGCACTTCCATTATGGTAGACCATTACTAGTATTTGCTTTATAAGATGCACACGGCCATTTTCCCCCTACTTTTGCATTTTATAAAGCGAAAAATACGGTAATTCACAGCAAATATTGCAAAGTGAAAATTGCTATTTTTCCACAGATATGGCATTTCAGTGCCCGATATATTACACCCAGCTAGTGCTATCTGAGACACACCATGCCATTTAGGCTACTTTTGCACTAACATTTTTGCTGGATCCAGCAGGGTTCAGCTAAAACCCTTCCGTTAATGATAATAAAACCATCTGCATCCGTTATGAATGGATCCTGTTGTATTATCTTTAACATTGCCAAGATGGATCCGTCATGAACTCCACTGAAAGTCAATGGAGGACTGATCCGTTTTCTATTGTGGCAGATTGTGGCAGAGAAAACGGATCCATCCCCATTGACTTGCATTGGGGGTCATGCCCAGGACGGAAAGCAAACTACAACATGTTGCGGTTTGCTCTCCGGTATGGGAATGCAACTAAACGAACGGAAGTCATTTTGGACCATTCCGTTCTGTTGAGTTTTGTCCTCATTGACAATGAATGGGGACAAAACTGAAGCGTTTTTTTCCGGTATTCTGCCCCTATGACGGAGCTCAATATCGGAAAACGATAACGCTAGTGTTAAAGTACCATTATATTGTTAGGTGAGTTCTACTGGATTCTGAAATGCCATAAGTGTGGACGTAAACTGCTGTTTGGGTATACTGCAGGGTTCTGAAAGGCAAAAGTACATTTTGGCTTTTGCTGCAGATTTTGATGGATTGGTATACGAGCACCATGTTGCTATCGAATAATCTTTGGGGTACCATTACATCTTTTTTCTGACAACCATACATTCATTTTTCTCTGAACGGAGCTGTGTGAAGGCTAATTTTTTGCGGGATGAGTTGCCGTCATCAATGGTTCTATTTTGGGGTCCATACAACTTTTTGATCACTTTGTATTTTGCTTTTTGGGAAACAGGATAAGGAAAAGACAGCAACTCGCCCATTGCTTTTTGGGTTTTGTTATTAAAACGTACACTGTGCTATAAAAATGACAGATTATCTTTATTCTGCTGGACACTTCAACTTTTCTTGGTCTGTTACTGTTTCAATGCAGTACAATACATGCTGTATTGTACTGCATTAATTGTCATTGTACTACACTGACAGTTCACCTATAAGACCCAGCCTGGGGGCTAGGCCTCATAAGCTTCTGTACATGGCAGGCCCTGATGCTTATGTGAAGCCTGGGCCTGCCATAGCTACCATTGGCCCCCTGTCATTGCAGCACGGGGGGCCGATGGAGAGACAGAAGGATCCCCCTCACTCTGCGAACCTCCTATATGTTGCAGTCAGCATTGACCGCGGCATATGAGGGTTTTATCTGCCGGCATTGCTAGAAACAATACAGCAGGGGTCTAGTTGTCCCTGCCTCTGATCGAGCTAGTTTCACAGTGGCAAGTCACTTCCCACTGTGCTGTACTTGTACATTGTTGGGCGGGAGGAAGTTTAAGGTTTAGGAGTCCTTTGCAGGTGTTTAGTGTGGATAAGCTGATTAGAGTGTGACAACATGAGTCTACAATATTGAACTTTTTTACAATATTCTAATTTTCCGAGATACTGACTTTTGGGTTTTCATTAGCTGTAAGCCATAATCAACATTAAAACAACTAACACTTGAAATAGATCACTCTGCATATAATGAATCTATATAATGTTTGTTTAAAATCAGTATTTTTTTACTGACCATTGGTCAGTGAAAACATCACAGTGACATGCACTACTTTGGTCCATGAAGTCTATAGGTCTGTGGTATAAGTAATATCCTTATTGTGTGGGTCATTCTGATTACAATGATACTATATATGTATTTTTTGTTTACTACTTTTGTTATACTTTTAAATGGGAGCTGAGCTGAGATTGCACTACACTTTTAACGGAGCTGTGCTTCTGGCAGCACAGGCAGGGAACGGTCAAACAGTGGAGGTGGAGAGTGTCGGACCCCCTACCAATTGGCTATTGATGGCCTATCCTGAAGGTCACCAATATTGAGAGCCTGGAAAACCCTTTTAAAGTGTAACTATTTATCTAGCTGTGTGAATCATACTTTCACTTTTATTTTGTGTAGGCTTTTTCGACTTTTGATCACCGTTATTCAATTTATTAGGAGGGACAAGGTGACTAAAGAATAGCGGATTACGTGTTTTTGATTTTTTCTGTTACAGCATTCACTGCTCAGGAATTTTTTTTTATATTTACATATATAATACATAATATATTACAGTTCAGACATTTTCAAATCCGGCGTTGACAGAAATTTCTTTCGTCCAGGATAACGGAAACCAGATGAAACAATTATTTTTGGCCATAGAACTCTATTATGATGGTTTAAACCAGAAAGCTTCTAAAGGTTTCCATTTTGAATTCCGTCTCACAATTCCATTATAAGCATGTTATAATGGAAAGCTATAACGGAATTGAAGATGCCGATGTGAACTCCCTTATGCTTATTTTTTGTATTACTTAATCATTTTTATATGTAAAATTGGGAAAGGAGGGTGATTTACATTTTCAATAATTTTTTATATTTTTCTTTTTTTTTATGGTTAACTCATTAACTTTTTGCCCACTTAGGGCTGATTGCTTGTCCCTTAGAATATAAGAGAAAACGATTATGGTCTATGAGATTTTTATTGCCTGCCTATGAAGCTGTGCCTAATGCACAGCTGTAGAGGCAGCTTACCATGACAGGCTTGGAACCTTTAGTAGGCTCCAGGCTGTCATGGTAACTGATGCATAAAAACCTTTGCCTGATCTGAAGTGTCTGGCAGCAGCTTTCTCTTCCCTCCCCACTGAAAACACATACATAGTCGGCATGTATGTGTATGGGGAAATTGGGAGAGATAGCTATGTCTGGACACCATTATTAGCGAGCAACAGGATCTTTGTGTATCTCTTTGCCGCTCTCCTGCAGCCCCTCACTCCTTTCCATCTACCCTACCAATAAACTTCTATGGGCTACAGATGTACTGTACTCTGAATCTTAAGCGATCTGCTAACTCATCTTCACTGAAAATGAATTTGATCACTGAATTAGTAAAGGGAGATAGGAGAGGAGTCTAATTAGTGGAAAAAAAGAGATATTTTCTCGGATAAAATATATTATAACTAGAGTTGAGCTGACACCTGGAAGTTCGTGTTCGATGGGTTCGGCCGAACTTCACAAAAAAGTTTGGGTTCAGGATCCAAACTTAACCCCGAACCTGATGGGGGGGTTCAATGGGGACCCGAACTTTTGGGCACTAAAATGGATGTAAAAAAGTCCTGGAAAGGGCTAGAGGGCTGCAAAAGGCAGCAAAATGTGGGTAAGTGCCCTGCAAACAAATGTGAATAGGGAAATGACTAAAATAAAATAAATAAATAAATAAACCAAAATGTTGATCTAGGAGGAAGAAATGGATGTGGAGTAGGAGGTTGAGGAGGCATCAGGTGGGAATGCCATCAGCAGCGAGTCTAACAGCGTGCGTTTGTAGTCACGCATCTTTCGATCATTAACAGACGTTTTTACCAAAGTTGGTTCCCTGTCAGCAATGCACAGCAGGGGATTTTCACCGGCAAAATGGGGTTTATATCACCCACCAATGGAACAGATGATTTTTAAAAATGTAGGCCCCTGGCACCCAGGCAGGAGGGGTTTATTCACGGCAAAACGGGGTTCTTGTCACTCACCAATGTAACAGACGTTTTTTTTTAAAATGTAGGCCCCTGGCACCCAGGCAGGGGAGGGGTTTATTCACGGCAAAAATGGTAATATTGCACCCAACAATTTAAAGGAAGATTTTTCTAATATTTGGTCCCTGTCACCTATGCAGAGCAAGGGTTTGTACCCGGCAAAAATGGTAATATTTCACCCAACAATTTAAATGAAGATTTTCCGCATTTTCCGTCACTGTCACCTATGCAGAGAACGGGTTTATACCCGGCAAAAAAGGCAATTTTGCACCCAACAATTTAAAAGAAGATTTTTCAAATTTTCGGTCCCTGTCACTTATGCAGAGCAGGGGTTTGTATCCGGCAAAAATGGTAATTTTGCACCCAACATTTTAAAAGAAGACTGTCAAGTAACCCTGTCAACTATGCAGTGCAGGGTTACTTGACAGCAAAAAATTGGAATGCGTGAACCCCTGAACTTCTAGTCGGATTAACTATATTATTGTCCCGGGCACATATGCAGCACAGGCTGCAAAGGTAATTCCTGGCCTTAAAAAATATGATTTTTTCACCACCCATGAATAACATGGATTTAAGTGGTATATTTTGGAGCGTAGGACCTCATCGTTCTCAACGTCATTTTCCACCCAGTCTTCACCCCTGCCTTCTTTGTCGGTCTGCACACCGCAGAAAGCTGCAGCAGTTGGCACCTGTGTTTCGTCATCATCAGAGACGTGCTGCGGTGGTCTTCCCATGTCCTCATCCTCAAACCTAAGTGGTTGGGCATCCATGCACTCAATCTCTTCCACTTCTGGGGCAGGGCTATGGTTATGGCCTTGAGAAACCCTGCCAGCAGAGTCATCACAAAGCATAAGAGACTGCTGCATGACTTGGGGCTCAGATTGCTTGGCTGATTTGCAAGGGGGTGAGATGAAAGACTGATGGGCAGGGGCTGCGTGTGCCAACTCTGAGCTTTCAGTGGTGGGAGACAATGTTAAGGTATTGGAGGCACTGTCAGCCACCCAATCTACTAACGCCTATACTTGTTCTGGCCTCACCATTCATAGAGTGGCATTCGGGCCTATCAAATAACGCTGCAGGTTCTGTCGCCAACACACCTGAGGAAAGTATTTCACTTGGACCTGTAGTTGGCGCTGAATGGCCACATCCTCTCCCAGCAACAGGAGCTCCAGCAACACCACCATGACCATGCCCATGTCCCTTTTGATGTTGTCATTATTTGAGTTCACCCACCAAACTAACAGATGGTTTATCTCCAGTGTCAATTTAATTGCCAATAGTCAACAATTAAGTTCACTAAAAGTAAGGCAGTGCCCGTGGCATAAACAGAATACATTTCTTTAGGTCACACAACAGTGTAATGGACCAATTCAATACAATTATTTCACTATCACCAAAAATGTGATTTTTCAAACCAACAATGTAAAAGCAGAAGTTAACGGTTTAATTTGACTGTCGGAAATGCAGCGTACACCACAAATGTGCTATCTACCACAAAACCTGTGTTTTTGCAACCAAGTATGTAAATGCAGAGTTCAAAAGGTTACTTAAAATGACTGAAATACAGGGTAGGCCTCAGATCTGCTATGTAGCACAAAAAGAGTGTTTATTGCAACAAACTACAGAAATGCAGTATGTCACTGCTAAATTTTAAAATAGGTTTTTGTGCACTGTATGCCAAACTGCTCTGTGAAACAACAATACAGGTTTATCTCCCCCAAATACAGGAATGCAGTATGTCACTGCAAAATTTTAAAATAGGTTTTTCAGCTTTCTATGCAAAGGTGCTCTGTGGAACAACAATACAATTTATTTCCCCCAAATACACAAATGCAGTATGTCACTGATAAATTTTAAAATTAGTTTTTCTGCGTTGTATGCAAAACTGCTGTGTGAAACAATATGGGTTTATTTCCCCCAAATACACAAATGCTGTATGTCACTGCTAAATTTTACAATAGGTTTTCCAGCGTTGTATGCAAACGTGCTCTGTAGCACAACAGTATGGGTTTATTAACCCAACTACAGAAATGCAGTTTTTCACCTCAAAATTTTAAAACAGTTTTTTCAGCGTTGTATGCAAATGTACTCTGTGGCACAACAGTACGGGTTTAATAACCAAACTACAGAAATGCAGTTTTTCACCGCAAAATTTGAAAATAGTTTTTTCAGCGTTCTATCCAAATGTGCTCTGTGGCACAACAGTACAGGTTTATACCCCCAAATACAGAAATGCAGTATGTCACCCCAAAAATTATAAAACAAGTTTTTCAGCGTTGTATGCAAACGTGCTCTGTGGTACGACAGTACGGGTTTATTACAGCAACTACAGAA
Organism: Bufotes viridis; assembly: GCA_033119425.1. Lineage (NCBI taxonomy): Eukaryota > Metazoa > Chordata > Amphibia > Anura > Bufonidae > Bufotes > Bufotes viridis. The sequence continues at coordinate 275,976,238 of CM065589.1, read as the reverse complement.
ATGCACTATGTCACCGCAAAATTTTATAATACCCCCACCTCAGTGGGCTAAAAATTATTTTGCAGTATCACTGGGCTCAGGGCTGGGTACAAATATGTAGCATAGCACTAGGGCTGCAGTAAACAATTATTTTTGTAATCGAGTATTCTATTGATTATTTTTTACGATTAATCGAGTAATCTAATAAGAAAAAAATGAATTAAGACTGTTTCCTTTATAAAAACTCATCAGACCCCCTGCCATCAGTCCCCAACACCCTTCTTTCCCCCCTGTGCCATCAGCTCCACTGTCCCCCAGTGCCATCAGCTCCACTATCCTCCAGTGCCATCAGCTCCACTATCCTCCAGTGCCATCAGCTCTCCCCCACCCCCCAGTGCCATCAGCTCCACTATCCCCCAGTGCCATCAGCTCTCCCCCACCCCAGTGCCATCAGCTCCACTATCCCCCAGTGCCATCAGCTCTCCCCCACCCCAGTGCCATCAGCTCTCCCCCACCCCAGTGCCATCAGCTCCACTATCCCCCAGTGCCATCAGCTCTCCCCCACCCCAGTGCCATCAGCTCCACTATCCCCCAGTGCCATCAGCTCTCCCCCACCCCAGTGCCATCAGCTCCACTATCCCCCAGTGCAATCAGCTCTCCCCCACCCCAGTGCCATCAGCTCCACTATCCCCCAATGCCATCAGCTCTCCCCCACCCCAGTGCCATCAGCTCTCCCCCACCGCAGTGCCATCAGCTCTCCCCCACCCCAGTGCCATCAGCTCTCCCCCACCCCAGTGCCATCAGCTCCACTATCCCCCAGTGCCATCAGCTCCACCCCACCCAGTGCCATCAGCTCCACCCCACCCCAGTGCCATCATCTGCCCCCCCCACCCTGTGCCCTCATCTGTCCCCCCACCCTGTGCCATCATCTGGCCCCCCACCTTGTGCCATCATCTGTCCCCCCCACCTTGTGCCAACATCTGTCCCCCCCACCTTGTGCCATCATCTGTCCCCCCCACCCTGTGCCATCATCTATCCCCCCCACCCTGTGCCATCATCTGTCCCCCCACCTTGTGCCATCATCTGTCCCCCCACCTTGTGCCATCATCTGTCCCCCCACCCTGTACCATCATCTGCCCCCACCTTGTGCCATCATCTGTCCCCCCACCTTGTGCCATCATCTGTCCCCCCACCTTGTGCCATCATCTGTCCCCCCACCTTGTGCCATCATCTGTCCCCCCCACCTTGTGCCATCATCTGTCCCCGCCACCTTGTGCCATCATCTGTCCCCCACCTTGTGCCATCATCTGTCCCCCACCCTGTGCCATCATCTGTCCCCCACCTTGTGTCATCATCTGTCCCCCCACCTTGTCCCATCATCTGTCCTCCCACCCTGTGTCATCATCTGTCCCCCCACCTTGTCCCATCATCTGTCCCCCCACCCTGTGCCATCATCTGTCCCCCCACCTTGTGCCATCATCTGTCCCCCCACCTTGTGCCATCATCTCTGCTGCCCTGCTCCTCCTGACACCGGGCGTGCACAGCGTCATTGGTTTACACTCCGGGAGCCCGACTTTAGTCGCACCCCACCCCCTCAGTTTCACCAACTTACCTTTCAAGCAAGGGGCCTCCGGACACTACACAGCATGTACATGGTCCCGCGCTGCACTGACCTCCTGACGTCAGGCGCTGTGTGACGTCAGGCGCAGAGCAGCGTGGGACCATGGACATGCTGTGGAGCTTCCGGAGGCCCCCTGCTTGTAAAGGTGAGTATTCTGAGCCAGCGGGAGACCACAGAGCAGGAGTAATAGAAAGCGCTTCACTCCTGCTCCGTGGTCACGTGACACAAACGAATAATCGATTCAAGAAAATTGCATCGATGATTTTTTGTGTCGAATTACTCGATTTAATCGAGTAATCATTTCAGCCCTACATAGCACCCTCAATAATTGCTGTAGTTTGAAGCGTTAACACCACCAAGTTCAACAGATTTCTTCCCTAATCTCTCCCTTGTATGCAAACGTACTCTGTGGCACAACAGTACGGGTTTATTCACCCAACTACAGAAATGCAGTATGTCACCCCACAAATTATAAAACAAGTTTTTCAGCGTTGTATGCAAACGTGCTCTGTGGTACGACAGTACGGGTTTATTACAGCAACTACAGAAATACACTATGTGACCGCAAAATTTTAAAATACCCCCACCTCCAGCTTAAATAGAGGCTGGGTCACATGCTGCACTTAACCAATCACAGCCATGCCAATAATGGGCATGGCTGTGATGGCTTCTTAGGGCAAAGTAGTGAAACGCTTGTTGAATGGCTGCCCTGCAGCCTTTCAAAAAGCGATAAGAAATCGCCGAACAACGAACCCAAACTTTTATGGAAATGTTCGGGTTCGGGTCCGGGTCCGGGTGCAAAAAAAACGAAATGTTCGCTACGAACCCAAACTTTACAGTTCGGGTTCGCTCAACCCTTATTATAACATTTCTTATATTTGATATAACTATTGATTTCTGAAAAAGACTACAACAGGTACACTTTATTGCACTTTTTTTATTACAATAATTATTTTATTTTCACTTTATTCCTGTAGTGCATCAGAATGTATATTTAACCACTGACTGAACAGAAAAGTACCGTATGTTTCACCCTATAAGACGCACCGGCCCATAAGATGCACCTAGGTTTTAGAGGATGACAATAAGAAAAAATATTTTTCATTAAACCTCAGATCAGATCAGCAATCAGACCCCCAATGTTAATCAGACCTCAGTTCACAGCCCCAATCAGACCCCCAATGTTAATAAGACCCTCAATCAGACCTCAGATCAGACTCCCAATGTTAATAAGACAACAATCAGACCTCAGCTCAGACCCTAATGTGAATGACCCCCAATCAGACCTCAGCTATGAGCCCTAATATAAATAAATAAATAAGACCCCCATTCAGGCCTCATATCAGCCCCCATTGCCTTATATCAGCCCCCAAAGCCTCTCAAATCAGCCCCCATTGCCTTATATCAGCCCCAATTGCCTTTCATATCAGCCCCCATTGCCTTATATGAGCCCCATTGCCTCATATCAGCCCCCATTGCCTCGTATTAGCCCCCATTGCCTCTCATATCAGCCTCTATTGCCTCATATCAGCCCCCGATGCCTTATATGAGCCCCCATTGCCTTATATGAGCCCCCATGCCACAGAGCACATAAAATAAAAACATCCACTTAGCTCTCCTGCTCCGGACGCTGCCGATCCTCACCTCCAGCACTCTCTCTCCTCCTCCTGCTGCAACTGTACTGTGACCCGACCCACAGCAAAGCCAACAACTGGGGACCAGGAAGCGGTGAGTACAGAAGTGCTCATTAGTATCCCCCCTCTTATGGGGCGAAAAATACGGTAACTGCAGTAACATCATAATTTAGAAATATAATAAACATGGATTTAAATTCATCCCGTGGCCTTATGTACGCAACCGTATTTTTGGTCGATGACCAATTAGCATTTTTTGTGGATCGCACACGAACCTATTCATTTCTATGGGTCCATAAAGAAAAAAAACAGCAAGCACCACTTTCCTGGATTATCCAATACAGACCGCCAAGGGTTCCAGGAATTAAGCGACCTTCTTCTTGAGTTTGAAATCGTCAAGGGAGACCCACAGCTACCAGGTCTCAGCTTTCTTGATACCTCCCATGGTGTGGGCGTGATCATGGTGAAATTACCCCTTAATATTCAAGACCAACGGGCAACAACTGGTTCAAAATACAAGGAGCAACATTGTGTTCCCTTTACACCATTTTCATTCTTCTGTAAGTTCATCAAGGACTTGGCTAGAGCTAAAAACGATCCGAGCTTCAACACCTTGGAGACCAACATCTTTGGCTCTACTAAACAGAGACACAAGACTTTCAGTCCCAGACAGAGGAACCCTAAAAGTCTAATTTCTGTAAAAAAAAAAGACAGGGGTTGTGCCCACTACTAACGCAGCCACTTCCAATGGAAATAAAAGACATAAGGAGCCCAATCATCATTGCCCTATCCATGATAAACCACATCCTTTAAGGAAGTGCCATGACTTTATAGGAAAGCCCTTTGAGGAACGTAAGGAGTTCCTAAGAAGTCGTAATATCTGCTTCAGATGCTGTGCATCCGCTGAGCGTTTCACCAGAGACTGTGAGGTTCCAGTCAAGTGTTCTGAATGTAATAGTGATGTACATGTGTCCGTTGTTCACCCGGGACCAATCAGGCAGAACCTAGAACGAGTTAGCTGGAACAAGCCCCATTCCGATCAAGGCAGGGAGAGTCATGGCGGGAGAGTGCCGACCGACCAACCACTACCGTCACGCCCAGATGCACAAAGGTATGCGGAAAAGGACTTGTGTGCGTTAAGTCTTGTTCTAAGATTTACCTCGTGGATGTGTTTCCCACTGCACAACCAGAGAAGACCATAAGAATGTATGCTATTCTAGATGACCAAAGTAATCGTTCCCTAGCTAGTTCTAAGTTCTTTGATCTGTTAAGGATAGAGGGAGAAACTACACCCTAGGAACATGCTCTGGTCTTGTGACAACCTCAAGAAGAAGAGCTAATGGTTTTACCTTGAAGCACATCAAAGGAAATAAGAAACTCTCTCTTCCAACGCTTATTGAGTGTGACAAATTTCCGGACACAAGGGATGAGATTCCCACACCTGAAGCCGCACAGCATTACCCTCATCTCAGGAACATAGCCAGAGAGATTCCTCACCTTGATAGCCATGCCGAGATCTTGCTTTTGCTAGGTAGAGACATTCTTGAGGCTCATAAGGTCCTTGAACTTCGCAATGGCCCTTTCAAACTTACAGTGGGTTGGGGCATCGTAGGGAATGTATGTCTCAACAGAGCCCGCAGACCCTGCCAAGTACACTCCTTCAGAACTGACGTATTAATAGGGGGGAGAACTTCGTACTTCAGGTGGTGTCCTAATCACTACTATGTGCAAGAGGTTCCTTGCCCAAATATTCTAAAAACTTGTTTATCAGAAAGCAGCTTAATTCACAAGGAGTCAGCTGCAGAAGAATGTTCCTGGACAGAAGAGCAGCTTGTAGAAAGGCCTTCAGGATCTCAATTGGAGCCCTCTTCAAGCCCTTTCCCAGCTTTGCAATCCTCACACAGTTTATCATAATGAATCCTATATCTTCACTGACAAGCCTTCTGATTTATGTAGTTCTGATGAGACACCGCAGAAATGTGAGCCTTCCAGTCAACTGTTTGACAATGAGTTTAATTCTGTAAAGGAAGTATCTTCTGAACGTTCTATAAAGAAGGTTCCTTCAACAGAGAGTTTATTTCAGATACTTTGCAAGAACCTTCAGATCCATCTGCAGTTGTTGATTGCACCCAAGAGGATCATAGTTCTTCCCATCTTCAACGGATGAGCACCTTCATATTGCTCAGCTTTTTCTGGAAACCACAGGGAAAAGTTCACCGCCAATGTCCATGACAAATACTGCATGTCAACAACCCGAGTCTGTATGTACAAAGACTGATTCAGAAGTGAAAAGCAGACATAAGCATTCGCGTTCACGATCCATAGACAGAAAGCAATCTACATCTAAATCAGCCCCACAAAATAAGCACTCTCGCTCTAAATCTTTGGCAAGATCAAGGAGAACCAAGTCTCGCTCAGCTTCTAATGAAAGCAAGAGACAATCTCCTGTAGTAAAAAAGAAGAAATCCACATCTGGGGTGCATAAAAGATCACTCAAGAATAAACCAGAAAAGATTCCTGTGCCATCTGGTGTTTTCAAAGAGCACAACCTTTATAAGTTTCAGTGGAAGCAGGTACAACATCTCGCCAGTCAGTTCTGGAAAAGGTGGAGAAGAAAGTACCTCTGCCTCTTGCAAGAACGCAGAAGGTGGCAAGAACTAAGGCTGAATTTAAAGGAAGGAGATTTTGTTCTGTTAAGAGACAAACAAGTTGATCGTCTCAACTGGCCTACTGGACTTATTACTAAAGTCGTATCCAGTTTGGATGGGAAAGTTCGTAAGGTGGAAGTAAGAACCGCGAGAGGTGAAGTAATCAAGACCTTCTTCCGCCTTGTTACAGAAGTTGTGTTACTCATGCCTGCAGAACTTCCAGGTTAAGATCCCTTCTACCAAAGATGCTCATCATCTTCTAAGACTGTTCCCAGTACCAGCTCTATGGCCTAAACTGAAGACATATCCTTTTTTGGTTTGAATAAATGTTTATTACATGTTTCCTTTTCAGGTTTATGGACATTATTCATCTGTTTATTCATCAGGTTTATGGACATTATTCATTGTTATTTTATACATTTCCATTGTATGTATATTGTGGCAATGTGAACACTGATGTGTGCGGTGAAGCCCCAGGGAAACCGTCAGACAGGGCTGTTTGCACCGAGAGCGTGTCACCAAGGTGCCTGGCCTTGGTGGAGTGAAAGCCCAAGTTAAGCATAGTATTAGTATAGCTGGCTCAGCCAGTTCCAGGGCGGGCTTTTACTGGGAACAGGTAATGTGCTGGGTGGGTGTCTGTTCCCCATGCTCCAGTCCGGGGTTTCGGACAGGTCCATGTCTATTTAGTCCTGCTGCTGGACAAGGTGTGTCACTCTGGGAGAGAGTGGTTTGTGTAGCAGAGTCCTGGTGAGGCTCTGGGAACTTGATCTCAGCTGAGAAGGGCTGAGGGGCCACGGGGCTAGGTGCTAGCCACAATCCATGGACGTTCGGCTGGGAAAGCCGCATGGGTTCCCGTGTGTGTGAATGGGGTCTTAGGTGAGTCAGCGATATCTTATGTATTAGGTAGTGCCTAGACGGGCAGGTGTTCATTTAATTTGTTTTGTTTGAGAAGCCAAATAAATGCACTGTTTGGACATGAAATCCGTTGTCCGGAAGGAAGTTTGTGTGAATGATCCCCGAGACCAGAGCTAACCCCCCCCTATATATATAGTGGTATCTACCGATACCAGACGGGGAGTGTTCTGTTTCAGTATCTTACATTGTGTATTGGTATACTTCTCTCTTCTCCTCCCCTCTCTGTTTCAGCTTATAGTTAGTTCAGCCTAGCCACTCCCTGTTTTCCCAGCCATGCATTGCTGTTAGTGTGTGCTCAGCTTTCTGAGGAGAATCTCCATTTTCTTAGCTAGGAGTTTATTGTTGGCATAATTCTTTTACCATCTGGATTCCCTGCAACATCTTGTAATACAATCTCCGGATTAAAAAGCTACTTGATTAACTACTGGGTGTTTGATGGGTAAACTGTAAGTGACCACCTCAGTGCGCATAGAGGCTGCTTCTCACAGATGCGTGACTACTCCTATCACTGTGGCTACCACTTCCATCCCACTACTCCTATCAGTATTGCTACCACTCCCAACCTTCTCCCGACTCTCTCTCTGCAGGTTGCAGCCAATTAATCTAATGCAAGTAGTTTAAACTGACCATACATACACTCAATATGTTCAGAATCAATTATTTAGCCTGAAATCTTTTGTTTGCATAGTAAGAAGGCAGCTGCTTTTAAACCACCATAATTTTAATCTGTGGAATATCCTGGTAATCATTGAAAAGTGGTCTGACAATGACTTGACCTTTATTTTCGAGATGGGTGACTCAAGTGCTGTTCATGTGTCCATTTAAGAGTGGACAAATTCTCTTAGTTGTTAAAAGTCTCCTAAGGTAAATGAATGTAAGGAAGGTTGGATTTAAAAATTGAAAAACGTTAAGTGGGTTTTATGCCGGTCTATGATGTCCCCTTCCGCAGCTGGAGAATATGCCTAATTTATGACGAGGTACGTGCTTCATGATAAATTAGGCATATCTTCCGCAACTCTATGCGCCTAAAGTAAAATCTATACCAGCTTCAAGAATCTTTCAGTCTTCTTTTATGTCTGAAAACTGGTGTAAAAGAAGATAAATATGCCGATCCATCTAGCAACACCTCCTCGCTGCCCTCACCACGCCCCTTTACGGAAAAAAGGTGACGGCATAGAAAGGCCAGTTGCGTTTACATTTACAAGGTTTACGACTTTTTTTTACACCAGAAGACTGGCATGGGAAAGGGGGGGGATGATAAATTCACCTAATTATCTTATCACATTGCTTTTGGATATGGGATCTATTACTATATTTATATTGTGTATTATTATACAATGCAGTTTGATGTAATCTTTTCTTTATTGTAAACTGTAATAAGTTATCAATATTAGATTTGTGGGGGTCCGGCACCTGAAACCCCCACCAGTTATTTGTGGCAGACACCAGACATGGCCACTGTATGGTGGTCGGGTCTGGTTACTATTCAAGTAAAAGGGATCTGAGCTGCAGTATGCCTGCACAACCACCACGCAGTGGACGGAACTTTCTGCTTCCGAGTCGCTCCACTGTTGCAAAAAGCAGTTTGTTGGGGAAGGTGATCAATATGTAAAAGGTGGAAAACTTCTTAAAAGCCAGGTCTGGTCATGCCTTAAGGGGGTTTTCCTTCATTACTATAGTTTTTAACAGATGTGCTTACGTTGCTGCTTACCTCAAAATTCCTATGTTGACCGGGTATACTTATTCCTTAAAATATAACTTTTACTAGATATACATAAAATAATTAACAAATTAGAAACACCCTAGAACCGTGAGCAGATCAAGAAACTGAACCACTACCAACACATCCCGCTACATATCATACCATCTAGTTGCCTGGGGATAGAACAAAGATAAATACAGTCCTACCACCTCCAGACATGTAGATTGCAGATGGATGTTCGGTGTGTACTAGGTATCCTTCAATGCAGTAGCTGAGGATATTGAGGACGGGTGCTTGGTTGCTCCGATAATGGGTAGCAAGAACTAGTAACCCTGATCAAAGGTTCCCTCACAGTAATGTCAAAGGGGGAGGGGGGGGGGAGACTAGTACATTAACTGCCTAGCAGACACAGAGCACCCGGCGACCCCATATGGAACCTGTCCCTAATTAGGGGCCTATTCCTTATGCTTGCCCTCACTAAATCCCTACATGCCACGTTTCGTCTTCATCACAGGACTAATCTGGGGAATTACTAGTGAAGTTCAATAATGAAGTATTACATAGACACTATCACTGTTCCTAACACATAGCTAGTTTATAGCTCCTCCCACCAGCTAGTTACAAAGACACTCCCCTATCACTGCCCCTAACACCCAGCTAGTTTATAGCTCCTCCCACCAGCTAGTTACATAGACACTCCCTATCACTGTTCCTAACATCCTGCTAGTTTATAGCTCCAAATTCATAGGAGACACAGTCCAACAGTGGTCCCAATGTGTTCAGATGCAGAGAAGTGTCACATACACTCCCCTATCACTGTCCCTAACACCCAGATAGTTTATAGCTCCTCCCACTAGCTAGTTACATAGACACTCCCCTATCACTGCCCCTAACACCCAGCTAGTTTATAGCTCCTCCCACCAGCTAGTTACATAGACACTCCCCTATCACTGCCCCTAACACCCAGCTAGTTTATAGCTCCTCCCACCAGCTAGTTACATAGACACTCCCCTATCACTGCCCCTAACACCCAGCTAGTTTATTGCTCCTCCCACTAGCTAGTTACATAGACACTCCCCTATCACTGTCCCTAACACCCAGATAGTTTATAGCTTCTCCCACCAGCTAGTTACATAGACACTCCCCTATCACTGCCCCTAATACCCAGCTAGTTTATAGCTCTTTCGACCAGCTAGATACATAGTCTCCCCTATCACTGTTCCTAACACCCAGCTAGTTTATAGCTCCTCCCACCAGCTAATTACATAGACACTCCCCTATCACTGCCCCTAACACCCAACTAGTTTATAGCTCCTCCCACCAGCTAGTTATATAGACACTCCTCTATCACTGCCCCTAACACCCAGCTAGTTTATAGCTCCTCCCACCAGCTAATTACATAGACACTCCCCTATCACTGCCACTAACACCCAGCTAGTTTATAGCTCCTCCCACCAGCTAGTTACATAGACCCTCCCCTATAACTGTTCCTAACACCCAGCTAGTTTATAGCTCCTCCCACCAGCTAGTTACATAGACACTCCCCTATAACTGTTCCTAACACCCAGCTAGTTTATAGCTCCTCCCACCAGCTAGTTACATAGACACTCCCCTATAACTGTTCCTAACACCCAGCTAGTTTATAGCTCCTCCCACCAGCTAGTTACATAGACACCCCCCACCAATCAAATACTGCTGACCTATCTAGACAATAGGTCATTAGTGATTGCATGCTAGGGTGTGGGAAGGCGGGATCCAGGGGGCCCAAGTAAATTCTTGCCCAGGGTCCAATCAATATTAACCCCTTAAGGACACAGGGCGCATGGGTACGCCCTAATGTCCGAGTCCTTAAGGACACAGGGCGTACCCATACGTCCTGAATAAAATCACATGTAAAAAAAAAAATCGGGCTAGGAACATGGTTCCTGCTGTGATCGTGCAGCAGGAACCATGTTCAAATGCCAGGTCAATTCAGAACTGTGGTTTGCAGTGATTGACAGCTAATTGTGCGTTTTTTTAACCCCCCCTCCCCTGCAGCCCTCTTACTGATTGGCCGGCGGGGTTGCGGCGGCGCTGATGTGTGGCGGGAGGCGGTGCGAGAGGCAATAGCGATCCCCCGCCCGCCTCCTCTGTAACATCGTTGGTGGCCGAATCGTTCTATCAGAGTGTCAGCACATTGCTGACACTGTGATAGAAACGGCTGGCATCTGTGCTTGTTCAGATGCCAGGTGTTTAACCCCTTCCATACCGCAGTCCGTACAGACCGCTGTATGGAAGGGGTTAACAGGGAGGGAGCTCCCTCTCAGCTCCTGTCCCTCCCCATCACCCGCTGCTCAGTTCTGGCAGCAGGTAATGGTTACCATGGCAGCAGGATGCTTTCAGAGGCGTCCTGCTTGCCATGGTCCTGTAAGTCTGATCTGACTTCTGCTAAAGGCAGAAGTCTGACCAGACTAGTGAAACGTTAAAAATACAGTACAGTACACTATATAGTTTACTGTACTGTATTATACTGACTTTAGACCCACTGGATCTTCAAGAACCAAGTAAGTCTGGGTAAAAAAAAAAATGTAAAAAAAGTAAAAAACAAAACAAACACACAACAGGTGAGGGATAGTCCACAGATAAGTTCTTATTATAATATTGCCTCTATCTCGATAGGTAGAGCGGATAATTGTGAGGCAGACTGGTTGAAAACTGTGGGGAAAGGATGGAGCTCTAGAGCCTGAGCGCTGTCTTCGGCTCTGAGTTCACTTACTCACCGCCCGGAGCTTCAGCTGGAGCCGGCTTTTCTTTCTGCGGTCGCTTCTGTCTGGACGGTGCCCTGGCTCATGGCTTGAGCGCAAGGTTCGCGCGTTAGCTGGTTGAGCCGGGCGTGATGTTGGTCACGTGATCGCGATAGCGATTTCCTCCAAAATTGTTCTGTCTGTGGTATTTTTCTTTGGAGCTCTTGAAAAGCTGTACTTCCGATAGTTCTATAGTAGAAACAGCCGATGCAGTAACAATCCTCTGTTCAGTGAACTAGCGAACTCAGAGCCGAAGACAGCGCGGAACGCCGCACTCAGGCTCTAGAGCTCCATCCTTTCCCCACAGTTTTTAACCAGTCTGCCTCACAATTATCCACTCTACCTATCGAGATAGAGGCAATATTATAATAAGAACTTATCTGTGGACTATCCCTCACCTTTACAAATAAATAGTGAGGCATAATTTATTGACCAAAGAGAGACTGTATTATACCCTGCCGCTACAAAGGAATATTCCTATTACCCTTCACTTTGCGTTCAATTAATTATACATGAAATAGATTTTGACTATTCATTTTTTATGACCATTTAATTTTTAATTTTTACCTTTTATGGATTATATTTTGAAAAAATAATTTTTATCTTTTATGGACTATTTTTGAAATACTTATGGACTTTACATATGATGAATCATAACTATATATGAATTTTACATCTCTGAAGACCAATTCTATATAGACCATTTGTCCTTTTTACCATTGTGTTTTATATCCACCAATTACCACCTCCCTCACACACTCACTCCCCAACACAGACCACCAGATACACTATTATCATAATAAAATTTATGAGTGCCTGCTACTTTAAAAAAAAAAAAAAAAAAAAATATGGCTTTCAGAATGGGGAGACACTAAAAAATTCATTTTTTTCACAAATGCTTTATTATGAAAAACTGAAACAAAAAGTAGTCATATATTGTCGCGTCCGTAACAACCTGCTCTATAGAAATAGCACACAATCTAACCTGTCAGATCAACTATATAAAATACAAAAAATAAAAACGGTCCCAAAACAAAGTTTGTAAAATCAGTTTTGAATATATTGAGGGGTGTAGTTTCTTAGATGGAGTCAGTTTTTTGGAGTTTTTACTCTAGGAGTGCATTAGGGGGGCTTCAAATGGGACATAGTGTCTAAAAACCTGTCCGGCAAAATCTGCCTTCCAAAAACCACATGGCGCTCCTTTTCCTCTACGCCCTGCCGTGTACCCGTACAGTAGTTTACAACCACACATGGGGTGTTTCTATAAACTACAGAATCAGGGCAATAAATATTGAGTTTTGTTTGGCTGTTAACCCTTGCTCCTCCCACCAGCTACTTACATAGACACTCCTCTATCACTGCCCCTAACACACATATAGTTTATAGCTCCTCCCATCAGCTACTTACATATACACTCCCCTATCACTGCCCATAACAACACCCAGCTAATTTATAGCTCCTCCCACCAGCTAGTTACATAGGCACTCCCCTATCACTGCCCCTAACAATACCCAGCTAGTTTATAGCTCCTCCCACCAGCTACTTACATAGACACTCCTCTATCACTGCCCCTAACACCCAGCTAGTTTATAGCTCCTCCCACCAGCTAGTTACATAGACACTCCCCTACCACTGCCCCTAACACCCAGCTAGTTTATAGCTCCTCCCACCAGCTACTTACATAGACACTCCTCTATCACTGCCCCTAACACCCAGCTAGTTTATAGCTCCTCCCACCAGCTACTTACATAGACACTCCCCTATCACTGCCCCAAACATCCAGCTAGTTTACAGCTCCTCCCACCCAGTTACATAGACACTTCCCTATCACTGCCCCTAACAACACTAAGCTGGTTGATAGCTCCTCCCACCAGCTACTTACATAGATACTCCCCTATCACTGCCCCAGCTAGTCTATAGCTCCTCCCACCAACTAGATATATAGACACTCTCCTATTACTGCCCCTAACAACACCCAGCTAGTTTATAGCTCCTCCCACTAGCTAGTTACATAGACACTACCCCATCACTGCCCCTAACACCCAGATAGTTTATAGCTCCTCCCACTAGCTAGTTACATAGACACTACCCCATCACTGCCCCTAACACCCAGCTAGTTTATAGCTCCTCCACCAGCTAGTTACATAGACACTCCCCTATCACTACCCCTAACACCCAGCTAGTTTATAGCTCCTCCCACTAGCTAGTTACATAGACACTCTGCTATTACTGCCCCTAACACCAAGATAGTTTATAGCTCCTTTGAACAGCTAGTTACATAGACACTCCCCTATCACTGCCCCTAACACCCAGCTAGTTTATAGCTCCTCCCACCCGCTAGTTATATAGACACTCCCCTATCACTGCCTCTAACACCCAACTAGTTTATAGCTCTTCCCACCTGCTAGTTATATAGACACTCCTCTATCACTGCCCCTAACACCCAGCTAGTTTATAGCTCCTCCCACCAGCTAGTTATATAGACACGCCCCTATCACTGCCCGTAACACCCAGCTAGTTTATAGCTCCTCCCACCAGCTAGTTATATAGACACTCCCCTATCACTGCCACTAACACCCAGCTAGTTTATAGCTCCTCCCACCAGCTAGTTACATAGACACTCCCCTATCACTGCCCCTAACACCCAGCTAGTTTATAGCTCCTCCCACTAGCTAGTTATATATAGACACTCCCCTAATACTGCTCCTAACAATGCCCAGCTAGTTTATAGCTCCTCCCACCAGCTAGTTACATAGACACTCCCCTAATACTGCTCCTAACAATGCCCAGCTAGTTTATAGCTCCTCCCACCAGCTAGTTACATAGACACTCCCCTATCACTGCCCCTGTATGGACATAACATCACAGGAAATAAGAAAAAGCTGCATGGACATGGTCATGTGACCACAGCCCAGAACGGAAGATAAAGGTAATAAAGATAAAAGTAATACATTCCAAAATTACAGCTACCTTCATAAATGATTAGTTTAAAGTAAGATAGATACAAACCAGAAAACACCTTTAAAGGGGTTCTCCCATGACAAATGTAAAATATGAAAATCAGACATCATATAGTCCATAACAATCTCTTACTAATAACGTTAGAACCAGCCCTGTACCTCACATGGGTCCAGAGATCTCCCCGTTCATTGCTCTGCTAGATTTATATCAAGCTGCCAGCTCAAGGGGAGGGTCTTTTCTGCTGCAGCTCAGGAGGCGCGTCTCAGATCTCCCCATCACAGCTCAGGGGGCAGCTGAAAGATGAAACTGAGCATGTGCGTCCTTCTTAATGAGCAGGACAAAGAAATAAGAAAAGAACAAACAGCAGGTGGCGCTGGGCAGATACATTTTATTGAATAGATCACTGGCTATGCACATTTTTTAATTAGAAAAGTATTCACATCCAGGTGCTGGTTTGAAAACCGTCGAATACCCCTTTCTTCCCTTTTTTCATTGCTTATAAATTCTAATGTTTTCTTTTTTAATCGATGTAGCTGTATGAGGCTTGTTTTTTGCAGAAGAATTGTATTGTAATTTTGCGTTCTTTTTTTGTTTGGAATCTGTACACTTGTATAACTCAGACATGTCACTGGTATATTGGTGTACGGATTCCAATGCGCCATAGACACCCTGAACTTGTGCCTATTCCTTCATTAAAAGATAAAATAAATAAAGTACATTACAAAAATCAATTATAGGCAACTTAGAACAGGTTAAAATACAGTGATATAAAAAGGTTAGTTACCCATAAAATGGTCTTTTTCTGGTTATATGTTTTTTTTAATCACATATTTTGCTTTCCGTCTTTGATTTTTTTTTTCAGTGGTTTATAGTTGCCAAATAGAGTGAACAAAAATCTTTCAATGTACTTTCCCTTTCTGATCCTCCTTCATTTCTCCACTGCCGCTCTGGTGTTTACAATGTTGGGGGTCACTGCTGCTGATTGATATGTCATCCATAACTACGGTACATCATTGTGACCCTACTGATGAATGCAAACACTGGAAGCCGCTGGAAGGCAGCAGTGGGGAATGTATACTCAGCTACCTTCCATGACAATCAGGAGAATACAGGCACCGTCTACGGCACCTATATTGGTGGTAAACACAAAAAGGCTGCAATACCAACTGCCCCAATAGTGTGACAACCCTGTGAACATTATCCCACTATTGCGACATCATTCTAAGAAATATTCCTGTACTGTGACATCACTGTGAGCATTGACCGCACATTGTGACATCAAATTGTTATTTATCCCTGTACTGTGACATCACTGTGGGCATTATTCCACTACTGTGATATCATTGCGCGATGTATGCCTGTAGTATGCTCACATGACATGACTATTGAGACACTGCTGTGTGCATTGCCCCTGTACTGTGAAATCACCATAAACTTTATCCTACTACTATGACATCACCGTGAGAATTAAAGGGGTTATCCAATATCAATAACTGCCCCCCCAACTGCGGGGCCCCTCACAGGGAATATAGTTACCTGGGTCCCCACTCCCCTCCTGGTCCCCGCACTGCCCCTGCTGCTTCTCCCCATGCATGGCTGAAAACATCTGGTGTCGGAGGGGGCAGCAGCTAATGGCAGGTGTCACCCGCGATGCTAGGGAGGCTTGTCCCGTCCCTGCCTGCCATTGGCTGCTCCCCCCGACACCAGATGTTTTTATCCGTGCATGGGGAGAAGCAGCAGCGGTGGTGCAGGGACCTGTGAGGGGACCAGCACATGGGTGGGCATTTATTGATATTGGATAACCCCTTTAATTCTCAGGGGGACATCACTGTGTGTATTATGTCTGTGCACTAGGGAGACCAAAATAACCATTAAACTTTCTATATTTGGAAATTGTTGATAAAGGTGCTCATAGTGGAGTGGGGCTTCATTCCAAGTTTTACTCTGGGGCGTTACTTGAACGTTACCAAAATGTGACAGCACTAAATGGTGCTGACAAGGATGCCACTGGGAAGTCCCCCTTTAAGTTGGATTAGTTTCTATCCAGTTCATTATATGGTGACTTCCATTTACAACCTTAGCTTTTTGTTTTTTATCACTCAGCACAGAAAACTCCTTATCACTCAGCACAGAAAACTCCGATACTGCCGAGTCATTGTTCTGACTGCAGGGCTATTCTTGACTTCAGATCTAACGGATGTGCCAATAGAGGCTCAGAACGGAACCATTACCAGAAGTGATGACCATGCGGTTTGCATCTGCGCTATTATTTCACTTATGGGGACAATAAAATGAAAATAATGGCTGCGCCAGGACTATTCCAGGACTACCATCAAGGGCGCTTGACGGACTTTGTCAACTATACCGAAATCTGTCAGGTTTCCGTCATGATTTTTGTCATTTTACCTGCTATATTTGGGACAGAATCTGACAGAGCCTCCAATGCAGATGTGAACACAGACTAAGACTAGTACAACCAGATGCCATTAGGCGGAGCCCAATAGAAATATTGTATACATCATCACTAGTATTATTAAAGAATATACTACAAATGAAATGTGATCATCCATAAGGTATTAACCATTACTTAGCACACACACATTTAGTTAATATATTAATTATCGCATAAATATACTTCAATCCACAGAAGTGTGGTATGGACAGTCAGTGCTGCAGCCGCTCCATCATACTAGAGAAGGTGGTAAAACTAGATGATTGTACAGTATATATATATTTATGGACAGTCAGTGCTGCAGCCAATGTGATCTCACTGGAGAAGCACATAGATGGTAAGACTAGATGAACGGACAGTATACATACAGTATATATATATATAATATATATATATATATGGACAGTCGGTGCTGCAGCCGCTCTATTTCACTGGAAAAGTACATAGGTGGTAAGACTAGATGTATGGACAATATACATATATATATATATATATATATATGGACAGTCAGTGCTGCAGCCGCTCTGATCAGACTTGAGAAGCTAGATGAACGTACAGTATATATATACATATATATATATATATATATTAGGCCTGCACAATATATCGCGAAAGCAATCGCAATTAATCGCCATATCGCAATCGCAATTTGCCGACCCAAAAATGCTGCAATTATATTACCGTATTTTTTGCTTTATAAGACATACTTTTTCCCCCCCATAAGTGGGGGGGAATGGCAATGCGTCTTATAAAGCGATGGTTGACTTTCTACGTGACACTGACACTGTATCTCCGGCCGCTATGCTGCACAGCGCGGCCGGCGATACACCAGTTACAGTGCGGGGAGGGAGGAGGGGCTGGTGGACAGTCGTTATTTTAATGAACACATGTTCTTATATCTATTCTATTTTATTTATCTGTTCTGTGCAGGGATATTAGGAAAATGGCAAGTTTTGTATTTTGTACTTTTGCAGTAATGCAAATATGTATTTTATTTTGAAAAACACTGAGCATTTCAGTTCTTGAGTTCAGCATAACTACATTTCACATTATCAGTCATCTGTGTGTGCTTTTACCTCGAAAATCCAAGCAGATAGACCTCTAGCACAATTCCCTTAAAATATCACATTGCATATCGTTATTGCAATTTTTAGGGTCCTAATCGCAATCGCACAAAATTCCCATATCGTGCAGCCCTAATATATATATATATACAGTCAGTGCTGCAGCCGCTCTATCAACGTCTATATGGAGAAGGTGGTAAAACTAGATGATTGGACAGTATATATATATATTTATGGATAGTCAGTGCTGCAGCCGCTCAATCTCACTGGAAAAGCACATAGGTGGTAATATTAGATGAACGGACAGTATACTTACAGTATATATATATATATATATATATATATATATATATGGACAGTTGGGGTACTGCAGCCGCTGTATCTCACTGGAGAAGCACACAGGTGGTAACACTAGATGAACGGACAGTATACACATATATATATATATATATGGACAGTCGGTGCTGCAGCCACTCTATCCCACTGGAGAAGCACATAGGCGGTAACACTAGATGTATGGACAGTATACACATATATATATATATGGACAGTCGGTGCTGCAGCCACTCTATCCCACTGGAGAAGCACATAGGTGGTAACACTAGATGTATGGACAGTATACAGTATACACATATATATATATGGACAGTTGGTGCTGCAGCCACTCTATCTCACTGGAGAAGCACATAGGTGGTAACACTAGATGTATGGACAGTATACATATATATATATATATATATATGGACAGTCAGTACTGCAGCCGCTCTATCTCACTGGAGAAGCACATAGGTGGTAACACTAGATGTATGGACAGTATACACATATATATAGACAGTCAGTGCTGCAGCCACTCTATCTCACTGGAGAAGCACATAGGTGGTAACATTAGATGAACGGACACTATACTTACAGTATATATATATATATATATATATGGACAGTTGGGGTACTGCAGCCGCTCTATCTCACTGGAGATGCCCATAGGTGGTAACACTAGATGTATGGACAGTATATACATATATATATATGGACAGTCGGTGCTGCAGCCACTCTATCTCACTGGAGAAGCCCATAGGTGGTAACACTAGATGTATGGACAGTATATACATATATATATATGGACAGTCGGTGCTGCAGCCACTCTATCTCACTGGAGAAGCACATAGGTGGTAACATTAGATGAACGGACAGTATACTTACAGTATATATATATATATATATATATATATATATGGACAGTTGGGGTACTGCAGCCGCTCTATCTCACTGGAGAAGCCCATAGGTGGTAACACTAGATGTATGGACAGTATATACATATATATATATGGACAGTATATACATATATATATATGGACAGTCGGTGCTGCAGCCACTCTATCTCACTGGAGAAGCCCATAGGTGGTAACACTAGATGTATGGACAGTATATACATATATATATATGGACAGTATATACATATATATATATGGACAGTCGGTGCTGCAGCCACTCTATCTCACTGGAGAAGCCCATAGGTGGTAACACTAGATGTATGGACAGTATATACATATATATATATATATGGACAGTATATACATATATATATATGGACAGTCGGTGCTGCAGCCACTCTATCTCACTGGAGAAGCCCATAGGTGGTAACACTAGATGAACGGACAGTATACTTACAGTATATATATATATATATATATATGGACAGTTGGGGTACTGCAGCCGCTCTATCTCACTGGAGAAGCCCATAGGTGGTAACACTAGATGTATGGACAGTATATACATATATATATATGGACAGTCGGTGCTGCAGCCACTCTATCTCACTGGAGAAGCCCATAGGTGGTAACACTAGATGTATGGACAGTATATACATATATATATGGACAGTCGGTGCTGCAGCCGCTCTATCTCACTGGAGAAGCCCATAGGTGGTAACACTAGATGTATGGACAGTATACACACACATATATATATGGACAGTCGGTGCTGCAGCCGTTCTATCTCACGTGGATGGCAGGGCACAGAATCAGTAAGCTACTTATTGACTGCAATCTGTTTAATCTTCATCTGTTTAACTTTTAGCTTTCACAAAGCTTCTCACCCGCGAGGGGACATTTTCACTCCATCCACACTGCCATCTCAAGACGCTAGCTGAATTCTAGAAAAACTGCCTATTTCAGGACTAGCAATGGGAATCCTCTGTAATGTGGTGACAATGTGTGATTCACATCCCCCAATGAAAGTCTCAAGGGTAAAAATATTTAGAGGTAAGGGATTAAACGATTATTAATTCACTTCAGGTCAGCCGTGCATTGGACATTCAGGACAAGCAAATCCTGAGAATCAAAGTTCACATGTAAAAGCACACAGGATGAGAAGATAGCGGCAGACATACGCAGATGGCAGATCATATCACTGGCATGTCTAACACCCTGGATGAAGTTTATATCAGGAAAATGTGAGAGATGCAACTTAGTAAAATGGAACATAGATAGATAGATAGATAGATAGATAGATAGATAGATAGATAGATAGATAGATAGAAAGATAGATATGAGATAGATAGATAGATAGATAGATAGATAGATAGATAGATATGAGATAGATAGATAGATAGATATGAGATAGATAGATAGATAGATAGATAGATAGATAGATAGATAGATATGAGATAGATAGATAGATGATGAGATAGATAGATAGTATAGATAGATAGATAGATAGATATGGATAGATAGATAGATAGATAGATAGATAGATATGAGATAGATAGATAGATAGATAGATAGATAGATAGATAGATAGATAGATAGATAGATAGATAGATAGATAGATACTGTGGATAATAGATATGAGATAGATAGATAAATAGATAGATAATAGATACTGTGGATAATAGATTGATAGATGATTGCTAGATAGATAGATAGATAGATAGATAGATAGAATATGACAGAGATAGATAGATAGATAGATAGATAGATAGATAGATAGATATATATGAGATAGCTAGATTATAGATAGATAGATAGATAGATAGACAGGAGATAGATAGATAGATAGATAGATAGATAGATAGATAGATAGATAGATATGCGATGATAGATAGATAGATAGATAGATAGATATTAGATAGATAGATAGATAGATAGATAGATAGATAGGAGATAGATAGATAAATAGATAGATAGATAACAGACAGACAGATGGATAACACATTGCTAGTAAGATAAAGACAATTCGATCTATAAACAGATAATTAGAGACATATACAGATGATGCGGTTATTATGTTGGATCGGGAAGAAGTTGGGTGACTATGCTGATTCGGAGTTTGGCTGTGTCCCTACAAAGTGCAGTCATTGTGATTAATCACAGGACCAGCGCTTCATCAGAAGGGGGGACAATGGACATCACACAGCACTCACCAGTGGAGATGGCAGCCCTACAGTGACAGCAGAGAGGCCAGCCAGGAGCGGAGGCTGCTCATCTTCTCCTCCGGGGTAGAGCCGCCAGCTGCCTAGTGCACAGACATGAGAGCAGCAGCAGCAGCACATACACAGGGAATGTCACAGGCTACCTCCCTCTGCCACACCCTCTGCATGTCCAGCTCCGAGCCTGACTATGGAACACCACCCACACCTCCCTCCTGTACCTCACACTGTCATCCCAGTGTGCGCATCCTCCCGCGGCTTCTCTACCTGCTACAGGCGCGGTACTGCTCACCGCCCTGCCTGCGATAGATAGATAATAGATAGATAGATAGATGACAGAGAGGTAGGTGGAGCTGTAAGTGTGTCTGTCTGTTACTAGACGTCCACTCAACCGCCTGCCTGTGCGCCCGTCCTTTCCTGACAGAGGTTATCAGTCCCTCAACAGCTCTGTCATCACCGGTCTGTTGGTACCCACATTTCCCGCCCATTCCCCAAGTGACGTCATAGCAGGGGACTGCGCTCCGCTCACTTGTATCTTCTCACCCGCCGTTAGGTAGCAGGTAGGACTTACCTCAGGGCGTGCTGTGTCCTTTCCAGCCTCTTCTCTCTCTGAGGTCACATTGAGCTGTAGACTGTCCGCTGCCTGTGACAGCTCCTGGTACCCCCAGCCAGTGTCACTCTCGCAGCATATCACCTTCAGCTCCTGTGAAGGAAATGATAATGGAGCGGTTGCCATAGCTACAAAAGCGGCATATTTGAATCTAATGCAGAAGGAGCGTGTGACCTGGCTCCAGTCTCCAAGCGATTTCTTTATTATTCCTTATTATTACAGTGTTAGGAAGCTGAAGGCTAGCTAATAATTAGGGTAAAGTATTTATTGATACCACCTACAGACAAAGCAGCACTCTTCTTGGGTATGCCAGTTGCAGCAAGTTGTCCCCTATCCACAGGCTAGGCGATAACTATTAGATTGGTGGGGGTCCTATTGTTGGGGCCACTGGAGCATGCAACTCCGGAATTCGCGTAAAGATAAATGAAACAGAAGTGCTCATGCTTGACCTGCCACTCCGTTAATTTGAGGGGTCCCAGTTGTCGTGATCGATAGGACCCACACCAATCTAATAGTTAACCCCTAATTTGTTTCAACTGGAATACTCCTTTAATCATTTCAGTACACAGACTAATTTTATTTTTTCAATTTTATTTTTCTTCCAAGAGACATTTTTTTGTGTTCTGTTCACATAGCCGACTTGTTTTTTTGCAGGACAAATATTTTTAGTGGCATTGTTTATTTTATCTAATTCTCTCTGGGGTGAAATTAGAAAAAAATGGCAATTACAGAAAGTTTTTTGGGGGTTTTGTTTTTACAACATTCGCTGTGCTCTAAAAATGACATTATAACTAAAGTTAAGTGAACTTCTGTTTTAAGTTCGGCATCCAAAGTTCGGGTTCGGGTTATCCAAGCATCCCGTTATGGATTCCGCTACCACGGACCATAACGGCATTTGGAATCCATAAGGGGATTCTTCAATGAACCCGAACCTTGGAGAACACGAAGGACCTGGGGTGACGTCACCGTCATGTGATCAGTGCAGGGGGCGTGGCTCAGTACTGGATTAGATAAGAGGTGGTAGCCTACGACCTCTTATCCAATCCAGTACTGAGCCACGTCCCCTGCACTGATCACATGACGGTGACTTCACCCCAGGTCCTTCACCCCATGTTCCAAATGCCGTCATGGTCCGGGGTAGCGGAATCCATAACGGGATGCTTGGATAACCCGAACTTTGGAAGCCAAACTTAAAACAGAAGTTCGCTCAACTCGTAAGCCCCTTACACACGAGCGTGTCCGGATTAGGTCCGGATGCGTTGCGGATGTGTTCAGTGAAAACTGTGCGATTTCACAGGCAAAGCCATTCAGTTTTGCCTGCGATTGCGTTCAGTTGTTCAGTTTTTTCCGCGCAGGTGCAATGCGTTTTGATGCGTTTTTCAAGCGCGTTATAAAAAACTGAAGGTTTACAAACAACATCTCCTAGCAACCATCAGTGAAAAACGCAACGCACCCGCACTTGCTTGCGGATGCAATGCGTTTTTCACGCAGCCCCATTCACTTCTATGGGACTAGGGCTGCGTGAAAAACGCAGAATATAGAACATGCTGCGATTTTCACGTAACGCACAAGTGATGTGTGAAAAAAAAACGCTCATGTACACAGACCCATTGAAATGAATGGGTCAGGATTCAGTGCGGGTGCAATGCGTTCACATCACGCATTGCACCTGCGCAGAAAACTCGCTCGTGTGAGAGGGGCCTTATTGTGACCTTATTCTATGGGTCAGTCCAATTTTGGCGATAACAAACATATACTAGTGTTTATTTTGTTATCCTACTTCGTTGCCATTTTCTGACAGCCATAACTTTTCTTATTTCCAACTACAGAGCTGTATCTGTAAAGAATAAATCAAGGCAACTGGACTTTCTGTAGATTTCTTGAAAACGTTTCACTCGTTCTTCCAACGAGCTTTCTCAATTCTGAGTGACTTTCAGATGTTGATTCAGTTACATATTTATTCCCAGAGAATTCTTGTACAAGTCACTCAGAATTGAGAAAGCTCGTTGGAAGAACGAGTGAAACGTTTTCAAGAAATCTACAGCAAGTGCAGTTGATTTATTCTTTACAGATATACCATGACCTGGATAAATGAGAACCTTCACAGACTGTATGAGAGCCTGTTTTTTGCTGGGAAAACTGTCGTTTTTATTGTTACCATTTTGGGGTACGTATGACCTTTTGATCATTTTTGGTCAATTTGTGGCCGGGATAATGTGACCCAAAAGTGGCAATTCGTGGATTTTTTTCTATAAACGGCATTCACTGTACAGGAAATATATTTTAATAGTTAAGGCATTTTGAGACACAGCTAAACCCATTATATGTATTTTTTTATTGTTTTTTTAATATGTAAACTAGAGAAAGGGAATGATTTAAATTTTAATATTTTTTTAATATATTTAAAAAAAATTTTAAACTTTTTTTTCACTTGTTTTAATTCCTCCTAGGGAATTTGTGACCGTCAGATCGCTCCTTCCATACACTGCAATAATTTACTTTTGCAGGCTATGAGTAAAGTAGGGACACCTGGAAGTTCGCCGAGTTCGGCCAAACTTCCCGGCAAAGTCTGGGTTCGAGACCCGAACTCAAACCCGAACCCCATTTAAGTCAATGGGGACCCAAAACTGGCTCTAAAAGAGTCATGGAAAGGGCTAGAGGGCTGCAAACGGCATCAAAATGTGGGTAAGAGCATGTCAAGTGCCCTGCAAACAAATGTGGATAGGGAAATGACTTAAAATTAAATAAATTAAAAATAAAACTAATAATCTTGAACTAGGAGGAGAAGGTCCATATGGAGTAGGAGGTTGAAGATGCGGTGGATGTGGCAGTGTAGGTGGAAGTGGTGGCAAAGGAGGTAGTCGCCAACAACACTGTTTTTTGTTTTTTATTTTTTTTAATATTTGGGTAGACCCCAAAACATTGGGAAATATAGAAAAGAAAACAAAGAGTAAGTGCGCTGTAGTATAACAATGGCTGGGTGCGGCCGGTATAAATGTCTATTCTGCACAAGGTACGGACAAGTCCTGTGGGATCCATGCCTGGTTCATTTTAATGAATGTGAGCTTCTCCATGTTGGCTGTGAACAGGCGGCTGCGCTTGTCTGTGATAACGCCCCCTGTCATGCGAAACACACATTCAGACAATACACTGGCTGCAGGGCAGGCCAGCACCTCCAAGGCGTAAAGGGCAAGCTCAGGCCATGTGCCCAATTTGGAGATCCAGAAGTTGAATGGGGGCAGACCCATCAGTCAGTAGGTGTAGGCGTGTGCACATATACTGTTCCACTATGTTGATTAAATGCTGCCTCCTGCTACGACATTCCATATCAGCTGGTGGTGCTGGTTCTTGTGGCGTGGTGACAAAGCTTTTTCATATTTTGGCCCTGCGACTTCTTCCTCCTCCTCTGCCTTCACCTTGTGCTTCCACTGAGGCCCCAGTGTCAGGTGGGAATGCCATCAGCAGCACGTCTACCAGCGTGCACTTGTAAGGGGTATAGATCACCCAACAATGTAAACGCCGCAGAATTTACAGAATATATTTCCCAGTCAGGTATGCAGAGCAGGGGTAGTTTGAAAGAAAAAAGGGGTCATGGAGCGTCCCTGTCATCCGGCATCTATTCGCCCCGCTAAAGGATTGTTTTGAAAGTCTGTAGAAGACACACGGGACCCCATGCTGCAGATTTATCATGGAGACATCATAGAGATTTTATAGCGTATAACTACAGCACTCAACAATGTAAACACCGCTGAATTTATAGAATATATTTCCCAGTCAGGTATGCAGTGCAGGGGTAGTTTGAAAGAAAAAAGTGGTATAGATCACCCAATAATCTAAACGCCGCCGAATTTAAAGAATATATTTCCCAGTCAGGTATGCAGGGCAGGGGTAGTTTGAAATAAAAAAGGGGTCATGGAGCGTCATCCGGCATCTATTCGCCACACTGAAGGATTATTTTGAAAGTGTGTAGAAGCTACATGGGACTCCACGTTGCAGATTTATCATGGAGACATCATGGAGATTTTATAGCATATAACTACAGCACTCAACAATGTAAACGCCGCCAAATTTACAGAATATATTTCCCAGTCAGGTATGCAGGGAAGGGGTAGTTTGAAAGAAAAAAGTGGTACAGATCACCCAACAATCTAAACACCGCCGAATTTACTGAATATATTTACCTGTCAGGTATGCAGTGCAGCAGGAACACACCCTCCAAACCACTTGTGAATAACTGGTCTGATAACCGTGGAAATGTCCACCCACAATCTAAGAGCTGGATTTACTGATTAAATGTCACCCTCAGAAATATAGTGCAGACCGCAAATGTATGGCAAAAAATAAGTGATTTTCTTCACCCACAATGTCACAGTAGTATTTACTGGTTATATTGCAATCTCAGAAATGCAGTGCAGGCTACAAATGTACTATCTAGCACAAAAACTGTGCTTTTTTAAACCAAAAATGTAAATGCAGTATTTAACGGTTTTATTGGACTGTCAGAAATGCAGCGCAGGCCAAAAAATTTACTTTCTGTACAAAAAATGGGAATTTGTCAACCGATAATGTAACAGCAGTATTTACTGGTTTTATTTGACTGTCAGGTCTGCAGTGCCAGTGTTAGAAAGAGAAAAAATAGCTTTAGGTCACACAAATATGTGACAGACTAATGTAATGAATTATTTTCACTGCCAGGTATGCGCTGCAGGGGTACTTGACTGCCAAAAAAAGGGAATTTGTCCCTCTAGAATCTAACAGATGGATTTAATGAATAGATTTTCCCTGTCAGATATTCAGCACAGGGGTAGTTCACAGAAAAAAAGTGGGAATATGTACACCTCCCTGGGGCCATGAAGTCACAGACGGATTACCTATATTATTTCCCCTTCCCCTGGCACATATGCAGTGCAGGTGTCCTTAAAAAATGGCTAGATGTCGCCCACTGAGCTACCAGACCAGGATTAAAGTAATGTCCCTGGCACACATGCAGTTACAAGTGCACTGCACTTGCAAAAATGGTCGCCGACGCCCACCTAACAAACAAACTGATTAAAGCTGTTTGCTTGTTGTATGCCCTTTTATTTTGTTTGTTTTTTATATATATATTTTGTAACCACTTTACCCCATTGTATTAAAGTGTTCACTTTAATGTTAGGCTACTTTCACACTAGCGTTTTGGCTTTCCATGTCTGAGATCCGTCATGGGCTCTCAGAAGCGGTCCAAAACGGATCAGTTCTGAATGGAGAAGGATCCGCTCAGAATGCATCAGTTTGCCCCCGATCAGTCACCATTCCACTCTGGGGGCGGACACCAAAACGCTGCCCACAGCGTTTTGTTGTCCGCCTGACGAAGCGGAGCCGAACGGAACCGTCCTAGCACACAATGTAAGTCAATGGGGACGAATCCGTTTTCTCTGACACAATCTGGCACAATAGAAAATTGATCCGTCCTCCATTGACTTTCAGTGGTGTTCAAATCGGATTCGTCATTGCTATAAAAAACAATACAACGGGATTCGTTCATGATGGTTGTATTATTGTAACGGAAGCGTTTTTGCATATCTATGACGGATCCACCGGATCCACAAAAAATGCTAATGTGAAAGTAGCCTTAGTCCCGGTATGGTCCATTGCCTTGTAAAACGTGTCTTGCCAATGATTGATATATTTTTTTTTTTTCAAAGTCTCATATTCCACTAACTTGTGACAAAAAATAAAATTTTACATGAACTCACCATACCCCTCACGAAATACCTTGGGGTGTCTTCTTTCCAAAATGGGGTCACTTGTGGGGTGTTTATACTGCCCTGGCATTTGAGGGTCTCCGCAATCATTACACGTATGGCCAGCATTAGGAGTTTCTGCTATTCTTATATGGAGCATACGAGTAATGAGATTATTTTTTTTCCTTTCAGCCTCTGGGCTGAAAGAAAAAATGAACGGCACAGATTTTTTCATTCGCATCGATCAATGTGGATGAAAAAATCTCTGCCAAAATCAGTGACTGCGGTGCGGTGGGCTGGGCGCTAGCTACCTAACAAGTAGCTAACTAACTGGCCGTGATAAGGGACCCTTATGCCCCATTCACACGTCCGCAATTCTGTTTGCGGAACGGAATTGTGGACCCATTCATTTCTATGGGGACAGACTTTGTCCCGCTCGGATCCGGAATTGCGGATCCGCACTTACGGGTCTGCACTTCCGTTCAGCAAAAATATAGAACATGTCCTATTCTTGTCCGCAATTGCGGACAAGAAAAGGCATTTTCTATATAGTTCTGGCAATGTGCGGATCTGCAAAATGCAGCACATTGCCGGGTACTTATTGGCCTGGAATTCACTAGGCCAGTGATGGGCAAAGTGCGGCTCTCCAGCTGTTGCTAAACTACAACTCCCACCATAGCTATAGACAGGCTTTGCATGCTGGGAGTTTTAGTTCTGCAACAGCTGGAGAGCCGCACGTTGCCCATCACTGCACTGGGCGGTAGCAACATGTATGTGGGGTGCATAGACTGTGCTGGATTTATGCTCAACTTGCAGCCTGAGTGAAAGTTGAGCGCAAGCTTCAGTGAGTGGAGTAAATTAACCCCTTGCAATCACATTTGCGTCGTGTGCTTGAAGAATACATACATGACAGTAAGAATCTATGGGCACCTTTCTACCTTGATGACATTATTATCTTTTCAGTATATTGACACAGGCTAGACTTGGTGCCTACCATGCTGGAGGAACATGGGTTGAAATTGAAATTCAGTAAGCGTCATTTGTTCAACAGAGCATCAGCTACTTGGGGTATGTGGTGACCAAGGAGGGAGCACAGCCCACTGATTAAAATGTCAGGAGTATAAGGCCCCTTTCACACGGGCGTCATGTTTGACACCCGGATAAGAGGCAGGTGCGTTTCAGGAAAATGCGCAATTTTTCCGCGCGAGTGCAAAGTGCTTTAATGCGTTTTGCACGCGCGTGGGAAAAATCGGCATGTTTGGTGCCCAGACTTGAACCCGGACTTCATCACTGAAGTTCGGGTTTGGGTTGAGTATTCTGTAGATTTTATTTTTTTCCCTTATAACATGGTTATAAGGGAAAATGATAGCATTCTCAATACAGAATGCTTTGTAAAATGTGGGTTAAGGAGTTAAAAATAAAAAAATGAACTCACCTTATCCACTTGATCGCGTAGTTGCGATCTCTTTTGTCTTCTTCAAGCATTAGCTGCCGGCTAAAGGACCTCTGATGACGTCACCAAGCTCATCACATGGTCCAATCACATGGTCCATCACCATGGTGATGGACCATGTGATTGGACCATGTGATGTGACGTCACCACAGGTCCTTTAGATGGCAGCTAATGCTTGAAGAAAACAGAAGAGATCGGCAACTACGCGATCAAGTGGATAAGGTGAGTTAATTTTTTAACCCCTTTAATCCACATTTTACAAAGCATTCTGTATTGAGAATGCTATTATTTTCCCTTATAACCATGTTATAAGGGAAAATAATAAAGATCGGGTCCCGTCTCTTAGCAACCATGCGGGAAAATCGCACTGCCTCCGCACTTGCTTGCGGATGCTTGCGATTTTCCCGCAGCCCCATTCACTTCTATGGGGCCTGCGTTGCTTGAAAAACGCACAATATAGAGCATGCTGCGATTCTCATGCAACGCAGAAGTGATGCGTGAAAATCACCGCTCATATGCACAGCCCCATAGAAATGAATGGGTCCGGATTCAGTGTGGGTGCAATGCGTTCACGTCACCCATTGCACCCGCGTGGAAATCACGCTCGTGTGAAAAGGGCCTAACAGTGGCTCAAATTCTATTGCATAACTTACAACTTTTCTGGGACTAGTTGGTTACTACCAGCAGTTAATGGAGGATGGCACATGGGGACTCAAGAAAGATGGTACCTTATGAGAACTGAAGAGACTTCTGACTTGTGCCTCCATTTTGGGTTATTCTGATTGCATCAAGCCCTTTGTGCTTTACACTGATAGAAGTCTAAAGCGGCTAGAGGTGGTCCTGGTTTGGGTCCAGGATGCCAGAGATTGTCCATGCCAGCCATACAACCCCAAAAGAACCCCAAGAACTACAGTTTGCTCAAATTGTAAGTGTTGGTTGTAGTTTCATCTATTACTGACAAGTTTGCTGACATTCTGCAAGCAGAATTTGAACTATGGGCTGGAAACAATCATTTGGACATTGATTGGCTCATTGCTCTAAATTTCAGGCAAAGATATAATACTGACTGGATCGTAGTAATGAGAATGCAGATGTCTTGTCTTGCCAGTGGCCCCATTGATGAGTGATTAGAAGCTATAGAGACTGCCAGTTTCTTAGTGATTAAAGAAGAGCCAATACAGGTCTTCCAAGCCTTGGTAAATGACACTATATAGAGTACAGGATCTACCATGGGTTTGGAGATCAAGTGGACTACCAAAGAGTACCAAGAGACCAAGCAACAGCAGGATAGGCACACCAAGGCACTAATCAGCTGGCACATTGAGGGGTACAAACCTAAACAAAAGGAGAGACTGTCATCCTCACAGAAGGGGTTGTTCCAATAGTGGAAACAGCTGATCATCCTTGCTGGTGTGCTGTATTGTCAGGTGAAGTTACTAACAGAAATAGGTTCATCTGACAGATTGTGTTGCCAGAGAACAATTGAGAGCAAGTTCAATATGAATTCATGAAAAAAGGGTTGTGTTTGGCCACATGTAGCTGGCTGCAGAGATTCTATTACCAAACTGCAGAAACTGCAATTTATCTACAACAGGGGAATAAAGGGCTCTCATAGGCAACATCCAGACCTCTTATTCTTTACAGTTACTTCTGATGGCCTGTCTCACAGTAGAATAAGCTCTGCAATGCTACAAGTAACTGTTAGTCATCGTGGACTACGTTACCAAATACACAATAGCAGTCTCTGTCCAAGACCAGGCAAAAAGTGTAAGAAATTTATCACCAGGTAGTCCAGCAGCTGGGTCCTCTGCAGACACTAAGCCAACCAGAAATGAAGTGAGAGATTAAGTGATTGCCTTCATCTGATCCACTAGAAGACCTTGAGAGCTGCCATGGAGATGGGAGGTCATTCCTTATGAGATTGTATGCCAGGCCAATCCTCATCAACCTTTTTTTTTAAGGTAAAACCCCAAGAGGATCAGAGAGCCTGCAGAATCGCTAGATGGAAGATTCACTTACATATGATCTTCGAGAACGCTCAAAGATCATATTGGTCAAGACAGTCTAACTCTGGTAGCCCACTATCCAGATTTGAAGACTAGGGAGGGAATTTATCATGAGGGGAATATTTGAAGTTAGTTTTGCTTGAGTCTGTGGTGGTGTATTTTATGCAGCAATTATCAAATGTTGTGTGTAAATTTGTCTTAACTTTAAACCTAACACTTTTGTCTAAAAAAATACTCTAGTTTTACTACTGCACTCTTCTATTGGGGTGAGATTGCGACTTTTAAAAAAAGTCTCTATGATAAATCCTGAGTTGAAATCATTAACACACCTACTTTCCGATCCACATTTCAAAGCTGGAATGAGTGGTGTAAAACTGCAAAAGTTCCAAAATGTTTGCCCACGTTAGTCCAAATAGTTTCAAAACCCTAATTTTTGCGACTTTTTGAAGCCAGAATTCTGGAGTGAGCCTATCAGAGCCTATGTGATGTACAGTACACTCAGTTTGCCAAGATGGTAACTGACAAAAACTGTGGCAGAAGGTGTAGCCTACAGAAAATAGCACTGAGACTGGAGAGGTGGTTTCTGTGGAAGGAGAGTCAGCGCAGTCTGGAAGTGCAAGGCAGTGTTGTTGGAGCAGTATAATAGTGTACATTTGGATATCAGGCTGAAAGTCATACACTTTTGTATGTACTCTCTGGTGTAGATGAGTGCAGTTTACAATTCATCTGTGTGCTCCAAATGTTACTGCCCTAGGGGGTGCCTCTGTTTTGTTCTCTATAACACTGTGCTGGGTTAAGTAGGGGCATGCCAGTTTTGCTGGAGTTTGGCACTTTTTATTGTTTCACGTGTCTCTCAGATGTTCCAGGTCAGTGGACAAAACTGTGTTGTAGTCAGTAGCATCAGCTAAAGAACAATTCTTCAGAAGTGATGTGTGGTGCCCCCTAAGTGTTGTAAAGTGATGTGCCATGTGTAGTTACAAAAATCCAAAAGTTGGCCCTGACTGGTCTCTATACCAGTCAACATAATTTTACATGCAGATATGGGCTAAACTGTTCAAGATAAGAAATGGAAAGTATTTAAAAATCACATTTTACATTTTGGTATCATTCTTTCTATGTTTAATTTGTTTAGTGTATAAAATAGCAACCTGCTAATGATAGAACTGCTAATGATAGAACTGCTCCCTTTAACTGTGCTTGCTTTCCAAAAATACTGAACTGGCTCCAGCAGAAATTCATGTTCCCTGTGGTTTCTAACCAGCTCAAACAAGAAAGAACACCGGCCTGCATTTGTGATACTATTTGCAGAACACTGTAAATTGCAGTCTCGAGTTAGTGTCATCAGATGCTGAAGCAATCATTTTACATAAGAAAATGGGAATTACTGTAACAGCAGTTTGGGGGTAGCATTCTAGCCTGAAATGGAAGGGTGCTTTGCTTCTTAATAGGGGCATTAGGTGCAGATGCAGCTGACGGTAAAGGAATATTATGCCAGACAAAATGTCACTTGGGGGGACACCCCTCAACTGGCACTATAAGGGCACAGTCCAGCCTACGGAGGGGCCCACATTGGTTGACATTGTTTGGACATATAGTTAGTTACACTGTTTTTAGAAATCCAGAAACCTGTGGTACACAGAGCTTGTCTGCAGGAATGCAGATGCGGATGGACACTTTATGTGTCTGTTGTGCAAACCTCAGAGTGTACTATTTATAATTATTGAGGTATATATTGCTCCTTGCTATTCTGGTGAGGAGGGCCCTCATGTTCTTGGCAGTGTCCCCGAAGGCTCCTACTACTATTTTCAGCAAATATATATATATATATATATATATATATACCCTTTCTGGAACCAATTTCATGGCTCACCATGCACAAACTTTGGTAGGGT
Organism: Bufotes viridis; assembly: GCA_033119425.1. NCBI lineage: Eukaryota > Metazoa > Chordata > Amphibia > Anura > Bufonidae > Bufotes > Bufotes viridis. Next base: position 275,943,368 of record CM065589.1, on the reverse strand, counting down.
ACTTGAAGGGATAGGCCTATCTGATGCGTGAAGGTTAAGATACTCTGCTGTACGACAATATTCCAGCTACTCCTGGCTGACTGAACTGACAAGGTGGTGGGTAATTACACCTTATATCCGTATATCAGACCATTTCCTTATCCTGCTTGCATTGAGCATGGGCCCTGGGAAAAGCAGTGGTTGAACTCTTTGGCACCTAAATCCCTTCTGATTTTATATTCTTCCATCTATGGCAGCTTTCCTGTCAAAGATGGAGGAGTTTATTCATCTTAATAGTGCCTCTGCATCACCTCCTTGGTTTGGGATGTTCTAAAGGCGACTTTAAGAGGTCTCCTGATTTAAGACATTCATTTAAGACAAAATAGGATCAGCAATAAAAAGGGTAGATTTGTGTATTCTCCAACTAATATGCATAAGACTTGTTTGATATAGGCACATGACTATCTTAGAAAGTATACTAATAGTTGACTAGTTACAAACTACATAGATATGTTAAATGTAATGCACTCCTTCTATGCCAGTATTCATACATAACAATGACTTTGTTATGTACTGATGTCAAGCTGAAGGCTAAGGTGATGGTGAATAGGCTGGTGAAGAATAATTTGGGTCTCATTCATTATGATTATTCTGCCTTAATCCCTGAGAAATCTACGGCAATGAATTTATGGCATTGGACCTCAATTCACAGATGCGTCCTTAGAGAGATTGGAATAGTGGTATCTTTTGCTTAATAATACCAAAGCTTTTGACAATGAAAGCTTTTGTGGGAGATCATGAAGATGGGCTTTGGACTACTTATTATATACCCTGCTGAGATCATGGGTAAGGACTAATGGAGGAATGTCATCTACTTTCGATCTACAGAGGGGAACCACACAGACTTCCCCTTTCTCCTCTTTTATTTACCTTGATTAGTGAGCCCCTTATGGTTCTGGAGATTATGGGTTTTCATCATAGTTCCATCGAGGAGTGGATAGTACTTTATGCAGATGATACTGTTCTCTTTTTGGGAGATGTAGAGGTCTCTGCCATCTGTGATGTGCCTGATCACTTAATATTATTATTATTTATTATTATTATTATTTATTTTTAGAGCGCCATTCATTCCATAGTGCTGTACATATCATAAGCGGTGCACATACATAATACAGGCAATTGCCTTAAGCATGAACGAGACAAGTTACAGACTGGTACAGGAGGATAGAGGGCCCTGCCCGTGAGGGCTTACAATCTACATGGTATGGGGGATGGAGACAGTAGGCGAGGGTGAAGCTGGTCATGGCGGTATAGAAGCATCAGTGTCACTGGTCGTAGGCTTGTCTGAAGAGGTGGGTTTTCAGGTTGCTTTTGAAGGATTCCACTGTAGGTGAGAGTCTGATATGTTGGGGTAGCGAGTTCCAGAGTATAGGGGATGCACGGGAGAAATCCTGGAGGCGAGTGTGGGAAGAGGTGATAAGAGGAGAGGAGAGAAGGAGGTCCTGTGAGGATCGAAGATTGCGTGTGGGGATGTATCGGAAAGTAGCTCAGAGATGTAGGGAGGGGACCGATTGTGGATGGCCTTGTATGTGTGGGTTAGCATTTTAAACTGAATTCGCTGGGCAATGGGGAGCCAGTGCAGGGACTGGCAGAGGGGAGATGCAGAGGAGTAACGGGGGAGAGATGGATTAGTCGGGCAGCAGAGTTGAGGATAGATTGTAGAGGTGCGAGAGAGCTAGATGGAAGGCCACAGAGGAGAATGTTGCAGTAGTCTAGGCGGGAGATGATGAGGGAATGCATAAGCATTTTGCCGATTCAAAGTTGAGGAAAGGGCAGATGCGGGAGATGTTTTTGAGTTGGAAACGGCAGGTGGTGGAAAGGGCTTGGATGTGTGGTCGGAAGGAGAGGGCAGAATCCAAGGTCACTCCAAGGCAGCGGACTTGGTTGACCGGGAGAGTGTGCAGTCATTGATTGTGATAGATAGGTCTGTTGGGGGAGTGAGCAAGATGGGGAAAGATGATGAATTCTGTTTTATCCATATTAAGTTTTAGAAAGCGAGAGGAGAAGAAGGAGGATATGCGAGATAGGCATTGTGGGATTCTGGATAGTAAGGTGGTGATGTCTGGACCAGAGAGGTAGATTTGTGTGTCATCAGCATAAAAGTGATACTGGAAACCATGGGACTCTATAAGCTGTCCCAGGCCGAAGGTGTAGATAGAGAAGAGCAGGGGTCCTAGGACGGAGCCTTGTGGGACACCAACAGAGAGGGAGTGTGGCGAGGAGGTGGCGTGAGAGTGGGAGACGCTAAATGTCCGGTCTGTGAGGTATGATGTGATCCAAGAGAGGGCCAGGTCAGTGATGCCAAGAGATGAGAGAGTTTGTAACAGAAGGGAGTGGTCGACAGTGTCAAAGGCAGAGGACAAGTCAAGGAGAAGGAGGACAGAGTAATATTTTTTGGTTTTGGCAAGTAGTAGGTCATTGGTGACTTTGGTGAGGGCAGTCCAATACTCAAATCTAATCATCCATTTGGATAAATCTGCTCTTTTACCACTAGACATGATAGCCTTGAACAATGTCCAGATTCCAATAGTTTCTTCATTAAGTATCTGGGGGCCCAGTTTACGGCCCGCCCCCAGGATTAAGTCATGCTCAACTTAGCCCCTTTATTGATTGCCACTGACCGAAAATTAATTTAAACTGTCCCTGCCTAGTAAAAATTGTTCTGATGACGCAGTTTCTGTACATACTACATAAGTCTCCTATATGGATCCCAATGAGCTACTTCTATAAGATTTAAGTTGTTTTTCTGTCCCAATACAGTATACCTGGGTTTGGCTTACAGAAGAAAAAGGACGGTGAAGGATTAGCTGTCTCCAATCCATGGCTCTGTCTTCTGGCACCACAGGCCCAACATCTCAGGGGATGGGGGCTGGGGGATGTAATGGGAATTACAGAGAGGCTCACCATCTTTATAACTAATGATAGGTGACCTTTGTGTACACTAAAAATGGAGCTTAAGTGAGACCGCCCGATGGTGCTCCCACTTTTATTCTCATGATTAAAGTCTGGAGTAAGATTAAAGTGATGCAAGGGGAGAGGGCAAAGGCTACCGCATACAGTGATCCCTCAACATACAATATTAATTGGTTCTGCGACGACCATTGTATGTTGAAATCATAAGTCTATGGAAAATGGGTAATTGGTTCCAAACCTCAAAAATGTAAACCCGGAATAAGAAAAAAGGGGGGATTGAGGCACATTAAGCACAAAATTAATAAAAATAAAGCGGGTTCCGTTCTTACCTTTAGCAGTCAGAAGAAGCTTCTGGATCACTCTCTACATGTATGGGAGCATCTTCAAGGTCTTTTCTTTGCCTTTTGGTACTGCTAAAAAAAACTTCCGACATAACTTGTTTATGGTGTTTTTTCTGAAGATTCTTGAAGTAGCTTAGCACCTTGTCTTCATAATCACAGGTTTTAAGCTCAGCAAGAGTGATGTATGGGTGTTTTCGGACAACACTCTTTACAACTTCCCAGGAAGAAAACAGATTCTTCATCTCTTGAGCTGTGATAACATGGTCATCTTCACAACACTCCTCTTCTCCACTGTCATGCTGTGTTGACTTGTCAAGCTCAAGTAACTCTTCTGTAGTCAGTTCGCTCTTATGGTTCTTAATGAGCTCTTCTACATCATCTTTATCAACTTCCAGACCCATAGACTGGGCTAAATTGACGATCTCCTGCTCAATCTAATTTTCTGTATGAACCACAGAAACAGTGGCTTAATGCACGACAGAGGGCCACAAAGGTCTCCTAGCAGGATTAAGGACATGAATAGAAATGTCATTCCATGTACTAACAATTAGCCTCACACAGTCCAAGATGTTAAACCTTGTTTTCCAAAACTATTTCAATGTCAAGTTTTTGTCTGCCCCAGTCGCTTCAAAGCATTGCAAACATCTCCTTGGTGTACAGTTTCTTCAAGTTTGAGATGACCTGTTGATCCATAGGTTGAAGAAGAGGAGTGGTGTTTGGAGGTAGAAATTTAACTGTGATAAAATAAATTGGGCCTCCAATGATTCTGCCAGTGCTGGGTCATGACCAGGAGCGTTGTCTAACAGCAGCAGTGCTTTTAGCGGCAGTCTGTTTTTCTCCAAGTATGATTTCATTGAAGACAAAATACTTCTGTTGCCCATTCATTAAACACATGTCTGGTCATCCAGGCCTTCCTATTGCAGCACTAGAACACTCCTAAATTGGTTTTCTTCTATTTGAAAACTCTAGGGGTATCAAAATGATAAACCAACATTGGTTTTAGCTTAAAATCCCCTCATGCATTAGCACCCAGCAGGAGGGTTAGTCAGTCTTTCATAGGCTTATATCCAGGAAGACTAGCTTCTTCTCTGGTGATTTATGTTCGCTTGGGCATTTTGTTCCAGAATAGGCCAGTGGAAGGTAGCCTTCATCATCCATAAGATGCTGAAATTTCAGCTTAAAAGAACCATCTGCTTCGCGGTTTGAGCTAGCTGCCTCTCCATGTCGTATCACCTCTTCACCTCACATCTTTGCTTGAACCTTTGCTGGCTCTAAACTCTTCATAACGACTTGTACCAGCAGCATCACCACTTGACTCTGCCTTTGCTTTCAGTTCTTCAAAAATGCATTTTGCACGTTCACAGAAAAAATGTTTCCTGGAACAGTGTCCCCTCTCATTTGCTTTTCCTTAATCCATAAATACAGCAATCTCTCCATCTCAACAATAAGATCTCTGCCTTTGTGCACTGTGGTTGATTTGTCAGTCACTTTAATGCTGTTAAGTGTGTCTCTCTTCTTCACAATTGTAGAAATGCTTGATTGTGAGAAACCATACTGTTGCACTAACTCACTTCCCTTCATACCATTGTCGTGTTTGTTTGTTTGTTTGTTTACAATTTCCTGTTTTGTTTTTATAGGAATTTTATTTTTGGTCTGTTTGGAAGGCATAATGTCCCTTCACACTTTAGGTGCTCTATAGAAAAAAAATATTTACCACTGTTAAAAAGAATCCTCTAAGGTGTTAATTCCACTGCTAAATGTGTGTGTATGAGGGGAAAGGGGGGGGGGGGCTTTACTGTGCAGCCTGATTTTGGGGTATTTTGTAGTAAAATATATTTACATTGTGCTTGTGTACTGTATAGTACTCTACAGTATGCATAGAGGCTCACCGTTTTAATGTAGATTAACTCTTCAGCCAGCAGCTTCTGTGTCACTTTCCACACGGTGATGCTCAAGACGCAGTCCTACAGCACACACTGCATTTAACCAATCAGCGTTCACATAACTTCACACTGTAAAACATGCTGATTGGGTGAAGTAACAGTACAGGGGTGGTACTGTACTGTTATTAAATGCATACACCGATTGGCTAAACTCCAGCCTATCGGCGTGTGCCTCTGATTGCCACAGACTGCACGTGATGCCTGGAGACACGCAATTGGTAACCTTAAGCTGAAACACTGATTGGCTGACTATTACAGCTAATCAATATGTACAAGTGTTCTCTATTATTGCCTGCCGTTTTCCGGAGGTGTTCAAGCGCTGCTGCTCAGTTACACTACTGCCCTAAGGTATCGTATGTTGAGTCTGTATTCAACTTATGATGGCCTAGGAGAGGCCATCATAAATTAAAACCATTGCATGTTGAGTATATCGTAAGTTGAGGGAATAAAAATAATAATCCTGAACTAGGAGGAGGATGAGGTCCATATGGAGTAGGAAGTTGAGGAGGCGGTGGAAGTGGCCATGTAGGTGAAAGCGGTGGTGGAGGAGGTAGTCGCCAACACTGTGTTTTTTTTTTGTTTTTTTAACAAAACATTAGTAAATATAGACCCCAAAACATTAGTAAATATAGAAAAGAAAACAAAGAGAAAGTGCGCTGGAGTATAGCAAAGGCTGGGTGAGGCCGGTATACATGTCTATTCTGCACAAGGTACGGACAAGTCCTGTGGGATCCATGCCTGGTTCATTTTAATGAACGTGAGCTTGTCCACATTGGCTGTGGACAGGCTGCTGTGCTTGTCTGTGAAAACGCCCCCTGCCGCGATAAACACACGTTCAGACAATACACTGGCTGCAGGGCAGGCCAGCACCTCCAAGGCGTAAAGGGCAAGCTCAGGCCATGTGCCTAATTTGAAGACCCAGAAGTTGAATGGAGTGGACCCATGAGTCAGTACGTGTAGGCGTGTGCACACATACTGTTCCACCATGTTGCTGAAATGCGGCCTCCTGCTAAGACGTTCCATATCAGCTTTTGGTGATGGTTGTTGTGGCGTGGTGACAAAGCTTTCCCACATTTCAGCCATGCTAACCCTGCCTTCTGAGGTGCTGGCGGTGCCCCAGCTACGTTGGCGACTTCTTCCTCCTCCTCTGCCTTCGCCTTGTGCTTCCGCTGAGGCCCCGGTGTCAGTCGGGAATGCCATCAGCAGCGCTTCTACCAGCATGCGCTTGTTGTTGCGCATCTTCCGATAATGCTCGAGTGAGGGAAATAAGGACGGCACGTTGTCCTTGTAACGGGGATCCAGCAGGGTGGCCACTCAGTAATAAGCACTGGTTAGAATGTGGGCAACTCAGCGGTCATTGCGCAGGCATTGCAGCATGTAGTTGCTCATGTGTGCCAGGCTTCCCAGAGGCAACGACAAGCCATCTTCTGTGGGAGGTGTATCGCCTGTGTCCTTTGTATCCCGCCACCACGCTGCAGTGATGGCCCTGAGCTGCTTTGGGTGTCACCCTGCTGTTAACATGGTTCCTCCTCATCCTCCAGAACTGTGCCCTGGCTGGACAATTGTGTACCTGGCCTATGTTGGTGCAGGAACCCACCCTCCGAGCCACTTGTGAATGATTGGCCTGATAACTGAGGAAATGATCCCTCTTCCACCTCCTCTTCCATCATCGCCCAAAGTGTTTTTTTCAAGGAGACATAAAAATGGGATAGTAACGCTGATCACGGCGTCATCGGCACTGGCCATGTTGGTGGAGTACTCGAAACAGTGCAACATGGCACACAGGTCTCACATGGAGGCCCACTCATTGGTGGTGAAGTGGTGCTGTTCCGCAGAGCGACTCACCCGTGCGTGCTGTAGCTGAAACTTCACTATCGCATGTGCAAGGTGGAGTTCCACCTTGTGGGCACGTCGCATATGAGGCTGTGATCGGGAAGGCCGAAGTTACGGTGCAGCACAGACAGGCGAGCAGCAGGATGAGAACGCCGAAAGCGCGCATAGATGACCCGCAGTTTCTGCAGCAGCTCTGACATATCGGTGTAGTTTTTCAGGAATTTCTGCACCACCAAAATCAGTACATGCGCCAGGCAAGGGATGTGCGTCAAACCGGCTAGGCATAGAGCTGCTACAAGATTTCGCCCATTATCGCACACCACCAGGCCAGGCTTGAGGCTCAGTGGCCCCAACCACTCATCGGTCTGTTGTTCCTCCTGCGCGGTGTGGGGTTTTTCCCCCAAACAGATGAGCTTGCTGTCGTTTTCCCCTGACTGTGCTGAAGTTGGTGGTGAAGGGGTTACGCTCAGCGGATGAGGAGGTGGTAGAGGAGAAAACGGAGTAAGAGGAGGAGGCAAAAAGAAATGCCCTGCAATCCTTGGTGGTGGAAGGACATGCACCAAACTGCTATCTGTCTCAGGCCCAGCCGCTACTGCATTTACCCAGTGTGCTGTTAGGGAGATATATAACGTCCCTGCCCGTGCTTACTGGTCCATGTATCGGTGGTTATGTCGACCTTGCCACAGATGGCGTTGTGCAGTGCATACCTTATTTTGTCCGCCACTTGGTTGTGCAGGGAAGGGATGGCTCACCTGGAAAAATAGTGGCGGCTGGGAAACACGTACTGTAGAACAGCCACTGCCACAAGGTTTTTAAAAGTGTCCGTCTCCACCAGACGGAATGAAAGCATTTCAAAGGCCAGGAGTTTTGAAATGCTGGCATTCAGGGCCAGGGATCGCGGGTGGGTAGGGGTACTTCCTCTTTCTCTCCAGTGTTTGGGAGATGTACAGCTGAACGCCTCCATGAGACATTGTGGAGATGCTTGGTGACGCAGGTGGTGGCGTTGCTGCCACATCCTCTGTTTGCTGGGTGGCAGGTGCCACTGTCACTCCAGAGTGGGAGGAAGATGCGGAAACTGCAGCAGAAAAGGGAGCAGGAGGAGCCTGAGACCTTTCTTGGTTTTTGAGGTGTTTACTCCACTGCAGCTCGTGCTTTGCATTTAGATGTCTGGTCATGCAGGTGGTGCTCAGGTTTAGAACATTTATGCCTCGCTTCAGGTTCTGATTGCACAGTGTGCAAACCACTCGTCTTGTCATCAGCACATTGTCTGAAGAACTGCCACACCAGGGAACTCCTTGGAGCTGCCTTTTGTGTGCTCGGTCCCTGGGTGCGGTGGGCAGTAGTAGGCGTACTGTCTAGGGGACGGCCGCTCTGCTTTTGCATCCTGCTCCCTCTTTTGCTGTGCTCTGTGCGACCACCACCTCTTTCTCCAAACTGCACACGTCACTCGCATGACCTTGATTCCATGTGGGGTCTAGGACCTTATCATCCTCCACATCATCTTCCACCCACTCTTCACCCCTGCCCTCCTTGTCGGTCTGCACACTGCAGAAAGGTGCAGCAGTAGGCACCTGTGTTTCGTCATCATCAGAAACATGCTGCGGTGGTCCCCCCATATCCACATTAGAGATGTCGCGAACATAAACTTTTCCGTTCGCGAACGCGAACTTCCGCAAATGTTTGCGAACAGGTGAACCGGGAGAACCACCAAAGACTACAATAGGCAGGCAAATTTTGAAACCCACAGGGACTCTTTCTGGCCACAATAGTGATGGAAAAGTTGTTTCAAGGGGACTAACACCTGGACTGTGGTATGCCGGAGGGGGATCCGTGGCAAAACTCCCATGGAAAATTACGTAGTTGACGCAGAGTCGGGTTTTAATCCATAAAGGGCATAAATCACCTAACATTCCTAAATTGTTTGGAATAACGTGCTTTAAAACATCCAGTGTGTGTATACGATCAGGTATGAAGTTGTATCGATCAGGTAGTGTAAGGGTTACGCCCGCTTCACAGTGGCAGACCAAACTCTGACAGACCAAACTCCCCATTTAACGCACCGCAAACAACCGCAAACAGTCCATTTGCACAATCGCAAACTCCACATTTGTACAAGGTTGGATACCAAGCTAGCCTTGTCCTCACTGACGTCATTGAAGTTCTCTTCTCCACCCAGCCACGTACAACACCAAGGGTCCCCGAAAGGTGACAACAAGCCACCTGGGACGCCTGCTGTGGTTGGTCTTCCACCTCCTCAAAGCCACCTTCCTCCTCTGACTCCTCTTCTTCAGACTCCTCTCTTTGCGTTGCCGCAGGTCCAGCAATCGACGACGACAAGGCTGCTTCTGGTGGTGATGGTGACCACAACTCTTCCTCTTCATGCTCATCTACGGCCTGATCCAGCACTCTTCGCAGGGCATGCTCCAGAAAAAACACATATGGGATGAGGTTAATGATGTTGCCTTGGGTCTGACTGACCAGGTTTGTAACCTCCTGTAAGGACACATGAACCAACAGCCATTGTGCATGAGCGTTCAGTAACGCGGACAAAAAATCCCCAGCTCCGCAGAGGCTGTCCTCTTTTTTTTTTTTAAATCTGTTCTTACCAGTTTAATCTCAGTTTTGTTCCCTATCAGGGGCCGATGTATGGAATAGATTTTAGGAACCGGGAGATGGAAAAAGATGGTTGATCGGTCCTCTTCCTTCCAATTTGGGGCACTGCGCGTGCGCCGTGCAATGTACTGTGCCACCAATACAAATAGTGTGAACTACTATTCTTACCATTTTAATCTTTGTTAAGTCCCCTATCAGGGGACGTGTATTGAAATGAATCCTTGCATGGGGAGATAGAGAAAAAAGCTTTCTCTCTCCGCTTCCTTTTAATTTTGGGCACTTGCAATGGAATTTGCCACCAATGCAACTAGTGTTAACTCAGTACTATTCCTATCAGTTTAATCTCTGTTTAGTCCCTTATCAGGGCCAGGGCCGGTGTAGTGAATAGATTTTTAGAACCGGGAGATGGAAAAAGACCCATGCTCGGTCCGCTTCGTTTTAGGTCACTGCGCGTGCGCTGTGCAATGTACTGTGACAACCTATATGAGTGGTGGGCAGTGGGCACAGTATATTCTGTGGGCCTGCCACACACTGGCAGGCAACTGCAATTATATTAAAGGGCAAAAATTAAATGACTTTTTTATCTACAAGGTACTGTGCCACCCTATATGAGTGGTGTGCACTGCAGCCTCTCACACGGGCAGGCAACTGCAATATATATATAGAAAAAATAAATAAAAGCAGACTGATGTACCAGCCCTAAAAAGGGCTATTTGGGGTGCTGTGAAGACGCTGTCCTTACAGCAGATGGCCCCTTTCACACGAGCGAGTTTTCCACGCGGGTGCAATGCGTGACGTGAACGCATAGCATCCGCACTGAATCCTGACCCATTCATTTTAATGGGTCTGTGTACATGAGCGTTTTTTTTTTACGCATCACTTATGCGTTGCGTGAAAATAGCAGCATGTTCTATATTCTGCGTTTTTCACGCAGCCCTAGCCCCATAGAAGTGAATGGGGCTGCGTGAAAAACGCATTGCATCCGCAAGCATGTGTGGGTGCGTTGTGTTTTTCACTGTTGGTTGCTAGGAGATGTTGTTTGTAAACCTTCAGTTTTTTATCACGCGCGTGAAAAACGCATCAAAACGCATTGCACCCGGAAAAAACTGAACAACTGAACGCAATCGCAGGCAAAACTGAATGGCTTTTCCTGTGAAATCGCCCAGTTTTCACTGAACGCATCCGCAACGAATCTGGACCTAAGGCATCCGCAATTTTTGTCCGCATCCATTCCGCAATTCTGCGGAATGGATGCAGACCCATTCATTGTGAATGGGGCTGGACGTGATGCGTAGAGCACAAAGATAGAGCATGTCCTATTCTTGTCCGCAGCCTGCAGTCCGCAAAGGTATTTTCTAGTTAAAAAAAAGGTGATTTTTTCAACCACAATGTCACAGATGTATTTACTGATGTTCTTTCACTATCACAAGTGCAGCAAAGGTACTTTATGGCAAAAAAAAATAGTGTTTTGTTATTTTCACCCACAATGTCCTAGTTGTATTTACTGATTATATTTTACTATCAGAAAACCAGTGCAGGCCGCAAAGGTACTTTCTAGTAAAAAAAAAAAAAAGGTGATTTTTTAACAAATGCAGCACAGGCCGCAAAGGTACTTTTTAGCAAAAAAAAAAATGAATTTGTCCCCACAGAATCTAACAGATGGATTTACTGAATTGATTACACTGTCACATATGCAGCACCGGAGTACTTTACAGAAAAAAATGTGAAAATGTCACCCCCTGGGTCCCTGAACTCACAGACGAATTACAAGACGGGTACAAAAATGTTGCATTGCACCCACAAAAAAAATTGCTGTACATCGCAGACTTAACACCAAGCTCTGATATCAGATTCTTTCCTAATCTCTCACTTACAGCAGCAGCATCCTATCCCTACACTAGTAAGAGCTGACGTGACGTGTGGTGCTACGTGACTCCAGCTTATATAGAGGCTGGGTCACATGCTGCACTGGCCAATCACAGCTATGCCATTAGTAGGCATGGCTGTGATGGCTTCTAAGGGCACACATCTTAAACGCTTGTTGATTGGCTGCCCAGCAGCCTTTCAACAAGCTTTATTAAAGGCCGAATTCGTACCCGAACTTTTACGAAAAAGTTCGGGTTCGGGCCTGAGTGCAAAAAACCCTAAAGTCCGGTACGAACCCAAACTTTACTGTTCGGGTTCGCTCAACACTATTTATGTACTATATTTTGTGCTGTGGATTCACCCAAGTGAATATCGAACATGGATGCCCTGTGATGTTTATGAAGCAAATAAACCTTTTTGGGACTTTTAACCATTATTGCTTGTGTTTTGTGTCACTGCTGAACCCGCCCACCAGGAAAGATCCCAAAAATGTACAACATACCGACCCAAATTTACCACTGAGATGTGAAGTATAATGTATCCCCCAAAAAATCTCAGAATTGCATAAATAAGTAAAAGCATTCCAAAGTTATTACCACCTAAATGACATATGTCGGATTTGCAAGACTATACTGTGTCATGAAGGTGAAAACTGCCTGTGTCTGGAAGGGGTAAACTTACTTTGTGCTGTGTAACTGTTGTTACTACATATGTATTGATGTTATGTATATTATTACACTGCTGTGTAATACTATTGGCTTATGCAAATTTTATATTCATGCATCTCTTATACTTGTACCTGTGGTTTCACTGCTTATATTCCGGATTGTCCTTTTAGTGGGAGCATTTTATGCTGTTTAGTTGATTCTGTTTTTGTTAAAAAAAATAAAAATTGGAAAATAAAATGATTTGATAAGAAAAAAAAATCTGAAACTATCACCTCCTCACGTCCCTTACAGCAGCACAACAGATTGGTCATTTATCCACCCTGCGAGCACTATATGAAACACTATATAAAATGCTTGAAACTCCACCCCTTTTTGGATTTTGTTTCTCCCCCACCTCAGGTAGGACAGGTGGTTGAATTTTCTGCCCTACTTCTGGTAGGACAGGTTCATTAACAAACTGACTAGTATACAATATATTTTCCTTTGTTAATAAGTTTGTGTTATGTTCTCTCAGTTATGAATACCAAGGCTTTAATTTTGCACCATTCTTTTTTAATTGCTCTGTATAGTGTTGTAGGAAAAGATTCAGCAAAATCTATAATTTATTAATTTAAACCCCTTTCTGAACTACAGATGGACAAATTGATTCTAAATTAATCTGATTTGTTACAAATTTCACAAAAATTCGAAGTTTTTGCAATTTACTTTGGACGATTTATGTAAAAACAGCTTCCAGCATCATTTTACTCTTAAAATTAGTGGAGAAAACAACGAGGGAGGCTGAAGATGGAGGATCACATGACACTGGAAAAAAGTAGGAAGAAAGACAGACTGGTCAGCCAATCAGGAGCCAGTAGGCAGGCAGGTCCTTATGCTGAGAATGAAGAATTGTAATGGTGTCTTGTCTCAGTATCTCACAAAAAGCAATACTGCAATAACATCACTTATATATCTGTGTTATTAAACGCTTTGCATATTACTACAAGTTAATGGTTGGTTACTTCAAAATCAATACTGCAATAATGTAATTTTTATACCTGCATTATTGAACACATTAATTTTCACTGTTATATTACTGCAAGATACTGTGTAGTTCAAAGACATTTTACTGCAATATTGTGTTTTTATACCCTATTAGTAAACGCATTACTGCCTCATACTATGTAGTTCAAAGACATTTTACTGCAAAAATTGCATTGGTATACCTGTGTTAGTGAATACATGACTGTATCATACCATGTAGTTCAAATATAGTTTGCTGCACAAAATTGCATTCTTATACCTGTATTAGATATTGCATTACTGTAATAGACCGTGTAGTTCAAAAACATTTTACTGCAAAAACTGCATTATTACCAAAGTAAATTGATAATACTAGTGTGCAGTGTGTATGTAGAGTAGAAAGGACATTTAATTATACCTCTGTCTTTAAATTACAGAAAAAACACTTGTAATTTTGCTAGTAGCGTTTAATAATCTGTCTACTAAACCCATGACTTTTGATTTGTAGGAAACCCATGACTTTTTATTTATAGGCCTCATATGTCTGGAAAATGGAAGTGTAGAAAATGAAAGACCCAGACCTCAGCATCCGAAAGTCAGAATGTAGTTAGTAGCAGCAGTAGCACCAGTCATCTAGCCAGCAGTAGTCGTAATATTAGGCCACAGTTCTCCCTTGCTTACGATAGGTGGCACATTATTTTTGAGGATGAGATTGTGGACTAGATAGCGCATTCCTTCTCACAGTCACACCAGGATGATGTGGATCTAACTTCGGAGACTGTCGCTGTGCCTTGAAGCCACAGGTCACAGCATTCCTACTGCTCCTCCTCCTTGCAACTCCAGAGAAGCCGTTCAGTTTCATTCGTTCTGTCTTCATTGCGCCCTCCTAGTGCTATGGATGATAAGTCTCCATGTTGATGACTTGTTTGAGAAGAGTCAGTGTTTGGACTGCCATTAGAATCACTACATTCAGGCGGGGGACCCCACACATAACTGGTTTATAGTGGTGGTGGTAGTAGTGGCACTTGTAGCCACTGTGGTGGCAGTAGGGCAGTAATAACAACAGTGGCACTTGGGTCAGAAAACACAGAGCTTGGAATTGTGAGGGAGACCAAGGAGCCCACAATGACATATCACAGTCAGATGAAAGTGGCATGGAGGGTGAGGATGACAATGATTGTGTGTTGGACAGGACCTGGGAAGAAACATGAGGTAACATCAGAGGTGGAGAGTGGTGGTGGCAGCGGCAAAAAAAAGCAGAGGCGACGTAAGGCCAGAACCTCCCAAAAACTTCCAGGGTCAGATCTGCTTATATTATGGCCACCTAAGGAAATGGTGATGCTGTTGATACTGTGGGCGCAGGTTCAAAATTTAAGCTTGGCTACTGCTAGCTCTGTTCAGAGTGTGTGAGTACCATCCATCTGGAAGTTTTTTTCCACAGTGCTGGAAGACAAAACTATTGCCATGTGCAAAATCTGCAGGATTAGTATAAGCCATGGACATTCAAACAAAAACATAGGCACCATGGCTCTACTGCAGCATCACCAGTTACTGTTGCAAAATAGAAATGGCCACCAGCTAGTGCAACAACAATGTCCTCCTTCTCCCAGTCTACTTTGCGGCAGCCAGGCCGCATTGATGTACAGTAGTGTCCTTGTCATCATCATCATCAGTTACTGCTTCTCCCTCTTAGACTACGGTGCTCATCCTACTCTGCTCTGTCGTCAGTCATTAGTAATAGAATATGTGGCCAAGAAACAAGTCCATGCGCCAGGCGTGGACACAGACAGCAGAGGGCCCCTGTGCAAATAATGTGCCTGGGCCCCTCCACCCCCCATGCCAAATTCTTAACCTAACCTATTCCCTCCTAACATTACATACAGCAATACAAAACATTCATAAACAAGAGTTACAGGCTTTCACCGACCACATCAACTCAGTGGATCATAACATTAAGTTCACGCGGGAAGATATGCAAAACAACAAACTGGCGTTTCTGGACTGTCTGATAACAGTGGAAGAGGAAAGGAAGCTGGGACCTGCTATTTGATTCCCACCATCCTCTAGACCACAAACTGGGAGTCATCCAGACTCTACACCACCGGGCAGAGAAAATCCCCAACAGCACAGAGGTCAAGGCAAAGGAATTCAAACACCTCAGAGGGGCATTTAAAACTTGTGGGTATCCAGATTGGGCCTTTGTCAAAATAGAAGGAAGGAGAAGAAAGAACACCAAGACTACCAGTGAGGGTGAGAAGCATGACAGACGCAAACATTTGGTTATCCCATATGTAGCTGGGGTGTTTTAAACCCAACAACACACTGAGACAACAACTGGTTCACCCGAAACACCGAACGTCTAAACACAAGATGGACAACATTGTGTACGCAGTCCAGTGCAATGAGGAATGTGCAGAACTGTATATCGGCGAAACAAAACAACAACTACATCAGCGTATGGCACAGCATAGAAGAGCCAAAACCTCTGGTCAAGATTCAGTGGTGTACTTACATCTAAAAGAAACAGGTCACAGCTTTGACGACAGTCAAGTACGTGTTTTGGATAAGTAGGCCGATTGGTACAAACGAGGTGTGAAGGAGGCCCTCTACGTAAAAATGGAGAAGCCAAGCTTGAATAGAGGTGGGGGGAGTTAGACATCTATTGTCTGCCACTTACAATGCTGTCTTTACACCTTTTTCTGGGAGGTCATTATCCCCTACTGACTCCAGTTAGGACTATGGAATCAACACCTTTGACCCCATGCTGGGTATAATGACCAAATTATCAGATGTTGATTCAGTTACATATTTATTCCCAGAGAATTCTTGTACAAGTCACTCAGAATTGAGAAAGCTCGTTGGAAGAACGAGTGAAACGTTTTCAAGAAATCTACAGCAAGTCCAGTTGCCTTGCTTTATTCTTTACAGCTAAAACATACAGGGTAAGACTAGTTTCACAGCTGCGGCACTACGATCCGTCCAGACACAAACCACAGCATGCAGTGGTTTGTGTCCTGCTAATTCTCTGCATTTTTGTCAGAGTGTGGCCTGATCTCTGCCGTACCCCTTTATTGCAAACAAAATAATAGCTTATCTCAAGGAGACCAGCTACAGAAAACACCGCGGAGCCTCATTTAAGAGTCTCAACATCAATCCAAAGTGCAAAGCTCCCTGGGAAACAGTAATATGCCAAATAAATGTGGAGCCCCAGTATTGGGTCTACAACACAATGAAAGCCTGATATCCCTCAAAGGAAGGAAAACAGAGTACCCCGTTTTTGCTAATGGGGCTGGCGGGCATTCTGTTTGCATCCAACAGTGCCGGATCCAGCGAATTCCACTGATGTGAAAGTAGCCTAATATAACGCCACATACCTTGTACATCCAGTGATATCTCCTAAAATGTAGACCTTCTCTTTCCTCATTTTCTCCTTTCAGACCAGACCACCATGATGATTTTTTTCAGCCATCTCTTCTCTCTGTAGGTTTTAACAGACAGACATCTTAGTTTCCTACTTTTACAACAGCCTCCAATCTTCTGAACATGCCATCCTGCCACCTCTAATACTGTGCCCGCTGTGCTCCCCAGTACTAAACTGCAGAAACAGATAAACCCCTTGAAAATACTAGTACCAGATAGCGCCCCTTCGATAATTATTGGCACACAGTGCCCTAAAAAATACCTGCATCCAGGAAACAGTGCCCCTGACACTAATAGTGTAAACATAATGTCCCCCAAAAATAATGATACAAAAAAATGCCCTATTGTGTGGCAGTAAATAATATACCTACTATATACCTAAAATACCTACTCTTTGCGCCCCAATACAGCCAATGTCCTCATAATGTGTGCCAATGCCCCCTGCTGTGTGTCCCAAAAAAACCTCTTAGTGCCCCCAGTTGAGCTAAGGTCCCCATAGTGCCCGATAATTTGCACCAGTATAAAATACTCCTATATAGTGCCCCAGTAGTGCTTCTTTCCCATGGTGCCTGAGATAATGTGTCAGTATAAAATGTGCCTATGGAGTACCCAAGTAGATGCCCCGATAATGCTCCTCTGCCCAATTCCCCATAGTGCCCCCATAATGTATGCCAGTATAAAATGCCACTATAGTACTCATCCCCACCCCCATATTGCACATATAGTTTGTGCCAGTATAAAATTCCCCTATATAATGCCCCCATAGTGCTCCTCTCCCCCACGTCTCCATAGTGCCCCCCATGTGTGACAGTATATAATGCCAATATATAGGGCCCCTAGTAGATGCCCTAATATGGCTCCCCCCCCCATAGTGCGAGTATAATTCTAATATATAGGGCTCCCAGTAGCTGCCCCTACAGTGCTCCTCTCCCACATTTGTGCCAGTAAAGAATGCCCCCTAGTAGATGCCCCCATAGTGCTCCTTCCCTCCCCGTGTGTGCCAGTAAATAGTGCCCCCTAGTAGATGCCCCCATAGTGCTCCCCCCATCTGTGCCAGTAAATAATGCCCCCTAGTAGAGGCCTTAATAGTGCTCCTCTCCCCCATGTGTGTCAGTATAATGCCCCCTAGTAGATGTCCCCATAAGCTTCTGGAGTGAATCAGTCTCTAATATATTCAATAGAGATGAGCAAAGTTTAAAAAAATTCAATTTGGTTGCTTCTAGTGTTGAGCGAAGTGAGCTTCGGATGCTTTATCAGTTTGGTTTCAAGTTTTAAAATATGGCTTTGCTCAACACTAGTTGCTTCTCCGAATTGTTTAAAAATATTAATTCACCACAAAGCGCGTTAAATCAGGTCCATCCCGTCCAGTTAACTTTCGGGAGAATGTATCCTGGTGTACATCACTGTGCAGTGCAGCAACATGCATAGCTAGTCCTTTCTGGTAGTGAAACAGTTACTGTGCATCAGAATGACAGGCAGGTCACATATATGGATTTGTGAATTATCATCAGGGCTGGGACAAGGTCCACCACCAACAGAGGCTGAGCTGCCCAAGTGCGCCCCCCCCCCCAACTTGTGGAGTCTTTACTAAATACTGTTGTAATCACACATAAATATGCACAGTTTAATGTATCAATTAATGACGCACTGTTATGGAGGATCTGTGGTTGACACTGTTATGGGGGATCTGTGGATGACACTGTTATGGGGGATCTGTGGATGACACTGTTATGAGGGATCTGTGGATGACACTGTTATGGGCGGATCTATGGATGACACTGTTATGGGGGATCTGTGGATGACACTGTTATGGGGGATCTGTGGATGACACTGTTATGAAGGATCTGTGGATGACAATGCTATGGGGATCTGTGGATGACACACTTATGGGGGATCTGTGGACGACACTGTTATGGGAGATCTATGGATGACAGTGTTATGGGGGATCTGTGGATGACACTGTTATGGGGGGATCTATGGATGACACTGTTATGGGGTAATCTGTGGATGACACTGTTATGGGGTAATCTGTGGATGACACTGTTATGGGAGATCTGTGGATGACACTGTTATGAAGGATCTGTGGATGACAATGCTATGGGGATCTGTGGATGACACACTTATGGGGATCTGTGGATCGACACTGTTATGGGAGATCTATGGATGACAGTGTTATGGGGGATCTATGGATGACAGTGTTATGGGGGATCTATGGATGACACTGTTATGGAGGATCTGTGGATAGCACAATGTTATGGGGGTCTGTGGATTGCACTGTTATGGGGGATCTGTGGATTGCACAATGTTATAGGGGATCTGTGGCTGACACTGTTATGGGGGATCTGTGGATGACAATGTTATGGGAGATCTGTGGATGACACACTGTTATGGGGGATCTGTGGATGACCCACTGTTATTGGGGATCTGTGGATGACACACTGTTATGGGGGATCTGTGGATGACGCATTATTATGGGGGATCTGTGGATGACGCACTGTTATGGGGGATCTGTGGATGACACACTGTTATGGGGGATCTGTGGATGACACACTGTTATGGGGATCTGTGGATGACACACTGTTATGGGGGATCTGTGGAGGACACTGTTATGGGGGATCTGTGGAGGACACACTGTTATGGGGGATCTGTGGATGACACACTGTTATGGGGGATCTGTGGATGACACACTGTTATGGGGGATCTGTGGAGGACACACTGTTATGGGGGCATCTGTGGATGACACACTGTTATGGGGGATCTGTGGATGACACACTGTTATGGGGGATCTGTGGATGACACTGTTATGGGGGATCTGTGGATGACACACTGTTATGGAGGATCTGTGGAGGACACACTGTTATGGGGGATCTGTGGATGACACACTGTTATGGGGGATCTGTGGATGACACACTGTTATGGGGGATCTGTGGATGACACACTGTTATGGGGATCTGTGGAGGACACACTGTTATGGGGGATCTGTGGATGACACACTGTTATGGGGATCTGTGGATGACACACTGTTATGGGGGGATCTGTGGATGACACACTGTTATGGGGATCTGTGGATGACACTGTTATGGTGGATCTGTGGATGACACACTGTTATGGGGATCTGTGGATGACACTGTTATGGTGGATCTGTGGATGACACACTGTTATGGGGATCTGTGGATGACACTGTTATGGGGGATCTGTGGATGACACACTGTTATGGGGGATCTGTGGAGGACACACTGTTATGGGGGATCTGTGGAGGACACACTGTTATGGGGGATCTGTGGATGACACACTGTTATGGGGGATCTGTGGATGACACACTGTTATGGGGGATCTGTGGAGGACACTGTTATGGGGGATCTGTGGATGACACACTGTTATGGGGGGATCTGTGGATGGCACTGTTATGGATTGTGACTCACAATGGATATTGGGGGCCAGCAAATTACAAGGAAGGCGGGGGTGGGGGATGATTGATAACATACATATCTAAATGGCTGGGGGTGAGGGCTTGACTTGAGCATCTACTGATCAGAGCATTAGAATAGCAGGAATAAATAACATCTAAATGTCTGGTGGGGAAGATGGGGGTAGGACAAGGGCTGATGGGGGAAGGGGGACTGGGTTAGATAATCTGACATACATTTGACACACATACATACTGACATACATATGACACACACACACATACTGACATACATATGACACACACATACATACTGACATACATATGACACACACATACATACTGACATACATATGACACACACATACATACTGACATACATATGACACACACATACATACTGACATACATATGACACACACATACATACTGACATACATATGACACACACATATATACTGACATACAAATGACACACATATATACATATGACACACACATACATATGACACACACATACATACTGACATACATATGACACACACATATATACTGACATACATATGACACACACATACATACTGACATACATATGACACACACATACATACTGACATACATATGACACACACATACATACTGACATACATATGACACACACATATATACTGACATACAAATGACACACATATATACATATGACACACACATACATATGACACACACATACATACTGACATACATATGACACACATACATACTGACATACATATGACACACATATATACTGACATACAAATGACACACACATACATATGACACACACACATATATACAGACATACATATGACACACACATATATACAGACATACATATGACACACACACACATACTGACATACATATGACACACACACACACACACACTGACATACATATGACACACATACATACATATATACTGACATACATATGACACACACACACATACTGACATACATATGACACACACATATATACAGACATACATATGACACACACATACATACTGACATACATATGACACACACACACACATACTGACATACATATGACACACACATACATATATACTGACATACATATGACACACACATACATACTGACATACATATGACACACACATATATACAGACATACATATGACACACACATATATACTGACATACATATGACACACACACACATACTGACATACATATGACACACACATATATACAGACATACATATGACACAATATGCACATTACATTACTGCCATTCCATTCCCTTTAACCCCTTACATTTTCTGCACATACAGTCTCTGGTGACTTGGAGGGAGAGGCAGGATGCAGAGTATTCCTCCTCCTCCTCCTTCTCTGTCCCGACGCTGCTCTTCTCTCTGTGCTGGGGGAGGGGGTTGTGAATCTCTGGTGCACACACAGGCAGGAAGTCAGGGGCTGGGGAAGGTACGGAGCTGCAGCACACTGCACTAGACTGAGGGAGGGAGGAAGAACACCACTAGGGGGCGCAGGACCGGCTGTTACAGCAGCAGAGCGCAGAAATGGATGCTCTGCTGCTAATACAGCTACACGGCAGCAGGGACTTGGTGAGAGTGGCTTTTGCCTGCGCCCTGAGGCTTGAGCGCCCTGAGGCTGGAGCCTCCTCAGCCTCTGTGTCGGCCCGGCCCTGATTATCATGCAGACCACCAACATTCCTAGCTAACACCTAGCTAAACAAAAAAATAAACATACAGCATCCTCCAGTAAAGAAAAAACATAAAAAAAGATGCATGCCCCTACTGGTGTCCCAATAACTCTTCAGTGAAACAAAGTAAGGAAATGGAGGAAGCCCCAATAAAGTAGTGGAGAAAAAAAAAAGGTTCTTTTAATCCCTGTTGTGGCAGTGCAAACACATTCATTTGAATCCCTTCTGTTAGCTGTAGAATGACTGTGTGTCACTTTTAGGCTTAGTTCACAGTTCGCTTATTTGGTCAGTTATTCTCATCAGTTATTGTTAGCCCAAAGCAGGTATGGATCAAAACCACAGGTGCAGATCTAATTATGATACCTAATCTGAAGTGTGAACTCAGCCTCTAATTTATCTGCGTGGACTTAACCGTGCAGTGGCCCAAGATTCAAGTTGTAGCCCCATGACAGTGGGGAGGGTGTCAGCAGTAAGGCTGTATTCACATAACTGTTTTTCTGATTCATCCGAAGAACAGCCCAAAAAAAGCAAATCCTGTACTTTGAGCATCCACCTTGAAACCATCAGCATTTGGTCAGCACTTATCAGTATTGGTAAGGCAAAAACAGAACTGGGTCCAAAACAGATAACATTTGATGTAAATATTTGCATGTCTTCTGTTTTTTGGACCCCCTCCTATGTTTGGCTTCCAAATTATGATCAAATCCTGATGCAAAATACCGACCGTGTGATAGAGGCAATTTGCATGAATTTTAGCCATTTGCATCTGAAATCGGTTTTACTAAGATGGAAAAGAAGTCCTCTATCACACGGTCAGTATTTGATCAGTATTGGTAAGGCAAAAACAGGAATGTCTCCAAAACAGAGATAAAATATGATGGAATTATTTAAATGTCTTCTGTGTTTTGGACCCATTCCTGCTTTTGGCTTTCAAACCATGATCAAATCCTGATGCAAAATACTGACCTTGACTGGAAGCTCAACCAACAGGCAAGTTTCTTTGTTATTTTTCTGTTCTTCTGAATGATCAGAAGAACGGAAAAATAAACCGTGATGTCAACACGGCCAAACGGGGAAACTTGTGGCCCTGTAACAGACTGGTGTCACGCCCTGCCCTGTGAATATGCGGAGGTCTGTCAGACTGGCTGCACATGTCTGACTTTGCTGTTTGTTTTGATTTGGGTTTGAGCTGGATCCACCTTCCCTCATGTGTACTGGGTTTGATTGTTAGTGAGGCTATTTATCCCTCCTTCTCCCAGTGGCCTGTGCGGGTTATGGTTCTTTAGATGTGTGGTGGATCGTTTGCTCCAGCTCTGCTCTAGATAAGTCCTCTCTGTTAATTTCTTATTGTGTCTTTTATCTAGGCCTCTAGGGAGATGCTTGCTTCCCCCGGGCTTGAAGAAGCAGGTTGCCTCTTCCCCTTTCACCCACAACTTAGGGTTTGCCCAGGCTGTACAGATTTAGCCACAAGGGCATGTGCATATCCACCATTAGGGTATGCACATGGGCACAGCAGTTTAGGTAAAGCTTTTAGGGATCGCTAGGAGGTGACTCTTTTCTCCCTAGCTTTTGGGCCTAGCCATTTGTTCTGTTTGTTTTCCTGTGTTCAGTTATTTCCTCGCTTACCTACCTATCGTGACAACTGGTCAGGGTGGCAACAGCATGAAAATTCTCAATAGTGGTCCTGGAACAGAGTGAGGAAGGTGGCAACAGCATGAAGAGTCACAATAGTGTCCCCATAAGAGAGTGGTGAGGGTGGCAACAGCAGTGGCAGTAACAACACAATATGGTGGCAGATCACTGTAGGAGCAGATGGCAGTAGATGCCACAGGCGTTTGGCATCAGGCGGGTGATAGCATCAGAATAGTGACAGCAGTATATGGGCATAAGTAACCGGCTATTTGTTACAATGTTCATTACTGCCAGAATGATCTAGTCCAGGGATGCCCAACCTGCGTCCCTCCAGCTGTTGCAAAACTACAACTCGCAGCATGCCCAGACAGCCTACAGCTATCAGCCTACAGCAGGGCATGGTGGGAGTTGTAGTTTTACAACAGCTGGAGGGCTGCAGATTGAGCATCCCTGATCTAGCCTGTTGTATCAGACACCAGTGTTTGAAAATCCTGGTAGATCCATGCCTGATTCATCTTTACAAAGGTTAGTTTCTCAACATTTTGTGTTGAAAAGCAACTTCTCTTTGGGGTAACTATGCTACCCGTCGCACTAAACACTCGCTCTGATTCCACACTACTGGCCAGGCAGGAAAGTTTGCCATGGGCAAACTAGGTCAGTTGCAGCCACAATTCAAGTTAGGCTGCCCACTAGTTCAGGAGATCTTCGATCTAGGGTGACAGGGTGCAGTCCAAGTATGCCACCACCTGCTGATTCAGGTTCTGCTCCATGTCCTGCTACTGGTGGGTGGTTTCTTCAGTAGGCGGTGAAGAAAAGTGCTCATTAGAGACAAGACTTAAGTTGCTGCTGATGGAGCTGCTGCTGCTCCTTCCCCCTAACCTGCTACAGCAGTCATGGTTGTGGAGCATGAGCTCAGAGGGTTCCCCCCCATTAGACCTGTGTGACCTGATAGTGGTTGAGTTTTTCATCCCTCTCAAAAGGTGTAATAAATGCCCCATTTTGGACCAGTCGTAAGGGTCTAACATTGTGGAGAGCCATTAGTCATCCATCTGCCGAAAAGTGATAATGTGGCTGTCACTACGCAAGTGACTCCACTTGCATCTGGTCATTTGCGCAAGGGACTCGGATGGTCTCCCTGCCTCCATCTCCACTGCATACTTCCATGGTCTTTTGGGGTCATCTGTGTCGTCTTCGTCATTACCCTGGTGTTTATGTCCTCCTCCTCTTCCTCCTCCTGTGCCAGTTCAGCTTCCACACGGCTCTTGTGGCCGTAAGATGTAGGCGCCACGTCTTCTGTCCCCTCGCCAGTCAAATTTATTAGTATCCACTCCAGGAATTGAAGGAGTGGAATGACATAATTCATCCTGACAAATAAAGTGGTCTCCTCAAAGGGCCTGAGCCAACAGCAGTTGTAACGCATGAGCTGCCACTGTCTAAAACGTCAAAGTTACACCTGGGAGTAGACTGATTTCATCAAGAAATCAGTCACAGGTTTCCTCTGCTTATACAGTCAGTCCAACATGTGGAGGATGGAGTTCCAACATGTGGAAACATGGCAAGGAGGGTGTGTTTTGCACGGTAAGAGCGACTAAAGTGCATGCATAGTTTCTGTTACATTTTCAAGACATCTTGCAGTTGGGTGGAAGACCAGTTGACAACCAGATTAAAAATGTGTGCCATACAAGGCGCATGGGTCAGCTTCCCTAACGCAGTGCAGACAGAATGTTCTTCCTGTTATCGGTGACCATAATTCCTATCTCCAGTTGGCGAGGAGACAGCCAGGATTTGATTTATTCATTGAAGAAGCGGAGCAATTCCTCTCCGGTGTGACTCCGTTTTCCCAGGCTGACCAGGTGCAGAAACACATGACAATGCCATGCTTTGTGTATGTGGTATGCTGGAGGACCACTTTGAACTGTGCCAACAGTTGAGGCTGAGAACAAGATGGAGGATGAAGAGGCAGAGGAATCAAAGCATGAGAACATGGAGGTGGCACTGCCATCACCTGGCCAAGTTGCAGTTGTGGCTGGGAAGGAACCAAATTTACATAGCCTTTTTTAGAGAAATAATAATGGCTTGGGACTCTGTACCTTGGGTGGGCACAAGCCATCAGTTCTCTGAAATGTTCACAGTCCACAAAATGGAAAGGGAGGGACTGTAGTACCAACAACTTGGCCAGGTATATGTTCAGCTTCTGTGCCATTGGATAAGTGCGCGCATACTGTTGTTTCTTTTCCATCTCCTCGGTGTTCGATTGCTGACAAAACACATGAGGAGGAGTAGGAGGAGAGGGCGGGAGCATCAGGAGCTATAGAAGAAGGGAAGTTATGACAGCTTCCTTCTGCTGAGGTTAAGGAGCCCTGACTGCTGGAGAAGGTGTGCGGGCCCTGGGAGATGTAGCCGTTGCTGCATCAGGCTGTACAACTACAGTAACGCCACGGTTTTCCCAGGCCACTTTATGGTGATGCTCCATGTGTTGACATAGGGCCGTGGTGGCAACTTTAGCACCCTAACCAGACGTCATCTTTTGCTCACACACCCTGCCTACCGCCACGCTAACGTCCTCCAGCAACTTGATAAAAAATTCCCACACTGCCGAATATGGCATTTTACCTCCACCACTCCTTGTTGACTGCCTGCCACTGTGTTTATGAACCCATGACAGGTGGGCTCCTAAGTAGTAGATAGTCTACCCGGGGCGCATTGGCTTCAGATCTCCCACTGCTTTCACCCTGCTGGCTTATTGGCATGCTGCCACCCTGCTGTTGTCTCACAGGCCTGCTGTCACCTTTACCCCCTGATAATGATGCCTCTTTTCATCTAGCTCCCATGTGCGATCGGCTACATCATCATCCACTACTGTCTGTTCGTCACTTATGTCACCTTCACCAGTCTCATGGCCATGTCCCTGACCGCTCGCAAAATGTGATCCCATCTGACTGTCATCATAGCTAGTTGCACGCCTAAGGGAGCACACAGTGGGCCTCTCCTCCAAGTCTGTGCCGGCCTTTAGCTGCTGACTGTCCTCACTAAGCCCGTCCTCACTGAAAAGTAGAGCAGAGCCAGCATGTTTCTATGTTTCTAGCATGCATTACTTCCTGAGCAGAAAGAGCAGCAAAAGAAAGAGGCAGTTGCAGAACAGGTAAGGGCCCAGAAGTTGTTCCAAGGCCATGCCAACTAAGTGTGATTTCAGCTGAACCCACCGATTCCTGGCTGTGTGTATCTGTTGCTGCTGCTTGTGCTGACTAGAGCAACATTTTTGTCCATTCCTTTTGAGGGCTCCGACAACTTTCTGATGGCCATAGTATACAGTAAATGAATCAATATTCATACCGTAAATATGAATGGTGCAGCAGCTGAACTAGAAAAACACACCTATATATTAGACCTCCTGTTGACAATAAGTCTGATACACAGTAAGTCTATTTATAACTGAATTAAATAATTATTAAAGGGAACCTGTCACCTGAAACAGCGGTCCTAAACCGCCGGCAGGACCTTCAAGAGTACAGCAGTGGGATTCTGAGCACATATATCTTACTAAATTCCAATGCGGCAGTAGTAAGAAAATCGATCTTTAATCCCCGGCTGGCGCGACTCTCTGCCCAGGCTTGAAGTCAAGGGGGCAGCAGCCTTCTTGCTTCAAGTCGCGGTGACCCCTCCCCCTTCCCGGCCCCTTCGATGTGACTGACAGCTGGCTGTTCTGAGAAGTCAGCCGCATAAGCGCTGTCAATCAAAGCGAAGGGGGCGTGGTCACCGCAACTTGAATCAAAGAAGGCCGCTGCCCCCTTGACTTCAAGCCTGGGCAGAGAGTCGCGCCAGCCGGGGATTAAAGATCGATTTTCTTACTACTGCCGCATCAGAATTTAGTAAGATATATGTGCTCAGAATCCCACTGCTGTACTCTTGAAGGTCCTGCTGGCAGTTTAGGACCGCTGTTTCAGGTGACAGGTTCCCTTTAAAGGTGCAGCAGATGAACTAGGTAAATGAGTCTATATATTAGACCGCCTGTGGACAATGAGCCTGATGCACAGTAAGTCTATGAATAACAAAACAGATTAAGAATAAATGGTGCAGCACATGAACAAGATGCACAGGATGATTACACTGAGCCTGCACTGTCCTTGCAGTCTCCTTATGCTCTCCCTACAGTGTCTGAAAACTCTCTCTACGATCTCCCTACACTGTCCCTGCACTGTCCCTCTCCAATATTCTACAATTAAAAGCTTTGTTAACCAATGTCCCTAGTGCTTGGCATGTCTGTCCATATGTTCAGCTCACAGCTGGGCGGGATGAGGCTTTTAAAGGGCTGTGACATCACAGGGGATAGCTATCTGTTGATTGGCTGTTTGCACAGGTCTATAGGTCATATTGCATTTCCAGTGTTCTTACTTTCACTTTGTAACACATGTAGCGGCCATTAAAAAAAACAAAAAAAACATTAATTTCAACAAAGTTACAGGAAATTCAGATTTGTGGCGAATCGAATTGTTCCTGAAATTCAGATCTAATTCAGTTTGTTCCACTTCAACTTCACTTCGCGCTCAACACTAATCACTTTTTATCACGGGTCAAAATACTTATTATGTCTCATTTACAAGTCATTATTTTGGTCAGTGATTTCCATCAGTGATCTTGAGCCAAAACCAGGTGTGGCTCTAAACACAGAACAGGTGCAGATCTTTCCTTTATACCTCATGTCTGTGGAGGCTCCAATCCTAGTTTTGGCTCAAAATCACTGATGGAAATTACTAACCACAACACTGACGTGTGAGGCTTTAATGTGGCTAATATTCTGAGATTCTACATTGCTGTTAAATAAACCTGTTTGTTGTCCTGAAAAAACATAGGTATGTATTTAGGGTCCTTTCACACTTGCGTTCTGAGGATCCGGCAGGCACTTCCGTCCCGCCGGATCCGTCAGAACGCAAGTCGCCTGAAGCATTAGAAGACTGATCAGGATCCGGATCAGTCTTCGAATTGCTTTCAGGTTATTATGGCAGCCAGGACGCTATTAAAGTCCTGGTTGCCATAGTAGGAGCGGGGGAGCGGTATACTTACAGTCCGTGCGGCTCCCGGGGCGCTCCTGAATGACGTCAGAGCGCCCCATGCCCATGGATCACTTGATCCATGCGATCACGTGATCCATGCGTGTAGGGCGCCCTGACGTCAATCTGGAGCGCCCTGGGAGCCGCACGGATGGTAAGTATACTGCTCCCCCGCTCCCCACTACATTTTACCATGGCAACCAGGACTTTAGCGTCCTGGCCGCCATGGTAACAGTTGAGAAAAAGCTAAACGTTGGATGCCTTTCAATGGGCATTAATTCCGGATCTGGCCTTGCGGCAAGTGTTCCGGATTTTTGGACGGAACAAAAAGCGCAGCATGCTGCGGTATTTACTGCGTCCAAAAAGCATTCCAGGCCTGAACTGAAGACATCCGGATGCATCCTGAACGGATTTTTCTCCATTCAGAATGCATGGGGATGATCCTGATCAGGATTTTTCCGGCATAGAGACCCGACGACGGATCTCTATGCCGGAAAACAAAAACGCCAGTGTGTTAGGGCCCTTATTGATAAAATTTTTAATATTTTCAATATTGCAGTCTTTTGTTTGGTGGTAAATTGTCCTTGTTTCCTTAAACATTCAAAACATGTGTTATCAGTAGCTGAACTTTTTGGATTAAGAAATGTATTTGGATCAAATGTGACATTGAATCCAGTGGTGTACATAGAGAAGTAAGGGCCCCATAGCAAAGATCAAACCAGGCCCCCCACACAGGACAGAAATGTTTCTGCCTAAACCCTTTTCAATGACCCTTGGGCCATATTTTTACTGCCTCATTTGCTAAAAGTTGTTCCTTTAGAGGGTAGAATCCTTACCAAGTTTTCACCTCCAGTAGAAGAGGAGATTATCCCAACTAAGACTGGGCCCCCTCTTGCCGTGGGCCCCATAGCAGTCACATGGTCTGCCACTATGCTAGTTACGCCCCTGATTGAATCATTATGCCCCGTATTCCACATAATTTGACTTTGGTGGCCATTAAAGAGGATATTTAATTCAATGCAATCTGTAGGCAGTATGTTTCAGAGCTGGGTGATGTGGCAGCTGTACTGAACTTTGCATAATATTTCTATAATAAGCTTCATAAGCTCAATCCTGTTTTCTAAATATATTTAGCAGCTATGAAATTTCCTTTTTGAGGTGTTATTATCCAATACAAATATGCACTAAACTATGCCCAAAATATACTGAAAACTGGTTGCAAGCAATGTTGTTTTAAATGCCATGTTGTGCCATTTGAAACATACAATTATGACCATCCCAATCATAAAAAAAAAAAAAAGCAATAAGAAACTGCAGTTCAGATGAACTGTTTGCATAAGAACAACACATTGGGAAAGATTTATGGAAACCGTAGTAAAGGAAAACTGGCTTAGCTGCCTATAGCAACTAATTAGATTGTACCTTTCATTTTCCAAAGGTGCTCTTTGGAAATCAAAACTCAGTTTTGATGAATATCCCCCAAAGGTATGTGATGGTTTGTCGAGACATGCATATTCACTTTGATGATTTATCTGACCAAACAATCAGATTCCACCTTTCATTTTGCACAGCTCCTTTGGAAAATGAATGGAGGAATCTGATTGGCTGTTGTGGACAACTAAGCCAGTTCTACTTTACACCAGTTTGATACAAATGGACATGCGGACAAACGGAAACGGAATGCACACGTCATTTCGTATTTTTTTTGCGTACCTAGTGAAGTGAATTGTTCTGCATACGGACCTGTAAAAGAACAAAAATGGAAAATAATACGTTCGTGTGCATGTGTCCTAATTGTGAAACATTTTGGATCTGTCTATTAAGTAGTCTAATGGCAGGTTTGAATTATAGACAAGATCTAATAATGGACTATTAATAATATTGGTTTTATGTGTCATATGTTTTAAATCCCTTAGGTACCAGCCTGTTTTGGGCATCACTGACCAAGCAATTTATTAAATTTTTTTATTATCGCATTCCAAGAGCTATAACTTTTTTAGTTTTTCTTTAACTGTTGCTGTATGAGGGCTTGTTTTTTGTGGGACAAGTTGTAGTTTTTAATGGCACGATTTTGAGGTACACTTAACTTAGGGTACTTTCACTCTAGCGTTTTTGCTTGATCCGTCAGGGTTCAGCAAAAACACTTCCATTACTGATAATACAACCATCTGCATCCGTTATGAACGGTTCCGGTTGTATTATCTTTAACATTGCCAAGACGGATCCGTCATGAAATGCATTTAAAGTCAATGGGGGACGGATCCGTTTTCTATTGTGTCAGATAGTGTCAGAGAACACGGATTTATTGACTTGCATTGTGGGTCATGATGGATCCGTCTTGCTCCGCATCCCATGACGGAAAGAAAACCGCAACTGTGGTTTGCTCTCCAGTAAGAGAACGGAACAGAATGCATTTTGGAGCATCCCGTTCTGTTCAGTTACATTTTGTCCCCATTGACAATAAATGGGAACAAAACAGAAGCGTTTTTTTCCGATATTGAGACCCTATGATGGATCTCAATACCGGAAAATAGAAACGCTATTGTGAAAGTAGCTTGATTAACTTTTATTAACTCTTTCTGGGGATTATAGGAAAAACAGCAATACTGGCCCACAGTTTTTATGTTATAATTTTTTTTGCATTATTCATTTTTCTGCATTAATAGCATGATACCTTTATTCTCTGGGTCAGTACCATTACAGTGACACACATAAATCCTTTAAAAAGATCGCTTAAAGAGGACCTTTCACCAATATAATACCCCCCAAATAACCCTCCTACCGGATAGTGCGTCATCCACTGATGTTCCCCATTTTATTTTATTTTTAAATCGACCCCCTAATTCCTTCCTAATCGCCCCGTTTCTTCTGCCGCCTCATATGCAAATGAGGCGGACTTTTGTACGGGGCGTTGCTAAACATCCTGGTTGGGGGCGTGTGTGCTGGCTTCCCCGGCTGAGAGAGCAGCCAATCGCAGCGCTGGTCTCTCAGCTAGGGAGAAGGAGCTCAAGTTCCTTATATATATCCCCAGGACTGTGACTGTGACGAGGGGACATCCCCTGCGTCTGGAGAAAAGAAGGTTTGTACACAAACATAGAAAAGGATTCTTCACTGTAAGAGCAGTGAGACTATGGAACTCTCTGCCTGAGGAGGTGATGGTGAGTACAATAAAGGAATTCAAGAGGGGACTGGATGTATTTCTGGAGTGTAATAATATTACAGGCTACAGCTACTAGAGATGGGTCGTTGATCCAGGGAGTTATTCCGATTGCCTGATTGGAGTCGGGAAGGAATTTTTTTCCCCTTAAGTGGGGAAAATTGGCTTCTGCCTCACAGGGTTTTTTTGCCTTCCTCTGAATCAACTTGTAGGAAACAGGCCGAACTGGATGGACAAATGTCTTTTTTCGGTCTTATATACTATGTTACTATGTTATCTAGTAATTTGGCTATTGCCATTTTTTAGCGTATATTAATAAAGACATATGGTTTTAGAGTCTACCACATGTAGACCTTAACTTAAACCAGGGATTAGCAATCTCCGGCACTCCAGCTGTTCAGAAACTACATCTCCCAGCCCTGACGGGTACTCTAATGAATACTACCAAATATTTTCGTCTAGTTTAAAACCGTATATCTTGCGACCGTTCAACAATTTCCGGCTGACATGCTGCAAGCTACGATTGTCACTATTCCCAAACCGAGTAAACCAATGGATTCCCCTGCCAACTTCCGCCCAATATCCCTCCTCAATTGTGATGTGAAAATTTACGCTAAACTGTTAGCTCGTAGACTCTTGAAAATCCTTCCTACACTAATTCACAGCGATCAAGTAGGGTTTACTAAGGGTAGAGAGGCCCCAGATGGTACTAGAAGAATTATGGGACTACTACAAAAAGCTGGAGAAATGAGATCGCCTTCTCTGCTTCTCACTTTAGATGCAGAGAAGGCGTTTGACCGTATTCATTGGGGATATGCTTCAGCAGTGCTTGATAAATTTGGCTTCAAAGGTTCTATTAAGAATGCCGTCAATCGTCAGGGATGTCCATTATCCCCGTTTTTATTTCTTATGGTGATGGAGCCTTTTGCCGAATTAATAAGAATGACAGAGACAGTGACTGGAATTCCAGCAGGCAATAGACAACACAAAATAGGACTATTCGCAGACGATGTGATTTTATCTCTGTCGAACCCCCTTTCATCTCTGCGGACCACTATGCAAATTATTAGGGACTTTGGAGAAGTCTCGTACTATAAAATTAATGAATCTAAATCTCAAATTTTGGAAGTTAAAATCCCACCTTCTCTACGATTAGCAATCACTACTGAATTCCCCTTCCAATGGTCCAATTCCTCGATCACATATTTAGGTATTCAGCTATGCTTTCCTCTCTCGAAATTGGTCTCATGTAACTATGATGTGTTATATAAGTCTCTTCAAGATGATCTGGATCACTACGCTCAACTAAATCTCCCGTGGATGGGACGTATTGTTATATATAAAATGATGATCCTCCCTAAAATCATTTACTTGTTTCGTACACTCCCTATCCCATTGCCAATAAAGGTCCTGGGGAAATTTAAATCACAGATGCTCTCTTTTATATGGAACAAGGGCTCACATAGATTAGCCGCCTCTATATTATACAACCATAGGCGACATGGTGGAATGGGGGTCCCGAATCTACAGGGATATTATGAAACTTTTATTTATAAACAGCTCAGATATTGGTGTAACCACAGTGAACCTACTGGCTGGCAGATGATTGAGTCTGACCTTAATAAAGGACGATCACTATATTCTCTGCTTTTATACCATGCTTTGGATTCTACTGCCCCCCTTCCACCAGCATTATCTCTAAAGGTATCGATCCAAATATGGAAAAGGCTTTTACACCAAAATCGCTCGGTTTCTGCCCAGACGGTCATACAACTACCTATAGAAATCCTACATTATCACATTCCTGACATAGATGTGAGAGGGTGGCGTACGAGGGGTATAAGATTATTGAATGATTTCTATGACAATGATACACCGATTTCATTCTCCGACCTGCATATCTCTCATGGGATCCCTCAGTCGTTTTATTTCACTCATGCACGGATAATGCACTTCCTCAAGGACTGGCCCAGCAGGGAAATCACGCTTCCAACAATCCTATACAAATTATTGGTACCCTCCCAGGATGTATCCTACTCACCTATGTGTGAAATATATAAAGTGGTGATAGCAGACCTTACTTTGACAAAAAAGTTCATTTTCTTAACTGGGAGAAGGATCTCAAATCCTCCTTCACTGTAGCTCAGTGGCGAGAGGCAATTAGATGCACATATCAGGCCACTAAATGTTCAAATTTGTTGGAGTGCTACC
Source organism: Bufotes viridis (assembly GCA_033119425.1). Classification (NCBI taxonomy): domain Eukaryota; kingdom Metazoa; phylum Chordata; class Amphibia; order Anura; family Bufonidae; genus Bufotes; species Bufotes viridis. The sequence goes on along the minus strand of CM065589.1, from coordinate 275,909,551 downwards.
ATAAATTACTCACACGATGGTACTTCACCCCTGTTAAACTTAGCAGATTTTACCCTAATTTGGATAGCACATGTTGGAGATGTCAGAATGCATATGGAGACCTTTTACATATTTTCTGGAAATGTGGGCCCATGCGTTATTTTTGGTCCAGAGTAGGAAACCTAGTGGGGGAAGTGACAGGGTCCACTATCTCTTTAACTCCGGCTTTGACGCTTCTCTCGTTAGGTATGGAGGGGATCCCGCGTCATATTAGACTAGTGACTTGCCACATATTATTAACAGCCAAACTGTTGGTAGCTAAACGTTGGAAATCCCCATCCTGTCCCTCTATGAGTGAACTTATTGATAAAGTTTCAACACATGTTATCTATGAACACCTTTGGGCAATAAGGACGAACAGACTTCCCCAATTTCAAGCTGCTTGGTCCCAGTGGCTTAATAAATTTCCTTCCCCTTCTTAAGTGAGGCTTAAAATTTCTATACGCCTATCCATCTCAATGTCTTCCTCTTCTCCTGTAAATCATGAGTGCTCTTTATTCAAATGAAAATCCCAGATTCGGTAAGGCTGGACTGGTATTTTTGATCTTATGTTTGGCCATTATGTTGTTTCTCTTTTTTTTTTATTTTATGTTATGTTATTATCTTGTTTTAGTTGTATTTTACTATATGCTCCAGGTATTACAGCTTACGGCTGGTTCTACGTAGGCAGTATCCGAGTGGATACCGTAGAACTGTAGCTTTAACATTTACCTAACAAGGGTTACCTGTTGAGTGGCTGCGTCCACACCTCTGTGTCCTGATTCTTATTGTGTGGTTGTGCCCACTCATTTGAGATTGTTTTTGTATTGTGAAAATATTCAATAAAAATTTTTGAGAGAAAAAAAGAAACTACATCTCCCAGAATGCTACATTCACTTCTGTGGGAGCTAGAAGAACAGTCAAGCATGTTAGTATGCTGGGAGTCGTAGTTTCACAGCAGCTCGAGTGCAGAAGGTTGCTGATCTCTGTCCTAAATGCTTACATAGTACAATGTAATGTCAGTGGGATACTGATAGGCATGCACTGCAAGCAGACCTGGGGGCCTTGATTAGCTGCCCCCCCCCCCTCCCCCAGCTGCCATGCAAAGACATCAGCACCCCCACAGTCTCATTTGAGTCACCTCCTAAATTACTTAGATGCCACAGTCGCTATTTACAATCTAAGGGGTTAAACAGCCCTTTTCTGCCAATCCAGGCCATTAGAGCAAGAGTCCTGCCACGAGAAAACTTGTGCAGCGCTTACACTAGGCCGCCATTAAAAAGGTGGAGGCCTAGCTTAAAGCCCCTTAGTGACTGCTGTAAAAAGGCATATTGGCAATCACTAATGGGTTAATGTACTGATATATGTTTTTAAATGTTAATTATTAGTTAATAGCATCTGATCTTGTATAGATAGAAGCACGGTTGTACAGCTCAGGCATCCACAGACCCAGTTGCCTTTCTGCTTAAAGGGAAACTGTCAACATTTTTTTGCTGCTAGGTTTCAACAGCTCCAATGCATGCCAATGAGTCACCATATTCATGAGCCCAGGCTCTCCCTGCCCTTCTTGCCTCTGATTGACAGTTTTTGGTCAAACTGAGCAAACAGGGGAGAACAATAGAGAGTTGACAATTATTCTGACAGAACTCCTGTTAAGCTGATGTACCTTGATACAGTAGTACCTTGCACTGCAACTGGTCAGGCATTTACAGTCTAATATAATATACGATTTTAACGAATCATTGCATACTTCACCAGGGATCGCCGTAAGTTTGGATAAAATGGGTCAGTTCCCCAGGTCATGGTCCTCAGAATAGTTATCTGTTGGCAGTGGGATGCTGCATTGATGATGGAACTGGAGAGTAGTCATTCAAAACGCCGTAGGTCAGAACTAGAAGATCAATTGTGTTCAACAATACAGATGGAGTGAACAAATGCAGAGTCAGAGTTCTAACAGGAGTTGAAACAGGAAATATACAGACGACTGACAACCCGAAGGGCAAGGCAATAAGCAAGGAGCAGGGTCAAACACAGGCAATCGATATACATGTATATAACTGTTTATAACAGGATAAAGACAGTGACTAAACAGAAACTGATATTCAGACCACCCCTCTCTCCTTGTAACCCTTCAAATTTAATGTAGGTTGTATTGTTTGCCTCAAACAAACTTGGAGTCAAGAATCTGTTTAATATCCATCTTGAAAGAGGAGATAATGTTCATTGGTCTGACTGTAAGTCTTGAGAGAGTTCAAGAACTTGTTCAAAACCAGAAATTGTAGCAGACAGATATGTTAGCTGTTTGGGATATGGAGATTGAAAGAAAGCTGCAGACTATGCGGTTCATTTATGAAGACCAGCATTTTAGACACTGGTCTTAATAACCAAGGGCGGACTGCGAAAAAAATTTAAAAGTTGTGGGTCCATAATACCGTCCCAGCAGAACCAAATACCACAGTGCAGTAAAATATATTTATATCCAAAAGAGGTAAAAAGCACAAGCGGCACTCACCCAGCTTAAATATCCATACTTTATTCATTTCATCTGCGGAACAATAAGGATGAGCAGTGGCCTGACGAAGCGATTTGAGAGCGCGAAACGGCCGTCGCAGCCTGCTGATCCTTGTTGTTCCGCAGATTGAATGGATAAAGTATAGATATTTAAGCTGGGTGAGTGCCGCTTGTAATTTTTACCTCTTTTGGATATATTTATATAGCTCCGTTCTTTGACAAACTGAGCACTATAGAAGCTTAGTGGTGACTGGTGGCTACGTTTGACCACATACGTGACACGGACTATTGGTGTAGCAGCAGTGCCACCCTTTTCTTTACTTTCTCCTGTTTTCAGTAAAATATATTTACCCAAAAGCTGTCTCTCTGTTGTGGCCATTGTTAGGAATGTGGTTATGATTTCATTCCTTTTATTTGCTCCAGGAGTGGGAAGAGGAAATCAAACTCCATAGGCGGGCCCTGCTTCAAAGTGTGGCCACATGTTTATCTTTCTAGGTTACAGTGGCTCTACCAACCTAGAATGATGGTATAGGTGCACTCTCCACGACACACCCACTGTCAAATTAACAAAGAAATGAGAATATATAGGTTGGAGCGCTCTCGGTTATCTGGTGTTGCATAGAGTAGTCAGATGCGTATTTGTAGAAATATAGATATATTTTTATTACCAAGAAAACATAAAAATGGATACAAACATAAGAAAAATTAAAAATTTGGTTAAAAATAAAACTAAAAAGCCTTTTAAAAGGAAAAGTAGATCCCCATATATCATAGTGAGTTTTGCATCAGCCTTATACAGTGGTGATTCGCAACCTCACAGTTAGTAATACTGTGAGGGTGTAAATCTAAGTATATTCAACAAAACCTTAATAATGGGCAAGAGAATATAAAGAATACAGTCCTTATAATGACATATGTTTATCTTTCACATCCCACTCATCCACACCGGCAACTCAACTTCTCTGGCAGGATAAATGCTGGTGAGGGGGGGGGGGGGGGCTGAGTTGGTTAACAGAACAAAGGAATCCATCAGACATCATGGAACCAGGAGTTCATAAGGGATTATGAATTGCCTGTCCATCCCAGAAATAATACGGTTACATATCTGCGAACTTGGGACCAGGGTGGACGTCGTTTGGGAGTAGGATGCCAGGAAGAGGAGATACAGAGATCTCCCAGTAGGAACCTAATAACAGTGCCATGTTTGGTCTCCACTTGTAGCCGGAACCCAGCCGGATACGTTGCTGCCAGAACCATCTCTCTGTGATCTTCCGGTGAGGAGCTATGATCCATAATGGGTTTTTGGATTCTGAGCTGCCTCACCGGACAAAGGGGAAATGGGGTCCTTTCAGGGGAGGGAGTGGAGTATCTGACTGTACCACATCATCTGTATTTGCCCGCCCGACCATTGTATATATTCTGTGTGTATATAGTGTTATGCCTAGTGCGGCCTTAAGGCAATTAAATATATAATTTAATCTTCTGCTGTTCTGGTATCTCGATCACGAATCCCCACGTCCGTGTTTCGGCATAGTTAAAAGCTACCTGGGAGTTGGTTTCTGACGTCATATAATCCCGCTAGCGGACCGGGTTTATATCTAACTGGGGGCAGTCTACCCGGCTGGGGCAGTGGAAAGGCTCTCTTAGCTTGTCAGGTTTGTGAGCAAGTGTGGAGTCAAGCCAAAGGTAGCATGGACCATCCTCTCTCACTCCTCGTGCCTCCCGGGAAGTGTCTGTGTAAACTGTGCCAAACTGACCTTGCATACTCCCAGGGAGGGCATGTCACGTCTTGGTAACCAGTGATGAAACCATACCATGTGAGCTTGAGGTATTTGACATCAGGCGGGGCTGCAAGGTGCGGTGTTCTTCACAGCCATCAGTTGCTCCCATTTTCTGTTCTCCTCCAGTTTCTCTGATTAAGATATGGAGCAGAGGCTTAGGAGGGGAGATGCAGGCCACAGCAGTTGAATTCAGATGGTATGTGTGGTCTCAGGTGGGGTACATGAGTTTCTGATTCTCACAGTGGTAATTACTACTGAAAGCTCATTTTCAACCTGGCCTGTGGCTGAGAAGAGGGCATAGGTGGCCCCTGGGAAATTTCCTTGTATGGTCTATGGTCAATCTGCCCATATCAATAACCCCTATAGTTGGCGGTAGATCCGCCGAAGTTATGAAGAGGCATCGGTCTCTATATAACTTTGGCCTATCCAGCGAAGTCTAATGTAAGCCAGCTTCCTTGCTGGCTTGTCCCCTTCCCACCCATGCCACACCTACTTTTTTAGACCATGAGTGGGAAAAAGTCACAGATTAAAGCACAAATAACCTTTGCGCCGCAACCTGAGCCAGAAATACACCTAATATAGGCGTATTTTTGGATAGTAAATGACCCCCTATATGTATTCCTCCTTCTCCAGTTCAGTCTCTTTGCTGCTTGTGGATGCTTGCAAAGCAAGCAGCAGTGCTAGTCTCCTCTCCTCCTACCCAATAGCTTCATCCCAGCATTCCAACACAGTGGTGCCATTGCAACTGGTACTAGAAGATGATATCACCAGGCAGGCTAGTTTTTTCTACTTTAACACCTGTTGCTGATGTCTTGACTCTTGATGTCTCTGTTCTGTTTATTTCTGGACTTCTGCTTGATACGTACTTGTAGTTCTATGGTATTGACCTTAATTTTGCTTTCGACTGCTTTTGCTCTGTTTGTCCCCGTATTACTAACTACCTATACAGTGTCGGACTGGGGTTTCTAGAGCCCACCAGTAAAATATATTTTGGGGGCCCGCCATAAGGATACATCCGAATATTACCTGCTCACACAGCAGTAGACAGCAGCAAAAACGCTACAAGATTATTGATTATGGTGTCCCTGCAGCAACTTTGAGAAGGCAAGTCTCTGGGAAAGGATGTCCTGTCCCTATAAGTCATCTCAGCCACATGAACTGGTATACTGTATAATAATAAACTCTGTAGTCTTATAAATATTTTACCTAGTTTTTTATATGAACTTAAGCTGGTTCAGGAGCTGTAGATTGCCTATCTATATGTAGTGCAGTAAATCTACTGAGTTATGTGCCACTGGTGCAGGGGGCGGAAGCTTATGGGCCCACTTGAGGATTCGCCTGTATCTCTACATGAATATTATTATGTTATTCCACATAATTTATTTTTATTTTTTACCCTTTCCTAACTCCTGTGTTCATAGAATTGGTGTGGCTCAAACTACAATCACCAGTTAAGGCTCCATTCACATGTTTGTGGTCTGCATCCAATCGACACTTTTTGCAGATAGGATATGGAGTCATTCATTTCAATGGGTCCGCAAAAAATGCGGACAGAACATCGTGTGCTGTCCGCATCCATATGTCTGTTCTATACCTCTCAAAAAAGATAGAACATGTCCGATTTGCAGACAAGTATAGGCATTGTTACAATGGATACGCAAAAGAAAATGGTTGCAATACGGACGCCACACACAGACATCATCCGTATTTTTGTGGATACGCATTTTACAGACCGTAAAATACATACGGTCGTGTGAATGCACCCTAAGGGCTCATGCACACGACAGTTGTTGTTTTGCGGCTCGCAAATTGCGGATCCACATTCCGGCTGTGTACATTCCGCATTAGGGGACAGAAGCACCGTTCCCTAATAGACCAGTGCTATCCTTGTCCAATGCAGACAATAATAGGACATGTTCTATTTTTTTGTTGAACGGTCATAAGGACACGGAATGCACACAGAGTAATTTCAGTTTTTTTGTGGTCCCATTGAAGTAAATGGTTCCACATATGGGCCGCAAGAAAAACGGAACAGACACGGGGAAAAATAAATTTGTGTGCAAGAGCCCTCAACCTCTTAGTAACCAGCCTGTTTAGGCCTTACTGACCAAGCGTTTTTCTTCCTTTTTTCATCGTCGCTTTCCAAGAGCTATAACTTTTTTATTTTTTTGTCTATATAGCTGTATGAAGGCTTGTTTTTGATGGTATAAGTAACATAATATCTTTATTCTCTGGGTCAGTATGGTTACAGCGATACCAAATACATATAGGTTTTTTTTTACGTTTTACTACTTTTGTGCAATAAAACCCCTTTTTAGAAAGGAAGAAAATCTTTTTGCATCGCTGCTTCCCAAGACCCATAACATTTTTACTTTTCTTTCCATGGAGTTGTGTGAAAGCTTGATTTTTGCGGGATGGCTTCATTTTTATTGCTATTATTTTGGAGAAAATTACGCTTTTTGATTGCTTGTTATTAAGTTTTATAGGTGGCAACTAACAGTAAATGAGCAATTCTTTCATTTTTTTAAATTATCTTTTGTACAGCGTTCACCATGGGGGATAATTTACATTATATTTTTGTAGTGCGGGTCGTTACGGACACAAGCAATGACAAACATATGGCGGAGATAATTTTGTTTTAGCAATATTTTTCACTGAAAAGGGTATTTTTGATGACAAAAAGCATATTTTTTTTTGTACAGGGTTAAACAGCCCATTGGTTCTATTTATCCATCTTTTTTTGTTTTTCTTTTACAGCCTGCTGTGCTTAACCTGAACCTTGTACGCTGAACTTGAAACATTAGTCGCAATGTTTCAGCTCATAGGTTGAAAAAAGGTTCTGTTAACGACCACTAACCCCCTCCCCCATCCCACTGAATAGTTCAGTAGTGCACATGTTGGTACACTGCTTCATTTACTGCTACTGGACTGACTAAGGCCCTATTCACACATCCACAAGTGTTTTGCGGATCCACGGAGCCGCGGATCCGCAAAACACGGACACACCGGCAATGTGCATTCCGCATTTTTGCGGACCGCACATTGCCCGAACTCCATAGAAAATGCCTCTTCTTGTCCGCAATTGCGGACAAGAATAGGACATGCTCTATTTTTTTTGCGGAGCCGCGGACCGGAAGATCGGCGCGCTCCGCAAAATCGGATGCGGAGAGCACAGTGTGTGCTCTCCGCATCGTTCCCGGCCCCATTCACAGTCAATGTTGCGGAATTGCGGAATACATGCGGACTACATTGCGGATGTGTGAATAGGGCCTAACAAGTGAATGGAGCAGTGGACAGACATGTGCATTACCACTCCATTCAAACATGGGACTCAAGGACCCATGTTTTTAGGATCACTTGGTGTTCTAGCATGTTGGACCTCCAGTGGTCCAACATTTATTACCTATTCGGTGGACAGGTCATAAATACTGTTCTGAGTTGTTCTATAGTTTTTTACTTGCTAGACTTTTCCATCACACCTGGAAATCCTTCACCCATCTGTTTGCAAAACAGTAAGCAAAGACACTTACACCTCATCCCCTTTTTGACCGTGTTATTCCTCTCATTCCAGGTAGTGAACCTCATAGGAATAAAGTGTATATTTTGTCTTTGTCTAAATTGAAAGCTATGACTACTTATATCAAGGATTACCTAAGAGAGAAAGAGGTCCACCCCTCCTGCTGATGCAGCTTTTTTCTTCATAAAGAAGAGAAATAATTTCTTCAGCTACCAAGGGCTGAACAGTATTACAGTAAAGGACCAATGTCACTCATCTTGGAACTCTTTTATCAGATCCAAGGAGAACTTATTTTTATATTCTGATCCAGACTAAGGAGCGTGATGACTGGTGGCCCGGTTATGATCGCACTCTTGTGACCTTTGAGCTTGTTCAAGAACTTCCCTACTTAAAGGGGTTGTCCGGGATCAAACTCATTTTTTTAAAAGTAGCTTACTCACCTTTAGTAGCCAAGAGTATGTTCCCAAGATGGTTTTAGGTAGCTTTTACACTGGAGCATGGCTCCTACAGTCCCCAACAGACTGTTTACATATCTGTTTATGTGTGCCATCACTTTCTGCTGCAAAGCATTGTGGGTCCCAGTGCAGCTCAGCAGCAGATGGTTTCTACAGCGTAAGATCACCTCCCTGCCCCGCCCCCTTATACATATTCAGCCTCCAGCCTCATATTCCTCCCCCATAAACTCCTCCTTGTAAATGTCATGTGCTCAGTGTTTGCAGAGCAGAGAGGCAGACAGTGAATAAAAAATACAGAACCCTTCATCATTTCTACATTCATCATTACAATAACCATTTTAGGGTACTTTCACACTTGCGGCAGGACGGATCCGTCCTGCCGCAAGTGGCCGTGCACTGCCGTGCTGCCGCTCCGTCCCCATTGACTATAATGGGGCGGGGGTGGAGCTATGGCGCAGCACGGCAGTGCGCGGCCGGAGATCGCTGGACTAAAGTCCTGCATGTCCGACTTTTCAGTCCGGCGATCTTTGCCGTGCGCAGCTGTGCTGTGCCGTAGCTCCGCCCCCCGCCCCATTATAGTCAATGAGGACAGAGCGGCAGCACGGCAGTGCACGGCCACTTGCGGCAGGACGGATCTGGCAGGCTGAATAGCATGCCGGATGCGTCCTGCCGCAAGTGTGAAAGCTCCCTTATAGTAATCTATCCAAGCAATGATAAAGTTGTTTTACAATGTCCCCAATTTTGCTCTGCTACACATATAAGGCTACTTTCACACTTGCGTTTGGTGTGGATCCATCATGGACGGATCCGCATCTATAATACAAACATCTGCATCTGCTCAGAATGGATCCATTTGTATTATCCATAACATAGCCAATACGGATCCGTCTCGAACACCATTGAAAGTCAATGGGGGACGGATCCGTTTTCTATTGTGCCATATCTTGTCAGTGAAAATGGATCCGTCCCCATTGACTTAAATTGTGTGCCAGGACGGATCCGTTTGGCTTAGTTTCGTCATGTGGACACCAAAACACTAAAAGTGCCACGCTCCCATGTCTGTCCATAAACATCTCTGACAGCATCACAGTATAAGGGCCATGCTCCCACATCCATAAACATTGCTGACAGCATCACACTACAAGGGCCACGCTCCCACGTCTATCCATAAACATCAATGACAGCATCAAAGCATCACAGTATAAGGGACACGCTCCCACGTCTATCCATAAACATCGCTGACAGTATCACACTATAAGGGCCACGCTCCCACATCCATAAACATCGCTGACAGCATCACACTATAAGGGCCACGCTCCCACATCCATAAACATCGCTGACAGCATCACACTATAAGGGCCACGCTCCCACATCCATAAACATCGCTGACAGCATCACACTATAAGGGCCACGCTCCCACGTCTATCCAAAAACATCGCTGACAGCATCAAAGCATCACACTATAAGGGCCACGCTCCCACGTCTATCCATAAAGATCGCTGACATCATCACACTACAAGGGCCACGCTCCCACGTCTATCCATAAACATCGCTGAAAGCATCACAGTATAAGGGACACGCTCCCATGTCTATCCATAAACATCGCTGACAGTATCACACTATAAGGCCTCATGCACACGACCGTTTTTTTATGCTGTCCGCAAAAAGGGGTTCCGTTGTTCAGTGATCCGTGTCCGTTTTTGCCTTCCGTTGTGTTTCCGTGTGTCTTCCGTTTTTTTTAGCGGACATGACCCAAAAGATTTTACCAAAAGACAGGCTGACAATGTTTCCCAAGTGCCTGCCAAGGGATCCGCAAAAAAAAACGGACACGGAAAGCGGATGACACACGGATGGCCATCCGCATTGACTTGAATGGGTCCGTGAACCATTTTTCACGGACAAGAATAGGACAGGTTATATTTTTTTGACGGACTGGAATCACGGACCACGGACGCGGAGGACAAACGGTGCATTTGCCGAGGTTTCCACGGACCCATTGAAAACCAATGGGTCCGCAGAAAATCACGAAAAACGGAGCAACGGACACGGAATCAAACAACGGTCGTGTGCATGAGGCCTAAGGGACACGCTCCCACGTCTATCCATAAACATCGCTGACAATAATAGCATTTTTTAAAGCAAAAAATTGTTTTAGTGTCTCGATAGTCTGAAAGCCCTAGCATTTTTATTTTTTGACCGATTGTCTTAGTAAGGGTCTCATTTTTTGCAGGATGAGGTGACGGTTTGATTGATACTATTTTTGGGGGCATCCGCCTTTTTGATCGCTTGGTGTTGCACTTTATGTGATGTTAGGTGCCAAAATATGGCTTTCTTGGTACGGTTTTTATTCTTATTTTTTTCACGGTGTTCACCTGAGGGGTTAGGTCATGTGATATTTTTAGAGCCGCTTGTCACGGACGTGGCGATACCTAATATGTCTACTTTTACGAATTTTTTTAACTTTATCACAATAATAGCCTTTTTTTGCCCACAAATTATGCTTTAGTGTCTTCATGTCCTAAGAACAATATTTTTTAAATTTTTTAAGGAATTTTCAGGGGCTCTTTTTTTGCAGGATGGGGTGACGGTTTTATTGGTACCATTTTGTAGGACATACACCTTTTTGATCGCTTGGTGTTAATACGGTCCAGTTATTACGGACGTGGCAATACATAATATGTGTAGTTTTTTGATTTATTTAAGGCCTCATGCACACGGCCGTTGTTGTGGTCCGCATCCGAGCCGCATATTTTGCGGCTCGGGTGCGGACCCATTCACTTCAATGGGGCCGCAAAAGATGCGGACAGCACTCCGTGTGCTGTCCGCATCCGTTGCTCCGTTCGGTGTCCCCGCAAAAAAAATATAGCATGTCCGTTTTGCCCATGGAGCAGCTTCCGTGTTTTGCGGATCCGCAGTTTGCGGACCGCAAAACACCAACGGTCGTGTGCTTGTAGCCTAAAATAAGCTTGTGCTTGTAGCGTAAAATAAATGAATATGAGAAAAGACAATTTTTATAACATTTTTAGATACATTTTTAAATTTATTATTTTTTTATTTTTAACTTTCACCTTTTTTTATTTATCAAGACCCATCTGGATCATGAAGATCCAGTGGGCCTAATCACTATACAGTACATTGCAATAGTCATCTATTGTAATGCACTGTATGCTGCACTTACACTAAGGCTGATCAAACCTCAGGGTCTGATCAGCCTTAAATACATGGCAACCAGGACGCCTTTGTAAGGCGTCCGGTTGCCATGGCAACCAGGCCGTTGCGAATGTTCGGATGGAAGAGAGAGGGAGCTCCCTCTCAACCCCGTGGATGCCACGGGCTGCTGCTGACCGCAGCATCTATGGGGTTAAACACCCCAGATCGGTGCCAGCACCGATTTGGGGCGTTGGAGATGAGTGTTAGCTGTAAATTACAGCTAACACTCTCTCTGCAGATGTCAGTGGCATAATGACAGCAGGAGCGGAGGGGGCACATATGAGGGGGCCATTTATTTTATACAGGGAACTGGGGGCACTTACATGAGTGGAGATTTATTTTAGAACCAGCACTGGGGCACATATAAGGGGGCCTATTATTTTATAAGGGGAACTGGGGGCACTTACTCGCTTTCAGGCAGCGATATCCACTCTGAGTGGAGATCGCAGCCTGAAAACAGCATTTTTACAGTACCGAGCTCCAATTGGTTGGTCTGCATAGACCAACCAATTGGAGTGAGCGTGGGCAAGGGACCGCTCAGATTGGTCCCTTGTCTGCACCCGGTGACGTCACCGGGCTGAGGGGGCGGAGCTTAGCAGGATCTCGGCCAGGCTAGTTCCCGCCCCTCCAACACTCTTGCATAATCAGCTAGGCTGCCAGTGTCGTCACCGGGCTCCCTGAGCAGCGGAAGAGGAAGCTTTCCTTCTCTGCAAGGGACCCGGTACGTCACTGAGAGAATGAAAACCTTCACTTCCGGCAAATAAGTTATTAGAGTAAAAGGGGGCATTAGAAGTAAGTTCATCAGGTAGGATATGGGTGGTGTTGATGTGTGTGACACTGCAGTACTATAGGACAAAGGTCCCAAATCCTGGACAACCCCTTTAACATACATCATCTCTGCTGGAGGATTGCAAATGAACAGTGAAAACATCTCCACCATCCTATATTGGCCACAACCAAGAGGAAGCTTGGCTGTGAGCAGTATTCCATCACCTTCAGACCGTAGTTAGCGTAGTGGTAGGACCCCATGCCATGCTGAGCGACCGTGACGTGGTGCATGAGGGGCTTCCTGACAGGAATATATTGGCAAAAGTCTCAGCTTTTAATATCTGCTTGTTTGACTATCTAGTATAGTCAGTGGCATATCTGTTTGGTGCATTTTTTTTTTGTGATTCATATATTTATATATTTCATCCGCACAATGCTCCGTTTTGTGTAGGAAGCCTTTGAGGTGCATGTGGTCCGCGCCGACATCCTCCATTGTACGCATTTTTTGCTGGGGATGGTCATTTGCTGCAGTCCACATGCGGTGGTACTGCTCCCCCAATGAGAAACACGATACAGTGTTTGGGGTCTGAGCAGTTCCCCCATATTGGCCACTATATTTCTGTGATCTTGCTCCATATGTATTGTATGTGCCTTCATCTGGCATTTCACATTCTTTTGCACCTGGCAGCCTCCATTACACGGTCTGATATGGGTCTGGCTTACAGTCTTGCTTTATTCACATTGCATTAGTTGTCCTGCTATGCGGTTGTGTGGAAGCTTGGCTGTGAGCAGTATTCCATCACCTTCAGACTGTGTTCACACCATAGTTAGCGTGGTGGTAGGACCCCATGCCATGCCTAGTGACCGTGACGTGGTGCATGAGGGGCTCCGATGTTTTCCTGACAGGAATATATTGGCAAAAGTCTCAGCTTTTAATATTTGCTTGTTTGACTAGCTAGTATAGTCAGTGGCATATCCGTTTGGTGCATTTTCATATTTTTTTTTTCTGTGATTCCACAACCAAGGGGACTTAAGGCCATCCATTCCTACGGTCAGTTATTCAAAACTATTCCCAAGTATTTGGACCTCTCACTGCCATCACCAGGAAAGGAGCAAATACCCATAACTGAACAGAAGCTGCTATACAAGCCTTCAACCATCTCATTTGTAGTCTTCAGCTCCAGTTCTCCATCACCCAGATTCCAATAAACCATTTTTCTCTGGAGGCGGATGCCTTTTCATTTGGAGTTGGTGGTGTGCTCCTCGAACAGTCTGAGAAGAGTAAATTTTATTCATGTGGCTTCTTTTCTCTAGCGGAAAGAAATTATTCCATTGCTCTGGAGAAGTGGCATAAACTCCTGGAAGGAGTCTAAATAGTTACACTCTTACTATTTTTTTTGACTCTTCAAATTCATCACCTGAAACTGCAGTTTGTATAATTGATCCTAAATGTATCCTAGCTGCCATCTATACTACTAAATTTAAGTCTCACTTTAAGGCCTCATGCACACGACCGTATTTATTTAGCGGATCCGCCAAAAATTTGGATGACATCCGTGTGCATTCCGTAATTTCCGGAACAGCTGGCTCCTAATAGAACAGTACTATCCTTGTCCGTAATGCCGACAATAATATGAAATGTTCTATTTTTTTGCCGAACGGAAATACGGACATACAGAGTACCTTCCGTTTTTTTGCGGACCCATTGAAGTGAATGGTTCCATATACAGTCCACAAAAAAAAGTGGAACAGACACAGAAAGAAAATATCAGTCCTAAATCTGAGTCTCACATCCTTTCTGGGAGTCATGTCCCCACCCATGCCTTGGTTGAACATGATGGACTTTTTTCAACCGTATTAACTATGTAACTACTCCTGAAGCACTAAGGGGACGTTCCCTAGTAAAAAAAAATCTATAAGTTTTGCCCTTGGGTCACTTCTCTTTGCTTTCTGGAAAATGAGTGAGTTTAACATACTTCTATGCTTCTTCCTTCTTATAAAGCAGTGATCCTCAAACTGCAGCCCTCCAGCTGTTGAAAAACTACAACTCCCCGCATGCCAGAACAGCCTGCAGGTATCAGCCTACAGCAGGGCATTGTGGGAGTTATAGTTTTACAACAGCTAGAGTGCAGCAGTTTGAGGATGCCTGTTTTAAAGGAGGCCCAATTGGAAACAAGATGTGAAAAAGTTTGTTGTTTCCTGTACTAAATGTAAACCGTTCAAGTCGGTTTTCCTTGTTTTCAAGTCTTCTCCAATCTCTGCCTATACCAAAGGAACCCTGGTACAAAATCTCTATGGATTTTTGTCAGTTACTGTACTTGTCTCCAGCTCCAGACTTCAGTAATATCTGGGTGGTGGCACTGGTTGATTAAAGGGGGTTGGCCAGTTTAAATTACTAGCTACACATGTGCTAGTAACGGCACATCTATGCAACTAATAATAATTATTAAACTATCGGCACTGATGTCTGATAGTTTGATATGAATAATTCATGTTTACGTGCAAGTCCCTGCATGCCAGCACTGCTCTGGGAACATCCCATCCATCAACAGACTGTGCATACACTAGTTCCCCTGTCAGTCTCCAGTGTAAGTGAATGAAGGCCGCTGATGGACAGATCCTCCATCACTGTCCATATTTCCTTCAGAGTGCAGGCATGCAGGTTAGGGGACCTTCATGCAAAAATTAATTATTCATAATAAACTATTGCACATCAGTGCCGAAAGTTTAATAATGATTATTACTAGCTGCATGCATGTGCTGTTACTAGCACATGTACAGCTAATAGTATAAACCAGCCAACACATTTAATTCTCCAGTGGAATAATTGTGTTTTGCTGTAGATAATATTTTTAAGAAGAAGGGACATGGTTAGATGACAGTTTTTGAGACAAGGTGGCTCTTACACTCACTAAAGCAACGTTCACCTCGACAAAGAAACGCCTAACAGCATCTCGGTGAGAGAGAATTGGAATAAATACAAAGCAGGCCTAGCATTGATTGAGGGCATTGTCACTTCAAGTCTAGAATGACAATTAATCTCTTTACATGTGAGAGTGGTGAAACAAGTTTCCAGAGCAGGCAAGTTGTACATGAATTGCTGGCAGTAGTTTTGAAATACTAATATTGCAGAAATTTCAAATCTGTAGGACAAGACCAGCAAGGGATGGCAGACATGTTATCTGGATCCATTTTTCAATCCCTGGGTGGAGATAATTTACCAAACGAGGTGAAGCTCAGACCTTTTAAAACAGCATTTGTCTAAGGCCTATTGCACACAAACGTGTGCGCCCCCTGCCCGTATTGCGGACCGCATTTGCGGATCCGCAATACACGGGCACCATTCCGTGGCCATTCCGCATCACGGATAAGACCCATTCATTTCAATGGTTCCGCAAATCCAGAGATGCGGAACGGTGCAGAATGGAATGACGGAACAGAACACTACGGAAGCACTACGGAGTGCTTCCGCGGGGTTCCGTTCCGTACTTCCGTCCCGCAAAAAGATAGAACATGTCCTATATTTTTGCGGAACGGGCAGATCACGGAGCCATTCAAGTGAATAGGTCCGCGATCCGCTGCGGCTGCCCCACGGCCAGTCCCTGAGCATTGCGGGACGTAATTTGCGGCCCGCAGCATGGGCACGGGGTGCACACGGGTGGGGTTTGTGAGAAGTATAGAAGGTAAAGATAACTCGATTCTGCTATTTCACTTAATGCAATATGCTCATGTTTCTCGTTCTCCTCTCATATTTCTTACCACGGACAGAGAAGGCCTTTGACAAGGTCGACTGCACTTATATGAAATAAACTCTCCATCGCTACAACCTTCTTGATCCTTTTATACAAGCCATCCTCCAGGTGTATTCTTATCCCTGTGCACATATTTGTATCAATTGAATGTTGATATCCCTTTTGATATCATATATTTAATGACCCTCGGCAAAGTTGCCTGCTTTCACCATCCCTATTTATACTATTTATGGAGACCCAGGAGATTCAGAGCATTAGACAGCATCCATATGTTAAAGGCTTTTCTCTAGCAGGAGTTTATCACAAAGAGGCAGCATTTGCTCATGACTAGAGATGAGCGAACATTTAAAAAAAGTCCGTTGTTCGGGGTTCGGGTGGTGGTTAATTGCGCATCCCGTTATGGATTCCACAATAGCGCATATGGAATCCATAAGGGGCGGCTGCCACCAACCCGAACTGTAGAACAGCTGAAGGACCTGGCGTGACGTCACTGTCATGTGATCAGTGCAGGGGGCGTGGCTCAGCACGGGATTTGATCCCGTGCTGAGCCACGCCCCCTGCACTGATCACATGACAGTGACGTCACGCCAGGTCCTTCAGCTGTTCTACAGTTCGGGTTGGTGGCAGCCGCCCCTTATGGATTCCATATGCGCTATTGTGGAATCCATAACGGGATGCGCAATTAACCACCACCCGAACCCCGAACAACGGACTTTTTTTAAATGTTCGCTCATCTCTACTCATGACTATTGTTGAGCGAACCCGAACTGTATAGTTCAGGTTCGTACCGAATTTTGGGGTGTTTGGGACACGAACCCCGACCCGAACATTTACGTAAAAGTTTGGGTTCAGTGTTCAGCGATTTCTATGGCGCTTTTTGAAAGGCTGCAAAGCAGCCAATTAACAAGCGTCATACTACTTGCCCGGAGAGGCAATCACAGCCATGCCTACTATTGCTATGGCTGTGATTGGCCAAGTGCAGCATGTGACCCAGCCTCTATTTAAGCTGGAGTCACGTAGCGCCGCCTGTCACTCTGTTCTGATTAGTGTAGGGATAGGATGCAGTTGCTGTGAGGGCGAGATTAGGCGGGGAAGACTCAGCAAAACCACTTAATGATTAATGATCGATCTACAGCTGTGTATCATTCATCTTCTGTTAGTTCATTGCTCACTGATTTTTAGGCTGCCCAGAGTGTTTTTCTGTCACTTTTTTCTGGGGTTATCGGCAGCCATTTTGTGATCTTTTGGTGCACCAGCACATGTTTTGAGCTGCCACCAAGTTCAACATACATTTTTAGGTTCAATAGTAGGCTTTTTTTTTTTGCAATATCCTACATCTGGGGTTGTCCTTATTGTCACTCCTTGAAACACAGGATATAAATTGCTATATTTTAGTGAGGGGTGAAATTCAATTGCCAAATTACCAATCCCTAAATCTGGGGTTCCTTTGTCAGTGGGTACTGGTATTGGCACCCACCGCCCCACTCTGTTACCAGGTCACTTGGTGGTCTCCTGATGCAGCTGCTTCCATCTTCTAAATATGTCACCTTGACACTTTGTGGTATCCTCCTGATGCTGCTACTGCATTCTCCACATTAGGTCACCTAGCCACTCTGTGGTCTCCTGATGCTACCACCACTTCCAAACTATGTCACCTTGCCACTCTGTGGTCTCCTCCTGCTGCTGCTATCTCCACATTATGTCACCTTGCCACTTTGTGGTCTCCTGCTGCTGCTGCCATATCCACACTATATCACCTTGCCACTCTGTGGTATCCTGCTGCTGCTGCTATCTCCATATTATTTCACCTTGCCACTCTGTGGCCTCCTGATGCTACCGCCACCTCCAAACTATGTCACCTTGCCACTCTGTGGTCTCCTCATGCTGCTGCCACCTCCAGACTGTTATTGTGCTGCTTTGTGGCCTTCTCATGCTGCCGCCACCTCTGGACTCTGTCATTGTGCCTCTCTGTGGTCTCCTTATGCTGCTGCCACCTCCAGACTCTGTAATTGTGCCGCTCTGTGGCCTATTCATGCTGCCGCCACCTCAAGACTCTGTCATTGTGCCGCTCTGTGGTCTCCTCATGCTACTGCCATCTCCACACTATGTAACCTTGGCACTCTGTGGTATTCTCCTGATGCTGCCACCTGCAGACTCGGTCATTGTGCCACTTGGCGGCCTCCTCATACTGCTGCCACCTCCAGACTCTGTCATTGTGCCAGTCTGTGGTCTCCTCATACTGCTGCCACCTCCAGACTCTGTCATTGTGCCGCACTGTGGTCTCCTCATGCTGCTGCCACCTGCAGACTCTGTCAGTGTGCCACTCGGTGGCCTCCTCATACTGCTTACACCCCCAGACCCTGTCATTGGACCACTCTGTGGTCTCCTCATGCTGCTTCTTTCACCTCACTACTATGTCATAGGACTCTGTGGACCTCTTATGCTGTCCCCACCCTCCCCACTTCAAGACTTATCTACTATTTTGGCTTTTGACCTGGCTGACATCATAATTTTTTTGACACTTCTGATCTGTCAGAAGGAAGGAGAAATTAGATGTACAACGGATCCTGTCTATATAACAGCTGTAAGGCCTGTATGGTCCCATCAGAATTGGCTTATGATTTGCTAGCCAAAAGCAGGAGTGGGTAGAAAACACAGAAGTCATGCAAATAATCCATTCACGTGTCATCTCTGTTTTAGACCCACTCCGTTTTTTTTTTGCCTCTAGCAATACTGATTGATTATTGAGCAAATGCTGACCGAGTGAGGGCATATGCTCCATAGACAGGATCCGTTTTTTCTGGGTAATTGTTCTGACGGATCAGAGAATGGGGAAAATTAATCAGTAACGTCAACACAAACTTACTGCTGACACCCTCTCCACTCTGTTGGGAAGGGGTGGGGGGGGGGCTCTACATGTATAAGCATTTAATAGAACAGGTTCTGTAGCCATCTATGTGAAATCAGCTGACGAGGGTGTAAAAGGAGTGCGCTTCTTCTTGATGCTAACATCTACCTGTAAGGCCTCTTGCACACGAACGTATTTTTTTTTCAGTGTTTTGCTGTCCGTTTATAACGGATCCGTTTTTCCGTTTTTTGCTTCCGTTTTCTTTCCGTTTCGGTTCCGTTTTTCCGTTTGGCATATAAAGTATACAGTAATAACATAGAGAAAATTGGGCTGGTCTTAAACTTTTCAATAGATGGTTCCGCAAAAAACGGAACGGATACGGAAGACATACGGATGCACTTCAGTATGCTTTCCGTTTTTTTTTTTCAGACCCATTGACTTGAATGGAGCCACTGAACGTGATTTGCGGACAAGAATAGGACATGGTCTATATTTAAACGGAACAGAAAAAGATGAGAAACGGAAGGCATACGGAGACACTTTAGTATTTTTTGCAGACCCATTGAAGTGAATGGTTCAGTATACTGTCAGTATACTGAACTGAAAAAACTGCCAGTATACGGTCCGTAAAATACGTTCGTGTGCAAAAGGCCTAAGGGTCCATTCACACGTCCGTGTGTGTTTTGCAGATCCACGGATCCGCAGATCCGCAAAACACGGAAACCGGCAATGTGCGTTCCGCATTTTGCAGACCGCACATCGCCGGCACACTCATAGAAAATGCCTTTTCTTGTCCGCAATTGCGGACATGAATAGGACATGTTCTATTTTTTTCGGGAACGCGATTGCGGACCCGGAAGTGCGGATCCGCAATTGCGGACCCGGCCGGGACATCGTCTGTCCCTATTGAAACTAATGGGTCCGCAATTCGGTTCTGCAAAATGCGGAACGGAATTGCGGACGTGTGAATGAACCTTAAGGCTGAGTTGATACTTGAGTTATTTGGTCAGTTTTGGCCAATGACCGCCCAAATAAGTGAAGTATGCAGTGATTCTAAGAGCGCCTGTCATCTGCATGTCATACGGACTCACAGTATTATTTTACTACCAAAGCAGACTCCTTATGCGTGTTACTGCAAGGCACAGTGTTCTACACCACTATAAAGGCTCTCAGCAGCCAGGAAATAGACTTTTTTTAATGTAATTCGCCGCAAATATATTGGATCTAATAAATTTTTTCCCGAAAAATTTGACCAACCGGCGAATCGAATTTTGAAAAATTTGCTTGTCTCTATACCCTTACCTAGGTATAAAATTAAGTTTGCACTGGCTGTCGCTTATAAAACTTAACTACTTACCTCTGCTACAATCATCTATAAATAAACTTGATTTGTGGACGGCTCCATTCATCTCATGGATAGGCCGCAAGAACCCAGTCAAGGACTTCATCCTACCCAAATTCATACACTTATTTCAGATGTTACAGATTGATGTACCTAAATAATTTTTCCATCAAGTCTGCACAATTTTTTCTAATCACATCTAGAACAATAAACGTCATAGGCTTAGCTTTTCTAATCTGGCTCTTCCTAGATCTCTTAGAAGTATGGTAGCCCCAGACCCCTATTTACTCAGTGGAAATTCTTTCAAGGCTTGTTGACTGGGTCTGGGCCCCTAAATACTAATTATTTCCCTTGAAGAACATATGGCTGCTATCCCATTTAAAATTACACTCTTCTCCCCTTGCACCCATTTGGGCTCTCACACCTTTGTAAATGCCCCTACTAAAACAGCAATCCAAATATGGTTATACCACTCGTATGCATAAAAGATCTGCCAGGGCTTTATACAGAAGGACAACATATACATTCCTAAATTTTTTTGCACGTTCTGGAGACCCTGACTGAAAGCATTATAGAGGATGGCACCCTGGTTCCACTATCACTATTAGGATGGCACTATTACTATACCCACACACATTGAATTCCTACAATATAATATACTTAAGGCCACTTTACACTCCTACCTCCAGTCAGGCTTCCCAGATAGACTCGTAATGCAGTTTGAAACTGTAATAGCTCAATTCCAACCCTCGAATAAGGTTCTCTCTCAATTGCAATACATGTCTTTGGTTTAAAAACCTAACGGAAGAAGTATTCTTTCCTTTAGGAGGAATAAGTTAGGCCTCATGTGATCTTATGTGTCAGTCCTAGGCCCGGGATGTCCACCATTCTGAGAGGATGATTAGACAATTTTAGCGTAGATGGCAGGGGGAGGAGAGTGCTGGTAAGCTGAGAAAAAAGGTAGTTTTATGTAATAAGATATCTTACAAACAGTGGCGTAGCTAGTGGAAGACAAGGTGGCAGCAGCCCTGGGCTGACTTAAATGGTTGGACTCATTGGAGAGATTACTAATGTACTCTAGTAGGCGGTGATGATTAGACTCCCATTCTAGGCATACACTGAAACTAATGTTGTAGTGCTAGCTCCACATCCCTCTTGCCCTCTTCCCATGCAGATTCATTGTGTGTGCTCCTCTTACAAGCCAGCTCCTGTAGGCTGTGACCTGGTGAGTCCAGGTGTGAGTATTCCTGGTGCTGTTGTCCATAATTTTTATGTACTTTATGTATTATAGATAATGCATTCAGGCATCACTCTCACGTAATTTTCACCCCATTATTCTTTCCTTCCTTATTTGACCCTACAGCCAGACTATGGTGGACCTGCCTTCAAATTGCCTAGTTACGGGTCAATACTTATTGCTCTTATGTGACGGGAGAAAAAGACCTGCACGCAGGACTTTTTCTTACATAAAAAATAACTGATCTCTGATGAAAATGAAACACACTAATGCTAACTATCATAACTGATGCTCAAAAAAGAGGGATCAGTTATTTTTAGTTCAAACTAAGGGTACTTTCACACTAGTGGCATAGCTATCCGGCAGGCTTTTCCGGCGGGTGAACAGCCTGCCGGATCAGCCATGCCGCAAGTACTTGTGCACTGCCGTGCTGCCACTCCATGCCCATTGACTATAATGGGGCAGGGGGCGGAGTTACGGCGCAGCACGGCAGTGCACGGTCGGAGATCGCCGGACTAAAAGTACTGCAGGTCTGACTTTTTAGTCCGGCGATCTCTGCCATGCACTGCCGTGCTGCGCCGTAGCTCCGCCCCGCCCCATTATAGTCAATGGGGACGGAGTGGCAGCACGGCAGTGCGCAAGCACTTGCGGCATGGCAGATCCGGCAAGTTATTCTCCCGCCGAAACAGCCTGCCGGATAGCTATGCCGCTAGTGTCAAAGTACCCTAAGGTTACTTTCACACTAGCGTTTTTACTGGAACCGGCAGGGTTCAGCAAAAACGCTTCGGTTAGGCTACTTTCACAATAGCGGCACGGACCTCCGGCAGGCTGTTGTGTCGGGTGAACAGCCTGTCAGATTCGTCCTGCCCTAGTGAACGCGTGCCCCCGGACTACCGCTCCAGCCCCATTGACTATAATCGGGGCCGAGTTACGGCGGCGCACTCTTAGAGGCCACCGGAATAAAACTACGACATGTCCGTGTCTTACTGATAATACAACCATCTGCATCTTATATGAACGGATCTGGTTGTATTATGTTTAACATAGCCAAGACAGATCCGTCATGAACTCCATTGAAAGTCAATGGGAGACCGATCCGTTTTCTATTGTGGCAGATGGCTCCGCATCCCAAGAAGCAAAGCAAACTGGTTTGCTCTTCGGTATGGGAACGCAACTAAATGGAACGGAATGTATTTTGGAGCATTCCGTTCTGTTCAGTTCAGTTTTGTCCATATTGACAATGAATGGGGACAAAACTGAAGCATTTTTTTTTTCTGGTATTGAGCTCCTATGACAGATCTCAATACCGAAAAACTAAAACGCTAGTGTGAAAGTAGCCTAATACAAACTGAGCAGGGCGAATTCACATCACTGTTTACCTTTCTGTTTTTCTGATCTGTCAGAAGAACAGGAAAAAAAATCAATCCATTGGGTTGTGGGACTCGAATGTGTTTCACCCACCCTGTACTGAATTTGTAGCTGCACACCCAATTACAAAGTTTCCTGTTGTCAATTGTTCTATTGATTTATGCAAAATGTGTCATAAACAGCATTCAAAACCCCTGTTTGTAATTTTCAGTTTCTATCTTTTCTTATAACTCTATGTTAGTTCATTCCTCTCTTATTTCTCTTTGGTATTACCATTTCCTTGTCAAGGAGATGTGTTCCTGTAGACTCTGTCTGCACTTAGCGGACTATACCAGATTGGGCGTAAACACATCCTCAAATGGTAAAACCCAGTTGTTAATATATTCATACATTTTTTTTATGTAAACTGTATCAGTGCTGTAAATCACAGCTTACCAAATATCTAATATGCAACTTTGTGCAACATTTTTTTTTTGTTTGCTTTAGAAAAATCTGGTCTTGTTAAAATATAATAGAACTTATCTAAATGTAATATGGTCAGCGAAGCAGTATAAAAGCAGAATTACAATCCAGAAAAGATAATGAGAATTATGTTTCTAGTAAATGACAAGTTCAGTGCCTGAAACAATCTTTTTATTTGAAATAACTAAGAATTCTTTTGTTAGCGCTAACTTTAGAGCAAGATTGTAGGAGGACCAGTGACATCCTGTAATTGCTTTGATGTGCAATCTTGACAGGTTTTGCTGTGCCATTCTATATAAGCACTTTAATCTCATTTCAGTCCCAGCAGTCATCCTCTTGAAGTAAAGAGGCATGATGTGAGTCTAAGTGACAAGGGAACTGTGGTTGCTGTCCTGATGCTTTTCAACTCACACTTTTTTAAAACATAATTCCAGCTTTTAGACAAGAGAAAATATACTTGGCGATTGGTTGTTGCAATTACAGTTTTTTGCCTTCAAAGGAAATTGATTGCTGCAAATCAAAGGCAAGATGTTCAAGGTGGTAAATCAAAGATGTCAAAGGAAATATCCTATGGGCACATTAACTAACTATGTAAATATTTCTCAGATAGCCTTGGCTTCCAGCTTAGCTTGTATTTATTTATCTTTTGTGCTGTTTAAATTTATTACCCTATAGTCTACAACATTATCCATTATCAATGTTTAATTTAATAGTTGCACCTTACTGATGTACCATTTCCCTCCCCCTCTTTCCTTTCCTTTCCTTCCCTCCCTCCCCCCCCTTATTCATTCCATTCTTTATCTTTACCTTATATGTCTATTCAACTATTTTGTATTTCATTCATACAATACTGTTTATCATATTGTAAAACCAAAAACTTCTTCAATAAAAATCTCATGTTTCAAAAAAAAATAAAAAATTTCAATTGGACAGTCCAGTGCAACTATGACACTGAAAAATATGGCAGCCAGTGCGCCAGCAACACCCCGGATTAGTAATATAGAAGATTTCTGTCTGCGATTGTGATTTTTTATTTTTTTTAATAAATTGGGCTGATAGCTGGCTGGTTCACATTAAGATAAATTGAATATTATAGCTCTAATTATTGATGTGAAGTGCAAACAGAACCTCGGCTGAGAGAAATGGCTGCATCCCAGTAACACTACACTGCACTGACCCTGTACTGTACCTAGCTAAAACCTCTCTCTCTTTCTATCGATAAATTTAATATAACTATCTATTATATTCTATAAACCTATCCCTGCCTGACCCCTCTCTCTACCAGACGTCCTGTCACATAAATTTACAAGCTCAGAATACACATGAATTTCCTGCTTGGTATCTTACATAATGCCTATGACACATGTCAATATGGTCCCCCCTAAATAGTTGAAGTTGGCTGCAAGGCATTATGGGGAAGCCCACTAGTCAGGGTACAACCCGGGGTTGTGATCATCCTTCTTCTTCCCTTCCCTGCTGTCCTGTTGTCACGACCCTTGGTGAGGTCGTGACTCAGTTGCTTCACATGCTGTTGTCAGCGGCAAGGTTTTGCGGTTGCTGCATGTGTGGACTGTGACATGGTAGTCGCTGGCAACATGGTGGATTTGCATATGAGTCCCTTTCCCTTTTATTTGGTGGTTTCTCCTTTCTGGTTTGCACGGGGTTAACGTTGTGTGTGCTAGGTGAGCTGGGTGTGGCCTCAGGGCTCTTTATATTCTGGTGTGGTTGAGCCTGAGGTCAGTTTGTATGTTATTCGGCTAGGTGTGGGAGCTCTGCTCCTTGGCTGTGTGTTCCCCTATCTGTGTGAGCCACCCTTGGTTGGCATCGAGGTCCTTTGGCAAGTCCTGCATGGTGTCTTGGTGTGTTCCTCCTTGTTCCCTTCCCCCACCTTGTGTGTTGGTTCTGGTGTGGGTTTGTGTGGAAGTATGTATGGTGGTTGTTCTGTGTAGGTTTGTTCCTGCCTGCATGGAACATTTACGTTCACACGTGTGGTTTATCAATCAAGGTTGAAAACACGGAGAGTTGATCTCACTTTTGACCACGGTTACTGATGTCCTTCTTCCTATATTTAATAAAAATGAACGGACCTCCGTAGTGAAGTACTGTCAACTCGGTATAGATTTAAAAGGATTTATTATACTCACAAACAACTATCTTGTATCACAGCATATCAAGGTAAAAAATGCCCGACCCAGGTTTCGCTTACGCTTCTTCAGGGGGGTCTATCAGATTAACAATCAGTCGCTACTTTTATACGTAACAACCCCATGTGTCATAATTGATGAACATACAAAAAAGACATTTTAAAATCTTCCACATTATATCAAAACAATTCATTTATAAAACAATAATATAATTTCAAAAGGTTGCTGTTTTCTATATTACAAAGCTGTCCATATTAATTTAAAAGCAAATACAAATCAGCGTCATAGCTAAAACACTCCCTACTGGTCACATGATCTTACTAATCCACCTCCTTACTCACAGGTCCTTTTTGGTTTTCATTTATAAATATTACCACCTATTCAATACCTCTTTTTATCCTATAAACATGATTTAATATCGCATTCCACATTTAAACCCGAAGGTTGAACTGTCCCTAATTGGAACATCCACGCGACTTCCCTTTTATTGATTTTACTGCTGAAATCACCACCTCTGACCGCACTCTTAACCAGTTCCACGCCGGTGAATCTCAAACCTTTCGGGTTTTGTTGATGGCATCTCTTATAATGAGCAGACACACTATGCGTTAATAGTCCCTTTTTTATATTGCGAATATGTTCCTGCAGACGTGTTTTGAGTTTGCGGGTGGTCCTTCCCACGTACTGGAGGCCGCAAGGGCACTCCAGCACGTATATGACCCCCGCACTCTCACAACTTATGTTTCCTTTAATTTTAAAATCACGCTTGTTCACATTAGATGTAATGCTTGACACTTTTATTTTTCTTTGATCTCCACACCTATTTTTACATGCAGTACAAAAAGAACACCACCTAAAATTATTCAGTATACCATTTGGGGATTTTTCAAGTTGCAAGCTATGAACTTGTTTTGTTCGTAGATTTTCCGCTTTTTTATACATTATCTGTGGTTTATCCGGGATTGAATTGCCCAGTACAGGGTCCCCTTTTAATATCTGTCAATTCCTCCTCACAATATTTTTATATTGTCTGCATTAGCACTGTATTGCGTAACAAATGCAAATTTAAAGTTTTTTTCCCCTTCCTTATTTTTATTTTTATCCTTCTTCTTTGGGACTATTAAATTATGTTCTTTTTGGCTTTCTTCCTTTTCTATCTCCATACAATGTTGTTCCAATACCTCTTTTTTATATCCCTTTTCCATAAATCGTTTTTTAATAAATTCTGCCTGTTCCTTAAAAACTGTTTTATCACTGCAATTTCTTTATATTCTTTTCAGTTGTCCCTTAGGGATATTTTTTATCCAAGGTTTATGATGACAACTCGAGATATCTATGTATGTATTCACATCTGTGGTTTTGAAATACGTGCAGGTTTTTAATTCATCTTGCTCCCTATAGATGGTCAAATCAAGGAAGACTATTGATGTTTGACTGATTTCACTGGTGAAGCTCAAATTCCAATCATTTTTATTTAAATATGAAAACCACTGTACCAAGCCTTGTTTTTCCCCTCTCCAGACTACCAAGCAGTGATCTATATAGCGCCGCCATATTAAAAGTTCACCCAACTCTGTCTTTTTGTTAAGTAGTGGGTTAATAAATTTTTTCTCCCACATGGCCATATATAAGTTTGCGAGGCTGGGGGCAAATTTCGCCCCCATCGCCACGCCCACTCGTTGTAGGAAGAATTCATTTTTGAACATAAAATAATTATGTGTAAGGCAGAAATTCACACATTTCAGGATATACAATTTCTGGTCCTCGGGCATCTGGGTGTCCTCTGCCAATGCCACCTCAACACCCTGCAATCCCAAATTCATAGGAATTACAATATATAAAGAGGTGACATCAGCAGTGGCCAGCCAGATATCCGAGTCCAAAGTGTCCAAGGTTTGAACCAGATTAATCACATCATTGGAGTACTTCAAGAAGGAGGGCATTTGGACCACATATTTCTGTAAAAAATGATCAATATATTGGGACATATGGCTAGTCAAGGAATTTATGCCCCCTACCACAGGTCTACCCGGCGGGTCTACTAGTCTTTTGTGAATTTTTGGTAATTGATAAATTACCGGAACTACCGGATTTTTTATATCCAAAAATTCACTCTCTTTCTTATCTAATATCCCCAAACTAAGTCCTTCCTTTATCAAGCTGGTCATTTCTTTTTTGAACTCTTGGGTCGGGTTTTTCTTTAATTTTTGATATGTGATTGTATCAGACAATAGTCTATAGACCTCCTGTTCATATTTAAAGAAAACCGAAAAGGACCTGTGAGTAAGGAGGTGGATTAGTAAGATCATGTGACCAATAGGGAGTGTTTTAGCTATGACGCTGATTTGTATTTGCTTTTAAATTAATATGGACAGCTTTGTAATATGGAAAACAGCAACCTTTTGAAATTATATTATTGTTTTATAAATGAATTGTTTTGATATAATGTGGAAGATTTTAAAATGTCTTTTTTGTATGTTCAAAAGTAGCGACTGATTGTTAATCCGATAGACGCCCCTGAAGAAGCGTAAGCGAAACCTGGGTCGGACATTTTTTACCTTGATATGCTGTGATACAAGATAGTTGTTTGTGAGTATAATAAATCCTCTTAAATCTATACCGAGTTGACAGTACTTCACTACGGAGGTCCGTTCATTTTTATTAAATATAGGAAGAAGGACATCAGTAACCGTGGTCAAAAGTGAGATCAACTCTCCGTGTTTTCAACCTTGATTGATAATTTCAGAGGAATCCAGACCCTCATATGAGAGACAGCAGCACGACCATTTTTTTTGAATATTGACTGTATGGTGTGAACTGAACCCACAGCACACCAGGGAACCGCGAAGCTGACAAAAAGAGGCACAGTATTTTGGGACTTTTTTATTTAAATACTAGACAGTGTGTTTCCTGCCCAGAGCCTCCGTGCATCTGGTGTCTGCATGGAGGTCCGGGTAGATGTTGGCGTCTCCACTCCATCTTGGCGGCGGTAGGTAAGTGTTGGTATCTTTTGGTGTTTGTTGCTGTGTTATACTTACCTGCCGTTCAGGTGTATACTACGGCTATTAATTGGTTAGCTGCTGGGCCTCTGGAGACAACTTTCATCCATGGTGTAGGATGAATAGGTGGTCTCTGCCCTGTCACCATCCTTCAGGGCAATACAGGGATGCCAGGGCTCCAGGTTTGTGGGTATGGGCCTCCTTACCATAGAAGGCAACTCATACAGTCAGGAGTCTTGGGGCAGCTATAGGGATACTATAGGAGGTGACCAGCTCCCTGTTCCCTGCATTTTGGTCCAGTAGCCTTGGACATTGTACGGTGGGGAGTTTTCCCCCACTCCCCACCATGACAGCTGTCTTATCTTTAAAATAGCTGATGCCATTTTAATGGATTTATCTTAATAAAATCTAAAAAGTTTCAGATTTGCTGGAATCAGATTTTTTGGGGGCAAATTCAAGACAAAAATGGAATCAATCCACTCATTTCTAATATCAGAGTGTGACCTAGAAGTCAGTTTGCTGCCAAGAGGGTAGCTAAGCACCTGTTTGAGGTCTTATCTATCCTGCTCTTCTGGGCTTGTTCCTGGACTGCCAGTTCATAAATCCAAGTTCTATGGAACCTCTGTTTTCCCTAATGCCCTTCTCTGATCACTTCTCCTCTGCTCTTTTTCCTTCTTGGCTGCTTTTCTTTATCTCCTTTTGTTTCATTCAGCTTGCTTCACTGGCTCTGCCTCCTCATCTTGATCTGCCCCGTTTCTTCCACCCAGTTCGCTGACTTTCCCGTGAGTAGACTGACATCTCCCAATAATGCAGTCAGATAGGAGGAATAAGCTGTTTGGTCTCCGGTCTGTCTCTGCTAATGGTTGACCCTAACGCAGGAGTGAGTCCTTCTGGCCTGCTGTAGCAGAGATAAGGAAAATTTAACAAAATTTGTACTCATAGCACCCCTTTAATCTGCCATTGCATACAACCCACTTATGGACCCAGCCCATCAGGAGATGTATCTCACATAGCATAAATGCAGGCTTTCTCCCAGATGCAACATTAACTTTTAAATAAAGTAGTACATGCCCATGGAAACGTATATTACTGGCTTGACTGAGCACTGGTTTTTCATTTCTGTTTTTCTCTGAAGCTGAAATTGTGTTCTGATTAGTGCCAGAACAAGACATGATTTTATAGGTCATTGCAGTCAAATATAATTAAGATAAGTACTAGTCTAAACTAGATTGCAGAAACTTTTCTCACTTTTCTTGCATCAATTGATTCCATTTAGAAATTTCCACAAAACGATTTCATAAATTATGTAAAGAACCAGATTTTTAAATTATGTGATGTACGGTTATTTAAAGTTAGAAATGAATATAAGCCTTGTATTGCAAAATAAACATTATAAAAAATCAATATCTTTGAGAAATACAGGACACTTTTATAAAAATGGATTGCTCTGCTTTTTCTCAACATCCTCAGTTAATAGGTAGAGTTCATTGGAGTGTGCATGTGTTCTGGCTACAATTTATCTCCACTGTGAACAAATGCCTTGACCTTCTTGATATCCAACAGCCTAATCCTTCTGTCCCCTGACAAACTAGTCCTGGCCAAAATGGTGGGTTTGGGGGGACGTGGCTTGCTCATGTCGGCATAGGACGCTTAGCAGATCAGCTCTCCCGCCATTCCTGGGAAATTCGCTATCTAAGAGACATTGCCTGCCCGATACCTGCCAAAATGGGTCGCATAACAGTCAGAGGTCTATCTGAGACCGACCAGCCGCCGGACAACGCCGGCATTCAGAAGTTTTTTGGGTCTCAGCCGTTTGCAGTGAGTCTGCCGGCTACTCCCAAGATGGCTGCCGGAGTGCCACCAACTGCAGCGGAGCGTGACACGCACTCCCTCAGATGTGGAGTCGAGGAGTCCATCCTCCGCCGCTTCTGCAGGAGACTGGGACCTCCATTCTCAGCTACAAGCTCTCCCCACTAAGGATGCTCGCGGCTGGAAAAGACCTAACCCTTAGAGATGGAGGCGCTCAAGGGAGAGATCAAACACCTGGGTAACCGGGTGGAGGCCTCACAACAGGCCCAAGAGGTTTTTCAGGGACACTTGGAGGAGCACCAGGCGGTACTGAAGGTCCATACCCAACAGATCTCTCATTTGCTGTCCCACCTGGCCGACCTGGAAAATCGCCACCGCCGCAATAACCTGCGTATAAGAGGGGTTGCGGAGTCTTTCTCCTTCGGCGACCTGGAGGCCACGGTCCAAGCATTATTCAGATCCCTCCTGGGGGACACAACGCCCTCACTTATCGAGCTGGACCGCATCCACAGGACACTGGGGTC
Source organism: Bufotes viridis (assembly GCA_033119425.1). NCBI lineage: Eukaryota > Metazoa > Chordata > Amphibia > Anura > Bufonidae > Bufotes > Bufotes viridis. Next base: position 275,878,806 of record CM065589.1, on the reverse strand, counting down.
TAGATCCAACGACGCGGCTAGGCTGAGGTATATCGTATCGCACTTCTTCAAAATTTAGGAGGACATTTTGAGAGCGGCCAGGCAAGCTGACAAGCTGGAGATAGGGGGCTCCCCTGTACAGATCCTTCCGGACCTCTCACGATGAACCCTCCAGCTCCGCAGAGCAGTGAGACCCCTACTTGTCTTACTGAAAGAGAAGGACATCATATATAGGTGAGGATATCCGTTCCAGCTTCATGCCAGAAAAGATGGTCGGTTGGCGACATTTAGGGATCCGGAGGACTCACCCAAGTTCCTGGAGATGTTCTCCTTGCCTGCGGTCTCCTTGCCTGAGTGGCCACTAGTCCCATCTCCAGCTCTTCTCCCTCCTCGATAGTGGTGGTCTCAGGTGTCCCCTAGGGCATCCAAGCAGAGGAGGTCACCTTGACTCTTGCCCAGGCGTTGTTGGGCCTTACTTCTTTTGCTTACCCTCCGCCTTGCATTCGGGTGAGGTGCGGCGGGTCACTATTGTCCAGAGATGGACTTACTCATTCTCACTTGTTGCAGTTCGTAGTTTATACTTGAGGCCTTAGACGGTGTGAGGCCAGATGTTAGTGCCTATTTGTTATGGTTAAGGGTTGACCTATTATGGTGGTTGGACGGGCATATACTTCTCAAATGTCATGTATGTTGATAGCGACATGATGTTGTTTCTCCATGATTATCTTAATGTACATGGGGATGGGGGGGAGGGGCCTTTCACCTGTATGGAGCTTTCACTTTCCTCACTGTCGCACTAGGTAGCGGGTGAAGTACGGTCGGTATTTCCCTGCTGCTATTCTACAAGCGCTTACGAATGTATACCGTGGTTATAATATGGTATGCCTTTTTCTCTATCTCTTCGTTGGTGTGCTGTCTATCTGTCTTCCCCAGTACGTCATGTTTTTCCCAGTGTGTATTTTTTTTCTTGTCCCCTCATTCCTAGGTGTCCACGCCAGACCTCTGTCTGTTCATTTAGGGTGTTATTATCTCTATTAAAATGTGTTCCTACAACACGAATGGCCTGAATGATCCGGCCAAGCGTAATCAGATTCTATTTAGCCTCCACAAACAGAAGGTGGGTATTGCCCTCCTGCAAGAAACGCATTTTAAGACAGGTCATATACCTGTCTGTAAAAATAGATACTTCTCGACTTGGGCTCATAGTACTTTTTCAGACTCTAAATCCCGGGGGGTGTCGATTGCAATATATAAATCTGTGCCCTGCACCTTCTGGATACTGTTCAGGACGATCAAGGTAGATATTTGTTTTTGAAGGTGTTCATTACCTCCAGACTTCTTGTGATCGCTAACGTTTACTTCCCGAACACAGGTCAGCCATATTTTGCTTCAAAGGCATTTGCAGCTTTGGAGGACTTTGCGGACGGACTTTCGATCATACTGGGTGGAGATATCAACCTCCCCCTGGATGCCAGGCTGGATACATCCACAGGTAGGTCCTCTGTTCCTTCTGGGGTGGCCCGGGGACTTAAGAGACACCTCCACTCCCTACATCTGGTAGATGTATGACGTATTCTCCACCCCACAGATAAGGACTTTACGTACTTCTCTTTCCCTCAGAATTCTTATCACCGTCTTGATTACATTTTTATCTCCAACTGTCTGTTAGATTTACGCCCAGAGGCGGGTATTGAACCTATACTTTTTTCTGACCATTCCCTGACTTAGCTTATGTTAGGCATTGGAGATCCTACACGGACACAGGGTTCTTGGAAGCTTAACGACAATGTGCTCAGGGACCCTGCCTGCGTGCGCGGGGATCAGGTCGGCTATTTCGGAATTTGTGGAGGTACATAGAACAGACATGTCCAGCCCTACCATCCAATGGGAAGCACTGAAGTGCGTCCTTAGGGGGTGGCTTATATCCCATGCTGCCAGGCTCAAGCAAATGTGATCCGCAGAGATTGCGGAGCTCCTCCAGAAAGTAGCAGGTCTAGAAAGAGGCCATAAGAGGGTCCCCTCACTGACAGTATATCATGAGCTTTGCGAGACTAGAGCAGCCTTGCGTAAGCTTATTGATCAGAAATATTTGGGAGCCAGAGATAGACTTCAGAAACTTTTCTATGGACAGGGTGACAAGATTGTCAGGCTTTTGGCTAGGACGCTCCGCCCATGGCAGTCATCTACGTATATTCCCTCAATCAACAGCATGACTAGGGGTAAGGTCTATTCCACCGGGGACATTTTGTCCGAGTTCCAATCCTATTACGAGAGCCTTTACAACCTGAAAGGGAAATATGCTGATTTGTCTAAGGACATGAGAGTGCAGGAAATCAGACAATATATGTCTCAGCTGACAGGACCTAAACTAACAGCGGAAGAGAGAGACTCTCTAGAGGGTGATTTCTCCCTTCATGAGATTCAGGGAGCAATTAAGGGATTGAAGGTTGGTAAGTGCCCAGGCCCGGATGGGTTTACCCCTCGTTTTTACAAGACCTTCCTTGAAGGTGTCTCTCAGCCCCTTACTGACATGTGTAACTCCTTACATAGCGGCTCGCGTTTCCCAGCCCAGGCACTGACGGCTCATATATGTGTGATCCCTAAGCAAGGCAGAGACCCCTTGGTCTGTAGCAACTAGCGCCCAATTTCGCTGATCAATATTGATGTGAAGATATATGCCAAAATCCTTGCTGACAGGCTGAAGGTCTTTCTTCCTTCTCTGGTACATGCTGACCAAGTGGGCTTTGTTCCTGGCCGGGAGGCGCGAGACAATACCATCAGATCTCTAGCACACATTGCGAGAGCTACCTCTTCGGGCTCCCCCTTGTGCCTCCTCTTGCTCGAAGCCGAAAAAACGTTCGACCTGTTGGACTGGGTGTTTCTGCAGGAGACGTTGGGGGCCTTCGGACTAGGACCTAATATGACCCGTAGGATCCTCGCCTAATATCAAGACCCTAGGGCTCAGGTGCGAGTCAACGGTGCCCTTTCCAACCCTTTCATGATCCATAACAGAACGAGACAAGGGTGCCCACTGTCCCCTATATTGCATATTTTGGTCATTGAATTCTTAGCGAGAGCTCTTCGAGCCAACCCGTCCATCAGGGGTCTCGATGTTGGGTCCTTACATTCTAAGATGGCTATCTATGCTGATGACCTTCTGATATACTGCTCTGACCCAGTTGTCAGTCTTCCTAATATACTGCAGGAGTTCTCACTTTTCGGGGAGCTGTCAAACTTCAAAGTGAACCTCCACAAGTCCGAGATACTGGACATTAATATCCCACCTGATACTGTCGCGTTCCTCATTTCCCTTTAGGTGGACTCAGGATAGCATTTCTTACCTCGGCACGGCCATGCCATCCCAGTTAACAAATTTATACCAGAAAAATTTCGTCCCCCTTTTACGTGACATTAAGACGGATTTACTGACGTAGAAAAACTCCCCTTGTCCTTGTTTGGTAGAGTACACACACTTAAAATGCCTTTGTCGTGGGATTTCTTCAAGACTCTTAGATTGATATTCATAGACTTCATTTGGGTGGGCTCTTCTCCTAGACTGGGGTTCTGGTTCCTAACTCGGTCCAAACAGAGGGGGGGGATGGGAGTCCCGGACATTCAACTTTACCATAGAGCAGCGACTTTTTCCTATGTACTGGACTGGTTCCACAGTGACGCTACTAAGAGATGGGTTCAATTTGAGAGACGTGAAGTGGGTCACCCAGCTCAAGACTTACTATGGATTGCCAAATTCCATAGACCCATGCCCCTTCCGTTCCTCACTAGCAGGGTGCTACAGATTTGGGACAGGTGCTCGACACCCCTGGGCTGCTCATCCTCCCCTGGCCCATAACGCCAATTTTTGACAACCCTAGCTTCCCTCTGGGAGTGGGCCGGCAGACATTGCTGGGCCTTTATAGGGACGGGAGGGTTAGAGTGCATCAGGTAGGGGCGAAATCTTCGCTAAGTCCACTTGATTCCTTCTCCGGGTGGAATGATAATGGAGCCTGGTTTCAGTATATTAGTCTTCGGACCTTCATATCCTCCCTGGGCCCCATTTCCTTCCTTTCTAGGGATATAAGGGCCTTCGAATCCCTATGTCTGCAAAAATCCATACTCACCTAGTGTCTCTGGTCTACGGGCTGCTGCAGGAGGGCGGAGGGTCACCAATTTCCGTGCCTTTTGTGAAGGCATGGGAGAGGGAACTGGTGAAGAGTTTCTCTGAAGAGCAGTGGATAAAGGCTTTTACTCTGTCTCACAAGTCCTCCATCAGTTGTAGTCTACAGGAAAATAACTTTAAGATCCTATCTAGGTGGTACCAGACTCCGGCTGTACTGAACTCCTTTTACCTGACCAGTTCGGACATCTGCTGGAGGTGTGAGGGTGACAGAGGTACAATGGCACATATTTGGTGGCACTGCCCCAGGCTGTCCCCTTTCTGGTCAACCCTTAATGACCTATATAATCGGGTAACAGGAGCAACATTGCACTGGACTCTAGAGGGCACCTTGCTATCTATGTTTCCCGGGTCTATTCGGGTGTTGAAAAAGAGCCTCCAGAGATTTTTTGTACAGGCCACCCGCTTAGTGGTGCCTAGACACTGGAAATCTCGTGACACTCCAAAGATCAGAGAATGGCTGGACACCTTTGAAAAAATCCATAGAATGGAGGAGTTGATAGCTGCTGATGAAGAGACAGATCAGAAATATCTTAAGCTATGGTCGCCATGGATCTTATTTAAAGGTTCTCAGGCCTATTATAATTGGTTAGAACATGCTGATCGCCCAGAGTAATTCCGCTGGGTTTTCACCAGCTCATAGTCACACCTTTTCCTTGTGTATTTTCCTCACCCCGTGTTGTCTTTGTGATTGTCCTTGTCTTATTTGTTCCCCTTTCTCTCTCTGTGGTTCTTGTTTTATGTACCTAAATAAGTATTTGCTATACTGAATAGCTCATTTCCTAGGCCACATTATTGGCTTAGACAACCTTTGCATTATTTACTGAAATGTTGGAATTGCTTTTTATTAATAGTGATTTTGATGTATATGCTGTTCTTATTAATAAAAGTATTTAAACAACAAAATGGTGGGTTTGGTAAACATTAATCTAATGTGTTCGAACAGAAACTCCAGCATGTAATGATTTAAAAAGAGATTTCTAATGACTTACTTGACCAGATGAATTTTGAAGAGATTTTCATGATACTTAATGCATTCCTATATACAATTATTTCATATGTTATGATATGACCCTTTTTTACATTCTGTCACTTTCTGTTATCATTGCTTACTCTATGAATTACTCACTAAAGGCCTCCATACACTTTATACAATTGTCAGAAAGACCCAGTTTTTGGATACATTGGCCAATAGTCTTAAGTGTATAGGGAGCTCCAGACTCTCTCCTGACAGATGATGATGGGGAGAAAAGGACCTGGCTCTGTAAATTTTAATGCTGGTCCTTTTGTTCTACCTGCAGATAAGTCACTGTCAAAGATGTTTGATCTAAGCTTTTTTCCCCATTGAAGACACATACACAGCTGAACCCAGCATATATGTATATGAGGGAGAAGGAAGGAAGAGTTTTTGGCTGAACATGTGTTCAATGACAGCTAAAGCGCACTCCATGGCGGCTATGTAATACAGCTGCACCCAGCGACAATGACCAGGATTGGATATAATTCCAGTCCTGGTCATTTAATCTTTCAGATTCTGAGATTAATACTGACTGCAACATCGAAGAGGTTAGTCAGAGGGAGGGGCACTTTTTGTGCTTTCATTTGAACCCCCACAACAAAATCTCGTTCTTATTGGTCACTTTGGGACCCTAGGGCCTTGTGAATGCTCCCACACCTGCCATAAAAAATGTAGCAGTGTTTAATAGGATGCCTGTAAAAATACCATAGACTGCAGTACTATACTATTGTGATCTAATGATCAGAGGATTGCATGTTCAAGTCCCCAAAGGAGACTAAAATTACATTAAAAAGGAATTTCCATCCAAAAATGTCAAAGTAGTGATGAACTAATCGATCTGAGAGAGCATCCCCACTGCTCTGGATGTTCCCTCTGCAGGCAGATTAACATGGCCACACATCTTGGATGGGCTTGGCAATCTTGAGCATTGGCCATTACTGTGAGTACTGGCAAATGTGTGATAATAGCAAAACAAATCCACAACAAAACTCTCTAAATGATTTTTAGTGGCAAGTTCACAAACTCTGATTATGTTTACCAGGCAGACCATTTGTGCATGTGCCAATACTTGCAGTAATTGTGCATGCGCAAGGTTATCATGGCTTAGCAAGATGTCAATCTGCTGGCACATTAGTAATTCATCTTTAGAGGGATGTGCCATCTTTTGATGAACAAATTGATTAATACTGTACAAATCAACTATTAAAATATAAAAATATTTATCATGTGTGGTGAACGCCCAACAGAAAAAAATAAAAATGTTCATTTGCTATTTTTTTTAAATCACTTCAGCCCCAATAAAAAGTGATCAAAATGTCATATACAACAAAAGTAAGACCAATAAAAAATACAGCTCGCCTGAAAAAGACAGCTCTGCAGACAAAAATGTAAAAAAAAAGTAATTTTTTTCCCTATTTCCCCATGCAAGATATCGTAAATTAATTGATGTAATTGAAAAAATACAACTTGCCCCACAAAAAATAAGTCACCATGTGACTATGTGACCAGAAAGTGTAAAAGGCTCTTTGATTGGAAAAACAGAAATGTAAAAATAAAAAACATCTGATATTGATGACTTATACTGAGGATAGGTCATCAATATGAAAAAGGAAACAACCACTTTTACTGATCAGACACCCTTAACTGATCTCTAATTTATATAAAAAACTGCAATTTGTAATTAAACCCTGCCAGACACTGTACATATACACTCACCTAAAGAATTATTAGGAACACCTGTTCTATTTCTCATTAATGCAATTATCTAGTCAACCAATCACATGGCAGTTGCTTCAATGCATTTAGGGGTGTGGTCCTGGTCAAGACAATCTCCTGAACTCCAAACTGAATGTCAGATTGGGAAAGAAAGGTGATTTAAGCAATTTTGAGCGTGGCATGGTTGTATGTGCCAGACGGGCCGGTCTGAGTATTTCACAATCTGCTCAGTTACTGGGATTTTCATGCACAACCATTTCTAGGGTTTACAAAGAATAGTGTGAAAAGGGAAAAACATCCAGTATGCGGCAGTCCTGTGGGCAAAAATGCCTTGTTGATGCTAGAGGTCAGAGGGGAATGGGTCGACTGATTCAAGCTGATAGAAGAGCAACGTTGACTGAAATAACCACACGTTACAACCGAGGTATGCAGCAAAGCATTTGTGAAGCCACAACACGCACAACCTTGAGGCCGATGGGCTACAACAGCAGAAGACCCCACCGGGTACCACTCATCTCCACTACAAATAGGAAAAAGAGGCTACAATTTGCATGAGCTCACTAAAATTGGACTGTTGAAGACTGATAAAATGTTGTCTGGTCTGATGAGTCTCGATTTCTGTTGAGACATTCAAATGCTAGAGTCTGAATTTGGCGTAAACAGAATGAGAACATGTATCGATCATGCCTTGTTACCACTGTGCAGGCTGGTGGTGGTGTAATGGTGTGGGGGATGTTTTCTGGGCACACTTTAGGCCCCTTAGTGCAAATTGGGCATCATTTAAATGCCACGGGCTACCTGAGCATTGTTTCTGTCCATGTCCATCCCTTCATGACCACCATGTACCCATCCTCTGATGGCTACTTCCAGCAGGATAATGCACCATGTCACAAAGCTCGAATCATTGAAATTGGTTTCTTTGGGATGTGGTGGAACGGGGGCTTCATGCCCTGGATGTGCATCCCTCAAATCTCCATCAACTGCAAGATGCTATCCTATCAATATGGGCCAACATTTCTAAAGAATGCTATCAGCACCTTGTTGAATCAATGCCACGTAGAATTAAGGCAGTTCTGAAGGCAAAAGGGGGTCCAACACTGTATTATTATGGTGTTCCTAATAATTCTTTAGGTTAGTGTATATACAGATGAAGCAGGGTTAGCACTCCCGCTGTTAACTCAAATTTCTTAACTCATTTCATTATCTTGAGAAAAAAGCCATTGAAAAGCAATTGAAGGTGTTTGCTTAGATTAGATAACCAAACTCAGAAATCTCAGAAAAAAGGAGTGCTAACCATGCTACATCTGTATATATATATATATATATATATATATATAGTAATGAATGTATAATAACCCCCTATAGTGTTGCTCTCCAATTTGGCATCCTGGACATCTGGAACTGTATTGAGAACAAATGTAAAAAAGGCAGAAATGTATATATTTGAAAAAGCTTTATTACTATGCCTGACATATCGGCTAGACCAATGATTGACACATTTACAGATCTAGAGAATCTATTACATAGACAACTTAGACAACAATGGGAAATCAAATCACTTAACCAGTATCTGGAAAGTAGAATGATACCTAAAGACTTAATGCTGGTGAAAAATATAGCACAGGACCTTATAAATGAGGAATTCAATAGAGAATGGAGTGCTTTTTTAAATAAACAGTCTATCATATTAGTACAAATGATAATTAAAATGAGATCACAGATTTTGGAAGAGACAGTGAGTCAAATTGGTAAAATTAAAGCGATAGTAGATACAGTACATTACCACAAAATGATGAATATAATGAATGGCACAACGTATCTGCAAGGGGTTAGATAAATTGGAACAAGAAATTATCAATAAAAAAAATGAAAAAACAGATACAAAAAATTTAATTTAAAAAATGGGAAGGAAGACATGGAGAAAATACAATTAGATGTCCCAGTCAATAAAGAAACTGATAAAAATAAGAATAAAACAAAAATTCAATATAATATTCCATTAACAAACCTATTTGAATCACTCCCCAATTTGCATTTTTTAGACAGCACACCACCCCACCATCGAAAAGGAAATTGGCAGACAAAATCACAATCAATGGAGAAAAGACACCAAAGGTCACCATCACCAACACACAGGTACAATATGAGACACAGACATCACGAACAAAGACATGTAATGAACACATCACCAGCTCGAACACTAAGATCGACACACTCACAGGATGTACATCACTCTCAGAAGGAAACTCACCCATGGGAAAGGAATCAACATCACGGACTATTTCACATAAACAACAACACAAAAAGACACGTAGAGGTGGACGAGGGAGAAACACCCAGAAGATATCGGACACAACATTAATGGAAGATGTGGTCATTAATTTGAGTAAAACTAATTTGACAGAATCCCCAAAAAACTGTTAAAGGTTTTACATTTTCATCCTTTGAATCCTGAGGGGAAAAAAGCAGGCTGTTTTGAAAGCTCAATTTTTCCAAGCAGGCAAATAACACGAGTTTCTGAGCGTTCGCGTGTTTGATTTTTTAGTTTCTGTTTGTATTAAGTGTGTGACTAGATTAAGGGACTTCAGACTCAGGGACTTTAATGGGGGATTGCAGTAAATCAGTTTCTTATCACTGCATTATATTGCATTTTTCTCTTTTCTTGTGTGATCCCCATTTAGTATGTGTTCCATTATTGACAACGCAGTCCAGTGTACATCTTGTCTAATGTGCAGTCCTTGAACAGCCGATTGAGGGTGCATATCTTTGTTCAAAATGAGAGCAAATTGCCAGTTTGGAATCGCACATCGAGTATCTAATGGGCGAGTTTCAACACTGAGAGGCGTGGACTATTTGGAAAAGAGTTTGCTGCTCACTGAGCAAGCACTCTATGGGGTAGATGTGGGGGAGGGTGGTAGCGAGGAGGCTAAGAAAAGTGAGGTAGGTAGCTAGGGAGGCTAGCCCTGATCTGACACACCCCAACTAGTTTGCAAGGTTAGTAGATGAAGGGTATGACAGTTCAGGGAGAGCACTGCTGCAGTTGGACAATTCCTCTGTGAGTCAGGGGAATGTCGGCTCCAGTAAGCAGGGGACCAGGAGAGCAAGGCAGACCAGACAGGTACTAGTAGTGGGAGACTCAATTATTAGGGGCAGATAGGGCGATCTGTCGCAAAGACCGGGATCGACGAACAGTGTGTTGTCTTTCTGTGGCTCGAGTTTGACACATGGCATATCGGGTTGACAGATTACTGGGAGGGGCTGGAGAAGATCCATCAGTCATGGTCCATATCAGAACCAATGACAAACTTAGAGGTAGGTGGAGCGTCCTTAAAAATGATTTTAGGGCAAGGACCTCAAAGGTAGTATTTTCCAAAATACTGCCTGTACCACAAGCCACACAAGAAACACAGTGGGAGATTAGGGAGGTTAACAAGTGGCTCAAAAACTGGTGTAGGAAGGAGGAGTTTTGGTTCTTGGAGAACTCGGCTACAGGCTCCATAGTAGGGATGGGCTGCACCTCAATGGGGAAAGGGCAGCTGTGTTGGGAAGAAGATGGCTAAAAGGTAGGAGGAGAGTTTAAACTAGGAACTGGGAGGGAGGGTAATTACATTATAGGATGGGAAAATAGTGCAGATAGAGACCAGGGACAAGGTAGTGGGACTAGGGGAGGAATGGAAGGAGGGACTAGAATAGTTCAGAGGGAAAGGTGTAGAGTAAAAAATACACATAAACCTCTTAAATGTATGTATACTAATGCCAAAAGCCTGACTAATAAAACTGGGGAACTGGAATTAGTGATGTGTGATGTTACAATCTGTTTAGAAAGGATCGTCAAAACCGGAGAGGTGGATGGGTCTGCCTCTATGTGAAGTCGTGTCTAAATCCCGTAATTCGAGAATACATCTCCGAGGGACATGAACATGTGGAGTCACTGTGGGTAGAAATACATGGAGCAAGAAACAATAATAAATTACTAATAGGAGTGTATTATAAACCACCTAATATACCAGAGTCCACATAAAATTTATTACTAAACGAGATAGACGAGGCGGCAAATCATAATGAAGTCGTTATTATGGGGGACTTCAACTACCCAGATATAGACTGGGAAACTGAAAGCTGTACATCCCAAAAAGGAAACAGGTTCTTGGCAATAGCCAAAGACAATTACCTTTCCCAACTGGTTCAGGACCCCACTAGAGGGACAGCCATACTGGACTTAGTATTAACCAATAGACCTGATAGAACAACAGATGTGCAGGTTGGGGGACACCTGGGAAATAGTGACCATAAAGTAATAACCTTCCAATTATCCATCAAACGAGAGTTTCTAAAGGGAGGAACACAAATACCAAACGTCAAAAAAAGCTAAATTTAGCCAACTAAGCGAGGCCATAGGCCTAACTAACTGGGACAAAGTCCTCAAAAATAAAAATGCAACCATAAAATGGGAGTTTTTTAAAAGCATTGTAACATCTAATTGTGAGAGGTATATACCTTATAGGAATAAAAGGCTAAGGAACAATAAGAAACCAATGTGGATAAATGGAACCGGAAAGAAAGCAATAAATGACAAAAAGAAAGCATATACATCACTAAAACAGGAGGGGAGCCAGAAAGCACTGATAAAGGAAAAAATAGAATATGTAAAAAACTAATAAAATTTGCCAAACTAGAGACCGAGAGATTAATTGCCAAAGAGAGTAAAACTAACCCTAAAATATAAATCTGAAGGAGTCGGCCCTCTACATAGTAATGAGGGGGGTGTTGCAGAGAGCGACGAGGATAAAGCAAAACTATTAAATATTTTTTTCTCCACTATATTCACTGAGGAAAATAAACTGTCAGTTGAAAGGCAGAATGTAAAAGTAAATTCCCCATTTAAAGTTCCCTGTCTGACCCAGGAAGAAATACAACAGCGACTTAAAAAAATTAAAATAGACAAATCGCCAGGACCGGATGGCATACACCCCCGTATCCTAAGGGAATTAAGTGATGTCATAGCCAGACCTTTATTTCTGATATTTACGAACTCTATACTGACAGGGAATGTTCCACAGGATTGGCGCATAGCAAATGTGGTGCCAATATTCATAAAGGGTCCAAAAGCAGAGCCTGGAAATTATTGGCCGGTAAGTTTAACATCTATTGTTGGTAAACTGTTTAAAGGGTTTCTAAGAGATGCTATCTTGAAGTATCTCAATGAAAATAAGCTAATAACGCCATATCAGCATGGCTTCATGAGGGATCGGTCATGCCAAACGAATTTAATCAGCTTATATGAGGAGGTAAGTTCTAGACTTGACAGCGGCGAATCAATGGATATCATATATCTGGACTTCTCCAAAGCATTTGACACTGTACCTTATAAAAGGTTAGTATCTAAAATGAGGATGCTCGGACTGGGAGAAAATGTCTTTATGTGGGTAAGTAACTGGCTGAGTAATAGAAAACAGAGGGTGGTTATTAACGGTACACACTCAGATTGGGTCACTGTCACTAGTGTACGGTGTTCATTTTAGGACATGGTCAGATATCATAGTCAACTATCAAAATAATGCCAGTGTGACACCTGACCCTGACACCTGACTCTGACACCTGACTCTGACACCTGACTCTGACACCTGACTCTGACACCTGACCCTGACACCTGACCCTGACACCTGACTCTGACAACTGAGTTTTAATTATGCTCTTCATAGGTCAGGGTCAAAGTGAGAATGAGTTATAGATATACTATGTATTTGTATGCAAAATCACATAGAGGAATAAAATCCCAACCTGTCACTAAGCAAACTTGTAGCTCAGTGGTAGAGTACTTGCCTTGTGTCCAGTGAGCCTAGGTTCAAGACCCCTTTCAGCCTTTAATAATTTTCACATTTTATTAAGCCCTAGATATGAGGCAAATTGAAGTACTGTGTGACGCTGATATCTGACTACTGACCTAAGTCAGGCGTCAGCCTCGCTCCTAATTTAAGGTTCATTCTACTTTTCATGTACTGTCTGGCATAGATGAATAAGATGCCTTCTTAACACTAACCAAGCTTATAGCTCAGTGCTAGTGCACTTGTCTTGAGTCTAGTGGGCCTGGGTTCAAGACCCCTTTCAGCTTTTAAAAATATTAACATTTTATTAAGCCCTAGATAAGAGGCAAATTCAAATCATGTGTGACGCTGATGTCTGACTACTGACCTAAGTCAGGCGTCAGCCTCGCTCCTAATTTTAGGTTCATTCTACTTTTCATATACTGAATGGCATAGATGAATAAAATGGCATATTAACACTTAGCAAGCTTATAGCTCAGTGATAGTGCACTTGTATTCAGCCCAGTGGGCCTGGGTTCTAGACCCCTTTCAGCCATTAAACATTTTTACATTTTATTAAGGCGTAGATATGAGGCAAATTCAAGTTATGTGTGACGCTGATGTCTGACTACTGACCCAAGTCAGGTGTCAGCCTCGCTCCTAATTTTAGGTTCATTCTACTTTTCATATACTGAATGGCATAGATGAATAAAATGGCATATTAACACTTAGCAAGCTTATAGCTCAGTGATAGTGCACTTGTATTCAGCCCAGTGGGCCTGGGTTCTAGACCCCTTTCAGCCATTAAACATTTTTACATTTTATTAAGGCGTAGATATGAGGCAAATTCAAGTTATGTGTGACGCTGATGTCTGACTACTGACCCAAGTCAGGTGTCAGCCTCGCTCCTAATTTTAGGTTCATTCCACTTTTCATGTGCTGAATGACATAGATGAATAAAATGCCATATTAACACTTAGCAAGCTTATAGCTCAGTGATAGTGCACTTGTCCTAAGTCCAGTGGGCCTGGGTTCAAGACCTCTTTCAGCCTTTAAAAAATTAACATTTTATTAAGCCCTAGATATGAGGCAAATTCAAGTTATGTGTGACGCTGATGTCTGACTACTGACCCACGTCAGGTGTCAGCCTCGCTCCTAATTTTAGTTTCATTCTACTTTTCATATGCTGAATGGCATAGATGAATAAAATGTCATGTTAGCAGTAACTAAGCTTATAGCTCAGTGATAGTGTGATTGTTTTGAGTCCAGTGGACCTGGGTTCGAGACCATGCTCAGCCTTTAAAAAATTTAACATTTTATTAAGCCCTAGATATGAGACAAATTCAAGTTATGTGTGACGCTGATGTCTGACTACTGATCTAAGTCAGGCGTCAGCCTCGCTCCTAATTTTAGGTTCATTCTACTTTTAATATACTCAATCACATAGAAAAACTAATTCCTTCAACTTGCTGTCCAAACCTGACTAACAAAAACAAGGCATTTTATTCATCTATGCCATTCAGTATATGAAAAGTAGAATGAACCTAAAATTAGGAGCGAGGCTGACACCTGACTTGGGTCAGTAGTCAGACATCAGCGTCACACATGATTTGAATTTGCCTCTTATCTAAGGCTTAATAAAATGTTAATATTTTTAAAGGCTGAAAGGGGTCTTGAACCCAGGCCCACTAGACTCAAGACAAGTGCACTAGCACTGAGCTATAAGCTTGGTTAGTGTTAAGAAGGCATCTTATTCAGCTATGCCAGACAGTACATGAAAAGTAGAATGAACCTTAAATTAGGAGTGAGGCTGACGCCTGACTTAGGTCAGTAGTCAGATATCAGCGTCACACAGGACTTCAATTTGCCTCATATCTAGGGCTTAAAGGGAACCTGTCACCTCAATAAACTGTCCCAAGCTGCTGGCAGCACCATAGAGTATCCAGGATCGTGTTTCTAATCATCATTTTCTATCTGTTGTCCGATCTGGTAAAAGCGCTCAAAATGATCCTTTATTCCTGGCCGGCGCACACCTCGAGTCAGGCTTGAAGTCATGGAGGCAGCGGCCTCCTTGCTTCAAGCTGCAGTAACCACGCCCCCTTTCCTGCCCCTTCGCTGTGACTGACAGCCGGCTGTCGTGCATAAACGCTGTCAGTCACAGCGAAGGGGCAGGAAAGGGGGCGTGGTTACTGCGGCTTGAAGCAAGGAGGCCGCTGCCTCCATGACTTCAAGCCTGACTCGAGGTGTGCGCCGGCCAGGAATAAAAGATCATTTTGAGCGCTTTTACCAGATCGGACAACAGATAGAAAAGGATGATTAGAAACACGATCCTGGATACTCTATGGTGCTGCCAGCAGCTTGGGACAGTTTATTGAGGTGACAGGTTCCCTTTAATAAAATGTAAAAATTTTAAAGGCTGAAAAGGGTCTTGAACCTAAGCTCACTGGACACAAGTCAAGTACTCTACAACTGAGCTACAAGATTGCTTAGTGGCAGGTTGGGATTTTATTAATCTATGTGATTTTGCATACAAATACATAGTATATCTATAACTCATTCTCACTTTGACCCTGACCTATGAAGAGCATAATTCAAACTCAGTTGTCAGGGTCAGGTGTCAGGGTCTGGGGTCAGGGTCAGGTGTCAAGGTCAGGTGTCACGGTCAGGTGTCAGAGTCAGGTGTCAGGGTCAGGTGTCAGAGTCAGGTGTCAGAGTCAGGGTCAGGTGTCAGGGTCAGGTGTCACACTGGCATTATTTTGATAGTTGACTATGATATCTGACCATGTCCTAAAATGAACACCGTAAATCTGATCTGTAAAATAGTGCATGCTATTTTCAGCCATTAATCAGAATTGAATCACAAAAAGTTTTGGATTAGCTAGGACCCTGAAGTTTTGGGAAATTTGAAAAAAATGTGATGCATTTAGAATTGATTTACTCATCTCTATTGCTGCCTCATTTGTATTTCATTTATCTTTTCATTAGAGTATTAGTGCTAGATGAGAAGCTGTTTGCAAAGGATAGAGAAGACAATGTCCAAACCCTATTTCTGAGGGGAAATAAAAATATGTGACCATGGACATTTTAATTGACTCACTTTGGAAGAGGCAATCTCATTGGACTTTGTATCTCTAATTTTGTTTCCAGAACTACAAAGACTTTTCTCCTTTTTATTTCATAACTGTCTATTTATGTATGTATGTTAATTTCTTCATTTTTGTATTAAGTACTGCACCTTTTGCACATTAAAGCCTAACATTTTATCATGTAGACAAAAGTTAATACCAGACACCTACTAAGGTATTGTGAGTGTCCATATTGCTTCCTTTGCTGGCTTGATTCATTTTTCCATCACATTATACACTGCTCATATCCAGGGGTTACAAACACCTTTTAATCCAGCAGTGGTGGCTGTCTTACACACTATTAGAGAAGGCGTCGACCAGTCTGGTGGCCCCATCTACTGGAGTGCGCAAAGGCTTGCTTTTTTTCCTATTGTGTGCAAGCAGCAACCACCACTGCTGGATAAGTCATAACCCATGGATACAAGCAGTATATAATGCATTATATGCGATGAAAAAATGTGTCCCATTGAGTATATAAGTACGCTAACTAGACATTCTTCAAAGCCATCTCAACCTTTGTGTGTTAACTTGGGTCTACAGTACCAGTCAATATTTGTGACACACCTTTTCATTCCACAGGGTCCCTTTTTTATTTTCTACATTGTAGATTTATATTGGATACAAAAACTATTAAAGAACACATGAAATTATTAGCATTAAAGGGGTATTCCCATCTGAGACAGGGGGAGCATTTCGCTAGGATATACACCCAATGAAATTAATGGAGGGTGGCTGTGTATGCGCAGTGCACCTTCCACAACATTTGGGGCTCCATTCTCGGTGTAGATGCGGGTGTTAGTGTAGGTGCACCTATGAGACAATAGGAGCATGTCCTAGCAATATGCCCCCAGTGTTTGAAATGGGAAAACCCTTTAAATATATAAGAACATGTTTATTATTTTACATTTACTGATTTAACCTTTGGCTTCCCACCCCTGTTGAATAACATCCAAGAGGGATTAGACTAGGTAGCTACTTTAAGAGGTGACAACCTCATAATGCCATGCAGCCAGCCAATCTGCGGGTAGCCATCCCCTGTGTTGTCACAGCCCTATAAAAGCCTTATCCTTCGAGATCTCCACCATTTCACTGTGAACTGAGCTTAGGGAGAGACGTGGAAAGCACTTATGCGCTATGGACAGTGTTGCAGAAAGCTATTAATAGAAGAATACTTGGTCAGGCGATGGCAATGCCGCCTTCGCATTGTAATGAGGGGATTTCTGCGCCAATATCCTCCTCTGCCTTCTCATCCTCTACCTTGTCCTCACCCTCCCCTCTAGGCACATTTCACATTTGTCCTCAAGCATATTACCTATGCAAAGCATGGTGCTGTCACATAGTCATGCACCTGGTTAGCCTTGGTGAATGGAGCCAAACTGGGGAGGAACTGCTCTGTGTCATCAATAAAGAAATTGAACACTGGCTGTCTCCTCGCCAGCTGGAGATGGGAACCATAGTTAATGATAACAGGAAGAACATTTTGTCTGTGCTGCGTCAGGAAAGGCTGACCCATGCACCCTGCATGGCGCACATCTTAAATCCCGTTGTCACCCGGTTCCTCAAGTCTTCCACTGAACTGCAAGAGTTGTTAAAAATGTCCAGGTAACTGTGCATGCATTTCAGCCACTGTTACCGTGCATGTCCTCCTTGAGCTGCAAAGGAAAAATTCTGTTTCCCAACATTACCTGATATGCGATGTTTCCACCATTGGACCTCCACACTCCATATGTTAGACAGCGTGTAGGAGCAGAAGAAGGCGGTCAAGGATTTCTTAATGCTGCAGACGGACAGGTCTACTTCCCAGTGTAACTTCCACATAGGCCAGTGGCAGCTCATGCTTGACACATGCCGTTTGCTCAAGCCCTTTGAGGAGGCCACTTTATATGTCATTCGGCAGAACTACAGGATGAATGATGTCATTCTACTCCTTCACATCCTGGAGGGGATACTGACTGACAAATCTTATTGACAAGGGGACAGGAGATGTGGCACCTCCATTTTACGGCCACCGGAGCCCTGATAAGGATCAACTGGCAAAGGAGGAGGACATAAACACCTAGGAATTGTATACATAACTCGTTGATTTCTCTGCGCAAGTGACAGCAGAGGAGCAGGAGGTGCATAAGGAGCTGATGGGCAACGAAGAAGACAATACAGATGATCCTGACAGACCATGGCAGTATGCAGTGGAGATGGAGGCAGAGAGGCCCTCTAACTCCCTTGCACAAATGGCCAGATGGATGCTGTCATGTTTGTGTAGTGATTGCTGCACTGTCAGGATTCTACAGAGGTATTACTACTGGCTATTCACATTGTTAGACCCTCACTTCTAGTCAAAAATGGAGGCATTTTTTAGACCTTCTGATAGGCACATACTTTGTAGTCAGTTGGTCATTGCCTACGAGCACCATCACCAGTCCTCAGAAGGATCTGACCCTCTACGCTCACGCTCCACTGTCATGACTGGTGGGGGGAGGGGGCAGGAGCAGCACCAGCTCAATATGCAGCAACTTAAGTCTGGAGTCTATAATGAGCAGTTTTCTTCAACCGCCTACTGAAGAAACCACCCAGCAGCAGTAGCAGTGGGACATGCAACAGAATCTGAACCAGCAGGAGGTGGCATACTTGGACTGCACCCTGTCATCCATGATCTAAGATTCCCTGGACTACTGGGCATGCAAACTTGAAGTGTGGCTGCCACTGGCCAAGTTTGCCATGGGCATGCTTTCCTGCACAGCCAGTAGTGTGGCATCTGAGTGGGTGTTCAGTGTGGTGGGGGGCATTGTTACCCGTAAGAAAACTCACCTTTCCTCCCTAAATGTTGAGAGACAAACCTTCATAAAGCTGAATCAGATGTGGATCAACCAAGATTTCCAGACGCTGGTACCTGATGCAACAGAATAGATGCAAAATGGGCTGTTACTTCTGGCCACATCCTGCCACCATTCTGATGCTGACACCCACCTGATGCTACCACCCCGCTGCCTCTACTGTCATTCCTACAATGGCGTTTCTTAGCCTACTGATATGTAAATATTAAAATTTGGCCCCACTGGGCCTTGCTATCACACTGCTGTTTTTGGGTTCTGCTACTTTCTGTGATCTGCCACCATATTGTGCTGTATGCCACTGCTGCCCTCCCCCCACTCTGTCATGGGGAAACTATTGTCACTGTCACTGCTGCTGCCCACCCCTCCCACTCTGTCATGGGGCCACTATTGTCCCTGTTACTGCCACTTCTGTTGGCCCCCGTCCCCTCTCTGTCATGGGACCACTATTGTCCCTGTTTGTTCATGTTGACATCACCGTTTATTTTTCCATTCATATCTGTCAGAAAAGTGAACAGTTATCTGAACACAGCCTTACTGACACTGCTGCTACCCTCCCACTCTGTCATGGGGCAACTATTGTCAGTATTACTGCCACTGCTGCTGCTACCACACTTCTCACTCTGTCATGGGTCCACTGCTGTCACTGTTACTGCTACTGCTGCCACTCTCCCCCACTCTGTCATGAGGCCACTATTGTCACTGTTACTGCCACTGCTGATGCTGCCACCCTCCCCACTCTGTCATTGGGCCACTATTGTTACTGTTACTGCCACTGCTGCTGCCACCCTACCCACTCTGTCGTGGGGCCACTTTAGTCACTGTTTCTGCTGCTGTTGTCACCCTCCCCACTCTGTCCTGGGGCCACTATTGTCACTGTTACTGCCACTGCTGCTGCCAAATGCCCCACTCTTTCACGGGGCCGCTATTTGTATCTTATGGCACTGCACTCTTAAGTCCACGGCGATAAATTAGACCTGACACTAACATTAACCTTTACAAAATTGTCAAAATGAGTCAGGTACACGTTCAACAATCTAACATAATCTCTAAGAACGTTTAAGAGAAAATAAAAAATATTTATTGGTCTATTACTAATAAAAGGGGGCCCACAATCCCTGATATATCTCAACAGGCTACTAAAGTGCATCAATTATAAAAGACTGCTGAACATATATATGCCTTCTATTTAATGTGCACCTTAGAAACTTAGACACTAACATTAACCGCTAATACTTATGGACAGTGAATCTATAGCTAACAGAAGGGATTAAAAAATGTGTTTGGACTGTACACAACATGTATTAAAAGAACATTTCCACTATTTTATTGGCGCTGCCTCCATTTCTTTATTTTGTTCCACTAAGAAGCCATTGCACTGCAAGGGTATGCAGTTATTTTGCTTTACTGGAGGGTGCTGTATGCTTTTATTTTTGTTTAACAGAAGGGATTAGCTATGAATCTTGTTGCACTGCACAGTGATGTAGACAGTGATAAATTATACCTGTAATATTGATGGCAGAGTACCTACAGAATGGATTAACTATGAATGTGGGTGCACTAGAACATAACGCACAAGGTGAAACACTCTCATTGCAATCTTCCTGGAGTTTAAGTTCCGAGCCTTCACAATGAGATTGTCATGAGATGGAAGTCCCTCGAGAGACTTCCACGTCGTCTAGCAATAAACATACAGCAACAGGCACAGTCACATCAGAGTTTATTGCACAAACAAAGACAAGGAAGGAAGCACAGGGAAAACATGAGCTCTATGTACTGTCAGCACAGTGGGATAAAACCCCCACTGCGCCACTGTCTAGTAATACTCCAGAGGGGCGTGACTAAGCAACTCCTGGTATTAACTAGGGCCCCAGATGGTAGGGTTAGGCTTTGCCGCAGGAAGTTTCCAGGGTCTACTCTGGGGCGTGAACTAGACAGTGACAACCGGAACGAAGGAACAACAGGTACCAGAAGGTACCAACAGTACATAAGCAGAGATAAAATATACAGGCGAACACAAACAAACAACTGATAACACGAGCAAGGGTTAATAGCAAGGAACCAGGAGTGGCAATGAGCAGAGAAGGACTTGATCCACCAGTGGAATACTGCGTGGCCTAGCACATTGCACTCTGCAGCAAGGCAAGCAGCAGCGAGGGCTTGCTGAACAGAGACATAACACATACACAGATCATGGTTACCAGCAACATGAGAGTTACTGAACGGGTAATGCCTGCTGCACCAGCAGCGGAAGGGCTGCTCCGAGGGCATAACCAAGAGGACAAACTAACACAGACATAGCTCATGGCTACCAGCAACATGAGAGTTTCTGCACGGGCAATGCCCGCTGCACCAGCTGCAGAAGGGCTGCTCCGAGGGCATAATCATGAGACGAAAACGTTCCCCCTCCGAGGAACGACAAACCCCCTTCTGGGGGAGACAGGAAAAGCAATGCAAAGACATAATAATCACAAGGTGACACAAACATTAACAAATCAGGGCAAGGCAAAAGACATGGAATACGGACAACAATGAACAAGTAGGCGAACCCACAGAGCACAGACAGACACAGATCCCATGGGTCAGCAGCATGGGAGACAGAGTACAAACCAGGAGAAGGACAGGACAAACACACACCAGGAGAGCTGACCCAGAACTGAGGGAAAGTCAGCCTCATATACAAGTTCCATGGGTGCAGCAGAGAGGCCACACCCATGGAGCAGACAGAGAGGATTAACTCCTGATAGCAACATAGGGGAGTTAACCCATACAGAATCACAAAGAACACACAGAAACGAAACTGCAGCGAGGAACTGCCATACGAGCATGGACAGAAGGTCACAGGCAAAGATAGCAGCTGTGACAGAGATTGGGCCACTAAGTGGAATAAATATAATTAGGCAGAGTGGCCTGGGTATACCTGACTTATCACGATTTGTTACAAATTAATTCTTCACAAATCGAATTTCTTGTTGAAGTTCGGCGATTTGGCTGAATCGAACTTTTTAAAACTTCGCTCATATCTAGTCACCAGTACAGAACCAGCAATCCTCCAGCATAGTTGAGCTGCTATGGAAGCAAGAATTTTCAAAAATGTATTTTCAGTATGTGTTGATAACTTTTCCTGTAACTCTGTCTCCAACACTCTGCAAATATCAAAGGTTAAAAGCCTAAAGTATATCATCAAGGAAAACAAGGTGGATTCGGCTTCAAGCGTCACCAAATTTTGAGTCGTTAGCTGCACCTAGAGGAGACCATCAAATCTGAGATCCAGACTTTTCCTCAAGTGCCTATTAACATACACGCATTAACCAGATTTGAGAAAATGGGAAATATGTACCAGCCATTGAGTCCACATCTGGAAGGGAATCATACACACACTTATGTACCATAGTCATTAAGTTTTGTAAGCGCTCCCACATAGGTAGTAAGATCAAAATACAACAATTAGACCTCTTGGGGGAAGTATAGACCTATCCTTGGAGCCTGGCCAAAGGGTACCTCATAGGGTGACAAAGTGGTGTTCTTCTGAGGTGTGGTCACAAACACAAAGCTATAGAGAGGGATTCCATCTAGGCAATCTAGCACTTCTTGCCTCAACCATTGCCTTTTGAATCTCTAATATTGTACCTTTCCACCACTTTTACCCAATGCTTCCATGATTGCTTGATCACTTCACCAGTGAAATGATTTCCCCTATTGCCTTCAACAGTACCTAAGTACCTCCTCAGCAAGTATCTTCCTTTATTGTTGATTTTGCTACAGGCCAGGCATCCTCTGAAAAGTGAACAACATAAAAAAGGACATATTCAAAATGCCAGACCTTTGGTAACTGAATGCAGTCAATTTGCAGTCTCTGAAATGGGCAAGATGGCCTGGGCATATGCCCTCCTGGAACTCTCATGGTTCTTCCAATATTATTACAGGCACACATCAGGCAGCCTGGGATAAACTTGTTGGCAGCGTTTTTGAACCCAGGGGCCAACCATCAATGAAGATCCAAATTACATATTCTCTCTCTAAACACATACATTGGCCCATGCACTGAATCCATCATCAGGTGGAGTGTGCTTGGAAAGGCTCAGTTTTACCTACCCTTCAGCTTGCCCTCACACATTGTTTTTGTTTTGGAGGTCTGATGGCCTTGGGCTGGCCAAATCATATAGAGTTTAAGATTGGCTTCAGGTAACGACAGGAGGTCTAATCTGACAACCTGTTGCCTCTTATTTCTCGTAAGCATCAGGGCATTGAACAACTTTCTCACACACTCAGAACTCTTAAAAGGCTTCCATGGATCCAACACTTATCTTACCTCCAACCATCTTACAAACCTCAATGAGTGCCTTCAGCTCTACCTCCTCCACAGAAAGTCTACTACTAAGGGAAATGGATGAGGTGGCAAATCATAATGAAGTTTTTATTATGGGAGACTTCAACTTCCCAGATATAGACCGGGAATCTGAAAGCTATGGATCTCATTAAAGAAACAGGTTCTTGGAAATACCTAAAGGCAATTGCCTTTCCCAACTGGTACAGGACCTGACTAGAGTGATGGCCATACTGGAATTTGTATTAACCAATAGACCTGACAGAACAACAGACATGCAGGTTGAGGGACACCTGGAAAATAGTGAGCATAATATCATAAACTTCGAGTTGCCATTCAAAAGGGTATTTTTTCAGGGAGACACCAAAACACTGAACTTCCGTAAAGCAAAATTTGATCAGCCTAGAGAATCCATCAGCCTTACTACCTAGGACAATGTCCTTAAAAATAAAAATACAGCCATAAAATGGGATATTTTTAATAGCATCATGAATTCTCATTGTAAGAGATACATACCTGGTGGGAATAAAAGGGTCAGGAACAAAAATTTGAAAATAGAAATGTAAAGGTGGAAATAAAACAGGAATGTAGCAGAGAAGCACTAAAACTACAAGGAGAAAAATAAAATATGTAAAAGAAGGACCGTCTTTAATATTGATTGGACCCTGGGCAAGAATTTACTTGGGCCCCCTGGATCCCGCCTTCCCACAACCTAGCATGCAATCACACCCTCCACTACAACACATATACAACCTCACCAATACAATGCACAGGAATGTGCAGTGTGTGAGTATAACATAGCCAACCCACTGCTTTCCCATAGGGAAGCATTGGGAGGCTATTGCACATGCGTGGCTTCATAGAGAATCTTTGAATCAATGAGGAGTGTTTAGTGTGAATGCCAGTGTTTCACGTTGTGCAACACTGGACTAGGAAGCACCTCTAGTGGCCGTCTGATAAGTGGCCACTAGAGGTGTTCCTTGGCATTAATGTAAATACTGCTTTTTTTTCTGAAAAGGCAGTGTTTACATTAAAAAGCTTTCAGGGAGATGCTATAGACACCAGAACTACTATGTTTAGCTGTTGTGGTTCTGGTGACTATAGTGTCCCTTAATATAGAGAGAGAAAAAAAATCAGCACAAAAGTATCAAATAAAATGGCTGTATCATTATTCTAAAAATTTTAAAAAGCACAACTTCTATATATAATAACTATATACATTTTTTTTTACAATGTGCAGATAGTAAGGTACTACTAACTCCTCCATCCACCCCTCCCACCCCCTTCTCATCTCCTCGCCCTTCCCCAACCACCCAGCACCCTTACTCACATAAAACAAGTAATATATATAATATAGCTTACAGTGAATTACTGTAAATACTTCCAGTTCTGAAGACTCCAGCAGGCTTAGGATTAGTGCTCTGGGCAGCTGAGCTCAGGGCTGGAAGTGGGTGCGCGTCGTACACAAAGGGCAGGGTAGGTAGGGAGGAGGAGCAAGTAAGTAAGTCCTTCACTATGCGAGCTCGCATAGTGAAGGATAGGATCGGGGCATGGAGCCGGTGGAGCGGAGGTAAGATATTTTACAACAATGTCATTGAATTTGTGGCCAGCGGCAGTGGCGTAATGTGAGTTGCCAGCACCTAGGGCAAGCCAAGTATTGCGCCCCCCCCCCCCAACATGTGGCCATGCCCCTTTTTACAGATAATGTAGTAGATATCACTTGCAGTCATATGTAACACCACAGATAACACAGTGATCACTCTCTGAGTACAAATAATGTAGTAGATGGGCGTGAGCCCCGAGAATTCAGAACACGCACAGTGTGACCTGAAGTCTGGAGCCAGGCTGCTACAGTGTGGGCCAAATTCTATATTCATCCTCCTGTCACTACAGAACATACAGGGAAATACAGCTCCCCATACCTCTTACATCCAGTGACGTCTCCTTTGATGTAGATGTTCTCTTTCCTCGTCTTCTCCTTTCAGACCTTCAGACCAGACCACCATTTTTCAGCCATTTCTCTTCTCTGCAGTTTGACAAAAAAATCTTAGTTTACAACTTTTCCATCATCCTCCCATCTTCTGGACAAATCCTCCTACCACCCCCAATACTGTGCCGCTGTGCTCCCCAATATTATACTGCAGAAACCGATAAACCCCCTGATAAAAATAGTACCACACAGATAATGCCCCTTTCAATAATTATTGGCACACAGTGCCCTAAAATAACTGTGCCCAGCAAATAGTGCCCCTGACATTAATTTAGGTAAACATAACATCCCCCAAAAATAATTGTGGTAAGCTGATACTGTGCCAAGGTGCCCCCACAGCAATAGTGCACCCACCAATAGTAATAATTCTCTGCTAGAGCACACATGGTAGTAATAGTGCTCCTACAGTGCCTCCAACTTGTCCCCACTGTGCCCTAGAAGTAATAATGCTCCCATAGTGCTCATACAAGTAACCATGTTCCCCATAGACCACCAGTAGTAATAAAGCCCATCATAATGCCCCCAGTAGTAATAATTCTCCTTATAATGTACCAGTGCAAATAATACCCCCTTTTAATGCCCCCAGTTGAGCCCTAAATAGTGCCCCCAGTAAATGCCCCCATAGTGCTCTTCTCCCCCATTCCTCCTAGTGCCCTCCATAATATAAGAGTATAAAATGCCCCATATATAGTGCCCCAGTAGATGCCCTCAGTGTCCCCCATAATTTGCAAGTATAAGATACCAATTCTTAGTGCCCCCCATAGATGAGCCCATAGTACGCCTCTCTCACCTTCCCCATAGTACACACCATAATGTGTCCCAGTATAAAATGCCCCTATACAGAGCCCTCCATATAAAATACCCCTTCTTTGTGGCCTCAGTAGACACCCCCATAGTGCCCCCAATAATGTGCCAGTAAGAAGTGCCACCATAGATGCCCCCACAGTGACCTCCAATAATGTGCCAGTAAGATGTGCCCCATAGATGCCCCCCAATAATGTGCCAGTAAAAAGTGCCCTCATAGATGCCCCCAATCATGTGCCAGTAACAAGTGCCCCTATAGATGCCCCCCAATCATGTGCCAGTAAGAAGTGCCTGCATAGATGCCCCAATAGTGCCACCCAATAATGTGCCAGTAAAAAGTGCCAACAATAATGTGCCAGTAAGAAGTGCCCCCGTAGATGCCCCCACAGTGCCCCCCAATAATGTGCCAGTAAGAAGTGAACCTATAGATGCCCCCCAATCATGTTCCAGTAAGAAGTGCCCCCATAGATGCCCCCCAATCATGTGCCAGTGACTAGTACCATAAAAAAAATAAACACTTATACTTACCTCCATCAGGCTGGCAGCGATGTGATGCAGACCTCTTCCGGCCTGTGTCCCGCGCTGTACGGCTCAGGCGGCGCGATAACGGCCAAGTGCCTGCAGCCTATCATAGGAACGGGGAAGGGAGATGCCTATCCCCTGCCCCGCAGCATGCATCCTGAGGACGGCGATACAGATGACTATGGAGATGAGCGCTTCCACAATGGAAGCGCTAATCTTCCTGTGCCCTACCGCCGCCGCCCCCCACTTGTCAACAGGGCCGCGCCGCCTGAGCGATCGCCTCACTAGTGGTGCGGCGCTGCTGGCGCCCCCGTCTCCGCCCACGCTACGCCACTGACCAGCGGGGCTCAAAAGGCAGCTGCCTTGGGACCCCCAGGAACAACTGGGTCCGGGGCAGCTGCCCCTTTTGCCCCGTGTTAAAGACTGCCCTGTGTAAAAGACAGCTAAAGACAGCAAGTCTGGAGACAGAGAGGCACATTGCCAAAAAGAGTAACTAACCCTAAAATGTTCTTCAGTTATATCAATGTTAAAAAGTTTAAATTTGAAAGTATTGGCCCTCAAAGGAGCGATAAGGAAGGAGTGATAGAGAGCGATGAGGAGAAAGCAAATTTATTAAATACTTTTTTTCTCCACTGTATTTACTGTGGAAAATTAAATGTCAGATGAAATGCAGAATGTCAAACTAAACTCCCCAATAAATGTCTGACCCAGGAATAAGTACAGCGGCGTCTTAAAAGATTATAATACACAAATCACTGGGTCCGGAAAGCATACACCCCTGGATTCTAATAGAATTAATGTAATAAAGAGACCCTTATTTCTGATATTTAAGGACTCTATAATGACAGGGTCAGTTACACATCATTGGTGCTTAGCTAATGTGGTGCGAATTTTCATAAACAGAGCCTGGAAACTATAGGCCAGTAAGTCTAACATCAGTTGTGGGTAAACATTTTGAAGGTTTTCCAGGAGATGCTATCCTGGAGTTTCTCAATAAAAACAAGTGTGTAATGGGTTCATGAGGGATCGGTCCTGCCAAACAAATCTAATTGGTTTTTATGAAGAGTTACGTTCTAGACTGGACCAGGTGAGTCGTTGAATGTCATATATTTTGACTTCTCCAAAGCATTTGCAACATAAAACAATAGTGCCACATTAAAGGTTAGTATATAAAATTAGAATGCTTGGACTGGGAGAAAATAAGTGTATATGGGTAAGTAAGTGGCTCAGTGATAGAAAACAGAAGGTGATTATTAAAGGTACATACTCAACTTTGGTCACCGTCACTAGTGGGGTACCACAGGGGTCAGTATTGGGCCCTATTCTCTTGTAGAAAACTTGTACTCTAAAATCTCGATATTTGCTGATGATACTAAACTGTGTAAAATAATTAACACAAAAAGGACAGTACACTGCTACAGATGGATCTCAATAGACTGAAGGCCTGGGCAGTGTTGTGTCTAAAGACAGTGCGTGCACAGCTAATGGCATACTATGGTTATAATACAGCCTGTGGGGAATTTATTTAGGAATCATAACCTAAAAAAATGCTTGCTACCTGGGGTAAGTAAACTTTGCACAAATTTATATATGGGCTGCATTACCATTTCTTTAGCAGTAGAGGTCACTCTTCAGACATGATGATACATCTTAACCAAACACACATTATTACTTTAGCAGCATGAGCATAATTTAAAGAGAACACCCGTCTTTAGACAGAAAAAGGACGTTGAACTGCCTTTTGTCATGCTTTTGTAAACTACTATTGAAGATTAAATAGTTGAACTATTATTGTATCCATTCCCCAGCTGATGTAAGACAAAGTAATAATGCTGTGTACTTTTATTATGTAAGGAAAATTTTAAATCACAAAGAAGAAACTCTTCTCTGTCAAAAAGGAAAACAGCTTCGTTTAGTAATAAAGTTGTTCCCGCATCTGTCATCAGTACAGTCTTAAGTCTAAAAAAAACCTGTACCATTCTGTACCATTTGGAACTACTAACTAGTAAAGGACCATTGGTCTATATTTATTGAAGTTAGTCTTCCAGTTTTCTTGTGATGTTTGCATAATTTTTTACACAGGCACATCTATTTATATTTACGCTAAAAAGAATGACTGTGTGTGCCACTGTCACGTCTCATGATGCAATTCTCTGTGACGTGGTTTGTGCCACAGTATCATCTCCCAGTGGGTATTTGTGCTAAGGCGGTATCATCTCCACATTCAGGTCTTTTGCGCCCTTGCGTTCTGACTGCGGTGTTCCGTCCTTGCTGGTTGCTAGGGGCAATGTCCTTCTTGGCTGTGGTTTCTTGTTTACCCCTGACTTGATTTGGTACCTCCCTGCTTGGTTCTGATGGGGTTAATCTCCCTTTTCGGTTCCAGGGTGTGTCCTTTCAGGTGCGCTTGTTAGGCTGCTACCTCTGTCTTTGAGTGTGGAGTCTGCATAGCTTGTGGTCAGTTCTGTTAATTCACGTTGTTTCTGTTCTTGTGTGCATTCTGGGGGTCAGTACTGTTAATCCAGGCTGTCCAGTACCTTGCTATGTTTCTGCTCTACTTTTTTTTTAAACAAAACAAACAAATATATTTTTGAAGAAGTTTTTGGTGTGGCTTTTGTATGCTAGGGGCAATGTCCTTCTTGGCTGTGGTTTCTTGTTAACCCCTGACTTGATTTGGTACCTCCCTGCTTGGTTCTGATGGGGTTAATCTCCCTTTTCGGTTCCAGGGTGTGTCCTTTCAGGTGCGCTTGTTAGGCTGCTACCTCTGTCTTTGATTGTGGAGTCTGCATAGCTTGTGGTCAGTTCTGTTAATTCACGTTGTTCCTGTTCTTGTGTGCATTCTGGGGGTCAGTACTGTTAATCCAGGCTGTCCAGTACCTTGCTATGTTTCTGCTCTCCTGTCCATGCCATGCCATGACTTGAGGGTGTCTGTACCCTGCTATGTCTTTGTTCATGTCTGTCCTTGTCCAAGCCCGGTGGGTGTCATGCCCTTTTGGCTCTGTCATGTTTGTCTATGTTTTGATTTGCCAGGTTTTGCCTTTGCCTTTGTCCTGCCATCTAAGCCTCGGTATGGGCCGCCTGGTTCTGCATTGTTGTCTTCTGTTCCGTTCCATGTCTTGTATCTCGCTATGCCTGTTCATGAGTCTATGCTATATTCACGTCATGATTGCTGCGCTCCTAGTCGCTCCAGTTGGTTCCAGGATCCTAGTTGGCTCCAGTTGGCTCCAGGCTCCTAGTCGGCTCCAGTTGGCTCCAGGCTTCTAGTCGGCTCCAGTTGGCTCCAGGATTCTAGTTGGCTCCAGGTTCACCTCTGGAAGAGGGTTCCATGTGTTCCCCGGAGGGGGAATGTCCTTTTTTACGATGCCTTGTCCACGCCTCGCTCGCATGGCGTCTGGGGGGTGCCTCCAGGACCCCCGACACGTGACAGCCACGCTCACCTTTTTTTTTCTGCCCGAAAGTGGATTGTTAAATAGAGTCATAATTTGCTCTAAATGTATTATTGCAGTGCGACAGTATTGTTGTAAAAAGTAAAGGTTTAAAGTAAGCCAAATAAGTTGGCTTAAAAGAGAAATGTGTCTAACTTAGCAAGAAGCAAATCTGTCTCAAAAGTGATGTTGTGATAAACTTGGTGCATCCTGTCACTGGTCTATGTTTAGGCTAAATGCTATCAGTATAAGAAAATGTGTGCCATTGTCTTATGCCTAACTATATTTAATTATACATAAAAAAAAATGCTTGATGTTAAATGGCTTATATTGATGTTAAAATATGATATATCAGTTTTTTTTTAAACAAAACAAACAAATATATTTTTGAAGAAGTTTTTGGTGTGGCTTTTGTATGTGACTATCCATATGAAAATGGAATAATGTAAGCAGAGGGTGGGGTCCAATGAGAGATCTATTACTACTGTGGAAAGCAGGGGCGTATCTAACGGCTCATGGGCTCTGGTGCAAGAGTTCAGCTTGGGCCCCCCTTCCCTCAGTGATTTGTGTGTCTTCCTATGAGGCACCAGGGTCTTTGGGCCCTCTCAGGCTCCTGGGCCCGGTAGCGACTGCTACCTCTGCACCCTCTATAGCTACGCCCCTGGTGGAAAGTAGACATTGGACACCATATACACAGATAAGGCTCTTTATGTAGCCCCTATACCAAACACTAGTCTCTGGGGGAAGGGGCTGTATTCTATCACTTTACTGTAGTCTGTTAAAATCTATAACATAGTAACATCATTTATAAGGCTGAAAAAATACATCTGTCCATCCAGTTCAGATTTTCTTAAAGGGGTTAAAGGGGTTGTCCCACGAAAAATATTCTACAGGTTTCAAACCAGCAAATGATTGTGAATTATTTTGTAATTGCATGTAGTTCAAAGTTTAGCGTAGCCACTGAGTTATTCAATAAAATATATCTGTATAGCTAACTAACAACTAACCGTTGTGCCACCATCTGCCACTGAGGTATGCCTAATTTAGGCGTATTTCAGATTAGTAACTGACCCCCCCTATGTTTCTACAATATGAGAGTCCCAATAGAGGTTAAGATTAAAAAAAAAAAGTACTGTAATAGCTACAGCATAAAAAGAACAAACATATCCAAGATGCAAGAAGAAAGACAAACAGCATTCACCAACAATCTTCACAGCTTTATTTGTAGGTAAAAACAGGTTGGATGCGGACAAAGCACAGTCAGAAGGCTACAGACATTTCGCACTCCCTGCTCTTCCTCAAGCCTCACATGACGGCACTGAATCCTAATGTCAAGCAGGTCCATGAGGGTGAACAACCATGTGTGATAGTTACTTTGGATTTTAGTGCAAGCAGTGAGGCAGACTATCTGGATAGACAGATTGTGGATACATTGTTGGAGATTCAGGGATATGATCCTTATGTAGAGCAGAGTGATCAAGTGACAGGGGTATACTTTAATAAGGGCTTCAAGTCCACTTTTACTCTACCCATGTCGGCCGGTGGTAGTCTGGATCTATTTCCG
The DNA here is from genome assembly GCA_033119425.1 of Bufotes viridis. Lineage (NCBI taxonomy): Eukaryota > Metazoa > Chordata > Amphibia > Anura > Bufonidae > Bufotes > Bufotes viridis. Next base: position 275,847,533 of record CM065589.1, on the reverse strand, counting down.
AAAAAAGTTTTGAGAGAAGTTAAAGCATTGATATATTCATCTTGTAAGAATTTGCATGAATGTGAGAAGAAGGCCTTAAAATGATTAAGTATACAAAGGGATCTAATTGTCAAACTGGCCAACAAGGGTGGTAATATAGTGGTGATACATAAGAAATCTTATGTTCATGAAGCTGAGAGACAGCTCAATGAAGAGGATGTGTATGTCCCTTTAAAACCAAACCAACGTATAAATATCAGAAGCAATTGAGATCTTTTTTTATGGAATTATACAGAAATGGGAATCCTGTCCAGGAACACTGCGGAGAAGCTATACCCCCAATTTCCTACTAATCCTGTTTGGTATTGCATACCGAAAATACATAAATCACTGGTAGACCCACCAGGGCGTCCTATTGTGACGGGAATTGGCTCGATTACTGAGCCATTGTCTCAATATGTAGATTGGCTACTACGCCCTTTATTAAAAGGGATTCCTTCCTGTTTGGAAGATACCAGTAATTTTTTTAAGGCAATTCAGGATTTAGAATGGCAGGACGGGTACATACTGGCATCTATTGAGAGAGTGAGAAAACAGGGGAAAAAAGGAGAGTGTTAAATACTGAAGGTTGCTTGGGGTAAGGAACCTAGATTTAACTCGGCAGGGCGCCAAAAGGATTTTAGGATGAGATGGAAGGAGTGAAGGAACAGGTGGGTGTGAGTAAAGAGGCTGCCAGTGGTTGCACCTTAGTCTGAGAGAGGTAAGGTGGTGATAAGAGATGACCCAATTTTGACGTGTGAAAGTCAAAAGGGTAAAAAGAAAAAGAAAAAAGAACCACTATAGTGGCGCCAACATTACGGTTAATTGTGCTATAGACAACAAATTTGAGACCACTAAGTTTTGTGAGCCGATGAGAAGAAAATAAAATCTAACAATAAAATGCTAGTAAGCAGGTAGGATTAAAATCAAATTGAAAAAAACAAATTGTGGAAAAAGACTCACTTCACCCAGGAGGGTAATGTGGGATAAGCATAAAACACCCACATAAACACCTCCTGCGCCTGGATCGCCTGTAGAAGTCTTAGAAAGGACGGCAAACACTGGAGTTTTCTGGAACCTTTCTTTATTCCAATAGCCAGGGTGGGGGGGAGGAGGAGTTCGACGCGTTTCGGGGTCATCTAAAAGGACCCCTTCATCAGGAGCAATTACAAACAGACAAAACAGTGGGGTATTTATACAAAAAGTAAAGAAAAACCGCCAAAGTGCAAGGAAGCGTCACTTCCGGTTCGGCTGACGTCACTTCCGGTTTCCGTTTAAAAGATATAACATATATCCGTAGTGTTAAAACAATCTATGTTACATTGTGTGAGCTATAGAATGATTAAAAAATGATTGGAAGGGTGAATGGGGATTGAAATAAATATATCAAAGAGCGATCAGGTTAACACAAAGGCGGGTCAAAGTACCTTTGGTGATGTAACTTCCTGTTCCTACGTTGATGCACTTCCGGTATGCGTTCCACCTTGGAACGCACCGGAAGTGTCAGGCTTCGGATGAAGGAGCTTCCGATTATTGATGTGATGTGCTTGTGGTGCGTTCCACCTTGGAACGCACCGGAGTGTTAGACCGGTTAAAGGATCTCTGCATATAAACAGTAGGTGGGTGGTACTGGGTGATTGGCAGATTCTACAAGATAATGATAGAGAGTATATGGTAGCTTTATTCAGTGGATTAAGGTCGTGTTCGAATGTGTTGTTGAACTCGAGGGTGGGATATAGGTAGATATATTAGTTATTACATAACTGATAGGTTCTGCGGAATGGTAATAGTTGTAAAGTGTATCATAGCTCAAAGAGAGATGGGTTTTTAGAAAATAGAAAATTCAGATGATACATACATATTGTCAAGAGTAAAAATACACTGGTATGGGTGCATACATAATGGATAATAAATAGATAGATTATTTTTTTATTTATTTATTTTATTTATATATCTATCTATTTATTATCCATTATGTATGCACCCATACCAGTGTATTTTTACTCTTGACAATATGTATGTATCATCTGAATTTTCTATTTTCTAAAAACCCATCTCTCTTTGAGCTATGATACACTTTACAACTATTACCATTCCGCAGAACCTATCAGTTATGTAATAACTAATATATCTACCTATATCCCACCCTCGAGTTCAACAACACATTCGAACACGACCTTAATCCACTGAATAAAGCTACCATATACTCTCTATCATTATCTTGTAGAATCTGCCAATCACCCAGTACCACCCACCTACTGTTTATATGCAGAGATCCTTTAACCGGGTCTAACACTTCCGGTGCGTTCCAAGGTGGAACGCACCACAAGCACATCACATCAATAATCGGAAGCTCCTTCATCCGAGCCTGACACTTCCGGTGCGTTCCAAGGTGGAACGCTACCGGAAGTGCATCAACGTAGGAACAGGAAGTTACATCACCAAAGGTACTTTGACCCGCCTTTGTGTTAACCTGATCGCTCTTTGATATATTTATTTCAATCCCCATTCACCCTTCCAATCATTTTTTAATCACTCTATAGCTCACACAATGTAACATAGATTGTTTTAACACTACGGATATATGTTATATCTTTTAAACGGAAACCGGAAGTGATGTCAGCCGAACCGGAAGTGACGCTTCCTTGCACTTTTGGCGGTTTTTTCTTTACTTTTTTGTATAAATACCCCACTGTTTTGTCTGTTTGTAATTGCTCCTGATGAAGGGGTCCTTTTAGATGACCCCGAAACGCGTCGAACTCCTCCTCCCCCCCACCCTGGCTATTGGAATAAAGAAAGGTTCCAGAAAACTCCAGTGTTTGCCGTCCTTTCTAAGACTTCTACAGGCGATCCAGGCGCAGGAGGTGTTTATGTGGGTGTTTTATGCTTATCCCACATTACCCTCCTGGGTGAAGTGAGTCTTTTTCCACAATTTGTTATTTTCAATTTGATTTTAATCCTACCTGCTTACTAGCATTTTATTGTTAGATTTTATTTTCTTCTCATCGGCTCACAAAACTTAGTGGTCTCAAATTTGTTGTCTATAGCACAATTAACCGTAATGTTGGCGCCACTATAGTGGTTCTTTTTTCTTTTTCTTTTTACCCTTTTGACTTTCACACGTCAAAATTGGGTCATCTCTCATCTATTGAGAGACCCAGCCTATTACAGTGATTTGCCGGCATCCCCATTGGCTGCATGGAGATGTTGGTATTAACCCAGAAGTGCACACGTTAGATGCCATGTTCACACTTGATTATGACATCTGAAGCCTGTAATGACCGCAATCGGCATTATTGCTGGTCGCAGTCATTAGCCGCGGGTCTCTGCTGTTTAAAACATCGCTCCAGCGCCATATATGTATGGCGCTGGTAGCAAAAGGGTTAATTTGGGCATTTTCTTTTTGTTTACTAAATCAAGCCTTTGGCTACATGCACACAACTACATTTTTAACTGACTTTTTTTTCACTGACACCTTTCTGAGTAACAGGCGTTAAAGACGGACCCGTTCAATTGTATGGCGGCATTCGATCAGTGAAAAACAGACAAGATAGACACATGTTCTATTTTTTGACGTCCGTTATTCACTGGCCATAAAAAAACTGCTGTTTGAAAAAACCCCAAAGACTACTATTGGTCTTAAAACTGATGTGTGATGGCCGTTAAAGAAATGTCCATTATATGTACATTTTTAACTGTAGCCTTAGAAGTAAACCTGTGCCTATGTACTGACATGAATGAGCATGCCCTAAGGGCACAGATACTGGCAGGCTGGAGGAAAGCATGCAGGCTGCAATCGGCAGAGGATGGGGCCGAGCAATATGATGATTAGCGGGGCGGGCAAGGCTTGCCAACTTAACAAATAGTCGAAGTATCCAAAGTCTAAACAGCACAGATATAGCCAAATCTGTAGATTAGAGGTTAATTAGTTGAACTAGTCAAGGTTGGTATACAGAGGAAAATCAGCTGGATTTAAAGTTCAGGCACAAAGCACAGATGTAGAAACGAGAGCCAGGACACCATATGCAATCACAGGCACTGGCATATTGTCAGTGCCTGATTTAAACCCCCGCTCTCCACCTCTGATGGATGCAGAGAGAACCCTAAATGATTCGAAGCCAGAGCTTAACTAGTCAGCAAAGAAACCTTAAAGGAACAGCCTTGCAACTGTTTAACACACCATCACAAGTCTCCTGGGCCGCTCCTGATCACCCCGAGCAACGTACCATGGAGTGGAGCGGTGACTGTTGGGCATAGAGATAGATACCACAGAATGACGGGCAGGTTAGTTTATAAAATATTGGCACTGAAATCCCCTTAATTAACACAATGAAAAACAATAGTATATGTCAGATTTAGTAGTATACTGTGGAATATTAAAAGTATACTGAGCATAGCCCTCTGATGAGGTCAGGCAGGTTGTTTAGCTTGTCTAATTTCTTTATATTGACACAGGTAGTACTATTTTAAAAATGTTGCACCTCTGAGATGTTGTAAAGTCTTACAAAAGAAAACTCCTCTGTTGCCATTTCAGTGATCATTTTATTTTCTAGAAACTGGAGAAGATAGAAAGGAAACTACAAAATATATATAGATGGATTGTAGAGCTATTGTGCTGGCATCATGAAGATGGCTTGGGGGACGGTGATTTGGAAGTTGATGTGTACTGTCTCTAGAGAAAGACAGGTCACAGCATAAAATAGCACTTTCTGAAGACAGATCACTATATCCATCCTCATAAAAACCTCAAAACAGTCAACTGTCTAAGGACGGAGGGAATTCTGCCCACCCATGTTTTACGACTGAGAATTAAAGAAGTTATTCTACAACCTATTCAGACTTTATTGGGAGCCCAAAGGAAATTCTTTGTCTTTCTTCCTATTCTAAAAGAGGAATATTTGCCACATGACCAGTAATGGGAAGAAAATGTTACATTGAAATGGTTTCTTTCATCTTTTACTTGCCATTTATTTAGCATAATCAGTGATAACTTTACACATTTTATGACTGTGAAAATATCATCTGTTGACTAACAGGAATGAATTATGTAAAGAGAGTAAAATGATTATTAAGCTGGGCATGCTTCAGTTATCATGCTTCTAAGCGAACTGCCGTAGAAAATTACAAGTTGTCATTAATTTTACATAGTTACATTGGTTGAAAAAAAATACACAGGTCCATTAAGTTCAACCTTTCTTAGATCAATTTTACAGACAAGAAATTAGCCATTTAAAATGATAATTTTACTCATTTACTCCATTTTATATTTTTTTAAATTGTGCCACAAACACACAGTTTACGACTTTTTACTGTGAAAACCCTGGAGTAGGGGGAATGATAAATTCCCCTAATTGTTTTTGGTGGAAGGATTGCAGTTAGGTTTGACTCTGACCACTGTACCTAAAGTGGCCTCATTGTACCAACACCAAAGGAGACTTCTAAATTGCTTGTGATAAGTGATGCCCTGCCATAGCCTGTGTATCAGATCGCAAATCTTTATGTGAAGCTACTAAAGTCTCATCTGTAAAGTGTCCTTCTTGGAAACATGGGAATTGTGTGGTCATTTCAGTTCAATCAACAGAGAATGTATATAATGTACATTGCTCCTTGCTGGTGAATAAGCAAAAATCAGCAACATCTTTTTTTAATGTTGTTCACCGTATAGTATAAATTACATAATAAATGCATACTGTGTGTTATTACAGACACTGTATTACTAAATATGTGGAGAATATTTTATTTTTTTCAAAAAGTAAATTTTTTGAAAAAGCGTTTTTTCAATGGTTAAGGTGTATTTTGGATTTTTGGATTTTCTTTACCATTTAATAGTCACACAAGGTAACTATAATAGGCAATCTTTTTATCGCTTCTAATATACCGTATATACCATCATGCTTTGTGCCCCTTATGCTTGGTGCCACCATGCTCTGTGCCCCCATTTACTGTGCCATTACGCTCTATGCCCCTTATACTCTGTGCCTTTTTGCTATGTGCGCCTGATGCTCTGTGCCACCATGTTCTGTGTACCCATGTACCGTGCCCTCTGTGCCCCAATGTAGTTTGCTATTAAGATCTGTGCCCCTTATGTTCTGTGCCACCATCCTTCCACATGATCCAGTATCTCGTATACTTACCTCTTCCCAGTCCCAGGATGTCCTCAATTGAGGCTGACATCACGTCATCACACCACCTGTGTCACATCACAGCCCAGTTACTGGGTCTTGTTTCCCGCGGAAAGAGAGGCATGTGGAAGCTCTGGAGTTCAGCAAGCTGCTTCCTACTGGCTAGAGGTAGTTTTTTTTTTTTTTACTGCCTTGGAAATCAATCAATGTGGCAATTTAGGCTTTGGCTTGTCAGTCCAGAGCAGCCCTCAGCGGGGCAATGGCACCATGAGCTAAAATAAGCACAACAACTGACAAGCTCAAGTATATGATGTATTTGATGTTAATGGTTGGAAAACTTATGGACTTAGAAGCACACCCCTCAGCACAGTATCACATGGCAACTATCTCACCCCCTATATTCTCCTAAATAAGATAAATCGGCAACTGCAATTTCATCGTACTAGAAATTCCGATTCCTATGTAAATGACACATAGATGGATCCCCATAGGTTCAAGAGTGTCACCAAAGTCTGAATTGCTACAGAATAGAGATGAGCGAATCGAAGATGGCGAAGTGGAATTTGATCCGAATTTCAGGAAAAATTTGTTTCGCACAGAATAAGAATTTCCTCGCGCTTCGTGATAACGAATCACATTTTTTTCTAAAATGGCTGCTACACGTGTGAGGACATGGGGCAAGGAACTCTGGGAAAGTGGGATAACCCATACTGACATGCATGCAGCCAATCACCAGCCAGCCATCCCTGTGATGTCACAGCCCTATAAATTTGGCGGTCATCTTAGATTCTGCCATTCACCAGTGTGCTTAGTGCAGGAGAGATGTGTCTCCAGGTGCTAGGGACAGTAATAGGAAAGACTTGATTGTGGTGAAAAAAAACTATTTACAAGTGCAGGGAAAGATTACTCAAGGTGTAGGGGAAGGATAGGGAGGAATCATTCTACCAACATTTGTGTTGAACAGGGTTCAGTTGGGGAGGTGACAGTCTGGGTAATAGGAACAATCGGATTACACTTTGTTGCACTGACTGGCGATCCAAATTGACATTATACAGCTCTGTAATTCCAGCAAACCTGTCTTATTAGGGTGCAAGTTCAGGCAATAACAGGGTTTATTACAAGGAAATATTACTACATTTTATTTGCCCGTTTGCAGTTTTATGTTCTAAAGCATTTTTTGGCTTATATTAGTGGGGGGAAAAAGGGATTATTAGCCGTTGTATGGTAAAGGGCGAAAATTACAGTCCATTTTGTTTTGTATTAGTGGCAAAAGTTAAATATATTTGCCGCTCAGCGGTGCATTTATTTGTTTTAAACCCGTTTTTTCTGTGTACAAGTGTAAAAAGAAAAAAATATTTGCTGCTCAACGGTGCAGTTATCTGTGTTAAAGCCCTTTTTTGCGTGTATTAGTCGAAATTTGCCGCTCAGTGTTGCAGTGATATATTTAGAAGACCTGTATGCCGTGTATTAGTGGCGAAATAAAAATATATTGACCGTCCAGCATTGCATATATCTGTTGAGAAGCCTATTGTGTAAAAGTAGAAAAAAATTTGGGCCTAATTGACGTTCTGCGGTGCAGCAATATATTGTGAAGCCCAGTTTGCTGTGTATAAGTGGCGAAATAAAAATATATTCACCGTCCAGCATTGCATATATCTGTTGAAAAGCTTATTGTGTAAAAGTAGAAAAACATTTGGGCCTAATTGACGTTCTGCGGTGCAGTGATATATTCTGATGCCCTGGTTGCAGTGTATTAGTGGCGAAATAAAAATGTATTCGCCGTCAAGTGTTGTACTTCTCTGTTGAAAAGCCTGTTGTGTAAAGGTAGAACAAAATTTGGGCCTAATTGACATTCTGCGGTGCGGTGTTATATTCTGAAGCCCTGTTTGCCGTGTATTAGTGGCAAAATAAAAATGTATTCTCCATTCAGCATTGCACTTATCTGTTGAAAAGCCTTTTGTGTAAAAGTTGAAAAAAATTTGGGCCTATTGCCGTTCTGCGGTGCAGTAATATATTCTAAAACCCAGTTTGCCGTGTATTAGTGGTGAAATAATATTTGATCTAACATTTGATTATCTGATCTAACAGTATGTCAGAAAGAAAAGTGCCAGGCCCTGTACAGGGGAGTGGCAGAGTAAGGGGTCGTGGCAGCAGGGGTCACTTTAAGAGGCCTGTGCTCCCAGTGTCAGCTAGCAGTTGTGACCAGCAACCCAGCAGTTCTTGAATGGTTGACTCGATCTTCGACTTTGTCACAAGTGACATCAGACATCCCCAGCCCTTAGTTGGCATGGCCCAGGAGCAGATCCTGTGCCCTCCCCTGTCCTTAACCTACTTCTGTCCTTTCCTCCACTAGGCGGGTAAGTAGTAATGAGGAGAGTGGAGTGGGAGCTTGTGTTGCGAGCGGTCAGGCTCCTGACCCAGAGACGGTTGAGGAGGACATCAGTGACGTGCAGACAGTACTCGATGATTACTAGCTGGCCAGCTAAGACCTGTCCTAGGTTGCTAATATGCCTTATATGTGTATACAGCTAGACCTGCCAATAACCTAAATACAGTTCATATGTTTACATGTTAAATACAAAAGCAGAGTTATTTACTGTGACTTCATGTTTTTGGATGTCATGTAACAGTTATATATTGTGTTCACAGAAGCAGAAAAGATAATATGCCTTTAAGATTCATTATATGACTGTAAGGTAAGCTCAATGACACGGCACGATTATTAACAGAAAGCATAGAGTTAAGCTGTTGTCACTGCCCAGGAGTCTTAACCAATCACAGCCAGTCTCACACTCAGCCTGTCTGGGAAATTCTCCTAGTAGGAGCTGCTAGAATTCATTACACCAGAGGAGAGAAGCTGAACAGACATTCACTCCACTGAGAGTTCAGTTTTATGGAAGCAAAGAGGCCAAAATAGGTATTTAATACAGGTATAGATGTTCCTATTGTTAATGTAGTGATTAGAACTGCATACTGAACTAGTTATATGTGTTTACTTGCAGTTCCACCAAATGCCAAATAGCAATCTCCAAATTGCAAATTGCGACCAAATTGCATAAAAGAATTCAGTCTGTGAACTGCTCATACCAGATCATATAGAGCAAGTAAAACTATTGGTTAAGCTTCAGATATACCTCTCAGAGAGATCATAAAGTGCTTAAATAACTTAAAGTGAGAAAACATATGCTGAAGAGAGAAATATATCCACCATTTTATGTTGAATGAAAAGATTGAACAGTAGAACCGCCATTTTGTGATACTTTATTTAACACGTGTTTTGTACATGGACTGTCTGCTGCGGAGGTGGCAGTGTTATATATGAAGAAAAGTTGAAGTTAATAAAGAAGTTATCTTAAGCATTTGGTGTGCTCTTTAAACCTACTGCTTCCATAGAACGACACTAGAGGAATGAGTAATAGACAGTCTGGTTAGACTAAAAGGTCAGAGGTATAAAAATTCTTCTAATGCCACAGCGCAAAAGGCACTTCATTGTGCTGCGGCTGCCACAATGATGATGTAGCTGATCGCACTTGGAAGCCGGGGGACGAAGGGGCTTCTTTTTAAAAAAAAAATTTTCTTCTTTATATAATAATGTAATATTATAAAATCCATTGTCTCCTTGATAAATCTACAGCATGGGGGCCCCGTATGGCTTCCACACACTTCCCAGGAGCTGCTGTCGGGAGCAGCGGTTCATTTCTGAGACGTCCTTATAGTGCGGGGGAATACGAAGACCCTCTCCATCTCTGTGCACCAAAGGATGTCCTCCTTCCCATCCATGTTGACTGGGAACTCGTGATCAGTGATGAGCGGTGGGGCAATATTCGAATTTGCGATATTTCGTGAATATTTGGTAGAATATTAGTCATATATATTTACGAATTCGCAAATTCAAGGTTATTTTCTTGATTGTGAAAATCGGCAATGTAATATGTGCATAATGCGTGCGCAATACAGGCGTGTGTCACTATAGCTACATTTTTCAAGCTGCTAGAAAATTCCTGAGACTTAAGAAAATGGTTGGCACGGCAGAACATTACAATAGCTTTATATGCAGATAGAGTGCTCAGATATATTCACGATTGCGCAAATTGGCAATTAATGATGCGCATATTTTTGCACAATACGTGCAACTTCACATTTTAGCAGGTCTGACTACATATTAGTGATTGGTGCACTAAGTATTGTTGTGAACTTGTGACATCACAGCACTATGTATGTATGTAGCATACATACATACGTACATACAGCACTATGTATGTAGCATGTATGTATGGACAGCAATCACACTACCTAACACCCTGCACAGCTACACGGTATCACACTCTAACCTACACTGACTATCTCCCAGTAACTATCTGCATCATATATATATATAAGCTAACTAACTCACTATCTAATGTAATGTGACACAGTAAAGCAAAGAGCACAGCAATGACACTGCTGTCTCACTCAGAACTGTCACAAACTGTAGAAAATGGCTGTGGGGAGGTTCTTATATACTAAAGTGGTAGGCAACTTTAGTATTGGTTGCTAGGGATGTTGCCAAGCTCAGACAAAGACATTGCAGCCTTGTCATTGGCCCACTTGCAAAAAGGGAGGTTACTGATGAAAAGTAGAATATTCGAAAATACGAATATATATCACTATATTCTAAATATTCGCGAAGTCTCGAAGTTGCGATATTCACGCCCAACACCGTGATGTTTTCCCTCAGGTAGAGACCAGGGGCTGGTAGTTATGGTTTGAATCTTGATGAACTTCGCAACTCTTCCGGGCTCCAAGCAATCTTGAAGTTTTGTTTTCTCATTGTTTGTAGCTACTAGAGGCCCGTTCATGCCAGGTAGGTTCCCCCAGAAGTATCTGGCTCGATGAGCAGCCGATACCACAGTTGCATCAATCTTGACAGGATTTGTCTCCAGGTGCAGAGAAAGTTTTTTGGAATGCTTTCTCCATCATAACCATGTCGTCGAATAAACCGAAGACTGGCCAATTAATTTTTTTAATTAAATTTATTAAATATTAAATTGAACCAAAACTTGATTTAAAATTATGAGAAAGTAAACTTAAATTCACCAATATATTATCCAAATCGTCGAGGGAAATTCCTGGACAATCAATTTGCCAAGCCTTTTGTGTCGGCGAACTTGTATTATTAAATTGTGTTTTAAGCAACACTTTATAAAGTTGAGAAATTTTAACCTTCTGTTCTGTCCCATATTCCCTATAAATGAATAGAGGAAGCGGCCACTCTGTGGCCTCCTCATGCTGCTGCCACCTCCACAATCTCTGGTCGTTGTGCCACTCTGTGGCCTCCTCATGCTGCTGCCACCACCGCAATCTCTCGTTGTCGTGCCACTCTGTGGCCTCCCGATGTTGCGGCCACCTCTGCAATCTCTCGTTGTTGTGCCACTCTGTGGCCTCCCGATGTTGCAGCCACCTCTGCAATCTCTCATCATCGTGCCACTCTGTGGCCTCCTCATGCTGCTGCCACCTCCACAATCTGTCATTGTGCGACTCTGTGGCCTCCTCATGCTGCCGCCACCTCCTGACTCTGTCATTGGGCCACTCTGTGGTCTCCTCATGCTGATTCCACCTCACCACTATGTTATAGGGCCACTCTGTGGACTTCTCGTGCTGTTCCCACCCTCCCCACTTCATGACTGGGCCACTATTTTGTCTTTTTGGCTTGGCTGACATCATCTTTTATTTGACCCTTTTTCTGATCTGTCAGATGGAAGCAAAAGTGAGACGAACAACTGATTCTCTCTGTGTAGCATCTGTAAGCAGGGGCGGACTGAGCAGTCGGGCACTTTGGACGTGGTCCGAGGGCCCGGCCAGGAAGGGGGCCCTCTGGCCGCCGCCCAGTACACATTGACGTGCGACGCCTCCACTGGCTGCTGAGGCCGGATTTTTTAAAAGAGGACCTTTCATTAGAGATAAAAATATGAACTAAGTATGCTGACATGGAGAGCGGCGCCCAGAGATCCCCATGCACTTACTATTAGCCCTGGACGCCGCTCCATTCTCCTGGTATTGGCTCTGGTATCTTCGCTCACTTGGTCAGTATACTTAGTTCATATTTTATTCCCTGATGAAAGGTCCTGTTTAAGCAAACAGTGCGCAGATGGATTCTCTCTCCGTACACTGCCTTACAAAGGAAAGAAATTGGGCTCGCCGCTCGGCCACACATTTGTCAGCCAGCCCCAGGCCCAGAGCCAGGCCCAGAGCCAGCCCCAGAGCCAGCCAGCCCCAGGCCCAGAGCCAGCTCCAGAGCCAAGGAGCCCTACAGCCAGCCAGGCCCACAGCCAGCCAGCCAACCCCAGGCCCACAGCCACCCCCAGGCCCACAGCCAATCTGCAAACCACAACCTGCTGATAGGTAGCCAGCAAGCCCACAGCCTGCCAGTAGATAGCCAGCAAGCCCACAGCCTGCCACTGGGTGGCCAGCAAGATCACAGCCGGCCAGCGGAAGCCAGCAAGCCCACAGCCTGCCAGCGGATAGCCAGAAAGCCCACAGCCTGTCAGCGGGTAGCCAGTAAGCCCACAGCCTGCCAGCGGGTAGCCAGCAAGCCTACAGCCTGTCAGCGGGTAGCCAACAAGCCCACAGCCTGCCAGCGGTAGCCAACAAGCCACAGCCTGCCAGCCACTAACCGTATTTAAGGTAAGGGGAGCCAACTTGGCCTAGGTATCTGAGAGCTATGTTGTGTTGTTATATTGTGAATAGGAACCATACTGTTGGAGAGACCCCCCTGCCAGGACCCATTAGACTCCATTGTAGTCTCTAATGTGACCTAGAGGGGACTCTTTCTAACACACTCTCTAAAGGACATTGAGATGTCCTCTTCCAGAAAGACCACCATCAATGGCCCATTAGAAAGTGTCCCCTCCATTGTAGTCTCTAATGGGGCCTGGAGGGGATTCTTTCTAACACACTCTTTAATGGGCACTGGGGTGGCTTCTGTTAGAAAGACCCCCCTTGTTTATAAATTAAATTATAAATTATTGCACTTTTGTTCCTTGTTCCTTGTGTAGGGCATGGCTGGAGGTGGGATATGGGTGTGGCTATAGGCAGAACATGGGCATGGTTGGAGGCGGAACATGGGTGGGGCCTGGAAGGGGACCCTTGATTTATTTTGCTTGGAGGCCCTGAGGGTTCTGAGTCTGGCTGTAAGGCCTGTATGGTCCCATCAGAATTGGCTTGTGATTTGGTAGCCAAAAGCAGGAGTGGGTACAAAATACAGAAGACATGCAAATATTCGGTTCACATGTCATCTCTGTTTTGGATCCACTTTTTTTGGATTTAGCAATACTGATGGATTACTAACCAAATAATGACCGAGTGAAGGCAAATGCGCATGTGGGCACTTCACATGTAAGTAAGACCCCTACTGCTGTGCTTTGGTGATCTTTAGGTTACTTGCTTTTTCCTGGGCCTTTATGTGTTTTGCTTCTAGTTTGTATGCTCTTCCTCAAGCTCATCAGGAACATGTGATGTATTTTTTGCCCATTACCATTTTTTCCTTGTCTGGCTCACTTTTGTGTTTATCTAACTGTGAATCTTTTGTTTTGATGGGACTATTTTTAACTAGTATCGACCCCCTGAGAAACCCATCTGGGAAAACGCGTCGGAGTTACAGTTGAGCGAACACCTGCATGTTCGGGTTCGAGAAGTTCGGCCGAACTTCCCGAAAATGTTCGGGTCCAGGATCCGAACTCGACCCGAACTTTATCCCGAACCCCATTGAAGTCAAAGGGCACCCGAACTTTTGGGCACTAAAAAGGCTGTAAAATAGTCCAGGAAAGGGCTAGAGGGCTGCAAAAGGCAGCAAAATGAAGGTAAATGCCCTTGGATAGGGAAATTAATTAAAATAAAATAAAATAAAATAAATAAAAATTAACCAATATCAATTGGAGAGAGGTCCCATAGCAGAGAATCATGCGTCATATCCCCCACCACTGGAGAAGGTCACTTTCAGTTATTTAGGCCCCAGCACCCAGATAGAGGAGAGAGGTCCCACAGCAAGGAATCATGCGTCATATCACCCACCACTGGAGAAGGCAACTTTCAGTTATTTAGGCCCCAGCACCCAGAGAGAGGAGAGAGAAATTTTTTTTTGGCCCAATGAATTGATTTCAAATTCAGGACTTTTTTTTACAGTCACCTAACACTATCTGCCTATTTATTTATGTACCATATTACAATTATCCAGGTACAGCAGTAACCACTGATTTAGGGGAATATCTATTGTAGGGCTCGTATTTAGGCCCTGGATGAAAGGTATCCATTTATGGACAGATTTACACTTGGAGATGCACAGTAGCGTGTGAAAAAATATGTTGGATTATGCCTTCAGCAATTGTATTTTAACACTTTGTGCAATATACCCTTTAACGGACAGAAATACAATGGTAGTATGTGAAGTTATTGAGGATGACCCTCTCAGCACTTGAATATACACCTTGAGTGTAATATACCCTTTCACGGACAGATTAACACTTGGCCTGCAACAGCTGGAACACCAGATTCAGGATATTGCTATACTGGCAAGTGAATTTCACCCCATAAAAAAATATATCCTTTGCAGGACACTATGAAACTTAGCCAGCCACAGCTGAAACCACTGATTTATGGTATTGCTATTTTGGCAATTTAATTTCATTCCAGAACAAAATATATCCTTTGCCGAACACTATTATACTTTGCCAGCCACTGCTGGGACACCAGATTTATGGTATTGCTATTTTGGCAATTGAATTTCACCCCAGAACAAAATATATCCTTTGCAGGACACTATGAAACTTGGCCAGCCACAGCTGAAACCACTGATTTATGGTATTGCTATTTTTGCAATTGAATTTCACCCCAGAACAAAATATACCCTGTTACAGACTGATTTAAACTAGGCCTGCAACTGCTGGAACACCAGATTCAGGGTATTGCTATTTTGGCAATTCAATTTCACCCCAGAAAAAAAATATCCTGTTGCGGACAGATTTAAAATAGACCTACAACAGCTGGAACACCAGATTCAGGGTATTGCTATTTTGGCATTTGAATTTCACCCCAGAACAAAATATATCCTTTGCAGGACATTATTATACTTTGCCAGCCACTGCTGGGACACCAGATTTATGGTATTGCTATTTTGGTAATTTAATTTCACCCCAGAACAAAATATACCCTGTTACAGACAGATTTAAACTAGGCCTGCAACTGCTGGAACACCAGATTCAGGGTATTGCTATTTTGGCAATTGAATTTCACCCCAGAGAAAAATATATCCTTTGCCGGACACTATTATACTTTGCCAGCCACTGCTGGGACACCAGATTTAGGGGATTGCTATTTTGGCAATTGAATTTCACCCCAGAACAAAATATATCCTTTACCGTACACTGTTACACTTTGCCAGCCACTGCTGCGACACCAGATTTAGGGGATTGCTATTTTGGGAATTGAATTTCACCCCAGAACAAAATATATCCTTTGCAGGACACTATGAAACTTGGCCAGCCACAGCTGAAACCACTGATTTATGGTATTTCTATTTTGGTAAGTGAATTTTACCCCAGAACAAAATATACCCATTTACGGACAGATATAAACTAGGCCTGCAACTGCTGGAACACAAGATTCAGAGTATTGCTATTTTGGCAATTAAATTTTACCCCAGAACAAAATATATCTTTTGCCGGACACTATTATACTTTGCCAGCCACTGCTGGGACACCAGATTTAGGGGATTGCTATTTTGGCAATTGAATTTCACCCCAGAACAAAATATATCCTTTGAAGGACACTATGAAACTTGGCCAGCCAGAGCTGAAACCACTGATTTATGGTATTGCTATTTTGGCAATTGAATTTAACCCCAGAACAAAATATACCCTGTTGCAGACAGATTTAAACTAGGCCTGCAACTGAGGGAACACCAGATTCAGGGTATTGCTATTTTGGCAATTGAATTTAACCCCAGAGCAAAATATATCCTTTGCCGGACACTATTATACTTTGCCAGCCACTGCTGGGACACCTGATTTAGGGGATTGCTATTTTGGCAATTGAATTTCACCCCAGAACAAAATATATCCTTTACTGTACACTATTATACTTTGCCAGCCACTGCTGCGACACCAGATTTAGGGGATTGCTATTTTGGAAATTGAATTTCACCCCAGAACAAAATATATCCTTTGCAGGACACTATGAAACTTGGCTAGCCATGCTGAAACCACTGATTTATGGTATTGCTATTTTGGCAATTGAATTTCACCCTAGAACAAAATATATCCTTTGCAGGACAACTATTATACTTTGCCAGCCACTTCAGGGACACCAGATTTATGGTATTGCTATTTTGGCAATTGAACTTAACCCCAGAACAAAATATACCCTGTTAAGGACAGATTTAAACTAGTCCTGCAACTGCTGGAACACCAGATTCAGGGTATTGCTATTTTGGTAATTGAATTTCACCCCAGAACAAAATATACCCTGTTACGGACAGATTTAAACTAGGCCTGCAACTGCTGGAACACCAGATTCAGGGTATTGCTATTTTGGCAATTAAATTTCACCCCAGAATAAAATATATCCTTTGCCGGATACTATTATACTTTGCCAGCCACTGCTGGGACACCAGATTTAGGCGATTGCTATTTTGGCAATTAAATTTTACCCCAGAACAAAATATATTCTTTGCAGGACACTATAAAACTTGGCCAGCCACAGCTGAAACCACTGATTTATGGTATTGCTATTTTGGCAATTGAATTTCACCCCAGAACAAAATATATCCTTTGCAGGACACTATTATACTTTGCCAGCCACTGCTGGGACACCAGATTTATGGTATTGCTATTTTGGTAATTGAATTTCACCCCAGAACAAAATATACCCAGTTACGGACAGATATAAACTAGGCCTGCAACTGCTGGAACACCAGATTCAGGGTATTGCTATTTTGGCAATTAAATTTTACCCCAGAACAAAATATATCCTTTGCCGGACACTATTATACTTTGCCAGCCACTGCTGGGACACCAGATTTAGGGGATTGCTTTGTTGGCAATTAAATTTCACCCCAGAACAAAATTTATCCTCTGCAGGACACTATGAAACTTGGCCAGCCACAGCTGAAACCACTGATTTATGGTATTGCTATTTTGGCAATTGAATTTCACCCCAGAACAAAATATTTCCTTTGCAGGACACTACTATACTTTGCCAGCCACTGCTGGGACACCAGTTTTATGGTATTGCTATTTTGGTAATTCAATTTCACACCAGAACAAAATATACCCTGCTACGGAAAGATTTAAACTAGGCCTGCAACTGCTGGAACACCAGATTCAGGGTTTTGCTATTTTGGCAATTGAATTTCACCCCAGAACAAAATATATCCTTTGCCGGACACTATTATACTTTGCCAGCCACTGCTGCGACACCAGATTTAGGGGATTGCTAATTTGGCAATTGAATTTCACCCGAGAACAAAATATATCCTTTGCCGGACACTATTAAACTTTTCCAGCCACTGCTGGGACACCAGATTTAGGGGATTGCTATTTTGGCAATTGAATTTCACCCCAGAAAAAAATATATCCTTTGCAGGACACTATTATACTTTGCCAGCCACTGCTGGGACACCAGATTTATGGTATTGCAAGTTTGGTAATTGAATTTCACCCCAGAACAAAATATACCCTGTTACGGACAGATTTAAACTAGGCCTGCAACTGCTGGAACACCAGATTCAGCGTATTGCTATTTTGGCAATTGAATTTCACCCCAGAACAAAATATATCCTTTGCCGGACACTATTATACTTTTCCAGCCACTGCTGGTACACCAGATTTAGGGGATTGCTATTTTGGCAATTGAATTTCACCCCAGAACAAAATATATTTTTTGCAGGACACTATAAAACTTGGCCAGCCACAGCTGAAACCAGTGATTTATGGTATTGCTATTTTGGTAATTGAATTTCACCCCAGAACAAAATATACCCAGTTACGGACAGATATAAACTAGGCCTGCAACTGCTGGAACACCAGATTCAGGGTATTGCTATTTTGGCAATTACATTTTACCCCAGAACAAAATATATCCTTTGCCGGACACTATTATACTTTGCCAGCCACTGCTGGGACACCAGATTTAGGGGATTGCTTTTTTGGCAATTGAATTTCACCCCAGAACAAAATATATCCTTTGCAGGACACTATGAAACTTGGCCAGCCACAGCTGAAACCACTGATTTATGGTATTGCTATTTTGGCAATTGAATTTCACCCCAGAACAAAATATTTCCTTTCTAGGACATTATTATACTTTGCCAGCCACTGCTGGGACACCAGATTTATGGTATTGCTATTTTGGCAATTGAATTTAACCCCAGAACAAAATATACCCTGTTACGGACAGATTTAAACTAGGCCTGCAACTGCTGGAACACCAGATTCAGGGTATTGCTATTTTGGCAATTGAATTTCACCCCAGAACAAAATATATCCTTTGCCGGACACTACTATTCTTTGCTAGCCACTGTTAGGACACCAGATTTAGGGGATTGCTATTTTGCAATTGAATTTCACCCCAGAACAAAATATATCCTGTGCCGGACACTATTATACTTTGCCAGCCACTGCTGTGACACCAGATTTAGGGGATTGCTATTTTGGCAATTGAATTTCACCACAGAAAATAATCTATCCTTTGCCAGAAAGCAGACAGTATTACACTTGGCTAGCCAAAGCTGGAACACCAGATTTAGGCGATTGTTATTTTGGCAATTGAATTTAACCCCTTAATAAAATATAGAAATTGCTATCCTGAGTTTCTAGTGGTGACAATAATCACAGCCAAGCCCCTGATGTAGGATATAGCAAAAATAAAAAAAACCCTAGTATTGATGGATTGATGGACTTGGTGGCAGCTTGTTCTGGTGCACCACAAGTCACAAAATGGCCGCCGATCACCCCAGAAAAAAGTGACAGAAAAACGCTCTGTGCAGCCTAAAAACCAGTGAGCAAGTAACTAGCAGAAGTGCAATCATTCACAGCTGTAGATCGATCACTTCATTAGGTGCTTTTGCTGACTTTTCCCTGCCTAATCTCGCCCTCACAGAAGGTGCGTCCTCTCTCTACACTAATCAAAGCAGTGTGACGTGCGGCGCTACGTGATTCCAGCTTAAATAGAGGCTGGGTCACATGCTGCACTTGGCCAATCACAGCCATGCCATTAGTAGGTATGGCTGTGATGGCTTCTTAGGGCAAGAAGTAAAACGCTAGCTGATTGGCTGCTGTGCAGCCCTTCAGAAAGCGCGAAGAAATCGCCGAACAACGGACCTGAACCCGAACTTTTTTGAAAATGTTCCGGTCTGGGTCTGGGTTCTGAACACCCCAAATTTCGGTACGAACCCGAACTTTGCTCGAACTGTTTGCTCAACACTAGTCGGAGTAAGGTTATAAATAATCTAAACCATCTAGGGCATTCCAGGGTCTTGTAGGACAGGCATGAGGACAGGGAGACTCCACCAGTATGGGTCATCCCTGGGCTGAGGTGTAACTAGGTTCTCCATAGGGAAAGTGTTCCCCTCTGGACATCCCACTCTCTCCAACTTGCACTGTCCATTAACCCTGTCCCTTCTATTTTACTATTTGTTCCTATCAGACCTGCTATCATTTGGATAATATATCTACTAAACCAGTTGGGCTATTTTGGCCCATAGTAGGGACCTTTATCTAAATAAAGTTGATGTTTTAAGGGTCCTTTTTTCTGCAATTAATTTGCATTTATAATGCACAATTTTGGAATAGACAGGCAGTAATGCAAAAGAAACATTGTGCTAGTGTAGAACAAAAGTCTTAGTGAACAATTAGTACATTAAAAAAATAATCATTAATAACCCAAACACAGCTTACTATTTCGGAACACTTTCATGTACTCACTAATGTCCCATGCATATTGAAATGATTCTAGCTCAAGGTCAATGTTTGTTTCTGTGCAATACTTGCTTGTCAATGTTTCAGTTGACTTTTCACTGCTTGTATTTGCCGACCACCTAACTTTCCAATAAAATAAGTCGCTTAATCCTAAGATTTAGAGAAGGATTCAGGCGCCTGTGGAATTGCTCTAATAATGACACGGCAACAAAAACGCGGACATTCCTTTGAGTGATCTAAGATACACCAAATATCATTCAGTTATGCATATGAAAGTTTACTGGCATTTTGTAATCTCAGAATTTCATGGCAGTGCTGCAGACATCGTGTGCATAAATTTTCACATAAGAGTTCACACACCATGTGAACTCTCTTAAAGCTTAGAAAACAATTGTTAAAGTGAGACAACCCCTTTAACACTTGTAACAGTAACATATATGGCTATGGGGGAACGGATTGTAAAGAGTGGTAAAAACAATCTGTTTAAACAACACTACACTGCAGCATTTCTGTTTAATTAAATAAGGACCGAAAATGTTCCCTTTTTGGTGGAAAATACCTTCTATGTCTTCTGAATTGAACAATAGTGGGTAGCCAAAAAGTTTAGATACATTGGAAACCAAAGTTTTTGGGTAAATTCTATTCATTCAAAACCAATTCACTTATCTTTAGTTGATAAAAAAAACACATACACTGTACATAACCATTTGTGTCATGCTCAAAGACTCATACCCTCGACCTGTGTTTCCCAACCAGTGTGCCTCCAACTGTTGTAAAATTACAACTCCCAGCATGCCCGGACAGCCTTTGGCTGTGCAGGCATGCTGGGAGTTGTAGTTTTGCAACAGCTGGAGGCACACTGGTTGGGAAACACTGCCCTAGACTGAGTGCTGTAATAAAATCAAAAGGTGCTTCAACAAAGTATTAGTTTAAGGGTGTGCACACTTATGCAACCATATTATTTTATTTTTATATTTTTTCTTCCCTCTACCTAAAAGATTTTAGTTTGTTTTTCAATTGAGTTTTACAGTTTATAGTTCACATTAAAGGTGGAAAAAGTTCTGAAATTATTTATCTTTGTCTCATGTTTTTCTATATCACAGAAACCTGACATTTTACCTTGGGTGTGTCGACTTTATATATCCACTGTAAATGTATTATGTGCAATTATATTTGTTGTAACTTTATTATTTTCTGATTCATGCATTGACTTTATGACATTACTATTGAACTGTAGTAATATTAGGTCTCTTCTTGGGCGGGGGTATCTATCCCTTGTCAGGGACATATAGGGCCTATCAGGAGGTTCCTGACACGGGATCGCCCCTATCAGGGTGGCCATTCCGTTTAGCTAGGCAGGGCCTAGAGCTTGATAGGGCAAGTGGGAGGGTGAGTCAATTTTCCTTTCCTTGTCCTGCCCAGCCTCATTGTTAATTGCTTTTTAAGGGCACAGATCGGGTGACTTTTAATGATCATCAGAAAAGTTTATACAATATAATTAAGTTACACTAGTGACTACCTGATGTCTATATCTATCAGAACTGTGAAAAATACATTGTACTACAGCTATTTACATGCTGTATTAATAGGAAATATACGTACATCCCATTAGCCGTTGAATTGTGATTGTTATATTTCTTTTTGTGGGGTTTCGAAATTGGAAAAAAAGGAAAAAATGTATGTCTTAATTGCCGTTCAGCGGTGAAAGTACATTTTAATACAGCCATTTAGGGGTTGTATTAATAGGAAAGATACGTATGTCCCATTAGCCGTTCTGCGTTGATTTTACATTGTTTTACTTTTTTAAGGGGGGTGTATTAATAGAAGAAAAGGAAAAAATATATGTCTTAATTGCTGTTCAGCGTACGTCCCATTAGCCGTTCTTTGTTGATTTTACATTGTTTAATTTTTTGGGGGTGTATTAATAGGAAAAAAAAAGGGAAAATATATGTCATAAGTGCCGTTCGTGGTGAAGTTACATTGTACTTCAGCCATTTACGTGGTGTATTAATAGGAAATATATGTACGTCCCATTAGCCATTCTGCGGTGAATTGTGATTGTTATATTTCTTTGTTTGGGGTGTATTAATAGGAAAAAGAATACGTCTTAGTTGCCGTTCTGCTGTGAATTTTGATTATTTATTTGGGGGGCAGTTTATTAATCAGGAAAAAAAATATACCATGACCCACCTGATTTGTGAGGAGGAAAATGAGAAAAAAAATATTTTGAACCAAAAGGTGTGCTTTTGGTGGGTTTTGAAGTAATGGTGGTCTGTGGATTATGTGGGGATCTGTGGTTGATGCACTGTTATAGGGGGGATCTGTGGATGACACTGTTATGGGGGGATCTGTGGATGATGCACTGTTATAGGGGATCTGTGGATGACACTGTTATGGGGTATCTGTGGATTACACTGTTATGGGGGATCTGTAGATGATACACAGTTATGGAGAGATCTGTGGAGGACACTGTTATGGGGGATCTGTGGATGACACTGTTATGAGGGGATCTGTGGATGACGCACTGTTATGGGGATGTGTGGATGATACACTGCTATGGGGCATGTGTGGATGACACACATATAGCATCTTATATAATGGGGGTCACTATTCACACAGGGACAATATACTGTGACACATATGATACTGTGACCAGCATAAGATCATCTTATGCTGGTCACAGTATCATATGTGTCACAGTATATTGTCCCTGAGTGGATAGTGACCCCCATTACACCACCGGGCACCCGCTCACAGCAGTCTTTATATGTAAAATCTTTTTATGTAATGCTCCAGCAATGGCTCTGCTTTCTTCTGTAACAGTACTCACTATCAAAGCAGCAGTCCGGCCGGCAGCGTAACGTAACTCACTCAGTCACACTCCTGCCAGCTTCATTAATGAAGTGGGAGGAGCATAACCAAGTGAGTGACGTCACGAGCTGGCCAGACTGCTGCTTTGATAGTACTGTTACAGAAGAAAGCAGAGCCATTGGTGGAGGATTACATAAAAAGATTTTACATATAAAGACTGCTGTGAACGGGGCCTGGTGTAATAAAGTACAGTGACTGCACCGGGCCCCGCACACAGCAGTTTTCATATGTAAAGTCCATTCATGTAATCTTCAAGCAGTGGCTGTGCTTTAAACTAGCGCAATCCTCTATAGTAGTACTCACTATCAAAGCGACAGACAGGCCATCAGTGTAACGTCATTCACTCATTTACGCCCCTCCCACTTCATTAATGAAGCAGGAGCATGAATGAGTGAATGACGTTACACTGCCGGCCTGCCTGCAGCTTTTATAGTGAGTACTACTACAAAGGATTGTGCTAGTTTAAAGCAGAGTCACTGCTTGAAGATTACATGAATGGACTTTACATATGAAAACTGCTGTGAGCAGGGCCCGGTGTAAAGGAGTACAGTGACTGCATCGGGGCCCCGTCGGCCTCCAGCCGCTCTTCCCTCCCTGCTGATACATCGGAGGCCGCGCTGTGCAGCATAGTGGCCAGCAATGTATCAGTGTCAGACATTGAAAAAGTGCACCATTCGCTTTATAAGACGAACTGCCATTTTACCCCCACTTTTAGTGGGGAAAAAGTGCGCCAAAATAGGAATGTCCTAATTGCCATTCAGCGGTGAAGTTACATTGTACTACAGCCATTTACATGCTGTATTAATAGGAAATATACTTACGTCCCATTAGCCGTTCTGCTGTGAATTTTGATTGTTATATTTCTTTTTTGGGGAGTAGAAATAGGAAAAAGAATACGTCTTAATTGCCATTCTGCTGTGAATTGTGATTTTTTTTTTTTTGGAGTGGGGAGTTTACTAATCAGAAAAAAATATATATATGTCTTAATTACCATTCAGCGGTGAAGTTTCATTGTACTACAGCCATTTACGTGCTGTATTAATAGGAAATATGCGTATGTCCCATTAGCAGTTCTGCTGTGAATTGTGATTGTTATACAGTATTTCTTTTTTTGGGGTGTAGAAATAGGAAAAGGAATACGTCTTAATTGACCTTCTACGGTCAATTGTGATTATTTTTTTTTTTTTTTTGGGAGGGGGGGGGGGGGGGGAGTTCATTAACCAGAAAAAAAAATATGTCTTAATTGCTGTTCAGCTGTAAAGTGACGTTGTACTATAGCCATTTACTTGGTGTATAAAAAGAAAATATATGTACGTCCCATTAGCCATTCTGCGGTGAATTGTGATTGTTATATTTCTTTTTTGGGGGTGCAATAATAGGAAAAAGAATACATCTTAATTGGCCTTCTGCGGTGAATTGTGATTTTTTTTAAGGGGGTAGTTTACTAAAACAAAATATAACCATAGCAAAAGCAGGTGCACTCTGCGGCAATACTAAACCATCACACTGATAAAATTGAGGGGTTAGTTCGACATATCCTACTAGGAGGACATGTCTTAAGCTCGGACACCACGGCAAGGTCCCTCAAGTAGCCCGAGGCCCTACCACTCAACCTACCTGAGCCGTATGGGCGATACCAGGAGCTGTTGGGCATTACGGGAGCATAAGGCCTGACTCACAGACAGCTCACCATTGACCTCCAGCATGTAACCATGCTTGCAATGGGAGGTGGGAGGTGCCTGTGAGCCCCACCCGAGACCGGCTGATATGGCCCAGAGCCTCCCAGGAGCACCTGAATGTAGCCTGTAGATGAAAAGCAGGCACATTTAAATCGGAGTTTATACACCTCCAAACATATTATACAACCCATTAGAAAACGTGGTGTGGTGTTTAACAAGCAGGATATATGCTCAACCCATATGCAGTTGTGCATGTATCTAATGAAGCACATCCTGCACTTGTAGTCCGTTGCTAGGGGCAATCAACGGCAAAAGATGCATACAATGGAAGATGCCAGCAACGTACTACAAGTACCACAATAACCATCCTACATATGATAGCGATAATGTGGATGTGGAGAACAATCAAAAACATAACCATAGCATAAGCAGGTGTACTCTGCGGCAAAACTAAACCCTCACACTGATAAAATTGAGGGGTTAGTTCGAGATATCCTACTAGGAGGACATGTCTAAAGCTCGGACACCACGGCAAGGTCCCTCAAGTAGCCTGATAGTTTAGTTTAGGGTAGTTTACTAATCAGAAAAAAAACTAAATATGTCTTAATTGCCGTTCAACGGTGAAGTTACATTGCACTACAGCCTTTTTTGGGGGGTATTATTTTAATTTAATTCTTTTATTACACAGTATGTCAGACAGACAGGTGACAGGCACCTCAAAGGGAATGGGCAGTGGCCAAAATGTTTCTGTCCCAGGCCTAAGCTCCCGCTGTCATCTTGCGGTCGTGTCTTGACCAACAACCCAGCAGTGCTTGAATGGTTGACTCAGTCTTCAACTTCATCGCGAGTGACATCAGACACTGCCAGCCAAGAGTCGGTGGGTTCCTCTAAAACGACGCTTAGTTGGCATGGCCCGGGAGCAGGCCCTGTGATCCCTCCCACCACCTGTCCTGAACCTTCCTCTGTCATTTTCACTTCCCTGAGAAGCATTATATACTGTAGGCTCGGCTCCACTGTTCAGCGAGGACGAGCTACTAGAGGACAGTCAGCAGCTACTGCCCAGCCAAGATCTGGAGGAGACATCCGCCGCTTCCTCCTGTAGGCGGGCAAGTAGTGATGATGAGAGTCGCGTAGGAGCAGGTGTTGCAAGAGGTCAGGCTCCTGGCCCTGAGACCGTTGAGGGGATATCAGTGACGTGCAGACAGTAGCAGATGATGATATAGCCGATCGCACTTGGGAGCTGGTTCATCAGGAGAAGAGGGTGGAAGCTTGCGCGTGAGGCAGCGGCAGAGACAGTAGGGTGGCAGCGTGGCTGTTAGTCACCATCACTGCCAGCCACCATCTTCAGCTGGTACTGGTATTGCGCCCCACCTTCCCACTCTGTCACTGGGCCACTTTGTGGTCTCCTAATCCTGCTGCCACGTCACCACTCTGTGGTCTCCTCATGCTGCTATAGGCTCACCACTCTGTGGTCTCCTCATGCTTTTGCCACATCACCTCTCTGTGGAATCCTAATGCTGCTGCCATCTCACTACTCTGTGGTCTCCTCATGCTGCTGACACCTCATCACTCTGTGGTCTCCTCATGCTGCTGCCTGCTCACCACTATATCACTGGGCCACTCTGTGTTCTCCTCATGCTGATGCCACCTCACCACTATTTCACTGGGCCACTCTGTGGTCTCCTCATGCTGCTGCTACCTTACCACTATGTCACTGGGCCACTCTGTGGTCTGGTCTCCTCATGCTGCTGCCCCTGCACCACTCATTGGGCCACTCATTGGGCCACCAGTCATTGGGCCACTCTGTGGACTTTTCATGCTGTTCCCACCCTCCACACTCCACGACTGGGCCACTATTTTGCCTTTTTGGCCTCTTTGACATCATCACTTATTTGATCCTTCTTCTGATCTGTCAGAAGGAAGGAAAAATATGACGCACAACGGTCCTGTCTATGTAACAACTGTAAGGCCTATATGAAATGGTCCCTGTTTTGCATCAGAGTTGGCTTATGATTTGGTAGCAAAAAGCAGGAGTGGGTACAAAACACAAAAGACATGCTTCTTCTTGATGCTTACATGGACCAGTAAGGCTGAGTTCATACGTGATTTATTTGGTCAGTTTTGGCCCGTCACTGCCCAAATCAGTGAAGTGTGCAGTGATTCTAAGTGCGACGCCTGTCATCTGCGTGTCATACTGACTCACAGTATTGTTGCACTACCACAGCAGACTCCCTATGCATGTTACTGCAAAGCACAGTGTTCTACACCACTATACAGGCTCTCTACAGCCAGGAAAAAGCAGGACCGTATCAAATTATTTCATAAAATTCGGCAAACCGACCAAATTGAATTTTTGAGAAAGTCCCTCATCTCTTGAGTATTATTGAAGCTATAATGTAAGTCTATGCGAGAGGGACAGCTAGCTCAGGCCTTTCCTCAACATGAAACCCTTCTTCTACCAGGAAGGAGACTTGAGAAGCCAACCAAATGCCTCGACTGTATTGTTTTGTACCTAAATCCCTCCAGTAAAAAAGTACCCAGGTTTACTGCAGACCTTGACTCTCTGGACTTATTTCCCATTGGAGTGCACCACGCCTTACCATCCCTTCCGGAGAGCAGCAACATGGGTAACACCTCGACGGTGTCCGGGGAACCAGATTGGCGTTGGGGCCAACCCAAACCCGGCCACTGCACTGGCACTCTTCAATTCTGTCAATTACTGCCGAATGTATGTCATGTCCTCCTGGAAGCGAGCCGCGGTACACGTATAATTGATAATGTGAGTGTGAGATAACAGGCAATTATCACATGGAGGGGGAAGAATCGTATGTAAAATAGCTGTTAAGTGGATAATGAAGGGGGGAGGGGGTCCCGTTACTATTACTCTTTATTGCGTTACTCTCTATAATGGCTGTCACTCGTTGTCGGCCTACTCCAGTCCTGTGATCTCATCTGTGTGTGATAGGACTAGTTGTACATGTAACGGAAGCCACATTTCAGGTATTTCATATTTAATTTCATTTAAGCTGGGTGACAACCAGCTCCAGGTATATGTGGCATAGTCACCTAACTCCCATCATAAGTGGCGCACCCAACACGCCATTTGTATTTACGCTATGCCATACACTTGTTATGCCATATATCCCCACTTAGTTCCCCAACACAGTAGCACTGTCTCCTTTGTTCCCTCATTATTGTAGTGATGCCCCTTACTATCCCCACACAATAGTAATACCCGATATTGCCCACCCAGATTTGTGCCGCCTCACAATAATGATGTCATTTAGTGCCTCCTCATAATAGTGGTACCCTTTAGTGCATCCTCACAATAATGATGCCACTTAGTGCACTCTCACATTAGCGATTTCCTCCCAGTGCAGCCTTACAATAGGGATGTCCCTTAGTGCACCCTTACAATAGGGATGTCCCTTAGGGCACCCTCACAATAGTGATGCCCCTTAGTGCACCCTCATAATAGTGATGGCCCTTTAATGCCCCATCACAATAGTTATGCCCAATTAGTGAACCCCCCAGAATAGTGATGCCTCTTATTGCCCACTCACAATAGCAATTCCCCTTATTAATCCCTCAAAATAGTGATGCACTTTTAGTGCCCCCTCACAATGGTGATTTCATTAGTGCCCCTTCACAATAGCGATGCCATTTTTGTCCCCTCACAATAGTGATGCCCCTTAGTGCCCATTCACAATAGTGATGCCCCCTTAGTGCTCCTTCACATTAGTGATGTCACAGTACTATCCTCTCCAAATATTGATACCCCTTACTACCCCTCACAATAAAGATGTACTATTAGTACCCCTCAACACAGTTATGTCCCCTTAGTCTCAGCAGTCATTGAAGTTCAGGAGGCGGTGCAAGTCCCCGGTGTCCACTTTGAGGCAGGAGTCCTCCTCTGCTAAGAGAAATTCTGATCTCTTACCCCTTCAAATTACACAATTCTGCAGTCACCACTAGGGGGAGCTTAGAAAATTACTGCTTACTGTTCATACTGCATATAATATGTAGTGAGCTCCCTCTAGTGGTGACTGCAGCCAAACAGAATAATCATTTCACTTTTAGGACTATGCACCGTAGTTGGAGCAATGTGTCCAAACAATGAAATTGTGGCTGTAAAAGAAACTGATTGGCACAGAATGTTGGACCTAGATTGACCTGATATTAACGGCTTCAACCCCCCTAGCTTAAACACCCTTAATGACCAGGCCACTTTTTACAATTCCGCACTACACTACTTTCACCGTTTATTGCTCCGTCATACAACTTACCACCCAAATGAATTTTACCTCCTTTTCTTCTCACTAATAGAGCTTTCATTTGGTGGTATTTCATTGTTGCTGACATTTTTACTTTTTTTGCCATTAATAAAAATTTAACTACATTTTTGCAAAAAAATGACATTTTTCACTTTCTGTTGTAAAATTTTTCAAAAAAAAACTACATTTCTATATAAATTTTTCTCTAAATTTATTGTTCTACATGTCTTTGATAAAAAAAAGTCAAATAAGCGTATATTTATTGGTTTGGGTATAAGTTATAGCGTTTACAAACTATGGTGCAAAAAAGTGAATTTCGGCATTTTGAAGCAGCTCTGACTTTCTGAGCACCTGTCATCTTTCTTCAGGTGCTAGAATGTCAGGATAGTATAAATACCCCCCAAATGACACCATTTTAGAAAGAAGACACCCCAAAGTATTCACGGAGGGGCATGGTGAGTTCATGTATCATTTCATTTTTTTTCACAAGTTAGCGGAAAATGACACTTTCTCAGAAAAAAAAAAAAAAAAAAGTTTAAATTTCTTCTAACTTCTGGCAAAAAAAAAAAAAAAACTCAGACGGACTCACTATGCCCCTCAGTGAATACCTCGGGGTGTCTACTTTCCGAAATGGGGTCATTTGTGGGGTGTGTTTACTGTTCTGGCATTTTGGGCAGGGCTAAATTGTGAGCCGCCATGTAAAACCTAAAGGTACTTGTTGGAATTTGGGCCCCTTTGCGCACCCAGGCTGCAAAAAAGTGTCACTTATGTGGTATCGCCGTACTCAGGAGAAGTAGGGCAATGTGTTTTGGGGTGTATTTTTACATATACCCATGTTGGGTGAGAGAAATATCTCTGTAAATTGTCAACTTTGTATAAATTTTTTTAAAAGTTGTCGTTTACAGAGATATTTTTCACACAACATATAGTGTATATATAAATACACCCCAGAACGCACTTCACTTCTCTGGCTACGACTACATGTGTGCCACTTTTTGCAGCCTGGAGCTCAAGCCTAAACCAATGAGTACCTATAGGATTTCACAGGGCATTTTACGCATTTGGATTCCAGACTTCTTCTCACGCTTTAGGGGCCCCTAAAATGCCAGGACAGTATAAATACCCCCAAATGACACCATTTTGGAAAGAAGACACCCCAAGGTATTCACGTGAGGGGCATGGTGAGTTCATGTATCAATTTCATTTTTGTCACAAGTTAGTGGAATATGACACTTTCTCAGAAACAAAATTTAAAAAAAGTATATATAATTTCTTCTAACTTGTGCCAAAAAAAAAAATCTCAGACGGACTCACCATGCCCCTCAGTGAATACCTCGGGGTGTCTACTTTCCGAAATGGGGTCATTTGTGGGGTGTGTTTACTGTTCTGGCATTTTGGGCTAAGCGTGCTAAATGTGTGAGCATGCCATGTAAAACCTAAAGGTACTTGTTGGAATTTGGGCCCTTTGCGCACCCAGGCTGCAAAAAGTGTCACTTATGTGGTATCGCCGTACTCAGGAGAAGTAGGGCAATGTGTTTTGGGGTGTATTTTTACATATACCCATGTTGGGTGAGAGAAATATCTCAGTAAATTGTCAACTTTGTATAAATTTTTTTAAAAGTTGTCGCTTACAGAGATATTTTTCACACAACGTATGGAGTATATATAAAATACACCCCAAATGACCTTCACTTCTCTGAGTGCGACACCATGTGTGCCACTTTTTGCAGCCTGGGTAGCAAGGCCTCAAAACCAATGAGTACCTATAGGATTTCACAGGGCATTTTTACGCATTTGGATTCCAGACTTCTTCTCACGCTTTAGGGGCCCCTAAAATGCCAGGACAGTATAAATACCCCACATGTGACCCCATTTTGGAAAGAAGACACCCCAAGGTATTCAGTGAGGGGTATGGTGAGTTCATGTACAATTTTATTTTTTGTCACAAGTTAGTGGAATATGAGACTTTGTAAAAAACAAAATTTAAAAAAATATATATATTAATTTCCGCTAACTTGTGCCAAAAAATAAAAATTCTGTGAACTCGCCATGCCCCTCACGGCATACCTTGGGGTGTCTTCTTTCCAAAATGGGGTCACATGTGGGGTATTTATACTGACCTGGCATTTTAGGGGCCCTAAAGCGTGAGAATCCAAATGCGTAAAATGCCCTGTGAAATCCTAAAGGTACTCATTGGTTTTAGGGCCCCTTTGCGCACCCAGGCTGCAAAAAAGTGTCACTCATGTGGTATCGCCGTACTCAGGAGAAGTAGGGCAATGTGTTTTGGGGTGTATTTTTACATAGGAAATCTCGGCTCTCACGAGATGACGCGCCGATGCGTCGTCTCACAGCTACAGGACCGCCCGCAGGACGCATCCCTGCGTTAGGCGGTCCTGTAGCGGTTAAAGGTTAAAGTGGTTTTGTCACTACAGCAAGTGGGATTTATCGTAAAGACAAAGTTAATACCAGCCACTTACTAATGTATTCTCATTACTAGGGATGTCCCGATACCGATACTAGTATCGGTATCGGGACCGATACCGGCATTTTCACGAGTACTTGTACTCATAAAAATGCCGCCGATACCACTGCCGATACCGGAAGTTCCGGTTCGGCAGCGGCTATATTCTGTTTCATTAACCCTAACTTACTGTGCCCGTGATTACTAACTATTAATGCGCAGTCCCTCCATGCTCCTGCCCCGCGCGCCTTCTGTAATCATAAAGTGGGCGGAGCTCTCAGTTCCTCCATGCGCCTCATGTCCCGCCTGCCCGCTCCGCCCACTTTATGATTACAGAAGGCCGCGGGGCAGGAGCATGGAGGGACTGTGCATTAATAGTTAGTAATCACGGGCACAGTAAGTTAGGGGTAATGAAACAGAATATAGCAGCTGCGGGGCCGGTGTATGAGTCAAGCTGCACCGGCCCCCGCAAGTGTAATCTGGATGACACTAATGGGGGGGATCTGTGGATGACATGTATATAGCATAAGATGCTATATATGTGTCATCCACATAGCCCCCTAACAGTGTCATCCACAGATCCCCATTACAGCCTCATCCACAGATCCCCCATAACAGTGATGTCCACAGGTCCCCCCATAACAGTGATGTCCACAGGTCCCCCATAACAGTGATGTCCACAGGTTCCCCCATAACAGTAATGTCCACAGGCTCCCGCTCCCCCATAACAGTGATGTCCACAGGTCCCCCTCCCCCATAACGGTGATGTCCACAGGTCCCCCATAACGGTGGCGTCCACAGGTCCCCCATAACGGTGGCGTCCACAGGTCCCCCATAACGGTGACGTCCACAGGTCCCCCATAACGGTGACGTCCACAGGTCCCCCATAACGGTGGCGTCCACAGGTCCCCCATAGCGGTGCCATCCACAGATTCCCCCATAACAGTGCCATCCACAGATTCCCCCATAACAGTGCGTCATCCACAGATCCCCATAACA